>MU269986.1:18452723-19052723 GCA_021432705.1 Caranx ignobilis | reverse complement strand
CTGAGACAACTACTACTTCTGCTCTGTTCTCATTTCACTTCCCATTTTATTTCAGTGGTTTTATTTACAGTTTGTTCTGACAGGACGGTGATTCATGTGGCTGTGCCGGTTCCAGCCCAGGTCCTTCCTGCGAGCTGCTCTTTGTGACGGCGGCCGGGCTGAGTGGCAGCGTAATCACCCTGCTACATGTGAAAACGCCGCAGCTAATTGGACTCATGGGACCGAGGCAAGTGGGCTGATTTGGAAGGTGAGTCAGAGTGAGTCGTTAGTGTCGTCTGATTTTTCTTTTATTCCTTTTGTTCTCCTGTCATTGGTGGACGAGTTTCTTTGTTAGGCAGTTGGATGTTGAAGTTTCACTAAAAAGGGTTTTGACAGTGACAGGTTGTTTTTTTTTTTTCCTTTTTTCCTGGCGTGTGGGTCGGTGGCACTTGAGTTTATAAATAATGTTGCATTTCCCTTTTTTTTTATTGTTTGAAACTCCAGCTCTCTGTGCAGACGTCCTGACCATCACCAAGCCGAGGAACGCTGTGATGCTGCGAGTGTTTGTGAAGGGTGCCTCAATTTAGAAGCTGGAGAAAAGTCTGTCCGCATCACGAGGTACGCTGTCATCATCGCCCTTCCTCACCTCGCTGAGCTGCTTCAGGCATGTCTTTACTCCGGGAGAGGGAAGTCGTGACAACACAGAGCTCAACACCAAGTCAAAGCCTCACCTGCACCACAGGTAACAGTGGTCCAGTGGATGTTCCAGGCACTGGAGATCAGAGCTGATTATATGGTGAATTTCAGATCTGCAGCTGATGGATGTTGATGGAGCTTCTTCAAAGTTGGCTTCAGTGGGACCTTCAGTGGGACCTTCAGTGGGACCTTCAGTGGGTAGGAGCTGACTGGATACGAGAGGTCAAAGAGCAAAGTCGTGGTAACGTCACAAAAGGCAGTTTTAGCTTTTACTCACGTTACACGTTCCACAACAGTCGTGTCAAACTTTTACACACAAGTGCCGCTGACACGTGTTCAGATACTGTTCAGATCTTCTGGAGTCGTAGTGGGGAGAATAATAAGCCTGTAAGTGTCCTCATCTGACATTAAAGAGTAGAAGAAGACAGGTACAGTAAACAACAACAACAACAACAACAACAGCAAGTGGCAGCAGGTACGAAAGCACGAACAGGAAGCAAATTTCAGAGACAGACTGCGACTGGTGTACGGAGATATTCTGCATTTGATGCGGATCAGCGGGGACAAGACGACCAAATGCCAGAATGCAAATGTTTCCACAGAGCGTTTCGAATGAAATGAAGAAAAACCTCAAACTTATCTAAGCAGCTCAAAGACAGACATCCAGATCTGCACACAGAATTCATTATGCTCACGAGCTCAGCACCTCCCTGGCTACGTGCCCGTCAGCCTCCCCAGCCTGCCGCATGCTGTGTAGTCACACGTGCATAAAACACTAGCACACCAGAGCATCGCTCACACACAGCTCACCTCTGCCTGCTTCCTCTCCGTTCTTGATCCGGGAGCTCACGTTTCGGTTTGAGACGAGCTTCAGGAAGCTAAAAGTTTAAGAGTGTCTGCAAACAGGCTGCAGGTGTGAGCTCACAGGTAACAGGTACCGAGGACAACGTGATGACACCTTCCCTAAGCTTGAAATACTGTTCAAATCAATGCCATCTGACCTGACGACGAGCGCTGATGGCAGCCAGCCCTGTGGTAACTTTAATCCTATAACGTCCTATTGTTAATTCAGGCACACAGGAAGTGCCTGAGACCAGGCCTCGCACATGCTAATGCCCTGTTTACTTGATAAGTCATGGAAATGTGCTCACAGTCTCTGCAGACCATGTGACATGTGGATGAACTTGGAGCTTGGACCCTCCGAGCTCTCCGCCCAAGATTTCACGCTCACATGTCCCAGGTCTCTAATCTGCTGTGAATATAACTGCGTTCATGTGTTCAGACTAAAGACCAGCTCAGTGAGGACGACCTGTCCAATCAGAGACTGAGGACGTGTCTCCTAAATGGAAGGATGAGGTTGTCAGGTCAGTGGGTGGGTTTATCCTAGTTACTGTGTGTGAGTCCAAGTGCTGCACATGAGAGCAGACAAAGTGTTCACAGGTTATTCTGTGTGAATGGTTTATATAACCCCCCCCCCCCCCCCCCCCCCCCACATGTAGTTTGCTGTATGTTCAGCTGACCTCAGTTAATGGTGGACACTTTCCTCTCTCTCCTGTTTTTGTATTTTGAAAAGATAATCGTGGTTAAATTGTACATAAATTAATCTTTCTGCTGTTCCTGAGTGTGATTGGTACAACTCTGCTAACACACAGGTGTAGGTGTGTGTGTGTGTGTGTGTGTGTGTGTGTGTGGCTCTTGTCAAAGTGCATCAACTAAATGTGCTTGTTTTTGTCTGACAGGCACAGACTGTTATTCGGAGCGTCTGACAACGTCATGGACCCTTCAGAGTCACGTGTGCCACTGTGTGTTAGGAGTTGCACATGTACTGCACAGTTGTACTAATCTCACACACACACACACACGTGAAACTTTGAGTAACTAATCACAAGTGTACACACTATATGTGCATCTCTTCCTCCCATAGCGTATGTGTGCACATGTCGGTGTGTGTGTGTGTGTGTGTGTGTGTCAGTGGAAAGCTGGCACTAACGAGTTCCCTCCTGAGCGCTATGTTTTATTTAACAAACAGTCAGACCACAGTGCTGTTGACACCAACAGTCATAAACAACCATGGAGCAAAACTGCAAGGCTCAGCCAGAGCTACATTAAACATGACTGGCACCACACGGCTGAAAGACAGAGAACTCATTTACAGCGGCTTTGCCTGGAACAAAGATACAGCATCAGGTCTACCAGCAGCCTCGCGTCTACCTGCGCGGATTAGAGTTAAACCCATTACAGCGGAGGCACTCGTATGAATACGCCGCATAAGGTCAACACAGAATATTATTTCACCGCCGGCCACCTGGAGCCGCGGTGCCTTCTCCCCAGGGGACCGAGTCCAGAGACAGCGAAGTCCTACTGCTGGAGCACAGCTTTAGGTGTTCTGACGCCGTCTATGTACATTATAGATTTCACTGTGTGGATAACTCTGGTCGCCCCAGACTCTTACTTCTGTAATTGAACGTGCGTCACAGTGTTTAAAGTGTCTGTCTGAGCTCTGGCAGTGCGGATGCTCCTCCACGTAACTGAGTCTTCGTGGACTTTCTGCAACCCCTCCGGTGTTTGATAGAGTTTGACAGACAGCGGATTTTAAAGGCCGACTCGTGCTACGCCAGCTTCAGATGTCTTTGCAAAACGTTTGCATGTGTTAGATCCGTTACATATGAAGGAACAGGCCCCGGCAACAGAGGCCAGAACAAAGAGCTTCAGCTGAGAGACATTTTAATTGGCTTGTTGACTCCCTACTGCAGCTCTGATGTGCTGTGCATCAAACAACAGATAATTACCACTGCTTTATGTGTAAATATGTTCTCATCCATATTTATCTATCAAGGTCAATCAAAGTATCAAGAACATACCTTAAAGAAACTACACTTGTGTTTGTTGTAGCCAGGACATCCATCTCTAGATCTGTCTTGTAAATCTTAAAGAGTTGCTTGAGCAGGAGGGAAACAGTCCTTAAGTACCCAGAGAACCTCCAACACATCAGGAGCAGATGTTGCAACGACCTCACGTGTCTCTTTCTGAGACGCTATGGCCTTAAACATGTCCATGAACAGGTGTGGGACACCTCTGGGTCTGTCCCCAGGATGCATTCGCAGTCAAAATGCATCCACAAGGCATCTAAACCAAGCCCCAACCTCTTACATGTGTCTAAGATCCGAACTTCGTACCAGCAAAACCTCCTCATCTCACCGTGACTCAGAAGTGGAACAGAGTTTCCCCTTCAACCCTCATGCTCCACCTCAGCCTTAAGATGCTGCACTCACACTCTTGAACAGGTCAGTAACTCTGTCTCACTGCAAAACGGGCAGCAGAGAAGAAAGACTGAACAACGTCCAGTGTCTTCACCCTGTTGCCTGCAAACTGCCTGAGACAATCTTGAGTATATTCAACATCCGAGTTTGAATCTCATCCACAGGTGGAGCTCACTGACCTCTAGCTCAGTGAGGGCCTTCCCTGAGGCTCATCCGTTCTTCTCCTGCACCGAGCCAAGGAAAGACCTCGTCTACAGGTGCAGGGCCTGGTATTTTTGCCAGTCCACTAGGTTAACAAATGGATCCTGAATGGACTTCCTGTTGAACAAATCAAAATGCAAAGTTTCTGATGTTTGGAGAAACACTGAGACACAAAGAGGTCACACTATCGTTAGCATCTTGGATCTTAATGTAAACCCTGCTCCTATATTTTCACTCCTTCATGTTATAATGAAAAAAGTAAACTGACTTCAGAGACACTGTCTTCTTTCTACCTGGTGCTCTTCATCTTCTGGTGTGAAATAATCCTATTGTACAGATTAAACTGAGGCATTTCACAGTTTGTATAATAATTATACAACAACTGGTCTCCGTGTAGTTTGGAAGGAGTAGTCGCACTTCCTGGAGATGGCCCTCAGGGAACATGTTCCTTAAAGATATTCACTTACATTCACTTAAAATACAGCCCCCACCCCCCCACCTACTCCCGCCCCCGCCCCATGCTGCACCAGGTGGTTAAGATAATGAGTTATTAACATTTCATTTTCCTGCTTTCATGTGGTACAATAAGAGGTTTTGACAGACCGCACTGAGTCACACTTCACTAAAAAGCCCTGCACAATATATTTTTAGCTGGAATATCACACCGGCTTTAAAATAGTAGCTCGAGCACCCTCCACAGTGGGGAGGAAGTGGAAATGGGGGGGGGGATGAATTTGTAGACTCAGTGAGAGAACACACACTGAGCTGGGGATTTCTGTTTTGCATAATGTACATTTCAAGTGTATGCATACAGTGGTTTAATCAGTGTCTGGAGGAGACGTGTGATGGGGCTTCGGCTGTGTGTGGATGATGGTATAGGCGCTGTTTCTCTGAGCGTGCCTGTGCATTTTAATGGCCTCCTCTAAATTTGAGTGATGGGTTTTATCCCACAGTTGGCGAGGCCTTAATGACCAGTTGCAAATACACTCACTGACGACTTTATTAGGTACATATGTAAAATCTAATGCAATCCAATACAACAGCCCTGCTATGAATTACACTTTAATGAAGCTTATCATTGATTAAAGCTTTGTTGACACTCAAAAGGTTAATATCTAGATCAGCCCAGTCATGGCGGAGCCGCTGCAGTGAACTGTATTAGACATAATTTGCTTTGGTTTTCTACTGGGACTTTGCTCCTTCACTTGAACACATGCACCAGCTTACTTTTCAGAGCTGAGACTGCAGCTTCTGTCGGCCCTCTTGGTTTTTTATAAATGTGCCTCAGGAAAACCACGGAGTTTCACCTGTGCTGCTCACATCTCGTCCAAACGGTCCATTAGTTAAGACTGATCACCTTTATTAGGTTTCCTTGGGGAGAGAGGAACGGTGGAGAGGTGAGACAGGTGAGCGTCTGATTGGGAAAAATGTCTTCTGCATTCGTGAGCAAGAGCCGAGTTTTACTTGAAGTGAGGCGCGACACGTGTTCTCTCTGGCAAAAAAAAAAAAAGTTTCACATCCAAGACCGTAGTTAAATTAAGGTGAGATCAGTGTTATCCTTGGATCCAGGAGAAATGGCCCAAGACAGGAGTTATAATTCACAGAGTGATGCAACAGAGGAGAAAATCCCAGCAGGCTGTCTACACCAGTGTGAATATCATTCACAGCAGCTTGGTTTAGTAATTAATAAATGCTATCAGAGGATATTAATTTCATCGGAATCAGGCTGTCAGAAGTTTTCACAGAGCTGGCCCTCATGCAGTCAGACTTCAGTGTTTATTACTTCCTGTTAAAAGCGAGTCTAGTGTTCACATCTGCTGGGACTTATCAGGCCGTCCTCTGTTGGATCGCAGCGATCCAGCCATTGTGGATGTGTAATTAGGGTTAAAGGTCCTACGGTACAACATTAGTACCATAATTAAGTCACGATACGATATTGTTTTAAACCATTTTCTGATATCTTCAGTTTTCCAACACATTACGGTGACTACACCAACACAGTCATAGAAGCAGCTCTGCTATGAAACCTCCCATTTACAGGTGATCAATACTTGGTGGCTGTGAATCCATACAGTATTACCACACAGAAAATCACAATATTCTGCTGCATTGATTTTTTCCAATGTTGTCTGTTGCACTTTCATTTGGTTTTCATTAGTTTTTGGTTCTTAAACCCACAAATGTACCTTGTTATGGATCAAATATCTGGTGAATCCTGCAGCATGAAGACTAATTACGCAGATTATTCAGTTATGAGGCCTGGAAAAGATAGATAATGACATTATTGATAGATGGATGGATTACAGTAGGATAAATTAGCTTTTCTATTACAGTTTGAGTCATTGATTCTCTAAATGGTTGCGGTTGTGATTGCAGCGTGGGCTTGTTGTCTCTGAGCGTGTAACGATGTATCAGAGCACGCCATCAAGGTGGCCCTCCGATAACACATCTCTTTGTCCCTGATTGCCTGTCTAGAACTCAAGGAGATTAGACGGAAACAGGCCCTCCCGAATCCAGCGGCCATTACTCTCAAAATAGAAACAGTCCATAGAGTCCTCGTTTGGCAAACACACACACTCACACACACTCACACACACGTTTCAGGCCCTGTCCAAACAATCTATCAGCAGAGATTCTGGAGGTGATAATGTCCTGTTTTGTCTTTTAGCGTCCGCCCCTATCACACTCACCTTTTACACCCTGGTTATTCGTTGTGTGTTAGCGGAACATGAAACAGATCATCGAGTGCACTCAGTGAAAAACGCTGCAGCTGAATCAGGTCGCTGGTGCACTCCTGAAATTTCAATAGCCTGTGTTATGTGGGCAGAGGCTGCACCACTTAATTTTTCACCTCTGTGGCTTCAAATGGCTGCAAAGGATCACAGTTTGAAAAATGTGAACTTTAATACCCAATAATCCTGAAAGGTGATGTAAGTGCACTGCCACAGCCTTGGCAGCTGTGTGATTGCTTTATACCAGAGGATACCAAAGGGATGAGGGAGGGAGATGATTGAATGTTGGTTGATTGTGGTTTTATCTGGATGAGGAGCTGCATCGCCCGCTGGTGTTGAGGAAACTCCGCGGGATCCTGCTCCTCAGACTCAATTTGTCGTCCGCCTGTAGAGATTTTCTACCAGTGACCAAACTGACACAGGAATTTAATTTGGGTGAATAAGTTAACTCCACGGCAGCTCAATTAGTGGCGCCGGGCGCTCCTCTCTCTGAGTCCTGGGCTTATTAAGGCTGATGTTTGAGATTTAGCCAGAAGAGGAGGATAATTTTGCCCACAAGTAAAGTTCACAGTCAGCAACAGGGGAAAAAAACACAACAACAGCCAAGGACAAATACAAAATAAGAAAAGAAGAACAGAAAGTAATGAACTTGTATTATTATCTGTCATTCAGTTTTCTTTCTGTGATCAGATGTTCAATCAAAGCCTCCAATGGGAACGTTTCATCCTGACTGAATGAGTTTGAGGTCGTCTGCAACATCTGGCCCCAGATGGGCTCTTACACAAATACCCACAACTCAACAGGACAACAACAAACACACCGTTACAAACCACGAACAATGCTCCAGTAAACATATAGATACAGAGGAACAGCACGACGCCAACTCCCTGGAGAGGATTTAGCAGTTAGCTCCTGAGCCGCCTGGTGATTCAGGCGTTCATAACACATCTAATATTAGGACGTGGCAGCAGAGAGAGCCCAGTGGCCTCACATCCAAACGTGTAAACGCACAATTATTCATCATCGTTAGTGTCGAGGTAAAAAGCTGCTTGTGAACACCAAGTCACACACATTGTCATCGTTTTAAGAACAGATCATGGGATATTGTTTAAAGCTGTTTGCAGATGAGAACAGTAATTGGCCTCTGAAGAGACTTTTCTTTCTTTCCCCCTGAATTTAAAGGGTATTTACTGTGTTGGCTTTGTCAAAATACTTCATAATGAATAAACGGACTCATGTCCAGGACTGAGCCCCCTGGGAGCAGCAGGAGATCGTTACTGTATGCAAATCTCTTTGATAGGACAATATTGTGAGTATATGTTTATTTTACTGTTTCTATACGTGCTCATTTAAATCTGCAACAAGCAGCGGTTTCCAGCCTGTGGACTGCAGAGACAGCTGCAACAACAACAGTACAACTTTCTGTTCCTGGTGTATGTTTGACTGGGCGCTAAATAACTACGTCCGTAGGAAAAAGAAGGGGAGTATGTGAATGTAGAGCGAGCCGGCAACGGGAAGGATTAAACAGAGAGAGTTCAGAGACAGATGGTGAGACGACTCCAGTTTCATTCTGTCCTGAATTTTCCATTGTTGTCATTAAAACAAAGTTGTTGTTTTTTTTTCTCTAAAGCCGACACTTTAAGTTTTTTTCCTCATTAACAGGTTCAGATGATAATCAAGTTGCTTATCACCATTTTCACACGTCCCTATATACATTTATTAGCCACTGTAATTATCTGTACTGGGAACCGTCTGAAGCTAAAAAAAAAAAAAGTAAGCATCTATAAAAGTTAGAGTTTTTCAGAACAAACTTTCCTCTTTGTGCTGCTATCTCTACTGCAGCTCAGCAAGAACATGGTGTCTAGAGAGGAAAAAACTACATATGAACATGTATTATATATTATTATTGTTATATTCAGAGATAGACTTGAAAGGTCTGTCCCTGCGCTTCAGGACCGCCTGGTCGTTGTGTTCATTCACGCTTTGTCTGCCGTGAGGAAAGAGATACTTCTCAGCAACGCATTGTTCCCCTCAGCGTGTTTCACATTCAAATCAAAGCCACGCAATGAGGCCACACGAGACAGATGCTGCGCGTTGACTCAGGCCTGATGGGTTCGGCGCCTCAGATGTGAGGCCTTAGGTTAGGGCAACAAAAAAATAGATGAATAAAAAATACAGGCAGGTGGGTGGGTGGGCGGGCAGGCAGGGAGACGACAGGGGCTGTGCTCCCAGATATGATAGCGCCTCCAGCTGACCTGTCTGTGGGTGATAAGCGCCCGCTCCAACACGCCACAGCACAGAGCTGCATGTAATATTTAACTGTAGGTCAACACGTGTATCTGATTCTCTCCAAAACTCTGTCTATTTCAAGCCCACCTGTCAGGTGGGCAAGTTGGTCTGGCCATGACAACAGCTCGCCTCCTCAATTCAAGGAGAACAGCAATGAAACGGAAAACGTAAACAAGTTTTCCCATTTAAAATTATAATCCCTCAGAGTTGCACACATTCACAGAGTTTATCCCATGCAAACATATGTAATACAGGACAGCTGTGTCCTCATATCAAGAGAGAGCTTGTCACCATATGTCACATATGAAACATTACATTTATAGCAAACAGGAAACACTAAAAGGTAAAAGGTTTGTATTGGCTATGAGTCACTGCCAGCACGTGCTCAGGCCCGGAGGCCTTTCATCAATAGAGACGAGCTGTACCTGGTCAGGTCTGTTAGAGTCTCTAGATTTCAAATATTCAGTTCATGCGGTGCTAATCATAGACTTGTAAATGTCATTGATCAATATATACAAGCATCGTGTAGAACCAACCAAGCCTACCTGCTCCTCTGCTGTCTCTAATCCGTCAGTCCGCAGAAACCGGAAGTCTCCTCTCCGTCACAGTAATCCAAGGGATGAAGCTCCTGATGCTGATGCACAGGCCGAGCTCGCTCTCCTTCCTTTCCCTTTCTTCCCTGCCGCACCTGCGTCGGACCTTCCGTTTGTTTTCATTCAAGTTTACCGCTACAAAATGGCGGCCGCCCGCAGATTCCTCTCAAGTCACCAAGCGTCACCGAGCGTCACCGAGCGTACGACGCAACGACGCCCTCTCGCCAACGGAAAGCGGCGGTTAAACTAGCGTGTGGATCCCATACACGTCTCCGCTGAAGTAAAGGGGGCGGGGCCTTCAGAGCGCTGACCAATAGCTCTCTGTCACAGCCTGAGTGACAGCAGCAGGAGCGGAGGGACACAGACAGGAAGCAGCTCTGGTTTGAATGGTTCCTTATTAGTTAGTTCATATTAAGTGACTTTTTTTTTTTTCTTAAATTAAAGTTTAAAAAAAAACATAACATATAAAAAATGTCTTAAAATTCATTTTTAAAATGTGATATGTAGCCTAGTGTACATTTGTACATGGGGTAACTGAGGCCTGCTGTCATCCAGGTTTTGACCTTTGACCCACAAAACCCCATCATTTCCTCACTGAGTCCAAGTGAATGGTTTTGCCAAAGCTTCACTGAGATACTGAGAGAATGGACCTGATATATTGTGTCTGCGACAACCTGAAAATGTCTGTCTGCTGCCGCTGCAGAGGCATAGAAACAACAAAAATGAAGAGTACATATGGACTTAATCCACTGTTATGCAACAACAGGCAGGTAATGAGCCTGGAGACGTCCTGCTGTGATCTTTGTTGACGTAGATGTCGGTGCTTCGCTCTCATCTCCTGGACCAGATCCAGGCTGAGACACATACAGGTGGATCTGAGAGGTTTCCATTTCAATCATTGGTGTCCTGGTGCTGAGATTTAGTCACCACAGTTAATTAGTTTTGCAGGTTTCTACCAAAACCAACACACTGGTAAAATAAAATAATTAAAAAAAAAAAAAAAAAAAGTCCTCGACAGGGCCCTGGACATCGGCCAATCAGAGTAAAGTGGGCTTTTAAGGAGGCCTGAGCTACTAATGTCTGTTCCTGCCAGAGGCTCAACTGAGAGGCTGCACAAGAGGCAGTTTGAGATAAATAAGGACTCTGTGAAACTGTGAATCATGCAAAGCTGCTCTGGTGGAGCCCCAGAATAAAAACACAGAGCTACAAACAAGCATAATAGGTTCCTTAATTATAATGAGCAACAGAAACCATGACAAACCTGGAAAAAAAAAGGACAGTTCATAGTTTGTTTTTTTTTCCCACATGTGATGTAAAACCAAAACTATATTTTAGCAGTAGCTTCTCTGTTAGCCCTGAGGCTACACACAAACAAGGAGGGAGGCTGGAGCAGGGATGGGCCATTTCTCGAAGCCTCTGCAACATGTGAAAGATGCTGTGCACAGTGCAGAAATTGAAAGAGCAGTGTGAGGTGCCAGATGAGATAGTTTTCACAAACAAGCATGCAGTGTCTCGGGAATAAGTCCCTGAAGTGAGACGCCGAGCAGCACATGTACTCTGGGTTTGTTTAAATGACATCCAGTACTTCAGCAGTGAAGTGCTACAGACGAGGCTCCGACTGGACGAAGACAAACACCAGCTCTTTCTAAAACTGAAGCTGCAGATGTTTTGTTGAGAAATTATTTCTGCTGTGAGAGAGAGAGCCCTAAAGCTTTATACAGCAGTTAAATTATGCACAGAGAAGAAGACAAGTCCTTCTGTTTGCCAGCAAACACTGAGCAGCCCATGTAATGATCTGCACACGCCCCCTGCACCATCACCACACGCTTATAGGTCATTAAAGCACAGATGACACTATAGAGCTGCTCATAAAGCAGCAACACATGGCGACACAGCCAGTCGACTGTCTCACCTTGAAGCAGCTGATTTTTTTTTTTTTTCTGACCTGTTTCCAGACAAAAGCATCGACCGCTTCCACAGAAGAAGACACTTACAGCTGAGGTCGGCAGTAATTGTTTTGCATCAATGGGCAAAAATTCTATCTCTGCTGTTTGTCATATTGTAATTGAAGTGGTCTGAGAACAAACACGATGCCTGCACCTCCTCTCTGATCTGTCCTCAGACTGATCAGAGACTGTGATCGATGTCTCCTGAGGTTAGAAGAAGGAGGAACCAGCCCAAACCTCACAATCTAAAGATAAAAGCTGCAGTAAATTTGGATTTATTCACACTTTGTCGCTCATTAACAACAACATGAACAAACCTCCCACTTGCACTTGAACGCTGCTTGTTGCTCTGTGCAGATGTTCAGTCGTGTTTGGTTGTGCAGGTAGAATCACTGAGAGAGCAGGTGATGAGTGGGTCTGTAAAAGCCCTGTGCCAACAACACACCACAATAACAGAGTGATTAATAATGAAAACAGGACAAAGCTGAGGTGAACTGATGCTGTGTTGTTGTGGCCATTATTCTGATAATGACTGCTTGAAATGAGCAGCTGTGATGGACTTTGATGTGTCAGCTTTGTTAAAGGTTGGGCTCATTAAAAAGAGAGCTTGTTCTAGAAATAAAAAAAGAAAAATGTGTGTTTCTCAACAGTCACATGACCAAACAGCTGCAGCCTTGGTCGCAAGTGGAGGTGTTCAGACTAAACCTGCAGGACCAGGTCACAGAGATGGCGTCCATGACACCGTCTGTATTCTCCAGCATCACGGAGCAGCAGCCTGGCCCTCGTCTGCACTGATAAGAGAGAGGAAAAGAAAAAACGTTCTTGTAGGGAAGCTCAGCGGGTTCAGCACCGGGCCGAGCGCCATGGATAAAAGAGAGAGAAGGGGGAGGGGGATCCAGACCGGGGGCCCCAGAGGGAAGCAGGTGGAGACGCAGGAGCAGCATGGAGAGCTCCCCCTCAATTACATCTGATAAGTGCACTACGACAGGTGGGAGGCAATCCCTGAGAGATCGGCAGGTCAGCATGGATGATGAGGAGCGGCTGCTGGGTGACGATATCAAAGGCAGCAGGTATAGGCCGAGGATGAAGAGGATAAGACGCCGGAGCAGCTCCACAGTCTCAGCTGAATTGTTCATTCCTGAATCCAGACTCAACAGACACAGAGACTGTTTCAGGCCTGGTCATTTGGTTTTCTATTCAGCCACATGTCAGGAGAGATAAAGCTGCTGCTTGAGAAATAGACTCAATAAAAAGGTTTACAGTCGCAGGAAAAGGTCGGTTAACAAGGTCACGCTCTGGTGGAGCAGAGGCCGGCGGTGACTCCGCGGTCTGTAGAGGCCTGAGGTGAAATAACATCATGAGCCACACGGTTATTAACCAATGAGAACCATGCTAAATCTAAACATTGTTTATTCTGACTGTGAAGACTTCAAACCATAAACATGAGTTAGCCTTTTAAAATATAGATGATAAAGAAGAATAAAAACCTAAATAAATGAAGTAAACCTCACCGTCCACAGACTGTCACTGTGCAACAAGCTCATGACTCTCAAAATAACTCACATCTATTAAAAAAGCTTTGGGACCCATGACGGAAAAATGTGCTCCTTTACTGATGATTTGTGACAACTGTGGATAATGTTAATTACCTGAAGCAGCAGCAGCAGCAGCAGCAGCAGCAGCAGCACAGAAGAATACAATGACGTGGAAAAGCTTTTCTCTTGTTTACAGAGTGGAAACCTGCAAATCACTGCTGCCGGTCCATCATGACACTGACGAGCTGGGTGGACGTCTTGATTCTGATGAGATGGTTTCAGGTTGTTTTTCTACACAGATCAAAGACCTTGGTGCATGTGTTGCTGTTGTGTTGCAGATGTTCTGCTCACTCTGTCTTTCCAGGAAGAGATTTCTACCAAACTTTTCAAAGTAATACGATCAAGCCTTGAAGGAGTCGGTCTGTACCTGAAACCACGGAGCAGCGCACGCACACACACACACGCACAGCTTCTTGTATAGTTCTGCTGTAGATTGTGTGCTGGTGCTGTTGTGTTGTGTAGTGAAGTGGCCTTTGGCTCCATCACTGGCAGGGCACAAAGTAATTTTTTTATGAAAACAGGAATCCAGCAGGTGACGCCTGTGTCTGAACACCTGACAGCAGCTCGTCTCAGGCTGCACATTTGGACGACGGCTGTTCTCACATCCGTCCATAAGAAGCCCAACCTGGAGGTGAGTGTGTGTGTGTGTGTGTGTGTGTGTGTGTGTGGCGGGGGGGGGTCGATGCAAGTGCTCGAAATGATCAGATGTATCCACAGTGGCATGGAGAGGCATTTTTGACACATCAGTGATGCTGGTTTAACATGAACACTGCACACAGCCCCCCCATCCCCCTACCCCCACCCCCCACCTCTTGCCCTGAAGCTAAAGTACGACATCACTTTCTCTGCCCAGCCCACAGTGGGCAATACATAAAGAGACAATCGATGGCAGCTCTAACCATTACACTGATAGATAAGGGGCTGGAATTAAAAGAGACCTAAACACTAATGAGGGAGATAGGTGGAGACAGAAAGAAAGCTGTTTCGCCTTCTTCATCGATTAACCAGAAAGCAGCGATGCAACTTATATGCATATAGACAAAGTGAGGAGGCAGTCGGGGGGTGGGGGTGGGGGGGGGCATGGGGGGGTGGAGGAGGAGGTTTAAAGATTTATTTTATAAATACTTTGGACTTGTGCTGGCAGACGGGGACGGCTGGGCTTTAATGAAACTGTCAGGCCGTGTGAAAGCCTGATGAGGTTCCCCTAACGCTACATTACCGCAGCCCCTCGGCCACCTCCTCATGCCAAATATAATTACAGCACCATTACCAGCACCGGCCAGTCCAGGTCCCTGCTGGACACGACACCCCCCCACCCTCACCTCCAACAATATCCTGTATACCTCTCTCTGTCCCGACTCCTCCATCCCCCCTCCACCCTCCTCCGTAATCACACCGTGTCTCTGCAATGCGGCAGGGAAAAAAAAAAAAAAAAACAGCAATTGATAGTCTCATTAGTTTTCCCATGTCCTTCCTGTAGTGCCATTTTCACATGGAATGAAAAGAAGGAGACAACAAACAAAGTGCTGCGTAAGGACGATGGAGGCAGGTGGAGGTGGAGGAGGTGGAGGGGGGGGGTTGGTGTGTATCGCTGCCTCTTACTGGATGTTTATTCGACAAAGCAATAACACACTGTAAAGTTTGGACAGTGTCACCGTGGTTACTTTGGGAGGACTGAGAGGAAAGTTAAAGTTTGTCTGACGCTTCGATCGGCCGAACCCCGATGACGAACTGGAGACTCACCTGAGCAGGTTAACGATCAGGTGCTAACGACTGCTGTTATAAACACACAGGAAATGAGGAGGGTTTGGCTCCGTCTCCTCTCTCTGCTCTTTACAACCTGTCCTGCAATAAGATGAATTATAAACAATCATCTATAAAGAACACTAAAACTACATCCTGTGCCACCACTTACAGAAAAGCCTTTTTTTTTTTTGTTAAGTTTGGAGCAGTGTTTGAAAAGATGCTACTGATGCTGCGAGTCTCAGATCTTCAGAGGGAGTCCCAGGTCTGAGGGGCAATGATGCAAAAACTGCTTTAGTCTCCAGCCAGACGAGTCCAGCCTGAGGATCTGAGGCTGCTCGGAGGCCTGCAGGGCAGCAACAACTCAGCAATGTCACTGGGAGCAGAGCCATCCTCTAATGTTAGTATGCAGCTGAACAAGCTAAAGGCAGTGAGTACAGTGAATGACAATAATCTGACAGAAGTGAAATCAAAGGATGTTTGACCTTCCAGATAAAAAGGTTGAGAGGGGAAAGATCTGATGTTTGAGATGTTCCTCAGCTGATTGAACACGACTCTTTGACCTCTGTGACTTTGTTACTTTCACAGTCAGAAATTACAGAGGTTTGTTGTTCACATTGTAAAACACTGTATGGATTCAACGCAGCATGTATATACAGAACAGGAGGGGACCGAGGATTGAGCCCTGGGGAACACCACCAATCAGCTCAGAGGAGGAAGCGTCACAAACTGCAGCCAAATAAGATCAGGTCTGAACCAGTCAGGACGCAGATCTACTTTTCTAAAGTAAAGAGTAAAACATGAGGAGCTTTATGACACTGACACAACTGATGTCCAGCAAACACAGGATCCAGAGGATGATTAAATCAGGTGTGTGAGCTGCTGTGGAGTGAACTGCAGGACCAACAGTCACTCTGATAACACAATTCAATGCACTTACAGCTGAGGGGAAAAATCACTTCCTGTATGTTCAGAGTTGGGTCAGTTTTAGGGAACGAGTGTTAATGGATTACGAGCAGCGGGAAATCTGTTGCTGGTGATAAATATCTCAGGTTCACTGTAGGAACATGATGGAAACAGCATCTTTTTGTGTTTCCTGACCTCAAACGTGTGCCTCAATTTTTTGCAGAACAACATCAGCCTTTGTCTGACTTTGCCTTTGTAGCACAAAGCCAGTAAGTGATGGGGGGGGGGGTCACAGGAGGTCGTGGTGAACATGCATCTTGGAATAAAAGCGTGTGCCGTCAGACGTTTCTGTGAGAAAAGAGTCAAATCACACAGAGTTTAATTGAGTCGAAGGGGAAGATGCTGCAGAAAGTGCTTTGCCTCCTTTTCTCTGAGCAGCTGCTTGCAGAGACTCGACTTGAGCTAAGATTTAATACACAGTGAACAGCAGATGTTGATTTGATGTGTACGGTCACCTCAGCTCACTCATCTGAAACGTCACGCAGCTCAATGTGCGATGAGAAAATGTCAAACCCAGAGAAGACGCAGTGATGGGAAATGGAAATGCGACAGCTCCTTGTGTTACGTTCTCATTGTGTTTCATTGCAGAAGACGAGCACTCGAACTTCATCCAAACACAAACAGCAGCCATGTTTCTTCTTCTTCTTCTACTAAATCCAGACACAGAGGCAAATATTGACTGGTGCAAACTCGACTGCTGATGATCCCAGTGATTTATAAAGTTTGACGAGTTTCTCTTTGACCAGTCAGGACGTCCACTCACAGACTGAGCTTCGCCTCTGTTTGTCAAAGGCTCAGTTCAGATCCAACAAAGCGAAGCGCTGGTTTGCATAAAGTTTCCAGAGCGTTCACTCCATTGGTTTCCTTTCACGTTGCTCTTCTCTTTTTTCCTCTTCTTTCTTTTTACAGATGGAGCTTAGTCAGCGGATCATGCACAATGCTCACCTCTCCCAGAGACAAAGACAGCTCCTGCTTTCTGTTGTAAGGGCTCAGACATGAGCTGGAACAAACATGGTTTTGTATTGATTACCTGCGACAGGAGCCTTTTCAAACGGGCGCAGAGATCTATGTGTATTCACTGAAAAACATACACGAGGCGGGTATTGATTCCACAGCATTATGCACGGCCCATTCATAATAATACATCAGCGAGAGTGGAGCCGTGAGCGGAGGAATTAGCAAGGCAAACTCCTCACAAGAGTAACGCGCTGTAAAAAAGTTGACAAACTCTCTCACTGGTTTCCTCTCATTTCACTTTTTCATTTCAAAGGGAAATAATTATGGTTTTACACAGAACTAAAATCACTTCACCTCCTGTTCCTGTGCACTCTTGCTTCATCCGAACATCCATCCTGACTGAAGAGGAGCTTTTATTGTGGTAGGAAAAGCTTCTGTCTGTCTGTGTTTGTGTTGAGCAGTGAGATGCTCATCTGCCAAAGTGAATTAATGTGGTTCTCACTTTGCTGTCAGCTCGAATTACATTCTGAGGGTCTAAATAATTAACTGTGGCAAAGCAAAAGATATGCAAAGAGGCCTGAAATGTGAACAACATGATAAAGAGGAGGAAGATCTCCACAAAGTTTGTGTTCTCAGCGTTTTATAATCTGAATGTTATTCCTTTTATTTCCACAGTAACTGAGTTTTTGTTGTTGTTGTTTTTGTTTTTTAAGGCGAACACACCTTCGGTTGTTCAGACTGCACTCTGTCAAAGTCAACACCTCAGTGTTTCATCCAGTTTGCTATGCACAGCTACAGCTGGTGTGAATAATAAAGTAAGAAGCAGAGCCTATACTCGAGCTGCATCCCATAATCCATCTGCTGCGAGCCCACCGCTCACTGTCCCATTGTTTATACGTCTTCGTGACTCTGTGCAGAATTATTTCCCATTTGTGCCATACAGAGGATATTAAAGGTCCACACACCCTTTCAAATCATATAGCTGAGCTGCCTCGAGGCCTCGGCAGGAAAAAAAATCTCATTAAATCACACTTCCAGTTTCATTTAAATATAATATCACAGCAAAGTCAAAGTGACACAAAATGGTTCCTCTGACTGTGTAAAATGGATTTTAAATGCTAAGATGCACAGATTGGAGGCAGCGAGTCCACAATGAACTAAAAAACTGAAAAACTGAAAAAAAAAATCCCATTTCCTGTGATGTCTGGTGACGTTACCGAGGCCAAGGCTTCACCAACTTTACTCTACGATGGCACAGGAAGTGTTTGTGTACGAGAAAACAAGAAGCGACGTTAATGAACTAAATGGCTGCTGGTTTTGTTTGTTGTTGCTCGGTCAGAGTCAGATGATGACGGAGGTGAGCTGCTCAACAACCGTTCAATTAAAACAACATCAACCCTGAACATCTGCATCAGATTCTCTTACATTAACAACAACCACACGACCAGGTACATCAACGGTGGCCCTGAAGGATCAAATCACTGCACATTCAGACTACTCAACACACAACACAACAGGAAGTGTTTCTGGAGGACACAATAAAGTGAGGGACCAGGGTAGAGGCTAATGCTAAGCTAACAGTCCATGTGATCAACACCATGTGAAACATGTGATATTGACTTGACCGGACTGGTCCCTCACTTTATTGTGTCCCAGACTGGTCCCTCGCTTTATCGTGTCCCCAGACTGGTCCCTCACTCTATTGTGTCCCCAGACTGGTCCCTCACTCTATTGTGTCCCCAGACTGGTCCCTCACTTTATTTGTTTCTAGACAACAGATCCAGTATAATGAGCGTCAGTAACGTCGACTTCAAAAAGAACAAAAGGTTGATTATACAAAACAAAAACACAAACCTGTGTGTGTGTGTGTGTGTGTGTGTGTAGCTCGTGTTGGAGTCATGTTTTTCTTCATGTGAACACACATCCTCTGATGCTTTTTACACCTGGTTTCAATAAGAGTCTAAATCACCAGTTTCCTTGTGCGGCTGATGATGTGTGACTGAACACACTAATACAACTAACCACACAACACACACAGTGATTATAGTGCAGTGCACTCTGGAGTGTGTTTTCCCTCCTGATGCAATGCGGCCTGCAGGACGGGTTTGCAGGGTCTGATTGTTGTTCTACCTCAGTAATGAGTTTCTCTTCATGGACAGGAAAGAGCTGCACCGCCCCAGAGGAAGACACGCAATTACCACACAAGAGAAAGTGGAGATGGAGCATCTGTGGGACGAGGAAAACATAAAGCTGCTTTACAGCAGGAGAATAATCCATACAGCAGAACACAGCTAGTTCTCTCTGGGCTCCATGTTCTGAACCGGGACTGTCAGATGTTCCTCCACATCTGGGCCTGAAGGTAGATATACATGAACAAGCGCTTGTGTTTTAAATACGGCGAGTTACTGTGATCGGATCTGAGCGTTCATCAGTTGCAAGATCTCAGGTGAGTTTGACTTGTGACTCTGCACCGACTTTTCCACAGAGATGAATTCAGGGACTAGATGTTGTTTCAGCTGGACACAGGTCACATGGAAGAGAGCAGCTGCAGGACCAGAAGGTGGAGCTGAGAGAAGCTGCACAGGTTCATCAGTGAGAGCAGAGCATGGACTCAATGACCCACCGTGGTGAGACGTCCTGACACCGAGGTCGGACAGGAAGTAGGAAGTTAGGGAGGGACTTGTCCTGTGTTGTTGGTGTTTCCAACATCACTGATGAATGATGGAAGGAGGATGAAACAGAGGATGAAAAACGTCGACAGGAGGCTGAAGCTGTGGAAACCAGCCTGTTACAGCTCAGAGGCAGGTTTAGAGGAGGGAGGAGGAGGAAAGTCAAGAAACAGTTTTAATTGGATGCAAAGTTAATGAGTCATTAAAAAAAAGTTTCAAATCGTTTTGCAGGAAGAGAAACTACATGTAACATGTAGATGCAGGATTAAATTCACGAGGCCTTTAATGCAGCTTCATGATCAAACAACAGGAAGAACTCGACCTACAAGAGTTGAAACGAAAACTTCTGACTCGTGCGTTGAGTCCAAGTCGACTTCAGACGGTTGTGGTTTGAATTATCTGCAGTCTGTTTCTTCCTGAGCCAGATTTCAGAGTGAAACTCTGCAGAACACCCACGACTCTGGCGAACAGCGGCGGGCGGCGCCGAGCTGCATTGTTGACACCTGTGTCTCTGTCTGCTCTCAGTTTTATTCACTCTCTAAGCAGTGGGGTGGATTCTGTGCTGAGCTGCTCAGGAGGACTTCCCAGAGGGAAACAGATGTTCTTTCATCAAGCTCTCCAGCAGAGTCGAGCAAAGGAAAGGAATTGGAAAGCAGAGGAGAGCGGGTCGAGAGAAAAAAGAGTGCAACACAGAAAGAAGAAGAAGAGGAGGAGGAGGAGGAGGAGGAGGAGGAAGAGGAGGAGGAGGGAGGCTCTCCAGGGCTCCATGCCAGACACTCCCATAATGCTTTTCCTGCGATCTGTATATATTAACAAATGCTAATGACCAAAGTGGCAGCTTTGGCATCGCAGCTGAAGCTCGTCCTGCGCGTCTCCTACTCTCTGTCTCTTTTATCAGCCGGAGAGGGTTTTATTATTTCAAAGCCTTCGCTCTAACAAACACTGAGGAGCCTGTGGAGAACTTCCATTCAGAGTGGGCATCGCTCTGTTTTCCTCTTTAATTATTTACAACCGTTTGCTTTTCTTATTTGACTTGCAGATCTGCACGTGTCCTGCTCTCTGCTACAGACTCATCATCAGCTCTCCTTCCTCCATCTGCTGACTGAGCCTTTCGCCTCGCAGCAGAAACAACAGGTGCCATGAAAACAAAAAAAAAAAAAACAGGGGAAGAAGAAACGGCTTTAATGAGGAGATCAGTAAATCATATGTTTACAGAAAAGCCCCTCGTGATGGAGACACTTTCCGAAGCCAAACGAGCAGACGACAGGGCAACATGTGTCTGACTGACTCTGTCATAGACTCTCATTGACTCCTGCTGCTGCTGCAGAGGTGGAGGAGGAGCCAGAGATGAAGATGCCAGGACGCACGATTCATCACCACCTCAACACACAAGCTGTGACTGATTATGTCACAGTGTCGTGACAACAAGGCCTGTCCCAGTTCAAGGCTTCTCCAAATCCGGCCTTCTCTCCTGTTCTAGGAGGACACACCACACCTGCTCTTCATGGCCTCCCATATCCCAAGATCCTTTGCCAGCTAGCAATGTTGAGGCAGGGCTCTGCTGGCTGCACAGCCGGAGCTGAGGAGCCGGCGGAAATGTAAAAAAGACGCCACTTTCAAACGTTTGACGTTAGGACGTTGATTGCGTTCGGACACAATCAGGAAAGGCTCCAAAGGCTAAATCCCCTTGGAGCTGCCTCTGAAGCCGTTTCCTCTGTGGACCATGTGGGCTGTGACCTCTGAAGGATCCAGACCCTGAGCTGGGACACAGACACAGAGCTCAAACCACAGCTGAAAGCATTTCAGTCCACAGAGTCAGTGTGAATCTAAATATATAAACACATCAGTGACAGATTTGTTCTTGGTTGTTAAGGTTTAACTCTGCGTTCTCGTCTTGTTAGGAGAAGAGAATTAAAGACAACACAGGAAGTTAATGTATTAACATACAGCGATTTAACACATGCTCTCCTGCTGCTTGTGCGTCGTATGTCGGAGGCGTTTGATGCTGTAAAGACGCTTCACACGTTACAATCAGAAGGTAAACCTCTGTATTTGGCGATCACGATCAGATCTGCTGGTTTGCACGTTGCTGAATGAAAGAGAAGGTTGAAATCTGTGAAGAAAATATGTTGTTCAAAGAAAAAAGAAAAATCAGGCAGTTGCATGGAAACAAGCTGAGAAACTGGAAAACAGCCTGAGGCAACATGTTTGTTTGCTGCCGTTTGCAACTCAGCGATATGTGTGTGTGTGTGTGTGTGTGTGTGTGTGTGTGTGTGTGTGTGTGTGTGTTTCATGTACACACAGTGTTTGTGTGTTCAAACTTGTGCTTTAATCTGCTCTTATTGACTCGGCTGCTTTACCTGCTGGATTTTAATGTGGGATGATCTTTTCCTGCCCCTCAGCTCAAGGTGCAGTCTGAGATACTCCCGCCACAGCATCAGCAGGAAGCTGCTGTTGTTACCCAGCAGGTGATTTATCTCAGCTATTTACTGATATTTTATTTAGTGCAGCAACAAAAGCAACGCAAGTGGAAACACAGGGGCCTGGAAATTAATTTCAAGTGCAATTTGAACAGTTAAGGTGGATTTTTTTCCCCCCCCAAAGACTTAAGGAGGTTGTGACTGAGCGAGAATTTAAGTAGCATGAAGGAAATAGATGTAGAAACATTTACAAGAGACTTTGTCAAAGATCCATGAAGGATTTTTAATTTTCTAAATAAATGTAAACGATGGTGAGTCAAGGAGGAGGAGGAGGAGGAGGAGGAGGAGGAGGAGGAGGGGAGATTAACGGAGCTGGAGTGAGTCATCAGATGTGGACGGAGGTTTGGCAGGCGGAGCAGCACTCCATCACCTCCTGATACAACAACATCTCGGGGGGTAAAGTGGAGACTCCTGAGTGCCAACTGTGCTCAGCAAAAAAAAAAAAAAGATGTTTGGACACATAATGAGCTCCTGGCCACAGAGACCATCAGCAGCGATTTAAAGCTGGTCCAGGAGCCATTAGCAGGAGAATCTCCACCTGAGGATCCGGTTTCGTCAAAGCAGGAGTATGAGATTACAGATTTGGTCCCAGAGAGGACGTCAACAGCTTCATCATGGAGCTGCATGGACATCAAGAGCAGGACCTGCAGAGGTCACCACGCACAAAGCCTGGAGAACATCAGGAAGGAGCCAGAAGACCAAGGTCAGGCATGACAACAACTAATCAATCAATCAGTCAGAGCGTCTGATGTTTAATTATATGAAACTTTATGTAAATGATACTTAATTATTCATGAACCAAAAACAGTGACAAACATTGTCCAGAAGCCCTCAAAGACCTCGGCAGGGGGTTTGGACTGAGACTGCAGCTGATTTAAGCTAGGGGTCAAAGGTCAGAGTTCAATATGACAGAACATGTGTTGATTTTTAAACACTCTACATTTTGGCATTTCCAGGCCTCCGTAGACCGAGAGGAGAGCTTCATCCTTCTCTCCGCCTCCACTCAGGCGCAGTGCTCTCGACAGTCGACGTGCTCACGAGCACTCACGTCCACGAGAGCAACTTAAACGACGAAGCATCGAGTGAAAAGGGAGAAACGTGAAACTCTGACATCCAGACTGCAGAGCTGTTCTCAGCAGGAGAGGCCACGAGTGCCTCATTAAGACTCTGCTTCACACTCATCCTCATGTGGGTGAGGGTCAGTGGACTCGTGGAGTCACTGGATGATGTGAGGGCACTAAAAACAGAAACATCGGCAAGGTCACCGGAAAGTTTTGTTTGTGTTAAGTTTATTAAACAACGACGAAGCATCACTGAGCGTGTTTCTCTAAGAAAACTAAAACATGTTGAACTTTGACCTCTAGGATCTGTGTCGTTCTGTGAGGGATGAGGTCACGGTTTCCCACTGGAGGAGGACGCAGCCACAGTCTGGTGCCGGGGTACTGCTAACGTTTGACTTTCTGAGCACCTGCTTTTGTTTCTATCAGGAAAAAACGACCTGAGGCCAAATGTACGGTGGCCCCAGAGGGTCAACAGAAATGCAAAAGCTAGAGTCAGATGTCGACCTGGTATTGATTTGTTTTTAAAAAACAAACACACGGCGCAGAAGCTCCTCCTTCGTCCACACTCAGACAAACAACACGTATTTCCTGGTGACGAGCAGATACTCAGAGAACGATGAGATGGGATGATGATGATGAGAAGAGAAGAGACATGTGATTGGAAATTGCAGCGTTATTGATTTTCTGAAGGACAGAAAGTGGACCACCCCCCCCCCCCCACCCCCCGACTGGATTCACTTGTTCTGATGCTCAATTTTGTTATTACGCTGCTCGTTGGTGGAGGCAGCACTTTAATTCCTGCCTCTCTGCTGTTTCCCCTGATGATCCCTCCATTACATTAGCACTTAAATTTATTGACCCGGCGATCTCTGCGAAAGTGAAACTATTCTCCGTCCTGATGGCCCCTCAGGGAGTCGGACTGGAGATCCCCAGAAAGTGGCTTAAGATTTATGAGATACTATTTCTGTGAGTCCTGCGGCCGGGTCGCACTCACTCACTCACTCACTCACTCACTCAAGGCTTATCTCACTTTTTCTGACGGCGTGTTTATATTTTCTGTTGAAGCTCAGCGACGACGTTCAGAGAGAGGAACAACACGTCAGCTGAGAAAGACAAAGGCCGAGTTTCCAGCTTTTTGGAAAATCAGCTATGTTCTGTGTTAATATTGAGCAAAGCTGTTTTTCCCCATGATATTTGGGATGGGATGTGGGCGGGGCTACCGTCCCCTACAATAAGTCAGTCACAGGACTGAAAATGCACCTGATCTTGGTCTCTGCTGTTGCTGTTTGTCAGTCGAGTCACTTAATCCAACGCTGCCACAGAGCTGAAAGTCAAAGATACAGAATAATCTGCTGTTACATTAGAATAAACCTGACGACACCAACAGAGTCGCAGCTCCAGGTCTCCGATGTCTCACTGGGATTTTTCCTCAGGAGAGAAGGAGCAGATCAGTGTGTGAACAAACTGCTCACCAGAGACTGATGGCCTCCTCAGGAATGCAGCAGTTATCCCTCGTTACACACACACACACACACACACACTCCTGCTAACAGCATCACGTCAACACACCTCGTGTGTGTGTGTGTGCAGCTGACAGTCACAGTCACACAGGTGACAACACGTCCTCTCTCCAGCCGTACATTACAAGCCATTACTGTCACCTAGCAACCTTGAATGAGTGTGTGAGCATGTGTGTGTGTGTGTGTATTTGTGTGCATTACTGTCATTCAGTCCTTTCACTGTGCCTCCGATGTTTTGAGGCTCGTCAGTGAATCGTCGTCGTTAACCACAGACCCTGACACTGAATGATGCTGTCATTGTGTCAGTGTTTCACACACTGTTGTGTTACTGCACACGTTCACACAAAGCCCACAGGTCACACAACAGGTGAGGACTTCATGAGCATCAAGGTAACGAGTGAATAAAGAGGAGAAGGAGGAGGAGGAGGAGGAGGAGGAGAGGACACTGGACACTTGATACTTGGACTAAACCACATTCAGGTGATTCACCTCTGAGTTTTGGTTCATAACAGGAGGAAGTGTGTGAAGGAAGCTGAAGCAGGACGAAGTCCTTCAACTCACAGAGGTTGAATCAGAACATTTTCAATTATTATTATAAAGGATCTCAATAAAAATACTTCTGCTTGTGTCTGTTCTTTCACTGAACAGAGGTTGACGCAGGTGTCGTCAGTTTGTAATAGTTAAAGTTTTCATCAGGATTCATGTCAGCGAGACAAAGACACTTAGCTCACCTTTATTAGTGTAGATATTATTACACTTGGTGCTGTGTAAATAAAGGAAATGACTTCACTTTGTTATCAAACAGGTTTTTCATATAACAATGTTTTGGTTCATAACAATGAGCATATTAAGGAAATGACGAGGGAGAAGTCGCTCAGGTCACAAACCTTCAGGTTAACTTTTATCTCAACAGAAGGAAGAGTTCAACAGATCTGACGAGCGTCGGCAGCTCTGCACACACGGGTTACAGCTGCAGGTTGACCGGCCTGGCTGGTCAGCTGGTCGCACAGGTGACTCTTCACATCTCCAAACACGTCCAGTATCCAAAAAGGCATCATTTGGATAAAGAGAGCACAGACTGGGAGCTTTTGTTGCTGTCGGTTGGCTGCAGATGCATCGTGGGATACCTGTATACTGTATACTGCTGCGTGAACTGCTGCTGGAAAGGCATACTGAATGTAAATGTAGTATGTAGTGACAGGTCATCACAGTCCAGAGGAGGAGGAGGAAGATCATCCAGGTGTCGGCCTGAAATCCTCCACTCACGGTTAAAAACGTCAGCGTGTGCGAGGTGTAAAATGAAACCCGGTGGGACAGGATGGTGGGGTTGTCAGTTTGCAGCCCTCGGGCCAAACAGCGGTTGGACCTCACTAACATCATCATCCTCCTCCACTGCAGAATAACACTGAGACTTTATGGAAATGTTCAGACTTCACTTCCTCTCTGAGAGTCACTGAAGATGCTGCAGCAGACGTCCTGACTGAACCTGTCTTCATACAAACACCAGTGCCTCCAGTTGCACTTTCTGTTTCTGTTTCTGGAAAATAAATCCTTTCTTTAAGTTGTTTTTTCACATATATGTGAAATCTGTCCGTCCGTCCTGAGCCGGAGGAGTCCCCCCTCAGTGCTAATTGATTTTCCTCCCAGTGCAGATCCACTCTTTTGTTAGGAGGGATTTTTTCATCTGTGTGAAGCATGAATTTAACATCAGGGTTTGGTGTCAGTCTGAGAGGCAAAGAGGCGAAGCTGCTGTCTGCAGAGCTGTCACAGCGCTCTGACGTTCAGCAGTCAAACCAGGAAACATCCATCACACTGAGGCACACGCACCAATTTCTGCTCTGACAGTCGCCCCAGCAGACCTGACTGCTCCAGCTCCAGCTCCAGCTCCTGCTCCCAGACATGAGGAGCTCTCCTCACTGCTCACTTCTGCTTCTCTTGACTGCAAACCCTCCCCCCCCCCCCCTCTCTCTCTCTCCCCCGTCGCCTGCTCTTTATCCACCTGAAGGTTTGACCAAGTGTTCGTTTAGGCAAATCAATATCTTTTTATTTGGTGCATTGAGATTTCAATCTTGATCCCGTCTCCTGGATTTCTTCGTACGTTCACGGATTGTCGTCTGGAGACTGAGGGAATCATTTTAGACACATAGAGACAGTAAGAGACGTGACGACCGTTATAATCTGGTCAAAGGTCACAGATCATCACATGGAAAAACAGGATCCATGAGGATAAAAGAGTTTGTGCAGAGAGGAGAAAGTTAAAGAAAACCAACCACTGCCGTCTCCGTCTCTTCGGGTCCGAGCGCGTGAAAAATGAGGGCGAGTCAAAGTTAATAATTATATTAAAAGCCTGCCCTGGTGATGCATTCTCTTTTGACACATCAATTTGTCACGCTTGTGTCGTGAAACGCTCCCTCTGATAAATATTTTCAGGGATCAAACTGGAGCACTGTGAAACACACTCACTGATATTTCCATCTCCCACACACACACACACACACACACACACGAGGCAGCGTGGGGCGTTCAAGAGCACTATACTAAATAAAAGGGTATTGATTTGCCTAAACGGATGCCTGGCCTGGCCTCACCTTCAGCAGCGCAGGCACCGAGGCACTAGCGTGTAAATTACTTGTGACAGACGAGCTTCCATACTTGTACACTTGTGCACACGGGGATGCTCCGTACTGTACTGTACATGATGTAATGTCCGAGCCGCAGCAGGGTAAACTTTTGTTTTACGACTCGGGGGCAGAGACGAAGAGGAAAACTGGAGGCTGGCAGAAAACTTGACAGAAGCTCGACCTCTATTTTACTTACAAAATTGCTGACTTTGACCTGTGTTGTGGTTTTATTGGTCCGCATGGGACCGCGCTTGTAAACACAAGATGAGACAATAAATTCCTACTCTGTGAAACCGTCAAGTGATTCAGTTGCAGCGGTTTGTGATGCTCCTGGATACACACCACCTGAAATATGTGTGTCAGAGAGAGAGAGAGAGAGAGGGACACACCCCCATATAAAAAAAACAACCTTTCTTTATTTTCATTATTGTGTCTCGTCACTGAAACACAGAGGTCGCTCATGTGAGGCGCTCGACTCCACGGTGCAGCGTTGCTTTTATTGATTATATACAGAACTGAAGACACTGTGGCAGCAGGTTAATGAGCTTATTCTGTCTTTTAAAGGGGAAATATTCTGTGTTTTTTCAGTTTTCCCTTTGTGTGCACATATAAAAAGGCCAAACTGAGTCATTTGTCAGCGCAGGGGCCACTCGGAGGTCGTGCTTTACTTCCTCGAAATGCTGACGTCAATATGCGAAACAAGACTGAGTAAAAACAAAGTCGATTCCAAGACAAGACCAAGGCCTTGAAGAACCACAACACTAGTATAACCTGTACATCTGGTCTAATAGACACTAAGAATAAAAGGATGAACAGTGACAATGACTGTTGTAGGTGGTTTTCTAAAAATAATGATCTTTAAACTATGATTTCCTCCAATCAGAGATTCATCCTAAACAAAGCGTGTCCTGGTGTTAAAGTGGGATTTTAACCAGGAAATGTTCCCGGGTGCTTCTCTCTCAGCTCTTAATGGAAACACGAGGATCTCGCTGCCTTTTGGCTTCGACTTCTGTTTCCCTGCGTCTGTTTTTCGCAGCAGCTGATAACAGCTCAGTGAGATAAGATGTCTTCATAGATGAAACAGAGGGGAGAAATCTTGTCAGCGGCCGCGGCAGCAGCTGCAGTCCTCCATCAGCGTCTACACGAGATGCATTCTGCCACTGTTTCTGCTGTGCACTCGGTTCTCGGGAGCACTCACGGCCCATTACAAAGTCAAGGTGGTTACGAATGCAGCTGTGAGAAAATAGACTGGAGGCCTTAAAAGACTCTTTTGATTACAACAGAAGTGGATCTGTTCTGTCACATGGAGACGAGACGCAGCTGAAAAACCTTAAAAGAAAAGTTCAACGTTTTAGGGAGAGATGTTTATTTCTACTCTGCTGCCGGCGCTTCTACTTCCTGAGCTCCACAGTTTCCATGACTAACCACTGACAACCACGAAAGCATCAGCATCAGGTACAAACACAAGTGCAACAGTGAGAGTAAAAAATGGTGTGATTAATAAAACAAGGTGAAAATATAACGATTTCAAACTTGTAAATGTTAAACATTTATAATAGGCTGGACAGTCTCTACTGTTCATCACCTTTAAACACCCACTGGTGAGCATATGAGCATGCTAACGTCAGCAGGAGAAAAGACGCGACAGAGACAAGTCAGTATCGATGTTACTCTCCACCTCTGGCGACAGAGGCTGGAGAACCTGATGCATTTCTTCTACGCTTGCCACGAAACAGCTGCTAATGCTAACGCTGGCTCTGTAGCCATAGTGAAACTGATTAATAGCTGCTTGATATTGATTAAAGGTGGATCGAATTACCATTGGACAGGTGCAGCTGGCCAGGCTAGCAGTTTAACCTTGTTTGCTGGCCCTTGTGTTAAGCTAAGCTAGGTGGATGCCAGCGTCGCGGTCACATTCAGAGTTATATTAATCATAATATGAAACTCACAGAGAATAAGTTAGTGCATTTCTCACAGTGCCGAGCTCTGAGCCTCACTGTCACACTTGAAACCAACTCCCAGAAGAAGTAAAACAAAATAAAAAACCTTGGATTTTTCTTATTTATGTCAAGAATATGAGAGTTTTTATTCAAACAAATGCAACTTCCACGTTTGTTTTGACATCATTCGTCGTTGTGGCAAAGAGCTGACTTTAGAGATTGAGACACAAAAAGGTTTAAAACACTTAAACCGTGTTTTTCTGACTCCCACAGCAGCAGCAGCAGCAGCAGCAGCAGTAACAGCAGCAGCAGCCGGCGCCACTGAAATGTGCTGCTCTTGCATGATAAAGCCATTCATCACTCTCTAAAGATTTCGGGTGCTTTCCATTTGCACCCTTCCACCCGCTATCATTAGTCACCATCATTATGTTTCAGACATGCTGGAGCTTTTATGTCTCCTGCTGCGGCGCTCCGAGGGGAGACAGGTGCAATATAGATGAGCCAGGGGGCCACGCTATCGCTCCAGAGCCGAGGCCGGTCAACGCTCGGGGTGGATCACTGTTATTTGGAGCTGATGGAGACAATGGGAACAATTCAGCAACAAATTATTTCCAGAAATTACATTTTAACGTGGCGACTACTCTCCATCAGATTCCTCTCTGGGTTTCACAGTTATTAAGTATTTCTAAATAGACGGGCGGCAAAAAAAATAAAAAATAAAAAAAAAACGGTGCAGCTACACTGCAAAACCTGGAAACACACTCATCTGATACCTTTTGTATTACTGCACATGCATAATGATAAGAGGCGTGTGCTCCCATAATGCATTGTGAAGTCTCGCAGTGTATCAGTACTCGTGATGCATTATATGGCGATAATAATTCAGGAGATCGGGCCCATTTTGCAGACAGGTCATTAGGTGTTAGAAACAACACGGTGCTTCCTGCTACTAACAGCCTTGCACACACACATGCACATGCACACACACTCGATCATGAGCTCTTTCTTTATTCCTACCATGTCCTCACACCCATTCTTCGCCTGTTGTTATATTTCCTGTTTTTTCTGCACCCATTAAACTTGTATTGAGTTTCTCTCTAACATATATTCACAGGTTTGTTTCAAATGTTACACGCTCTGAGATTACATCGTGCCCTTTAAGGTGTCGGTGTGGTCCGACTCCGGGGACGCTTCTGTCAGAATGGACTTCCCATGAATTTTAGTGCAGACGTTTCTGCTTCCCCCCCTCAGGTTGAATCGTAATAACTCCACTGATCCCCTGACTTTCACATCTCGTGTTATTATCGGAATAAATTTGGTTCTTATCGTCAAGGCCGATCTTCGCTTTGAAGGAAAAGAACCAACATCAGATCACATTAGATGTTTCATTAAGAGAAAGGTCAAAGATCAAATATTATCAGGTCTTAACTTAAAAAAAAAGGATGATAGCAGCAAGAATAAAGAGACAGTGGTCGGACAATAGGAGACGAGCTTCACCTTTGACCTTTGGCCCCTTTCAAAACACTATCACTATCCTCATTATATATTTATTCCTTATTGTTTTCAACATGATCACACCTTTTGTGCCCTCACCTGTGGGATTATATTATATTCTACCATCACCACTGCAGCAGCTGCGTGTGGAGACAGTGGCACAAAATCCATTCATCACTCTTATTAGTTTTATCACATCAGCCCGTCTGCTCTGAATAACTTCTAAAATATCTTCAGCTTTCAAGTCGTGTCATTTCCAATAGATGTTTTCCTCTCCTGGTGTTTTTTTAATCAACCTAATTTGGACGTTGATCAGGCTGTTAGCGTTTTAATCAAACATTAGCAGAGAGCAGCAGTTAGTCTGAGTCTGTCACCAACTGGAGGAAATTCAGAAAATAACTTACCAAAAGGTAAAATATTAAGGAGCTGGATATAAGAAACACTGCGATCAGGTTTCTCGCCTGATCTGTGTGTGTAGGTTGGTTGGAGTCCTTTAATTTGAAGGGGAGATTAAGGCTGGATTTTGTCACACTTCACTTCTCTGGAGTCAGGTCGCGGGGGCAGCAGGTTAACCAGTGTAGTCCACACATTTCTCTATATGAGGACATTTTCCAGCTCCTCCCAGGTGTTTCCAGCTCAGGTGAGATACAGTGCTTTAATCCCTGCAGCATATCCCAGGTCTGACCCAGGATCTCTCAGCAGCCGCCTGGAAAAACCTTGAAAATTGGAAAATGGCTGAAGAGCAGCGACAAAGAGATGTTGTTTTTGAGAGGAGGACTCTCTGTCAGAGGTTCAAAAGGGCAGATGAGAGGAAGGAGGCGGCTGCAGGGAAAACAGGTGGGTAGAGGAAAATACACACTGTTACCAGGAACATGAGCAGAGACTCAAGCAGAGAGTCTGACAGGAAGCTGGTGAAAATGACATGTTCACGCTCAGGCCTGAGTGGAGAGAGGAGGCAGGAAGCTGGAGAGGGAGAGTGGGAGGAACAGATGGCAGATGGAAGAAGTGGATCAGAGACGGCGGAGAACTCAGGGACAGGAACAGGTCTGGCTCAGAGGAGACTCTCCTGTGGGGTCATTGTTGCTCAGCTCTGGACCAAGTTTTCATTAATGCATCATACATCCATTTTCCATTGTCACCTGACCTCCAGGTCTTAGCTCAGGTCACCAGGTCCTAGTTGAGTCCTTGTTGCTCCAAACTTCTCCAACATGACTCCTGATTTCCACATAGTCGTGTCAATCCACGTAGATTAGTTTGCTCCAAACAGGAAGTCGAGAGCAAGCGGGAAATTTCAAAACGGAGACATTAGGTGTAAGAGTGCTGGAGGCCACTGTGTTGTTGGAAACCTTCAGTGCCTCAGAGATGTTCTGTAGCTTCAACAGATCCATGAGTCCTGCAGAGCTCCTCCTGCTCTTCAAGATGAATCCAAGACCAAACGTCAGACCGAGATGTTTCCTGAATTAAACTCGAAGCTGGAACATAAAGGCCCCACAGTTGTTTCTGCAGATGTTTCGTCTTCATAACAGCGCAGTGCTCTGTGTTTGTGAACGGCTCCAACTCCTGGTGCTACAATACAACACATTACAGCGAGGAAAGTGAAACATGTGGGTTCAGTAGAATTAATAGAGTAATTCATTTTCTATGGAGCAGCTTCAGATTTACATGTTAATGAACTTCCTGCCTCGGGGCATGGCTCCATGATTTCTGGATTTGAAGGAGTTATTAATGCTGCTGCAGCAGTGACGGTTCAATAATGACAGTTTACTGTTATAATACATTAACTAAGTATATGCAGAGAGTTTAGCACAACAACAATATAATACATCCTGTAGTTACACGTCTGCACCTGTGACTCGTAGGACACTTCTTTACCTGAAGGTTGGATGGCAACATATATCTACATATGATCATGGTAACCTCCTGGGTGGCCATGGCTTTGGAGCCACCTCTGATGGCCGGGTAAACAATCGGTGGATGGGACGGTCAATCATTTCCTGATGACATCGAGCCGGCGTTTTGATTTCCAATATTTAGGAATTCTTCTTCTTCTTTATTTTAAGGTGCTTCTTCCTCCTCGGGGGATTTCTCTCCGTGTGTGGGAGTTTATCATTCTTCTTCGGTCACCCTGCGCTGGAGTCCAAGCTCGGCGGCTGACTCAACACACTGTAAGTTGTGTTAAATGAGCTCCTCTGGGTGTTGATGTGGTCGTGCTCATTTTTTAAGTGAGGCAGTTTGCTGAATACTGTACATTTTTACAACTGCAGTCATCATGTGATCTGGAGGTTAACTTATGTAGGACGTCCTGTGATAAGCTCCTGGTCCTCCATATTAAGTGTTACTGGACGTTTTATAGCAGCTTTAATGTACTTTCATTTAATTTGGGGGATTCTGTGTAAAACCTGAAAATTTCACAGTGTTTTAACATAATATTAAATTTCCTGTTGCATGTTTTGTTGTATGATATATATATATAATATATATATATATATGTGTGTAGCCTTTAATGTATATTTTTGAATGTTGTTTTTGTTGTTTATCGTGTGTGTTCATTATTTATTGTATATTTTGTATTGTATTTGATATAAAATCTGTTTTTGTATTTGTTGTATATGTCACTTACAAACAGAGCTAACGCCACAGTGTCGTGAGTTTCTGTGTTAACTTTGAAGTATTAGTCATTTTTCAGTTCCACACAGAAGCTTAACAGTGGCAGTGTGTCAGAGAAAAAGTAGGTCGCTGAGTGTGCACCAAAAAAAAAAAAACCCAAATAAATAAATAAAGTAAACATGCACAGTAGATGAGTTCCAGAGAAAATAACAAATACAACAAACATAATGCCTTGTTTCATTTTTCACTGTTGGAGAATTAAAGAGGGAAGTCGTACGGTGCATGAGCGGCTGCGGCTCTAGCATGTTTCTGATTCTGTACCCAGGAAGTCACCTCAGGTTCATGCGGAGGGGAAGCCAATTACAGTATCCTGGCTCCTCGGCCCTTATCCAAGTACAGATTGCTTCATTTAGGGGTGAAAGCACAGAGGAGATTAGAGACAGATAAAGACAGAGGAGGAGGGTGTCCTGGTTGGAGGTGTCTGTGTGTGGGGCTGCTGCAGCTCCATCACCAACTCATCTGGATTCTGCTATTTTTTTTTTTTCTGTCTCAAAAATCAATGATGAATTTAAAAGGCGTGGATCTGGGTCTCTGAGAGACGTAATGAAGCCGGTGTCCGCACATGAGGTGAGACGTGTACGCACATGATTCACACGTGTGTCACGATCAAAGCAGCACACACAGGCCATTCGGACGTGCACGTGCACATATGTGTGTGTGTGCGTGCGCACATGCACGGTAGTGTGCGAACCGATTTCATATGATGATGGTGTGGCATTTAAACTGTGTCCTCCATCACATTAAACTCACGTTGCATGTCTGGAGATGAGCTGAGTGTAATAGACCTGAGGGAATTGTGCTCTGTAATGGCGGCAGTTCGTGTCTCTGTGAGTGTGTGTGAGTATGTGTGAGTGTGTGCACTCACACACACTCACACACACTCTCACACACACAAATATGCGCTCCCAGTGACTCCATCCATCAGTCTAATTACACATCAATCCTGTTAATTCTTCATTATCATTAACCTTGGCAATCTCCCCCTAAGAACACAGCCATCTGGTAATTCTTTCAAAACTTACCATTTAAATGTGTACGAGATACACATGTACACAAACACACATCACTGAGCACATGAGGAAACACACACACACACACACACACACTGCTGGCAGGAGTAATGTGTGTCTCTGAAGAGACTTGAGTGCAGAGATAAAAGTTGAGCCTGTACATGTCTCTACCTCAGTTAATGAACCCCTGCTGCTGGATTCCTGTTAATGGATTAGTCCATTATGATTAGTCCATGATAGCCGCAGTGCCCCTCCCGAGCCCCACATTTGTCATTTTACACGCAGCAGCGAACCTTCCTCATTATTTCACATTAATCAATCGATCATGAAGTGCTGCTTAATTGAGGACCGATTGATTGATAGAACTGCAGGTATATGTTTTCTCTCAGATCCTCTGAGGTGTGGTTGGGTCTGAGTGAGCGACAGGCAAACAGAGCTGCTGCTGACTTCATGCAGGAAGTGATCAATCCATGTGGTTTGTTATTACTATTGTTATTTGTTATTTTAAACGAGTCTGAACGGTGCTGGTCGGTTAACATCCCACAACCTGCGTATAAAGATGGACGTCGGCCCGCTGGTTTCTGAGGCTCAGAGCGAAGCTGCTGCACCGTCGCCATCTTGGCAGCATGTGACTCGAGCCTAACTCCCTGCTAATCCAAATATGGGCCTTAATGTTATGTTGTATTTTTAGTATAAACATCCTGTAGTGAAAATACTAAACGACTTCAGGTCTCCTTCGTAGCCGTTTGTTTGTTAAACAGCAGATTTTAATTTCTGTTACACACTCACATTTTCACTGGGTTATCTCTTGTGGGACTTTTATTTATGTTGTAAATGTTTGTGGATCGTCTCTTGTGTGTGTGTGTGTGTGTGTGTGTGTGTGTGTGTTTATAAAACAAGCTACAAACCAATTTCCCCTGCAGGGACAATAAAGTTATTTTTGAACCATTGCACCTTTATTTTATTATCTTGACTCTTCAGCACATGTTTGTTCTGAATCTGTATTTTAATGTTTTCCAATAAACAGCACAATCTTTCTCTGAACACGACCAAGCTACTGTACTGTTACTGTAACCATGACAACAAGGGTCCAGAGTGGACAGGTGAGTGGACGTGAAGAGGACAGGAAGTCGTGGTAGAGGTTCATTGTTATAATGTGATCACTTTGTGCTGTTTGTCTTAATAATGAGGGAAATTTATCAGTATAAAGTGAAATTAATTATGATAAACTCTAATTGTGCTGCACAAAATGTGTTTTTTTTTTACAGAAAAGAGAAAATGAAAACTGAAATTATGACTGAGAAAAACAAACACATCATTAAACAGATGTGACGAGTCCAATGAAAATATGAATTGTCTTTATTGTGGGAAAATGAAATGAATTTAACATATTGTCATAGTAAACTTATTATTGGTATTATTAGTCATCAGTGTGTGGATCATGAAAACGTATGTGCGTCAGCTCTCTGGAGGAGTGACTGGGTGACTGACAGTGCTCAGCACGTGGAGACAAAAACAACCAGACTTGATTCATTCAGTCTTTAGTCTGAGCAGCTGAGGTGAAGCTTCAGGATCAGACTCTACACTGAATCAACCAGCTCCTCAGAAACCGTTAGATTTCCCATGGATCAGCGGCGGCGGGCTGGGAGCAGCGGGATCTAATAGATACAGTTGGATTAGATGAAGCCGTGCACATGCTGCGTGTCACAAAGTGACAAACAACCGTGTTGCAGCTCATTAGTCACCGACCTCATTAAGACGCTGACGGCTCGACTTTATTCATATTTATGCACCTTTGTCTTCTGCTTGTTTTTTCTAATGCCACCAGAGTGACGGCCATCTGGAGTCAGAAACCCCTCCTCTGCGTGTGTGTGTGTGTGTGTGTGTGTGTGTGGTCTGATAAATGTAAAAGAATAATAATTATTATGAGAACTCTATATATTTGCTGTTACATGTGAGAGCTCAGAGCAGGCGGCAGCAGATTAGAGGCCTGTGTTGCGTCGTTGTGGTGAAATTGACCCAAAATAGGATCAACAGGCCATGAAATTACCACGGAGACAGTGTGGGTGCGTTTGTTTTACAGACTGTCAAAGGCCTCAGATCAGCTGCAGAGCGGGAGGTGAAATATTAACGACCTCTTGCACCAGGTTACGGGAGGGAAATCATCTCCAGCTCATCTCCTGACGTGATGCACGAGTCCGGACTCACTCTGACTTTACTGTCATCATCTCTGTGTCACACTTGTGCACGTGAGGCGTCGGTGATCATCAGTTTCCTGTCGGATGATGACAGCGACATCATCGCAATCCCGATTGATGCGTAATTAATTGACATTATGTGGAGGTGCAGTATTTTCATCTTCAGGGTAAAAACGAGGCATCTGACTCTGTTGCCATGGACACCGCTGGTTTCCTGAGGCTGCGGCTGCTGCTGCTGAACTGGAGCTGATGTCACAAGCCACAAGTTCACGTACAGACTCATAACATCTGGTAGATGACATCCTCCATGGTTTCTCCAGAGATCTTCTGCACTGAAGAAACAACATGAGAGGAAGCTCCAACAGTATCAGGATGTTTCCTGTTCGTGGGTGCGGTTGTTGCTAATTCAGGTCAAAACTTAACTAGTTTTTGTTCCTCTCAGTCTAATAACTCTCTGATAAAACCCTCCAAGGTGTCGAAACCAGAACCTACAGAGACAGCGTGAGATCTCAGGAGAGTTTGCTGCAGCGACAGAAGCAGATTTAATAAATTAAAGTCGATTTTCTCCTGATGCGAGATACAGAAAGTGATTGGAAACCAAGCGTCTCTTTTTCACACCGTCTCTGATTTCTCTCCACTTGTCAGCTCAGACTCCTGGTTAATGACCTTTGACCTCTCTGTGAGTGGTTCTGGTCTGGTGCTCACAGACAGTAGGAGTTCTGGTCTTCATCCCCTGCTGTCAGGGGCCTACACGTGTCTGCAGACGGTGGCTGTGATTTATATCTAGTTGAACGTTTTTCGTTTTTTCTAAATAAACTGATTGTCATATTGACGCTGTTTCCTGAATCTGCAGCACATTTGCATTTTTGCATGTGTTTCCTCAGGTTGCAGAGTGAGCTGAGCCCTCAGGGCCACCGTACTGTAGATCTAAGGTGCCCAATGTTTTGTGGTAATTGCTAATTGCTGGTTATACGAAACAAAAAGGTCGTCAATGAACCTGGAGTGAGTTATTAGATGAAAAGTGATGAAGTGATAAATCAAAGACAGATTTTCTGCACTGGGCCGAACGTGAGAGTGTTTTTGTTTCTCCTTTGGGAAATTACAGCAGAAAAATCAGCTGCTGTCTCATACGTGCAACAATATTCATTCAAATGGATTCATTAAATTCAATAAATTGCACATTCACCACTGTCTCTGCCAGTGTTTTCTGCAATAAGCCCCAAAAGCAGGTGCTGCAAATAGACGTTATCATATCATATATCAGACGGATCGTACAGTTAGAGCTTCATCAGGGAGAAGATTTCATCGTCATCATCGTCATCATCAGCAGCAGCAGCAGGAAGTTTCCCTCTCGTTCCTCCATCAGCTGACTCAGCGTTTTAATCAACAGTCGCTTTAAAGCAAAACTTTAAACACATGTTCTGTTTTAACTGTGTTCACTGATCACATCAGGTCGCATCAAATGAACGATTCAAGTGACGTGTAAAGGAAAAAATAGTCTGCAGACACAGAGCTGAAGAACAAGTAAAGAACAGAGCAGCTCATCCAGAGCCGTGATGGAGTTAAATGAAGATGAGATTATAAAGAAGTAAATTCACATGCGCATAAAGTCAGACTGAGATCGGCCTCAGAGAAGAAGCACGGCTCCTCCCTCCTCCTGGAAATAAACAATGATGAATAAATAAAATAGTATGAATAATTAACAGGAAGTCAGTGAACTAACGCCACCTGGTGTGAAGGTCACAGACCTGATCACACCTGTATATGACAAGCACATGAACCTACTGGAGGTGCAGCGATTCATCAGCGTTAGCTACCGATGGATTTAACTGTCGACCATTGTTGCTGAGTTGTTGGTTTTAAATGGATAAAAAAATGAAACCTGAATGTTTATTCATCTGTTGTATCAGTCGAGGCCTGAACAGCAGCAGCAGCAGCAGCGTTTAGCTATTAGCTATTATTAGTTAGCACAGGCCTGTAGCAACCTGAGGCTAAAGTAACAAGGTGGAAGCTAAACAGAGCCACTGAGTAACTGTATGACTTATTTAAATGGCCGACGACAGGCTTCGTCTTCTTCATGTGTTTGGAGTTTGTTTACAGCAGTGTGTGTGGCAGCGTCACAGCGCCACATGCAGGCCTGGTGTATGTACTACAGCGTTTAGAGCTGTTTCCAGCTGCTTTTTTTTTTTTGTGTGGACAAAGATATTTGTTGAAACGTTGCCGTGTGTATGGAAACAGATCGTATAGTGTGCATAAGGTCTAAACCTCCTCCCAGGTGTGTGTGTGTGTGGATAAAGAAAGAAAATGACTGAGGACCATCAACAACTCAGGAGCTGCAGGGAAAATATTACTCACAGGTAGGAATGGCCCAAGGTGCTGCAACAGCAAGCAGCACCTGCATGACCCCCCCCCCAGCTGTATATTACCAGCCCAGTGACACGGGCAGCTGGCAGTCACATATCATGTGGGTGTCGTTGATTATCAGCTGCGTCTGATTGGACGATGCAAAGCAGATTTACCAGCTCAATCTCCTAAAAGCTCCTCGACCACGGTGAGAGGAGAGGAGCCAACAAATCAAAACTCTTCTCCATCAGCATCATGTGATCAGACCGAGCTCAGACACAGAAACAGGCTGATTTGTCTGACTGGTGGTGTGTTCAAAGACACACACTTACAACATGAATCTATCTAACACTTGATGGATCTGATGCAGACCTTTGTTAAGATCAACCTAAGAAAGACTTTAGGAAAACAGTGCAGATGTTGGTGAATGAGGCTCAGTGTTTTGACCACTGTGGGTTAAAAGTCTCATTTTCTGATGAAAACCACGCCGACAGATCAGACGTTCAGTGAACATCAGGCCCCAGCTGCAACGACAAACAAACACACCGAGCTTTTTATATAATGCAGCATGAATGCACAATAGCATTTACATTTAATGCAGCACTAGAATAAAAAGATTACAGATTTCATAGTAAAAGCGCAGCCTCCTGGGCCTCTCTCTCTCCCCCACATATGAGACTGAATCAATTAAAGTCAGTGAGGTGTTATAGTGCTGCTGCAGCAGCTCCACAACTGTACGTCTGCTAACCAGCAGATGTTACAGTGCTCACTCACTGTGCTGAAGCCCCGAAGCATTTTCAGCACAAAAACGCCTCAACGATCGTAAAGGCTCCGCCCACCCCTCACTCACCTACAGTCCACTTTAAGAGGCTCTGACTTCTGTAAATATATGAATAAACTTTATTCTTTTCCAGCTTGGTCACGTGAACTGTTTGGAGATTAAAAACAGATGTTTACATGTGTGTTTGTAAAATCATGGCGCTCTCCTTCAGACGGAGGTTTTTCCGAGCGTGAGCGACTTCTGGCTCTGAGATCACACATCTGTTTCCTTTTTGCTTCTATGAATCCTCACATCTGGCCTCACGCTGGGCGAGTGATTCACATCACACTACTCCTCATAAATGAGACGGAGGAGGAGCCAACACCTGATCTCACCTGGTTAAGTGTATGTTGTGTTGTATGAACACTGATGTGTGTCTACGGTGGCCCCCGAGGGTCCAACTGGGTGGGTAACTTGATAATGTCACCGTGTTGTTGTTGTGTTTTTGTCCCTTCCAGGCAACTGTCAGTTTCCATTGACCTCTATAAAAAAAAACAAAAAAAAACACTGGATTTGCAGGTCAATTGGCAGAAAACTCTTGAAACTTGCGTGGGCGGAGTGTAATCCATCACAATGAGGTGATGCAGTATGAAAATCAATGGGGAAATCAATGAGCACACTCTTGAAACTTGGATTACACAGTTCAAGTGAGTTTCATTATTCTGCTAATTGATTTTCTCACTGAGGTGGATGCAAACAGAAAAGTAGAACATGAACGTTCAAAACTGGGGAAAAAAAATAATGTTTCATAACAATTTAAAGATTTTCTCACAGGATTATTTTCTGTTGCTGTTTGAGACCTGAAGGGAAACGCCCACTTCATTGACTCTGATGTTTTGTGACATGACGAAGAACAACCCTTCACTTCGGGGACAAATTAGAGGATTTTAAAACAACGTGTGGGAGACGCTGCACATTTATTCCCTGTAACGATGATAAATTAAGACTTTAATGATAATATCATAAAAGATTTCACACATTAACAATAAAACCAACAAGCCACTGATGATACAGAGGGAACAAGATGCTGCTGCTGCTGCTGCTGCTGCTGCTGCTGCTCAGGGTGTCATCTATTAGTACCTGTTGTTATTTTCATCGCTGATAAAGAAAACTGTATAAAAATAAATAAACCTGATGATATCTGACGTCTTGGCGGAGTTTGATTGATGCTCGTTCCAGGAGAAGTTCAAGAGAAAAATGTCAGATGGGCGGAGCTTCAGTCTGTGTCACAGTCATTAAGACAAACAAAGGCCATGACAGCAGGATGACATGTTTATTCACGGGATGAAAGACGACATTTTACTTTGAAAGTCTCTGTATTTAGTGTTTATAAGCAGGATAAATGTTATGGTGGAGGGCCAGTGTCTGGGAGGACGGGGTTATAGGACACGGGTTAAAGTTTAGCAGAAGATTATGAACTTATATGTGAACCTTGTCTCTTTGTTCTACGTCACCAACCTCCTGTCATGCTCACTGTGGCCACTAGGAGTCGCCTAGCAACAAAACACTGAGGGCCACCGGGCTCACAGTCCTGAAATGTCGACGTCAGGTCCAAAGTTTTACATCTAACTGTAGAAACATCACAGTCTCCATTACACTGGGGCCTAACTGTAGCTCTCTCTCTCTCTGACTGCGTCGTTGTGCAGAAAACAATCAGTAATGGGTTAAATAAAAGAAAACCAACAACAACAACAACAACGGCTCTGCTGATGACAGAGGAACCAGTGAGTCGCTGTCGTTGTCCCTGGAGACGCAGCGCTGTCGTCTGCTGCTGCTTTGATTGCTGCTTTTTACTAGAGAGACCGAGGAGCCGAGGGAGATGAGTGGTGTCCACCATCAGCAGCCTCCGTTAATAAGGGAGTCAAGTTTATCATGAAGAAGTTGTTTTTTTACACGAAGAGGGAAGAAATCTAAAGGTGGAGTTTGTTTTCTCTGGTGTGTTGGGAAGTGAGAGCTCTTTATTCCACGTCTGCTTTATTTACTGAAGAAGTTTTCTGAGAGGTTGTTTAGACTTTGTTCCTTCTGTAGCGGTGGAATAAACAGCTCGGTGCAGTTATGGAACAAAAACACAGGTGGGATTCGTTTTGCCGTTCGTCTCGCTGCATGTATGAATCTTTTAATTAAAATGTTTCTCTTTGCCTTTTCACTACAGCTCTGATGCAAATATTCCTGCCTTTCCTTTGAGCTGCAGGTCAAGGAAGAGAAGCTGGCGGGTCACACTTACATCAACAGAGAAGCCGGTGCACTCAGATGTACCAGTGCAGCAGCAGCAGCAGCAGCATCACGGCCACATTATTCAGATTCCCTTCCAGCCTTTTAGGCCCACTCCTGCGGGAAAGACACGAGCAATTTGTGTGGAGAGGATTTAAATTTGTATATGTTCCCAGCCAAAAATGCATTTAGCCAGATGCAGTTTGAAAATGTGCTGTATCAGTGCATGACTGAATATAACCCAGAGAAGCATTTGCACATATTTCCTTTTGTGTCTTCCTTCTCTTCCTCCTCCTACGCTTCCCATAGGAACAAACTGTTTGGGGTTTAAAGTCGACTAAATGCACTCGACTGGCCTCACAACACATTTCTGAGATTCAGACTTTTTTTTTCATGCAGCCTCAGATGTTTTCGTGAAACACAAAGAAGGGGATGCAGTGCACGTCTGAAACGTGTTTATACAGTTCAGTTTATGGTGAGGAAACAATGGAGAAGCACTTCATACAGAAGACAGACTGTCTCTCCCGTGTCTCCAGCGGCTGCTGTGAAGAGAAAACAACATGTTTCCCCACCGCTCATGAAACAAAGGTCAAAGGTCACTATGGATTAGTGGACGGTGCTTGTTTCGGCTTTGTTAGCAAACCTAGCTGCAGCCGGAAGCAGCGGGATCTGGTTACCAACTGATCCAGCGGTTTGTACTGTAACCATGACAACAACAGAGATGTTAAGGAACCTGAGCACCCATGTTCTCTGCAGAACCCACACCGAGCCTGAGAGCGGGTACTTCCACTGCCGTAACCATGGCAACCACGGCCCACCAACCGGGACAAAGCAAAAACATCTGATCCCATCAGTTTCCACCGCAGGAATTTTCCCCAAGGAAACTTCAGTGGAACATTTCATACCAAGGTGTCGCACAGTTTACTGGCTCTGGTTCACCTGCAGGATTCACACTCTTTACTCGCACGGCGTTGGAACACACAGGAAATTCATTCATTGTGATTTACGAAGATATTGGGGGCCGATGGATGAAGATGTTTGGGTGTAAACTCAGACACGCAAGACAGAGACAACGCTTTCATTTCCTCCTGAGAACCACAGAGTTTCTGTCAAAACACACGAGCCGCCATGTTTCCAGGATGATGAAAAGAAAAGAAATCTGAAGAATAAAGAGCATTACTTCTTTTACAACAACAAACACCTGAAGTTAAAGTGTTTTACAGCCTCCACTGACGCCTGGGCCTATCAGGATGAAGTGTTGTCATCACACAGTCCGCTTTAATGTCATGTGACATGTTGACAGGATTTCGAATTAGCTTGTTTTTAAGCGCAGCGTGAATTACATCATGTGAGTTGCTGCACAGAGCCACATGAAAATCAAACGCAGCTTCAGAAACTCGATGAATGAATTATAACCTGATGACAGCTGAAGCTCCACAGCCATCTGATGACAGTCTGGGTCTTTCAGCTCAGCTTTGGGCTCCACCAGCTCCTGTTTGGAGCTGAGCATCATCATCATCCTCTCCTTTAACTTCTGCTTAACCTCTGCTGTCTGACGGGGACTGAAACACTGACCCGCAGTGCATCGCCTTCAATAACACCGAACCATCACAGCTGCAGCAGCTGCGGCAGAAGCAGCTCCGGTGAGCGACGGTCATTTCGTGTTAGAGGAATGTGTTGCAGTTTCTGTCGGCCACATGAAACACAGACAAATTAAAGTGGAGAGCTGGCTCGTATCGTAGCATATACAGGCCGGCTTACATCCAACATATTGTCAGATGTCATTTGGCTCTTGATATTTCACGCTGGAGGCTGAGATGCAGCCATAAGCTGCTTTTGTTCCCAGACGGGTCAGCTGAAATGCCACCCGTGCGAAATGATGGGGGCCGGGGAGAATGCTCCCCTCTGCTGTGAGGAGATAGCACTAAAGCACCATGGAGGACATGTCCACGTCCACATCCACATCCACATCCACTGCTGCAATATCCCACCTGCCCGCTGCATAATCACAAGCACAAGGTCTATATTTATTTACAGGTGTAATCGGCTTGTCAGGAATGAATGGGCCGGCACACACGGATGGGTCTAAATGGTTCGGAACAGCTTGAATGACGTTGAGATTAACCCTGCGAGCTGACACGTCTCTATCACTCTGTGTCATCTGAAACGAGGGGAGAGCTCAGCGCTCGCCTTGTATCTATCAAGCAGCGCTGGCGACAATAATCAATCTGACACGCCATCTGCCTTAGCTTCATAACCATCTGCATTTGCAATCACTCCCAGCCATGCTCATTTTCTTTTTCCTTTCTTTCTCCTCTTCTTTTCTTCCTCCTCTACCTCCCTCCCTCCCTCCCTCCTGCCCCCGCCCACCCGCCCGCCCGTCATCTCTTCATCTCTGCAGACTTCCCCTCCTGCAATCTCTCAATATTGTGTTTCTAATATCAACTGTGGCACTAATTAATGGAATTGTACAGAGAGAATGGAAAGCAGATGGCTTCATTACACAAACAAATATAATCGCATCCAAAACAGTGGCACATTCTGCAATGATCCCTGCATAATAAGGCAGCCTGCTAAACATAGTATACCATTACAGATACTACTAATAAGGGAGAGAAACATGACTTGTTTATCAGTGTGAAAAACTCCTCACACTGACTGGATGTGTTATTTTCAGTCAGTTAATTTGAACGAAAGCTCCCCCCCCACTCAGTCGGCTGAGGGTTTTGTTTTCAGACACACACACACAAAAAAAAGGGCAGATGTTTTTAACATCTGGTGCCCAATTACAGGATTATTGCCACACTTCATTGTCACCACATTTTTATTTTATTTTTCTTTGTGAGGCTCAGATTCGTCAAATAAAAATGGATTTATACTTGTGTATGTGGCTCTGCACAGAGAAAGATCCCACATAGGTGAGGTGGGGTGGGCGGGGAGGAGGGGGCTTCGTCACTCTCATTAAGGCATTTATGTTAATGAAGCACAAACAAACAAACACTCTCCTCCATCAGCAGCTCGCGTGACTCAACTGGAAGACGCCTTGACCCGGGCTGACAGACGACTGCCCCACAGCCTCCGCTTAATTGGAGTGTCCTCTGATCTAATCAGAGATCTGTTGATGGAAACCTCACCCACCCTCCTCTATACTCCCCCCCCAACCACCACCACACCATTTTCTGACTGGATGATGAATTTGTGCATCGTCGCGCTGCAGTTCACTTCCTGTTTGTCATGTGACGCTGAATAAACTCAGGTCTTTACTGGAAACTCTAATCATACAGATGATTGTTAACCTTGACCTGTATGATTCCAGACAGGTGAGCAACACTCTTTTACTCCCAGGAGTCTTGCAGTACAAGTGTGAGCCTACAAAATAAGAGCATGTTCATAATATAAAGGAAGTGCTCAACAGAAAATAAAACAGCGTGTGCCATATGACTGTGACTGAAATGTGTTTTCATTTGTACTGTCAGGTGATTTCACAGCCTGTCCTGTGCTCATTGACTGTTGGTAAAAAGGCTTTTGAACACGGCGTCCTTGCTGATCTGTCATGATCCACCTGAGGTCCAGATGTGGAGGCTGAGAAGGTGAGAGATCTTCTTCTATTATCCCAGTTTAAGATGTAAAATATGGTTGTAATCATCCACTGAGAAGTGTGAGTGTGAGGTGTGAAGCTGTTAATGTGCTTCATTTCACTCACTGTGTGTGTGTGTGTGTGTGTGTGAGGCTGACTGTTCTCTTTTTCCAGACACACACACACACACACACACAGAGTGATGTCAGCCTGCAGCACCTCCATGTGCATCTCATCATTCTATTTAATCATGTTTCCATTTATTGATTTATTAATCCCATTGTCTTTGTTATTGTCTGTCTCATTGGCCGTGCACCTCCTGCACAGTCGGCCATGTTGCTGGGGGAGACGCCCCAACCCCCCACCTCCAGCCTCAGTGGATCATACCTTCATTTATTTTCCCATGATTTGGTTTCTAGAGACTTTGTATCCTTGTAACCTCATGTTTGTGATCATATCACATGAGTATTGCAAAAGGCTGGGTTAGCCTAAGTTTAGCCTCAGGTTAGGGTTAGCCTGGGTTTAGTGTTAGCCTAGGGTTAGGGTTAGCCTGGGTTTAGTGTTAGCCTAGGGTTAGGGTTAGCTGAGGGTTTCTGGGACTGTAAGAACATCATAGCTACGTGTTAGCACAAGCAACTGGCTACGTTATCTTCATACTCTGGTTTCTCTGATGAGGTTGTTATAACTCCAAACAACAGAGAGTGTTGGGTAAACAATATAAATAATACACAAGAGAGTGATAACTGAAAAAAAAGGTTAAAACTCAGAAACCAGGAGGATCCTTGGGGAGCAGGAGAGGACAGGTTTAGGCCAGGAATGGAGAAAGAATGGAGTCAGGTGCCTCGCAGGAAATAGTTTTTAAATTACGACATTTACATTTTATTTTAACCCAGGAAGAAGAGAAGAAGAGGGTTAATGTAAGAGGAGGAAGTCAGAGCTAATCTGATGATAAAAGCAAAATCACATCCTACACAAATTTAAAAATGGAAGAACATTTCACAAGTACAGTTATTTTCTTTTTTCATATTAAACTCCGTTTTAGTTATTTTCCAGGAAGCAGCTGCTCACTGCAGTTTTATCATCTTACTCCACGACTATTTTAAGCAACATATTAATCAACATTTGGTGTCTGCTGAGAGTTTTCAGCAGGAGGACAGAGCGTGGGACGGACTCAGACCCAACGACAGTTTGATCATTAATGGCAACGAAGGAGCACGTCACCTGGTACAACTGTGCAGCCCAGTGCTGTGTTCCTCATAGTCTGTGGACGACAACAACATCATCATCATCATGATCACAGCTGTGGGGAACAGAGGAAAAAGGAAATATCACAGTGTGATGTGACAGACTGGAGGGTTCAGAGCTGGTTTAGGTGTGTTGACAGTTATTACAGAGGGAATCAGACTTAGCCTTTAGCTTGAAAGCTGCACAACTTGTTTGATGTGCTTTGGATGAACTATACAAATATAGTATATATATATATATTTTGGACATGGTGAGATATAAATTTAAATATTCACGTATGTGTAATTGTGGTTGCAGTGTTTAGTTTGTTGCAGACATCATCAGACACCAGCGCTGTTCCTTGACCCAGATTAAGAGACTTTGACCCAAACGAGCCTCCACTTCCTCACACATGATTTCATTCATTTGTCTAATGACCAGTCGTCACTTCTGAATCCAGGCCAGGAAAGAAGCACGCTGTGTGTGTGTGTGTGTGTGTGTGTGTGTGTGTGTGAGGAGGCACTATTAGAAGCAGCACAGCTCCTCTAATAATCTTAAACAGTTCCAATGTTATTCATACATTCATTAAGTTCTGCACTCCATATCAGTACAAGGTGGTTTGATGTTAATGGGACGCTGCTGCATAATGCATGCTGTATATACTGCACTCTGCGGGCCTATGTGTTTAACATAAATGGGTTAAGTACAAGGAAGGAAAACAACATCAGTCAGCCGTTGCTGCGTCTCCCGGTGCAACCCAGCGGAGACGACCTCGCCACTCTGGCTCCGCACTCCGGTCCATCACTCTTTTGCCCTTGATTGCAAAAAAACTGCATTTTATGCCTCATTGGGCTTCAGCAATCAGTATTAGTAATAGGTTTTAATCTGGGAATGTAATGACTTTGCAGATGGGTGTCACAGTGCAGCGCCGCCGCTCCCTGACCACTTGTCTTCTTGACTGGTCTGTGAAACCAGACGGAGGACGACTGCTCTTCAGCTGAGCAAATGCAGAGAGGTGAATCAATTTCAGCTGATCTAATTGCTGTTTTTACCAAGAGATGGAAAAATATATGTGTAAACATGCAGCCGAGTTCAACACGGACAATGAGTTTTATATAAGCACCATCCAGACCCAGCTTCAGAGTGAGTTAGTCCTTTTAATGGAATAAATTACACAGTAGAGAGTGTGATAACCCAAGGAAATGCTCGTTCTTATTATATTTAAGTAACACTGCTGATTTACATGGTTTCATTACAGGTAATAACACCGACTTTTCAAATCCAGGAGTAGCAACATGTGGTGCTCCACAGGGATCAATTATAGAGGCCTAAATATTTCTGTTTTATGCAACAATATAATGATATAAAATCTGAAAGTGACAGTTTGTTGACACATGTGTCATAAGTGAGAACGTGGCTAATGGACAAAAGACGTCTTTACAGTTTTATTTGCCTCAAACAGCAGCAATGTCCTGAAACTGTCTCGACTTATTTAGAGTTAAAGGTGGTTTCATGCTCACATTTGATACTCTTTTATTTTCCAGGCCAGGGTTTCTTAAAGTCTGCAGATTTTTGCAGGGTTTTCCGGAGGGTCCTCAGCAAAAAAAAAAAAAAAAGGGGAATAATTTGCTTTCACTATGAGTAACAAAATCACAGACTGGGGCCACAGGTCTTGTGCTTCATACACTTAAATCTAAAAGATAAATCTTATCAGGTTTGGACCCTGGGACAAAGTCTTGGTGGAGTAATTTGGGTCAGTTTTGGGGCTGTTTGTGTATGAAACACTTTGAGAATGACTGCTCCACATTCCAGCAGGAACATAAGATAATAATGTACTGTTTTTTTTTAGCCCAGAGCTTTTTTACGTCTGAAACACAAAATGACTCAACAAAAACTGCTGCATTATCACAGGTTCAAACAGAGACGATATGACTGGATTAACCTGTTAGTGGGGAAAGTTACCACCTGTGTTCACATGGCCAAGACCCAGAAACCAAATCCAATTCTGTGATATTACCTGCGCCCCCGGTTAGCTGCTGGGACTGGTGCCAACATGGCACCAGACTATTTCCAGACATTTGAGCCTATTACAGTACAGCATATGTTTAATACGACACTGTCAAAATTCAGTGTGGGAGCCAAGATACAAGCAGCTTAATGATGATGTCTGATACCTGTTCTGCTTTTAAAAGCACAACAATAAGCAAATGAGATAATTTACAATGCAATGTACAATGTAATTCAATATAGATGAAATTATGTCATAAATATGGGACGTAACAGCTGCTTTTTTGACCCGTTTAAAAACAAAACCATCTCTGTCCTGCTGTTATTGTGGAGTTCATCTGGTCAAGTTGAGGAAGCAGTTCCCTGGAAACCTGTTTTGTTTCTTTAAGCAAAAGTTTGCAGCAAGTTTTAAACTTTCCAGACGTGAGCTGCTGGTGTGATATGTTGCTCAGCCTGCACTCAAGGGGGCTACATGGTAATTTTAGCTCGGAGCAAAGACAAGTCCCTCGATAAGCTTTCGTTATTATGAAAAACCCTCAAGACTTAGGAATTAACCCTCTTTACTAAGCAGCCCATGTGAGAACATGTGATGCGGCTGCTCTGCGGAGTGAAATGTATGCTGGGATGTTTTGGCTCAACGTCAGCCGCTGTGCTTGATATGGGCAGAGCATCTTATGTCAGACTCCAGGAGGGAATTTTCCTAACAGTCGAGTCCAAAGGGCAGTTGAGACTTCAGTGTGTGAGAGTGCGTTTACCCTCTGGCCATGATTGACCTTTAGTTTTTGTGCTCTGTGCTGCACGGAGCTCAAATCACCTTGACAGAACAAAAAGGTCCAACAACCTGAGCAGCAGCAGCAGCAGCATCGTGGTGGAGATGCACAGAGAGAAACACAGCTCCTCGCTACACATGATCTCTTCACTAACAGTCCTCATAAAATCCTTCTGCACTGATATTATACTGATATTTACAGTCTTAAATGTACACACAGCACCTGGACGAAAACTACAATCACTTCTGTCATCAACCAATCAAATATGGTTTAATACAAACAAATGTTGAATTTAAAGAAGTTGAAACAGATCTATTGGACGTTAATGCACAAATCTTTACTGTCAGCAGTCGAACTGTGATCACTCAGTCAGTCAGGGACTTTACAGGGTAAAGGGCCAAAAAACAAACTAATAAACAACAAAAGAAACATCTGATCATCAACTACTGTCACAGTTTAAGGATAGTTACCTGTTCATTTCTGAAGTATACTTCATTTAATGAGGCTAGCCGTATCTGTAAGGGAGGGGTTTCGATAGCCAAACACTCACACTGTTGATATTCATGTTTGACCAAATGGTGATGAGGTACTTGTTGGAAGATCTGGAGCCTGGACCAGGAGCATGTGACCACACTTACATATAAAATCTGTTTGAGAGAGTTAAAGTTAGAGAGCTTTGGACGGTTAGTTTCTCATCTTGTCTCTTATCCTTGTTTTATTTGGTTCATTGTCAGAAACATTCTGGTTTTTCACCTCACTTGCTCTTGTTACCGTCCCAATTTCACAAGCTCCTCACAGATAAATATCTGTTCTACAGCATCTACGTCTGGTTATTGTATTTCATGTGCTTTCTCCTCTAACCCTAACATTTACAGAGTAATTAAGAGACAATCCGAGAACGGTCCGTGTGTGAACTCCTCCAATCCAATCTTATTATTGTGAAATTGATAAATAAGGACATGTTTTTGTGTGGGATTATCTAAATGACCTCCTCCTCTCTCCTCTGGTGTCGGGATCAGGCTGAAACTCCCACTTGTAAACGACAATAATTAAAAAAATCCAAGAGGACGATTGGTATGAAATTACCAGGGCACCTTTATGATCCCCAGAGGCTCGACTCTTTCGAATCTGGACACTCGACGAGGCTTATCCCGTATTAATAACAACACAGATCTAATAATCCATTTACATTGAGCAACTTAATTAACGCGGCCTCTGGAGACCATTAATGGGGCATTTTCGTCTCTTTATAATTTAACTGCACAAACACAAGAAGAGATAAATATAGGTAACAGACATAAAGTGTTCAGCTGCAGATGAAAATGCAAAGTTGCTGCACATAGACGCCACTGTTTGAGAGTCAGGATATGCATCGCCTGTCTTGATTAAAAACTCTTTGAACACTGCCAAGATTGTTGTTGTTGCTGCTGCTGTTGTTCTCTCAGGAGAAACTGATCTGTTTTGCTGAATTTCCTGGAACGCTCTCCGTCTCTGATGAAGTCTTTTGTTTCATTTGTGAGATTTTTGGACAAACGTGATAAAACAAAACATACAGTTGAGACTCGTCGATAAGCCAAGGAAAAAAGAAGAAGAAGAAGAAAAGCTCCTTGTCTGTGGTTGGTTCTGGCACACAGGGCTAAAATAAATCCAAAATCAAAGGGCCTTATAAAATATATCGAGAAGAGAGATTTGCCTGATGGAGTGACTCCAGAGCGAGGAGACGCACAACTGCAGCACTCTTAAGGACACATTTACTGTTCTTTAGATGGAGATGTACTGTACATGTGTGTGTATCTCTAAAAAATCCATTTACATCTCAGTGCTGATTGTAGAAGCCAGACAGAAAGGCTGGTGGATAAGCAGGGAGGCTTGTTCCCATTATGACAGCAGTCTGTGTGTGGATATATATAAATATATATGCACACTATATATTCCTTGAATGTAAGGTGGTTTAGAGAAGGTACATAGGTGGGAGGATGTAATAAGCTGGCTGATGGGAAGCCTTGTATTTTTTTCCTTTCACTCAGGATTTATAGTTTATTTCAGCTTTTCCATTATGAGATCTGTTGTGTGGAAAAACAAAAGAGCCTCAGGCTGCCACGGATCATAAAGGCGCGTGCTGCCACATATGCAGAGGACAGCAGTTCTCTCACTGTATCAGGGTTTTGTCTTGGTTTCTCTATCATATGCTACTAATTGCTAATTGTCATTTCATTGTCATCATGATTATTAAAATTATTATTAACAAAAAAAAAAGTGTAGGCTTGAAGATTGTCTTTGAGCGAAAAACCCAGAACCTCTCCTGTGGAGAGGTGAGAATATATAAAAGTGTGAGAGAAGAAAGAGAAGTACTTTCTGTGAGTCAGTTTGTTGGTTGGTTTTCACTCATAAAAAGTAAAAAGACTGAAAGAAAAGAAAAGAAAAGGTTGGACAAACATCTGCATGTTTTCAGACCAGTTAAGTGCGACAGGTACCATCGCGTAGAGCCGTCAGCTTATTAGCATCTTTTCACATCAGTAGCATCGTTAGCATTGTTTTAGAACTGTGTAGTTAGCATTTTTGCCCTCTTGTAGAACAGTTAGCCTAGTTAGCATTTTTTTAAAATTGGGCAGAATATTTAACATCTAATTAGAACAGTTAGCATAATGAGAAGATTTTCAGTTAGCTTAGCTAGCATCTTTTCAGACTGTTTTACACAGTTAGCATTATTTGGTTGTAACGGCCAGTAGGTGACACAGTGTTAGCCTTTGTACGAATGCTAACTCTCTCTGTACTGAGGAGGTCTCAGGTTTCTTTAGCCCCGCCCCCTGTGCTTCAGCTTCCAATGTGTTGCTAACATCATGTCCTCTTTTATTTTGTGTTACTTCCTGTTTTTGTCTGGTTTTACCTCCTCTGTGTTTGCGGCCCCACCCGGTTGTGTTTCACCTGCGTCCTACTCTGTCTGCCTCCCTTGTGTATTCGGTCTCGATGCTCCCAGCTCGTCTGTTCAGCTTCATGTTGCCTCCCACTCGTGTTTCCTGTGTTCAATCCCTCATGGTCGTTGTGTGCTGCTCTGTTCCTGCATTTGTTCCCCAGTGTTTTCACTTTGTGTCTGAAACCTGCTCACAATTTCTGCTGTCTCATTTTTTTTGTGTGTGTGTGTGTGTGTGTGTGTGTCCCCGCCCGTCGGCTCATCATTTTGTTTATTTTCATCATTAAAGTATCTTGTCTGCACCTAGAGTGTGTGTGTGTGCTGTGTGTCTACATTTAGGTCCACACACATATCTAGGTAACACTCACACACATCATCATCTGTTCTTCTACAGAGATCTAACCAGGACACATGGAGCTTCATTTATCAGTTGAGTGTTATTGCTAACTATGGCTAGCAGTGGCTAATGGTCCGTTTGGTGCACGGTAGATGCTTTTGCTTTACGTTTGAATTGTTTGCACTGAAATCCAACATTTACGTGCATGACATTATATTTTCGTTTCATTCATTTTTCCAACTTCCTACGTAAACTGTCGTTCCTTGAGGATGACATGTCGAGAGGGAACGGTCACCTCTGCTTATTTTTCCACAAAATATCAACTGATGTTTTATTTATAAAACTGTGTAGGATGTGAACTGAAAGTTTATTAGTACAACAGAGAAAAGTAGAAATGTTTTAACACCTACACACAGAATCTCTATTTATGAGGCACAATTTTTATAAAAATATTTCAGCTACTCTTAAAGAGTCCATGTGAAACACTCATGAATACTACGCGTTACGAACAGAGCAACAGCACCATCCCATAATTAAAGCGTAGTCAGACATTAAATATCTAAAATGACAATAAACCCGTTACTTCCTGGTGTTCGTCACATTCACAGGCGGCGGTGAGTGCAGGTGGTGCAGAGGTGTCAGGTGACAGTGGAAAACAGGAAGTGTGTGTCAGCGCCGTGTCTGCAGATCTGTGCACCTGCTGCCGGTGACATCACAGACAGGTTCACATCACACACTGAGACTTAAACAACACAGCAGACGTTGCTCTTCACAGTCATGGAGTCATTTGGTTACAGCTACTGTTCAACAGTTAAATGTGAAACTAAATGCTCAGAGTTCAGTGTTTGCTCCACCTGATGCTTCCTGTCTCCACAGAGATGATGGGGGGGGGGGATTATATTGTGATTTGTTTTGACAGCCAAAAACTAAGCCTGTCAAGTGATTTAAAAAAATAATCAAATTAATTACATGCTCTGTGATTAATTAATCTAAATTAATCGCCTCCATCAGTTTCCAGTTCCATTATAAACTCATTCCTGCTGCTGAGGTGGGTGAATCTATAAATAACTGACGTCAGTATCAGTTTACATTTCGTGTCCAATGACGTAACTGCGACGAACAATGAGATAAAATGACAATCAGTGAAAATAAGATGCATGACCGCGTGGCTGCTTAGGGCTTCCGTAGATATTTCACCTGACTAGTCTGTGATTTTGACTGATTGAGCATCTCCTCTGAGTCATTTAATGGTCTGATGAGTTGACCTGTCTCTTCTGTGTCTTATGACACACACACACACACACACACACACACACAGCTGACCAGCATGTCTAGATTTCGACTCTTCGTCTCTGAAACATCTGTGCAGATGGAGAGTGCACAAGTAAACGTTACTAACACTTGAGAGAACTCAGCTTTTTTTAATGTATTTACCAAACCAGACAGAACAGCTTGAGAGAAAGAGTGAACAGTTCTCCCCATTTAAAACACACACACACACACACACACTCTGGCTGTGTTGGCTCTCCTCTTGAGACGGCTAATGGAGGGTTTTAGAGAGCGAGTGTGTTTTTATTTCCCCCTCTCTGGTTTGTCTTCATCACTCACCACTCTCTCCTGCCACAGCTTCTCTGCTCAGTGTTTAAATGATGCAGCTCCTGCTCTGAGCATACTGATACAGCAGCGGCCCAGTCGATGCTGGGTCACTGCAGAACATTTCCACACTCGCTCACTCTTGCTCTAATGACATTTAGGAGTTTACTGTAACGTATCACAGCGTTGTTGTTTTGCCTTTCTTTTCATTTCTGAGCACGCGCCGACCTCGGTCTGAGCCACAGACGTCGGTGTCTCGGCCCGAATGGCGGCGAGACGACGACGGATGTGAAAAGACGATTCTCTGCTAAAAAAGAAAATTAAAAAAACAAGCCACAAAACAGACGCGTTGTAGGAGGGAGACGGCAGCGTTGCAGAGAGTGTGTCCGCTCTGATGTTAAAAATTGAAGAAAAACATCCAGACATGAGTCAAACAGGAGCTCGTGCACCTCGTGACCTGCAGTGAGTCAAAGCTGTGTGGAGCCCATTCAAGGTCAAGACCTGACGACTGACTGTGTTTGGTATTTAAATCAGCAACACGCTAAAGGGATAGTTGTGGGTAGTTTTTATGGCATTGTCTTATGGTGTGTGTGATCCAGTTGTAAAACCAGACTTTTAAAATACATGTCAATATGTTTGCACAACTCAAAGTTACACTAACTTAAGGACAGCAGATGCAGATCACCACCTGTCCTTGAGTCTGACTGACCTCAACCTGTCAGCTCCTGAACACCTGCCTTGTTTCACCTGTCGCTGTTGGAAACTATGTGTTCTGCCATGCTTCAGACATGTGACACTGAATACCCGGACGGTTCAGTTTCCTGTTTCCTGTGTGGTCACATCAGCTCTGATTTTTATCTCTCATTAAAGAGCAGAGAGCCAGATCCAGACTGTGGCTCACAGGAGTGGATTAACGACTGTTTGGCTGCTCGGCCTTAATTGAATTAGTGGATTAAATCATCTTGCTTCTGTTTCTAATCCAGGCTACAACAATGGCTGAAAATCTACAGACGGAGCCGCTGATGCAGGTTGGTGGTTCTGTCACGATGATGATCTACACAGTCGCTCTTTGTACTGTTAATTTAACACCGTGATAACCGCAGGTCTTTGAAAGCATCTTCCCTGTTAAACGCTACAAAACTGAACCGAAAGTGATAAAAACTAAATGGCTCATTTTAAAACGGCTTTGATTCAGCAGAGGCTGCAGGGTAACGAGGTTACGACGTTACGTATGTTCAACATTAAACCTGTCTTCTTTGACCTGGGACCTGGTTCCAGGTTGAACCGTCAGTACTTGGGTCTCCTTTTACTTTTTAACCACCACCGAGTCTTTACATCCAAATGTGATAATCAGATTGTCTTCCCAGTCTCTGCTGCCACACACACACACTTCATTCTTCATTATGAGATGGGCTAATTCATGATATCTGGTCCTGGATAATCACTGGATGTAAATAATAAACATCCAAATAAAGGTGGCTGCACCTTACTGTACATATTGTTGTTTGATGTCTGCTGCTGCAATGATGGAAATGTCCCCATCTCAACAGGTACACAGCCTCTGTGACATGTCGTAGCTGCACATGGACCAGAACCAGAACCAGAACCAGAACCACCAGATCGCATATGGACCAGGAACAGACATGAAGAAGGCGTGGAAGCTCTGAGCGGAGGCGGCCATGAGCACACCTGATCATGTGACCAGCTCAACCCCCTTTAACTTCTCCCAACCCAGTGTGTGTTCCTGAGTTGACTGTACATGTACAGTACTTTACAGTTTGGTCTTCAATGGGTAGGAAATCTATTGGAGTAGATTGAACCTCAGGGGCATTTTAAAAATGTATGAGGTCAGATAAAAAGCCTGTGTCTCCTCTTTCTCACTCAATTGCCTCGATGGAAAAATCTATCACACAATACATTATTCCCACTTATACTTTCACTGATGAGTCGGTTGTGTTTTGTTCCAGTGCAGCTTCAGGTCCGTTTCTGGGGGAAAGAGGAAAAAAAAGAAAACGTATGGAGACCTGATAATGGATTGCCTGGTGTCCATACAACATGGTGAGGTTATTGTGCTTCCAGCTGTTATGCTGCTGCATTTTAATGCCGGCGGGTGCACTTGACCTTTGAGCTGCACACAGGAGCTTTAAAAGCCCGACGCAGCCAGCATGGACATGCATTATCCAGCATGTTTTCCTTCATCATCATTTCTATTTCAAGTGTTAGTGGGAAGCATTAAGTGGTAACAGTGAGCCATTTCCTGTGTTGTCCATGGATCGACAGAAGTGCATTGTGGGCTTATCAGCAAAAAGCAAGAGACATCAGATTGACCATGTAAACACGTTACACAACGTCCCTCTCAGCAGTTACATTAGAGCGGAGATGAGACATTTCATGCTGCTGTGGTGGCTGAGGAAGCAGCGATAGGCTTTCAAAGCCTCAGCAGGTGGTCGCCCAAATCAACAGGACGTTGGTGCCAGATTTGCATTTAAAGCAGGATGTCAGTTTTCTTTCTTGTTCAGCATCACTGTATGTGTTTTCTCATATGACCACGGTCTCATTCAGGAATTGACATGATGTGATAACGGCACCTGACAAATGTCGTGTTGGTGTATCAGGTGTTTCAGCAGCAGGTGATCTGCACCATTATGTCACGTGGAAACGTAAAATGCATCACAGGTGTCGTCTGCCGCCTCAACGTCTCTTCCAGTGATTTTAAATATTCTGTGACACGTCAGGATAAAATATCTGTCCGCTCAGGCTGACTGAACACTCCAGGCCCTCGTCAGCACCACTGACACTTTAATCATGTTTTAATGTATTTTATGTTTATATGCACTTTGAGATAACAATGAAAACAAGTGAGACATGAAAATCCCACAGGACGTAACAGACAAAGACAACAACGACAAAAACAGCTATTGTTAATGATAAATGATGTCACTGTGTAGTTTTATCACAGGAACCAATGAATCGTTATTATAGTATATCAATGACACTTACAATTCATTGCATTGTGATGTCTATATGTTGTTTTCCAGCACAAACATTAAGCTTCATTATGTGTGACGGCTGGTTCTTGTAATATCTTGTCAACTGTCTTTTCTGTGTCTTTTCTGTGACGATTTTACAGGATTTGCAGAAAAGCTGCAGCAACAGGAAGTTTAAGACAAACGACAAACCGCCTGCCTTCATCTCCACTGGGAGAGAGCTGCTGAGGCTCTGTTAGTTTTCAAGGTGGGGGCTTTAATGTGTCTGCCCCAGGGGGCTCATCGCCTCATAAGTCGTCCATGACTGGCAGAGTGGAGACCACTTTTTTTTTTTTTTGGTTGAATCCATCTCACACAATCTGATGCTACAAATATGTTTCAGTCTGACTGCACAGTGCACACGTCTGTGACCACGGCCAAACTGCTGCTACGCTATCACAGCCATTGAAGCACTGACACTGCTGCTGCTGCTGCTGCTGTTACCTGGGCAACAGTGACAAGGTGTCATCAACGCTGATCACACAGGGAGGAAACACTGAAAGGAAATACCACTGCCCTCACGTGACAGACCAGCGTTTACCAGAATTTACCTCAGTTATTTTAAGAAAACACACAAAATAAACCTTAAAGTACAGAGGTACGACCTACTTTTTGTTTGCTCCACCTCTGTTGTCTCTGACTGAGCAGGAGTGCAGTGTGTTCACAGCAGATACTTGGCTCTTTTATTTTCCGGCTGACCGTAAACCTCTGCAGCAGCAGCAGCATCTAATTAACACACAACAACCAGGGTGCCAGATGTTCCTCGTGCACATTGTGAGGTTCAGGCGTGAGGAGAGCTTCCTGACACACTGACACCGTCCCGCTGAGCGAGCAGAGCAGCCCGAGTTTGCCGCCTAAACAAAGACAAAACTCGCCTGCAGCTAATTTGTGGTTCACATGTGCCAAATGAGCTCCCCTGTCACTCTGCCACTCTGCGCTCGTGTTGTGAGGTGACATCGGTGACTGATGACGTACATCGGTGTCACCTGTCACTGATCGGTCCCTGGGTCGCCGACCAGAGGACAGAGAGGCCGAAATAATAATAGGTAAGAGGAGCAGAGAGGGAGGCGAAACACACCTGGGTGTAATAAGATAACAAGCAGCAGCTGTGAGCGGTCAACCTGCTGCTCACATGTACAGGACATGAAGAGCAGATGCAAGCAGAGGAGGAGGAGGAGGAAGAAGAAGCTGTAGCTCAACTTTCAGCCATTTAGCCCATTTCCACCTCTCCATAGGCTCAGGATCCATCCCAGCCCTCCCAATACAATGTGTGCACAGCCTGACAAACACTGCGAGGAAACAGTGTGGATGCACCTAGAATCTCTATGTGTTGTCCAATTTGGAGACAGGTTCTCTCCAGGGTTTAGTCTCCTCTTTCATCCCTGCAGGTCTTTGTTCGTTAAGTCCATTCACACAACAGAGCGACGCCGCAGTGAAACACAAAGAGCAACACAATCTTTAATCTGTAAATCGGACACATTTCCCTTGAAACACAAACAGGAAAGTTTGGCTTATTTAAGAGAAAAGCACACAGATCCTGAGCAGTGCAGAGAGGAACCTCTCCACTATCTAATATTATCTGAGTGAGTGGTTAAGATGAGTGTAAACTGTATCCACAGGTGTATCACTAATTCCTCTACCTGCTGCGTGAAGGTGCACACATCTGTTCACCGAGGAGAAAATACAACCTGATTCTGTTCATTAAAATATATATATATGCAGACTAACCCTTATCGTATTACATCAGGATGCAACAACAGACCGACTGACACCGACTTGTCCTTTGCTCAAAGTTAAAAGTCTCGAGCGCCGATGTTTCCTCGGCCACCTCTGAGATCTCTGCCATTGATATTCTCCTGCAGCCATTTCTCATTATACCAAGTGCGCCGGCGAATCAATCAAGGCCTCACGGAGCTAAAGGACGGCTTTCATCCCACGCACGCATCAGGAAATGAATACTGATACTTTACAACAAGAGGGGAGTGCATATGATGAAGTAATCGCCTCTTGATTTGACAAATATTCTGGAGATAGACCTTCAGGATTCCCTTTCAACAACAGACCTCTGGAATAAATACATATATAACCTTTAAAAACCTCCGTCAATCTGTTATGAAGATGCAGCGAATCTGTTTCAAGCTGAAACTAAAACACACAGTCAAAGTGAGGAGTTAGAACGAGTTAGGAGTTATTTACCGACAGCCTGTGATTGGAGCGTTTACACAAGGAAAGTAAACAGGAGGATAAAACAAAAGCAGAGACAGAGGAGAGTAAAAGGCAGAGAGAGAAGAAAGGAGCGTCTGGTTAATTTGTGATCTCCGTGACCTTGGCAGTTGCAGTGGGTAACGATTGATGCCTTTTCACAGCTTTCTCTCCCATTAGCCCTGTAATAAGAAAGAGCCCATCACCTGTGTCACCTGAGGGCTGATGCCGCCTCCACATCCATCATCACACAACAAAAGGTGACCCACCGTATCCAGGTGGCCAATCTCCAATAATGCTGGCTGCTCTCAGGCTGCAGCCGCACCAGACACACACACACACACACACACACACACACACACACACAGCAATAAGACTTTAACTCACTGACTGGATCATCTTTACATACAAAGTCAGGGTTGACTGGGGAAACGCAGGAAGAGGAGCAGGAGCAGGGACGTGATGACGCGACCGAGGAGAGCGAACGAGCAGCGGATTATGATTCACTGTTTTATTGTTAGTGTTGAATATTAGTGTATCTAGAGCACGGGGGCGTAGGTTTATATATGGATGGTAGGAACAAGTCCTGACCAACGTCTGAGTGACTGCTGAGTTAAAACATAACTCTGATGTCACCTCACTGAGGTCACGTCTCCATGACGACCGATTTATTAGACATCCGATAGGCTAAAAGGGCAACAAATATCTGGAGGCTCACAATATCTACAAACAATGTTTTGTTTATAGCCTTTGCACCACCCGGACTATCCAGGCATGCTGATTATTAAGGGATGGATGGCTGTGGCTCAGGAGGTGGAGTGGCTTGTCCACTGACTACAAGGTCAATGGTTCACTCCCCCAGTCCACATATTGAAGTGTCCTCAGGCAAGATACTGGACGCTGAAGTGCTCCCGGCGTATCATCGTCATATTTTAGTCACCATGTGCAATATAGAAATCACACAGCTGCATGACAGTGTGTGTGAACAGGTGAATACAACGAGCCATGTAAAGCGCCTTGACTGGTCATAGAGTGCTATATAAATACAAGTCCATTTACCGTCATGCGTTTGCAGCTGGTCAAGGTCGATGTGTAATAAAGGGGAAAAGATGAAGATGAAGAGCAGCACTAATGTAAACATGTTGTTGAAAGCAAATATACTGTTTGTTGTTGGTTTTTCTCCCGTTTCCATTCAAATTCATTTCTTTCTCATCTTTGCACACAGATCCTATGTGTTCATACAGCACTGCACTGACGTCAATAAAGCTCATGGAGGAGTGGTTCTGCCTCCATCAACCCTGAGAGGAGGAAGAGGAGGAGGAGGAGGAGGAGGAGGAGGAGGAGGAGGAGAGGAGGTTCGGGTGGATGGTTGTGATTAAACAGGCCTTTCCCACCAACAGTCAGCAAAGCTCAACGTGCTGCGAAGACGCTTCTCAACCAGCAACAAACATAAAGACAAATAGTCTCAGGTTACTCACAGTGGACGTCCTCAAGGCAAGGCGGCTCTTCATCTTTCAGACCTTCAGAATAAAGCGCCGCTGTCACTTGAAGCCTCTGCTGGGTTTGCAGAACATCGCCCGGCGTCCACTTGCGTCAGGTCCTTGAGTTTTTATGCCTCCACAGCAGCTGTGTCAGGTTGAGGGAACATACGTGTCCATCAGTAACGTACAGAGACAAAGCACCTCAACAACAAACACAAACACAGAAAATGCAGTTTTTTCGACTAGACAGTGATTCTCTCTGAAAACAAATGCACTTTTAATTGAAACGTCCCAGTCGATGGTTTCAAACAGGAAACTGAATCACTTGGCACAAAAAAGGAGGTAATGGTGTACAGTATATGCATTTACTGAAACGGAGCTGACAGCACCGACGCAAATGCAGTTAGAGCTTGTTGGAAAAACAGAACCTGAGGAAAAAGGCTGTCGACATTCATTAGATTCAAACTGTAAGTGAAATTTTGGTGCAAGACCATATATTGATTTTTCTGCTTGTAAAATAAGAACAGGTTATAACCATGAGTCCAACCAGAGTATTACCCATTTATACAAACAAGTGCAGCCAGAGCGAACCCACGACTACAAACAAACAATCAGGTGATTGTTGTTGTCAGAAATGGCTCGGTTGCGGCTCGACACAGTCACAACACAGTGCCAGGGTCGTTAAGTAATCACTCACCATTGTACTGAGTCACGGACAGAAAATCATTTTGGCTTTAGTTAATTAGCGCTTGGTGTGAGGCTGCGATCAGAGAAGTCGACAAAAATATTCACACAAGAATAGGAATCATTGTAAATGTAGGTTAAAGAGGCTGAAATGAGGAGCTTTGTGTTCTGTCACTGTGATTTCTACAATAATTTGTCAACAGAGAGCAAAGCTAATTCACAAAAGTGTCTGTAGGGTTTGTTGTTTTCTACTCGAGATGTAAAAACAAACAAACAAGAAACTCACAAATATTGGATATAGATAAATACCATAATGACCTACCTAACAGTGTGACTCCTGATCATCAGGCTTCGGTTACACACAGTATTTGTTAATCTGCTGGTTTCTGGTCTTCACATGGAATAATTGAAACAAATGGAAAAAAAAATCAGTTGCATATTCTTGCATTAGTTTACATATTAACTTGGCTTAAACAATGAAAACCATACAAATATTTAAAAAGTGTTGGAGCTAATCACCATCTGAACGTATCTGCATCAAACATGTGCCCTGGTGATTTAGAGCTGCACTCAGAAACAACAACAGATTGGTCAAAGAGCAGCAGAATTTAAACAGCCTGTGTCCCCACTTTTCAGTTTGCAGGAAGCGATGAAGCTTCACAAATGCTGCCAACTGCATTACCCATGATGCTACTCAGCTTCCTCTGGCCCCGGTCCCCTCTGACTGGGAACAGCCCACATCATTCAGACTCCACTGATTCAGACTGAGTCGTAGCTCCCGTGATGAATGGACTGACCTTTATGTCTGTAATTGGTCGACTGGCCCTTTAAGTAGTAACGTTTAGTGACATCGAGTCAGAGCTGAAGATTTATGTTCACGCAGAGACGGTGACATCAGTGAGATCCTGTTTTTTTTTTTCCTTTCTCGTCTTATACTGTGTACAGACTCAAAATAAATGGATCAAAATGCTATTTTGCCAGTTTTACAATATACAATGTACAGAAGTCTTCAGACCTTCAATTCAGCTCCTTTGGGAACCGTTGCAGCTTCTTGGCTTCATCTCTACGACCTCTGCTCCCCTGGACCGAGGCAGTTTATCCTACTCCTCCACCTGGCTTCGACCTTTTGGCAACTGAAACACCATGTTTCAGGTTTGGGTCCCTCCACATGTGTCCGGTGGAGGTCAAATCCTGGACGTGGTTGGGACACTCTGGGATTTGTCCTGAAGTCCCTGCAGCTTCAGGATGATGCTCTGAAACACACAATCAGATAAATAAAGTCTGTTGGACCTGGTAGTTGAGACAGTCATTAACATAACAACTACAGTGAATATTTTCAAGAGACATGAGCTCCACTTTCTGACAGTAACAACATGGAGACCAGTTTAAATAAATATGAAGAACCCCCCCCCACCACGCCACTCTCTCCATCCTCCAGTGTCATGAATGCATATTGGAGCTCCAGCACAGTCTGTGTGATCTTTCCTCCTGCCTCCCTGTCTTCACTGCAGACAGACGACTGTGCTGCCAGTGTTTTAAACCTTGACAAAATGGTGTCAGAGAAACCGGCCTCTTTGAAACAGCATCAACCTTTTTTATTTTGAAGTGAGCCCCCTTTTTTGCGTCATCACTTGCTCCTGCCTCTCTGCCGTCTGCCCCCCCCCAAAAGGATAAAAATCACACTTCAGGTGGGAGAAGCTCCCATATGTGAGAGAGCTCAGATATTATTTCATTTCTTTAAGTAAAACCCAGAAATAATGAGCCCCCTCTTCACCCTGCAGGTTATTAGCTTTGCTGTACCAGTGGGAAAAGGAGACAAATGTCCAACGGGACAAAAGGACAATAAAAAAGCAAATGGAGATAATGTTATATGAACCAGTGGATATAAATTCCACATGTGCCTTTTATGAATGCAGCTACTTGATGGCGTGTGCTTTCACTCTTGAAGTGCTGCTGTCACATTACACAGATGCTGCTCTGCTGGAGGCTCATCACGGCAACGCTCTGCACTTGCTCACCTCATTTAGATAAACACATGACACAGCACCTGGAGGACACTGTCCAGAAATGACCATTTAATGTCTATTATTGTGTCCATAAGAGCTCAAACCAACACAACCAGAGACATAACTACTTGTACAGTTGCTTATTTTGGTGCATATATTTGAGACGTGCCCTCAGGCTTTGACAGCCCTGGAACAATAGTGTAGGCTTAAACTGCAGCTTCTATAGCCTGAATGCTAATTTACTGAGGTGAAACCAGAGTGTTTCCAAACTAGCCTCTAAAAGTTTTACTCCCGTTTCCACATGTAAAACGTGGACGAACAAATTGGAGAAACTATCCTGGAGCTTTATTTCTCCTCCACCTATAATCTCGTCAATATCTCATTGTGTCGTGTTATTAACATCGTGGAAATAAATTGTCCTCTTCAGTTTCCACATCAGCAGCTTCTCTGCTTACGAGCTGCTGCTCTGATTGGCAGCCGGACCGGAGGCTCCACCAATTGGCTGCTGAGTTGAGGACGCTCTGGGTTTGGTTAAAGCTAATTGGTCAATTTCAGACAAATCTAATATTTGCACCGACATCCAGTCGAAAGCTGATCCAAATACACAACAACAAGGGCTTTTAGCTGTAATAGTTAGCTCCTGTTTTTATTACAGTCCTGTCGACATGAGACAAATGACTAAACAAGGGGTTTAATCAATTTAGACTTTCCTCTCTACAACCACAGAGACGTTTTTACCTGGTGCAGTCTGTATCTGACAGACACACATCTTCACTGGTTTGTAACTGACAGAAGACAAACCCCATCACAGATACTGAGAACCTTAACTATCGCTCTATCAATGAATCAGTGGAGCTGTGAATGAAACACCTGTCTCCAAAACTGTCTGCTCTGCTGCTGCAGTTCTGTCAGTTTACACCGATGGCTGGATTTTCCTACTTCTTTTAATGCACCTCAGCTAAATTCAGGCCTGAACCCTCAGGCCATGCATGCACAAAGTATTTATAAAAACAACTGAAATCAAGATTATGACCTGTTAGACAGGTCACATTCATTAAATTCAATAGACATGCATTCATATAGGCCATAACTTCTCAGTCAGAGTAGATAACAACTCAAATATAATCTCTAAAAACAATAAATGATCTGTATTGAAAGACAAAAATCATGAATTCTCATGTTTACCATATCTGGTGTAATAGGTTTCACAGAAATAAGTGTATCCTGATGGCGCGCGTTACTTTAGCTTAGCGGCTAACACGCGTTACGTTAGTCTAGCGGCTAACGCGGGTTTTACGCTATCTTAATGGCTAAAGCGCGCGTTACGTTAGTTTAGCGGCTCACGCGCGCTTTAGCGGCTAACGCAGGCTTTGCGTTAGCTAAATGGCTAGCGCTCGTTAGCTTCGACGCTATCGTCTCCCTCTCTGTGGGTTGGCCTACTTCATTACGCACACAAATACAGAGAAATCTCACCGCGGAGCAGAAATGGCGGCCAGTCACCCAGCGAACTCCTCACAGCAAATTTCAGGCGTCTCCGTGAACTTTTACAGAAGCTTTGACCAGACAAACTTTGGATGTCGCCCCTCGTCTCTGCTCCCTCTCAGAAGGGACTATGGCGCAACTGCCACCTGATTGGCTGATTCTGAATCGACTCGCGGGAGCCTGGACAACAGTAACATTAGACACACCAGATTATTCACATTAAGACCTTCATCTACACAAACCTGGATAAGAAAAAATAAAAAATAAAAAAAATACCGTCAAGTGCTGTCATGACCATGCCAAACCTGCAGGTGGCAGTGAAACAGGAAGCATCTTCTCCATGTAATGGACCAGTTGTGTGTGCAATTGGAAAAGAACAAAAAGCATTTGGATGAATGTTTATAAGAGCATCTATGATCTCCCCATGCACAGAAGTAAACAAAGGTCAAAAACCTGTTGTCAACACAATTCTGTTGCATTAAGTGACGTTCAGGAACCTAAAACTCAGATTTCCCCTACACACAGAGTTTTCCCAAATTTCCACTCTGGATGGAGTTCTCAGTAATAATTGTTTTCAGTGACCTAAAACTGTGTGGATGAATGGAAAAACGCATTAAATGATATCAGCTTTTTTTTCAGATACATGAAATCTGTGGCTAAATTCACCATCAAGACTCAGATTGGCTCCAGGTGCAGCATCACTGCCCTCCATGGACATCCACAGTTATTTGGCTGTAGCCCAGGAAAACCAACACAGACTGCAGTTAGTATTGTAATGTGGCAAACAAAAGTACCATATCCCTCCTGACCCGAACTATGCTCAGTGTATGAATAAAATCACATCTCAGTATCACACACATTTGATACACTTGAATTAACAAGTGTATACTGGGTCTATATGGTCAGTCACTGTGTTGGTAAACTGCCCATTAGAAGCCAAAACTGTGTCACCACCCCCACTGTACAATGCTGCTGTTACCCACTTTCCATGGCCCTCTCATTTCTGCTGTGTTAAATGCGGTTGTGGGCTTCGCTGGTGAGGGTAAACATCTTGGACAGTTCCTGTGTCAGATCGCATAGCATGGCGCTCCGAGTGATTATGCCACCCCTGCAGTCTTCCCTGACAGGGTCTAAATTGGATGTGGCAACAAGAATCAGACGGAGCCATGGGAGTGGACAGATAAACTTTCCAGGGAAGAAACAGAGCGGTGCACACACAGTCCGCTGCATCCCCCTCTCCACGCCGCCACGCTGGTGGCATGAAGACATCTCTGCACTGACACCTTTGAATTATGAAGAATAAAAAGTTGGAAGGAGGAAAAAAGAGCAAGGGATTGATGTTTTATTTTTCATCAGAGGCATTTATGGTCTGACTCAGTCTTAACTCCCTCCTCACGCACTCTTTCATCCTTCCATCTTCCAGCCTCTGATGCCTGTGGTCCTCATTAGTAGGAATAGCTAAAACAAATGTGGAGCTCAAGGTTGGACCTCTGCGGGGCCACAGGCTGCTGGACTGAGTGGGAGGACTGTCTATCAAACGAACACGGGTCCTGGTGTAGGCTGAGCGAGCTCTGCCAGAGAGTCCTTGAGCAAGTCGCTCCGTCAAGCTGCCACCACTAAGTCAGGAGGTGAAGCCAATGTAGAGTCGCCTCAGGCCGAGGATACAACATGCAATATGCATTTCTATCATTAGAGGATGTTGTTCTCCAAATAAATCCAATAGGTTTGAAGCCTTTTCTGCTCTGGCTTTGCATTTCAAGAGCGTTGTCTTTTTACCTGCAGCGCTCTGACAGGGTCAGAGAGGTTCAAGCCAAATGCTCAAATCCTCACGGCCCTCAGTATGCACAGTTAAGTCGAGCTACAGTTACAGCACAATGAGGACATGTAATTGGACGACTGTCCTTGTCCCAGTAAACAAGCACGCACCAGAGGGATTCATTTATTGGCTGAAGTCTGTCGGACCCTACGATAGGTGGCGATCTGCCGCCTTTTGGACCTTTTTCTGGTTGACCATTTACGTCACAGACCAGACAATCAACAAACATGTTAGCTAGCGCCTTACTGGTAAGATTTCAGTCAGACTAACATGTTTTAGTCAAAGTGACCCAACGTCATGTGAAGATGACCGGCACTGGAGCTGCGTCCGTCAACTTTGTATGACTTTACAAATCTGATGGTACAACATTTAACTTTCCAGGTGTGTACAAACATTTTCATTCTTCATATACAGTATCTCTTTGTTGTGAGCAGCCGACTGCCACCCCTGGAAAACCAGCCAGACCAGACTGTTGTACAATTCAGAAAGAACAACAAAAGCCAAAGAGCTAATTCTGAGAGGTCAGAGGTCATGGGATCATTCGGAGCAAGTTTTGCTTCATATTCAAACAACGCGTCCTATGAATTTACTCTGTCATTTCAATCTGAACGCACTGAGTCACAGAGATTAAACAAAACACCATTAGTTTCCTCGACTGTGCTTTGGAGAGAGTACAGAGCTCAGTGCACCCGTTTATCAACAACAAAGATGGTGGACAGCCTGGTGCGTGTTGCTCACCAGCTGGAGGTGTTTGATTTCATAGACTGCCTGGAGCAACCAGTCCTCCAGCCCTCAACAACCACCTGCCCCCCACGTCCCTCAGCCTGGTTCTGTTGGAGGTTAGAAGAGATTTTACTCTGCACTCTCACTGAGAGCTGCTCACTCTGGGAAGCATTGGGTTTTCTCTCTGCAGCATTGTCAGGTCTTGTTTCAGATCTGTACAAATGAAGCAGTTTGTTCCAAAACCACTGTCATACAGGTGGGTCTTTGTTGCCATGGTTACGTCCAACAACAGGCAGAGCTTGGTTAAGTCTATCCAACTCGACCTCCACCTGATTGTGTCTCTGTTTTAACACATCACCTGACTTCATCCTTCCTGTCATTATCACTTTGACCACTGGATGTCGCCTGGCAACACAAACGTAACTCCGGGTCATAATAAGCAGCTGCTGACGACCTTTGGCTCGTTTTCTCTACAGGACAGTTTCGCCCTGAGATGAATTAATTTCACTTTCATCTGTCGGTTGTTTTTCTGCTGATCAGTCAGACGTTCAGGCTGAAATTATGGTTTCTGAAAAATACATGAAAGGAGCACGTCTGTGGCCCTCGGAGGAAATGTGAGCGTCAGTCAGACCGTCAGCTTGATCCAACTCCCTTTTTTTCAGGGGGGGGGGTCTGGTTTGTCAAAAAAAAAAAAAAAAAAGAGCAAATGTAAATGTTATACTCAGAATCCATGCAAGTATAAAAGTGTTAGAGAAGCATAGCACCTTCAAAGTAGCTCTTTGTACACGTCCCTGGATCCAGACTGCAGGAACATAATCCAGTCTTTATGCTGCAGCAGAGAGACGCCTCACGCTGCACAGGATCAGAGCCATACATCAAACTGCTTTAGTCAAATGTTGGACACACTAAACTCACTTTGTCTCTGTCTTTAAGGCAGTTCAAGTTCCTCCTGAGTCTCTTCACTGGATATCCAGATCTCTGTGGTGCAGGAGGAGACGTCAGACTTTTTATTTCCTATTCTTATTTTACCTTTGTTTGTTTTTTGCTCTCTCATCATCAACAGCAGAATCAGAGAGGCAGCTGGCACTGATTCCTTTTACAATCTCTTAATGCATCTTCATTGTCAGCACTTGTTAATTCTCATCCTCATCATGTAATTTCTGTGATTCACTTCGTCAGCCAGCAGCAGCTTTTTTCCGTCTCTATTTGTTTTTCTTTTCCACACTGATAAAATCAAGTAAGTCCTTGTCTCTGATTGGCCAATCCTCAAAAAATAAAAGGATGCTGCTTAATGAATTTGGTAAAGAAATTATGGATTGTTGAACTTAAGGCAAAAAAAAAAAAAAAGCATCACACTGAGTTAAGCCTAAATGCATTTTCTGTAAATATATGACAGTTTGTTTTTTTATTCATAGTTTTTTCTTTGCAAGATGTTTCTTTGATATTTGGAGGGTATAAAGAGTTATTAAAGCTCCATCCAAACTTCACCACACATCTCCAGGAGCCCATGACTGACGTGGCCGGGCGGGGTCATCTCCACTCTGTGCTGACAAGGGGAGTCACTCTGTCGATGACCCAGACGTCCGACTGTGTCCTCAGAAAGAAGAGGAGTGAAGTTTCACACTGGGATCGAGACAAGAACAGATCTGAGGTCAGTTTTGTGACTGTGACAGAAAGAAAAAGAAAGTTGAGAGAAGTCTTCAGGAGCGTATTTGTGTGTGTTTCACTTCATGTCCTCCAAATGGCACCAGCTATTAATTAGAGCTTCACACTGCAGTTTCAAAGATGAGGGATCAATCCCATTATCATTTAGATCTGAGCCCTCGCAGCCTTTGTTGTACAGAGACGGAGCTCCGCGTGCTCCTGTGGTTCCAGCGGACAATGAAAAGCTCATTTACTTCTTTTCACTGTGTAGCTTCCCCCTTGCAGAAAATGAATATGTCATTAGCCTGGTTAACCCCAGAAGTAAATTGTTTTAAATCCAGCCTGCACTATATGCATTATGTAAAGCAGTCCTGGATCTGAGCTGGACCATTACTTTAAAGCATGAAGTCTACTCCGCAATTAATTTGAAATGATTGTTCATAGAGAACAAAAAGAAAACCTAATTTATTTTTGATTTACACGTCATATCGATTTCATGCTCGCATGACTAACCTGGCTCGATAAGAAAAAAAAAAACCTCAGTTCTTCAAAATTAATTATCCTCTCTGGGATTTGAAATGTTCTACATTGTTCTTTTCATGTCTATGGGAAAATCCCAAACATGCCTTTAAAAGCTCTTTTGAGAGCAAATCAAATGGAATAAATGTGGGCAGATCCCTCAGATATACAGAGAGCAGCGGCGGCAAAGTTTGGGAGGACTGAACGTACGTCGGCTAATGAAAAATTTATTTGTCTATTTGCAGGGTGGGAGAAATTATTAAAGAGAGGCTTCATAACATTTACTTTTAGGTTCCAGCGCTCACACTTTCACTGATGCACAGGTTCATGCAACTATGCAAAATCTTGAGATTGTGTCCATGCAGTATCTGTGTGTAGTTTAAATACTGATGAAGACTGTGATGATTAGTGCCATGATGTTCATTACAGGAGGTTTGGTTCAGTTGGAATAGAGTCCATGGCTCTTTATTTTATCATTATATTATTTAATTTGATACGACTTTAGTAGTTTGCATCAATATCAGTGATAACACACAAAAAAACCTGTGCTTTAATGTGCATTACTGCTAAAGAACCAACAAGTCATCAAGTGCTGGTGTGTGGTGATGAATGTGTGGTGATGGATCAGGTCTTTACACTCTTCTTCACACTGACTGATGTCTCTGCAGCTCTACACACACCTGCAATAACTGACATGTAAACATCTGGTTGAGTCGTTTGAATTGAGTTCATCACCTCAGTTGAATCCTCTGAAAACACTGTTTTTCTATCATTAACCCCGGCTTGAATGTGTGAACATGCACACACACTACACGGTGTATAGTCTGCATGTATAAGGTTAATGAAGATGATGAATTATCAGCATTACCTCATTAGAGGTAATACAGGATGTTCACTCAAGTGCCACCTGTGAGTGTGTGTTCATTGTGACACATGAACCACACACTCAGGTCGTCGTGCTGCTCATTAGACCGACAAACGGCAGAACGGCAGATGTGACGGTGAGGAGGAGGAGGAGGAGCAACATCACACTGGTTCGTCTTCAACCTTAACTGAAGCAGCAGCTGTTGTGTTCACTGTCGCTTGTTAATGTGAGAACAACAGTGAACTCTCAGTGGTTTACATTACAACCTGGAGCTTATTTCTGTCATAAGATACGGTCGTTTACTCACCCAGATAACTCTGGTGTCACTAGGAGTCCATCGGACCATATTCAGATCCATTGGAGCCGTGTATGTCCATATATCATCCATATAGTGGCAGTGGTCGGGGCACCGAGGATCCAGCCTCTAATGACGCATCATCTGCCGCGAAACTCCTTCATTTCTCCAGTGTTTAGTTGTGATTCACTCGTGCTGTTCCCGTTTGAGGCCCGAGCTGTCTGTTATCGTCATCCGGGGTCTGTAGATTGACCTACTCACCTCTGATCTGGATGATGATGTCATCTCTGAGCACGGCGCGCAGCCGCAGCACGGCTCATTCACTCTGCGACGCTCGGCTTGTTTACCTGGAATTAGCTGCTGCGAACACACTGTGGTTCGTTTTTGCGTGTTTCCACATTGTCCCAACAAAATGAGCAGTGGATGAAGTTCAGCTTCCACAGGCTTGTTAGGTAGACGCTGGATCCTCGGTGCCCCGATCACTGCCACTATATGGATGATGTATGGATATAAGCAGTTCTCAATGGATCTACTATGGTCCGATGGACTAATGACACCAGAGTTATCTGGGTGAGTAAACGACTGTACTTCATACCAGAAAAAATGGTTCAGGGCATGAGGATTCAGCTCTCTCAGCTTTTGGAGCTCTGTGATGACTCATGACAAATGTTGTGTTTTGTAGCATGAATGTTTTTCCAGGTGGCCCAGTTTACAGCTGGTCTACAGTGCCTGTCAGTCTATACAGTAGGAGGTTAGCCTACATTTACATTTGATTCATAAAATATCAGCTATAGTGATTTTACATCTCCATCAGTCACACCTGGTGACGCCCCTGAGGAAGATGGATGACAGCTGTGGAAACGTGTCAAGGCAAAAAGAAAACCTGAGGTTGTCTGCGATAAACAAACAAGAACATCTGAGTTAAGTAACCTGGTCAGTAACGTGCACTCTGAGGAAACTCTGTCGGCTGCTGAGTCCTCAGACGTGTCACCTCTGTCAGCTCCGACAAATTTAGAAACAGCACTAAACGTGGAGGAGGGAAACAGAGGAGGCCAGAAATTGGATTAGCCAGTTGGATGTGATGATAAGCCAGTGAGGACAGCCGGTGCAGCGCCTCCGCAGCCTTTCTGATAACAAAGCTAATCCATCCATCTTAACCTCCTGGCCTCTGCTTTGAGTCCCCTCATCAAACATCCCACCGCCCCATTGTTAGCCGTGTTTGCTGCCTGTCCTGCTGAGGCGCTCCAGCCATAACTCTTCGCTCTGCGTCGTGGTGAGCGGGTCAACTATTAATTTAGGTGAAGTGCCACTGTGTCTGTACCTGCTGCTCAGCTCAGCAAGGCGAGCTCGGCCCAAATGAAAGAGACGTGGTGCCGCCTGTCATCTTTCACCTGGCTGGCACTGGCCGGCGCTCCTCTGGGGCCTTCTGCACATTGTCTTCCAAAAATCACTCGTCTTCCAAAAGTGTCCATCGTGACCAGGCAAGACAAATTACGATATTACAGCAAAACTATCAGCAGAACATTTACTGTGGCCAAGAGCGAAGCAGGAGTCATAAGTCAGTCCAGAGAGACAGGCGGTCGTCAAGGATGGAGGACGGACAGAGATGGAGAGAGAGGGGAAGTGATAGAGTGGGAGAGGAAGCGATGAGGTGGTCGGACACGTTTCAGCCGGATCTGATGAGTTCAGACTGTTGAATCCCAGGGTTTCACATGATAACTGTGTGTGTCTGAAGGTGCAGCTCAGTGTGATGCTTTTTACATCATTATACCAGCCGTCACATGTGGTACGGTGCTGAGGTTAATGTACATAAAGCAGGTGGTTGTTTCATTTAGTGAACTAGCTCCACACTGGCTCCGCCCAGTTTTGGAGTAGCTTGGAATTAGGGGGCGGAGCCAAGATGCTGATGGAGCAGCTGCTCAGAAACTTATGGGTGATGTCACAGAGGCCACGCCCCTCTTTACATACTGTCTGATTGATCATTTCATTACATGCTGCATAGGCCTTCATTAAGCTGTGGGTTTGTTTTACACTGAGTGTGGTTTTATTTTGAAAGGGAAGATCACTTTACTGCATTAGCACATTTTTTTTCTCTTCACGCTGTTGGACAGATGTTAATTGGTCAACTGTTCATCTACATAAATAAAGTGTTTATGTTTGCAAAGCAACTTCACAGCCTCAAATTTCCCCCAAGGAGACGAATTAAAGAGCGTTGAGTTGCTCTTATTAACAAAGTCACATGTGACAGAAATGTGTAAATGTAAATGTAAGTGTTGGCGGTGGCTCTTCACACACAGTTTGTGAACGAAGTGAGAGGCTGCAGTGAGCAGGGGAGTGTCTTCTTCATTAGAGTAAATTCAGTCTGATTACACAAATTGATCAGCTCCTCGTCCCTGACTTTCTTAATCAGGCTGCAGAGCTGTGTCTTTTGTTTTTTTCTTCCTCCTTTGGTCATTAGATGTTTGTAATCATCTCTCCACATGTGGCTGTGAAGGACACGCTGAGCTCTTTTGAAGTGTGACTGCTGCTGCTGCTGCTGCTGCTGCTGCTGCTGCTGCATCCCTCAGCTCGGCTTCCTCCACCATGCACATGCATGCACACACCACCCAGCAGCCCTGTCATGACTTCTTTAATCCTAAGTGGAGGTGAACTAGTTAGTTTAGTGAGACTGAACTAAAGCAGAGGACCCAGTCACGCTTAATGAACTGAGACTTTCATCAATAGGAGTCTTGCTCTCCTTCAGCCTCCTCGGTGAAATGCCCCCCAGGTAGCTGCTCCTGACAGCTGCTCCCTTGTTTGAACATCAATTTCATTTTCAGTTCTCCTTTGCCCCCGCTATACCAAATCCCACACCAATTACGACACAGATAAAGTGTTCTTTGGGGGAATGCTGCTAATGAAATGCGGTCTTTAGGGCCACTCGTGTACAGTTATGTGACAATGCGGTGGAATTGCTTCAGGCTAACAGTGTGTCAGCATCAGCAGCCAGAGGACTCCGATAACCTTCACAAGAAACATCTTTTTAGTGACTTCTGTTTATTCAAGTCTTTTTGTTGTTGTTGTTTTTTGCTGTAATTGTGGTCGTCTGTGTCTCTCAGAGGAGGAAACCTTCTGTTCATGCCTGAGAAGCTGCTTGAAGTTTATTATGTTTGCCAAGGACATGACAGCAGCAGCTACAACACACACGACATAGGATGAGCCATGAGACAGGACATCACCCCCACACTCACATGCACATGAAGGCAACGCCTTGAAAACCACAACTATTCACTGATATTTGACTTTCACACGCTTTTTCAAGAGCACACTAGTGATGTGACATTTACATGAAAGTGCATCAACACAACCAGAAATAATGAACATTTGTCTTCAATACACTCCTACATTACCCATAGTGCAACTCAGCTGCAGACAGTGTGGTTTGTGTTATGCTAGTAAGGCCTGACGTCAGGGTGTAAATTCATTTGTTACTGCACCGTGTGGAAAAAGGTAGAAGAAGAGAACATTAATAGCAGTAACATTAATAAGAAAGTTTGCACTATAAGTCTGTGATGTGATGTGGGCGGGGCCAGCACCGGTACTGGTGGTATCTCACGTGAGATTTTTGATTGACACTTCTTGTTCCTCCTCCTTTTTTTTTACTCATTTTGCAGCTGTAACTCAGAGGCAGAGTTAGACCACAGTCCTGGATGATGCATAACATCCCTGTACATCCATGCATCTGATCATGACAGCAGACCGTGTTCATCATGTTGATAACACACAAGTCTGTTTTTATCGAGTTAAAAGTCTTGTTTTTGTTGTTGTTAAGTGTAACAGTCATTAGAAATATGTTCCTGAGGGTTTGTCTGGGTCTCTCCAGGTACTCTGGTGCACAGCAGAGACTCTTACTGTCTGTAGGTGTGAATGTGAGTGTGTGAGGTTGTTGGTGACCTGTCCAGGTGAGCTCCTGCAGGTGAGCTCCACCCCCGCTCTCTGTCTGCCACCTGCAGCCCTGCGCAGACCAGAGGAAGTGAAGACTTTGAAAAGACGCCACTGAAACAATTTAATATCTGTTTGAATTCCTTTCGGACTATATTTTCCTCAGCCGCTGCACTGCTGTATTCCTACGCACGCTGCAGCCATAGATCCGAGCTGAAGTGGTGAAGCATCAGACAGAATCTCTGGAGATGTGAAGAAATTCCACTTGAGGTCATAAATAACTGGATCAAGTCCATGAGTGTGCAGCAGTGGGAGCGTCTAGACACATCCTGCCCTCACCCTCTTCCTCACCCTCTTCCTCATCCTCACCACACACTCATGGACTTTGAGGTGTTAAGTCTCTGAGGGCTCAGAGCTGTTCCAGTGTCAGTGCATCAAGTGCACCATCGAGAGCTCTGCAGACATCTTGAGCCCTTTATGCTCCCTTTCTGAAAGTCCGCCTCTCTGCAGACTTTGCCTGAAGGAATTACCCACAGTTCATAGCGTTGTGACATTAAAATGTGGGGGAGGGAGTAAAATTTTTTTAAAGAAGTGTAAAATCAAAAGTTGGGTTCCAGCCTTTGTATTTCTTCCACTTAGCCTCCACCTTACAGGCCAAAGACTACAGTGCTCTTGATCATGGTCTTTAGTGCAGAGCTCGTGTCGCTGCGTGTCTGAGAGCTGTGATGAGAGTGTGAGTGTGCACTAAAGTTTTTATTTGTGAGCATCATCGTCCCTCAGCTCCCAGCGAAGCCTTTCAGCTCGTTGCATGGTGTCTGAATGCAAAAATTAAAGTGTCACACTCCTTACCTTGTTTATATTGTACAGTCAACCTGTAATTGTGATGTTTGACAGGCACCTGAAGGCAGCATTCTGCTCCTTTGTTGGGAGGTTGGAATTTATGCACAACAAATGTCAGTCTGTCACTGTCAGCTCAGCCTGACACTTAGAGGAAAACAGCGTCTCGTCCTCTGTGTGTGTGTGTGTGAGAGAGAGAGAGAGAGAGAGAGAGGAACTATTTGCAGAATATTTCTTTATTTCAAAATAAAGAAAAACTTTTGTTGGTGTAGCTGGACTGACAGTCATCAGTCTGACCCCCAGAATAACACCCCTCCATGTAGTCCAGTCCCCCGCTGCTCCGGCAAACCTGTGTCTTAATAACTGAGCTAAACTCACAGTGGTGCAGCGGTCAGCCCCATGGAGAGCGAGGGAATGATGTTATTACTGTTGGCTACACTTCCAAAACTCCCTATAAGGGTGGAGGAGGAGGAGGAGGAGCAGGAGGAGGTGAATTTATCCTCATCAGTATTTTCCACACTAATTGTTCACAAATCAAAGATGATGATTTTTAGTCTTTCGGTGTTCTTGTGAGTTGCAGTGAACCCTGGACATGCTCTCATCAGCACAGATCGCGTCAGAGTGTTCAGGAAGTTTTCAGACCCCTTCTCTTGTGTTCATGTTGCAGCCTTGTGTTGCCAAACTCATGAATGTGAGGAGAAACTGATGAGACCGACAGAAGTGTGTTCTGACACTTTTCTGTGACTCATCATATTTGGCTCCTGTTTCTCTGGATCGTCTTCGAGATGTTTCTGAACCTTGTGAACGGTTCGACACAAACCTCCACATCTGCATGACGATGCAGATCAGAGCAGGAAGGAAGGAGCTGCTGCAGAGTTTAGAGACACAGAGTGTGTTGAGAATACAGAAACACTTGTGCTGCATTGAAGAGTTCCCAAGAAAGTCTGGAACAACGAGGACTCTTCTGGAGCTGGACCTGGATAAACTCAGGGAGGAGTCTGGGGGTCTAGAGTTTTGAAAAGTAAACACAGAGACGGCAGGTTTCATCTGTACCACTGGTGCTTTCATCCTGCAAATACAGGACTGTATTACAAAGGACAACATTTCCTCACAGAAATTTTGAGAGTGCCACTGGAGGCACTGCTGAGGTCTGATCTCTGTCAACATGGGAATCAAACCTGTGACCTTAGAGTCAGGGGTCACATGTCGTACGGACAGAGCTCAGCAGACACATGATCACCTGTGAGCCAAGACAAGGCGTGGATTTGCAGGAATATTCACCACTGATATTTGTGTTATATAACCTCAGCCTCAGTCGCAGCCACGTTCAGCATTCATAGTTGCCCTAGTGGCCAACAGGCCCTAAGCATTTCGCTTATGCCTGGTGGTAAGGTACGAGTTAGCTTAGGAGTTAAGTGTTCAATGTCTTTATTGATTAAACTAATCTGTGAGTGATAGTGAGACATAAGACAGAAGTCTACATGGACGTCTCCATGGTAACAACAGAACATGTTTATTTTGATGTCTTAATGAAAAAGCATCAGGATATTTAACTCAACAGAATCACCTAGAGGTCTGTGTGACTAGATTCAATATATGTACAGATCAATAATAATGATAATGGTGTGAGTCTCTGAGCTTCACACTCTGAATGACATTCACTAATGGGGGTCAAAGGTCAGCGGTGGTGGCAGCTAACAGACTCACTGCGTCATTTTCTTTTCTATAAGAATAATTTTTAGCACAAAAGAGTCAAATCTTCCAGTGGTGAGACGTTCAGGAAAATTGGAGATACCATTATCTCGTAATTGCTGCATGTTCAACAGAAGTTGCATACACTCTTTTCTTTTTAAAGTGGACCTGAATACGAAAAATCAATGCAGGAGCAGCGCCGTTTCCACACAGTCGAATTAAAAACAGGACGTAAAAACCCCACTAAAGGAAATTAATACAACAAAAGGAACAGAGGCTGTAATTTGAATTTAAAAGCAGGTAATAGAGGTGGCATTTAAGGCACGTTTAAGTATCATCAGGAAGTTGGTCCCATCAGCGTTCACCATGGTAACGACTGCAAGAGCAGTATTGTGATTGTGACTGATTGATAAGATGTGTGTGTGTGTGTGTGTGAGAATGTGCACACACTGTGCACAGCCTGTTGTTCACTGGCAGAAGTTCAGACGTGTTTCAATCAGCAGCTTCACAGACGCTCAGCGGTGCATTCAGGGCTCTTATTGATGCAGATGAAGGTGGACAAAGCTGCAGGCAGGTATCTTTGATACTGACTCAGCTGCTAATAACAGTAACTAACAGGTCTCAGCTAAAGGACACAAATAAACAGGAAATATCCACAGGAGACATGAGCTTTCAGTTTCATAGTTATGTTGCTGAGGTTAGTTAGAATAAGAGACGCTCTCTCTCTCTTATATGTACATTAATGACATTATAGAGACAGCAGAGGCAGGAAGAGTGAAGGAGAACACAGGGAGCTTATATAAGTCTTGCATGAGATGTCTCATGATGGAAGTGAATCCCAGAGGATGATGGTTAAATATACATAGTGACTCCACTCCACGGCACAGCTGGAGTCCAGAGGAAGGCCGTCTGCTGAGGCCAGGTGTCTCTTAGGATGCTTGCATGGGAAAAAAAAAAAAAAGAGGGAATATGCACAGATGGTGGTGAAGCAGCGACGACCGAATGAAGCATGGAGGCAGAGGAGTTACTACAGGAAGTGAAGCAGCTCCAGACGGCGTCTGCGTGATAAATGTGGACATATATATGGAGGCACAAAGGAGCTCAGCAACACACACACACTACAGCACAGAACATGAGGCTGCACACACACACACACACACTCATGTACTGTAGGTTTTAAAGCTTATATTTACTTCTGGTGTCTGTGATACCTGGTGTGAGTGTGTTTTGGGAAACGCTGCTGGATCTGTATTAGTGTGAAAGACACTGGGTTAATGAGGACTGTGGTGATGGAGGCAGGGTGGAGTCCTGGGTGTCTGTACCGTGACAGATCATATACGTGGAAACCACTGCATGTAGCAGCAGGATGTGAAGTCAGAGCCCATATATCTGTATCACAGAGGGGCCTCTGTCTGTCTGTCTGTCTGTCTGTCTGTCTGTCTGTGGGTGTGTGTGTCTGTCTGTCTGTCTGTCTGTCTGTCTGTCTGGAGGTGAAAGCTGTCGAGTGTGTATTTGTTAAAACAAGAGGAACTCCTCGGACCAGTACAAACAGGCTGATGTACGACTGAGGTTCACACACGTCTGCCTCATGTCCGTTTATTCTCTGCGAGATGTTGGCGCCAGTGGGAAGATGAAACTGTAAAAGAGGCAGTGTGCAGCCTGACAACACACTCCACCGCCGCTGATGAGCTGCTGACACATCCTCACAAACCACAAACCTCCGCCTGATGTCAGACGTTATTCTCACACAGCTTCTTTTCCAGCTGTTGTCTCTCATCATGGAGCTGGTGGAAGGAAAAAGGCCTTGGCTCCACACATGTATTTCATCTATACGAGAATATTGCAATTACAGATGTTCCCTGAAGGCATCAATTGCTGATTATCAGTTGATGCTCCAATTTACAGATGTTTCCTAAGCGTCTCACATGCACACACATCACCAGGGGCCGAACTGATGGTGCGTTCGGGGGCCACTGTACAGTATGTTTGTGGGGAAGTCTAAGGGTTTTATAATTGACAGTGCAAAATGTGCCAATGTCAGGGGCCACTGGGGGCCCCTTTTCTCTGTCGGGGGCCCCAAACGTTTTGCCCTGGTTTTCCCTTTCCAGATGGTGCAAATCTCCTCTTAAGCAGTAAATTGCAGCCCTGATCTCTTCAGTGCACGCTGGGGTTTTTCAGTGCTGCAGCTGCAGTGCATAACATTAGAATCTGGCATTTGAACGTTTGGCTTCATCGCAAAATAAAACAAGTAAAGTGAACGCACCACAACACCTCACATGCTGTTGCGGGTCAACTGTGGGGTCGGGTGGGAATCGTTCAATGAGAGAACAACCGCAATAAAAATCAGTCGAGAAGAAGCAAAAGTGGAGCAAAAACAATCTCGTATTGTGCCACGGCCAGTTGTTGGAATGACAAAAAAAATCCATTTATGTCCCCTGGCTGCGTTCCAAACGGCTCCATCGAGGCTTCATTGTGAGGACAAATTGGTATCTGGGCACAAAACCGCGACTCCAGAATGAAGCTCTCTGGTTCCGAGAGCTTTATCTGGGCGAGAGCATGAGGCACATGCTGGCAAAGTGGCATTTAACTACCAAAGACCACTCCTGAGGTAGAAACACACTCTGATGAACTGACCGCAGAAATGAAACGGTGCAGCGTGGGGACAGGAGGACGGATAAAATGCAGTGTTGTGCATGTGGGGGGGGGGGGTTGGCCACAGCAATGAGTCGCGTCCGGTTGAGACTGAGACAATAAAAAGATAAAGGGCGTTTGGAGGAAAAACTGGAGGCGTGTGAGTTTGGACGGTTTGATGAGAGGAGTGAAGCCGAGGCCTGGATCTGTGGCTCCTGCACTGAAGATGACTCCTTTTGTTTTGTGGTGCGTTCAGGGGCCTCATGGGCGACGACTTGATGGGGAAACTTGACTTGACTTCAGATGTTTAGATTCATGTCCATGACATCAGCATCATCATCATCAGGGAGCTGTCTGATTGGTCCTAGACCTTCACACAGAGCTGGTGCTGTTGTGTTTTATTTTTATGCCTTTATTTGACAGGGACAGTGAAGAGACACAGGTGTGTTACAGGTAAAGAGGAGAAAGACAGAAGCAGATCAAACTGGAGAAACAAAGTTATTAACTGTGTGTGTGTGTGTGTGTGTGTGTGTGCGTGTGTGTGTGTGTGTCAGCTGCCCCCTGAGTGACACTGATTGCATCAATCAGTCTGATGCCATTTGGACGTCAGCTTGATTGGCAGCAGCCGGAACCTGGTGCTGCTCCAATCAGGCTCAGCGGGGAGGGGTGGGACCTCCTGCAGCTGCAGCCAATCACGGCTCAGGATCCGTTCGCCTCATCCACAGTTTGACACTAAGATTTAAATCTCTTCTTTGTCCTTCTTGTGTGAACATACACTGTTACATGAGGTTCACGTGTCACCGTCGGTTTTTCTCCTTCATCCCTGTCCTCCTCCTCCTCCTCTTCCTCCTCCTGTCTCCTTCACACAGGCATAACAAACCTGCAGGTCATCAGTCAATCAGGAGGGCATAAGAGGCCCTGGGGGTGGAGGTGGGGGCAGCTTCCTCTGGGTTCACTCAGGAGTAGCAGCACCTCTCCTGCGTTTGCTCCCTGTCACATAAACGTTGAGTTTTCCCTGGTCTGAACTCCGCCCCCCTTTGTTTCATTAACATCACTTCCTGTTTTCTTCCAGTCTCATTTAAAATCAACATGTGAAGTGACCAGGTGGATGAACAACAGATGTTCATTTTCTACATTAACGTCTACGTTCAGCTCTTGTGTTTTTCAGTCTTGCTGCACCTCCTCATGGTTTTCAGTGGGCTGTATATTGTATGTTGTTCCTGCTGCAGGTGCAGACACACACACACACATAAACAGACAGAGTTGCTCTGAAAGCATCAAATAAAAATATATCTGCTCGGTGAAAGTGCTCGTCACTGCTTTGCTTCAGTTAGTCCTCGGTCCCGGTGGAGGAAAAACAACATTAGTGAGCTTCATATATCTTCTATGAGTCAGACTTTGCTCATATTTAAACATTCAGTGCACATCATCGTCTACATTAAACCTCCTGCTCCTCCTCTAAAAAAGCCTCTGAAGGTGAAACTCCTCGACTGAAGAGCAGGACCGCAGAGACGGTTCAAGAAATAACCCTGAGAGGTCTGCATCACGAGGAGGTGGTGGTGATGCAGGAGGGCAGTGTTCGATTCCCACGTCACTTCTGTTATCCATCTGTATCGTTGTAACTATGGCAACAGATGAGGAAGTTCTTATTTCCACCCAAATCCTGATCTTTGTTTTTTCCTAATCTCAACCAAGCCATGACCCTTATTGTAGTAACCATGGCAACCAAGGTCCAGTGCACCTGCTGCCTTAGGGGGCGAAAGTATAGGTCGTATGAGCAGGTGATAAAAAAAAAAAAAAATGACATCATAGACCAGGGCTAACAGGTTAGCATGTTAGCATGCTTGGAAGAAAGAAGTGATAGAAGGAAAACAACTCTGCCCATCAGTGGCACAAGAACGCTTAACACTTGTGCAGGGGTGGCCAGTGTGACAAGTCACCAGCACATGGATGAACCTCAGGCCTCCTCATTGTGCATGTGTGACAATAGCAATGATAGAAAAATGATGTATGATGTCTGACACTCAGATGTATGAAGAGGAAAAAACTGCCGTTGAAGTCACTTCAGCTGTGGAGTGGGAGGAGCCGTCTCCGGCGCCCTTGACTCCTGAAGTCACATTCGTCTCGTCCTGCGGGTCATGTAATTAGCGCTTCGTCACAGCTGTGTGAACACTGATGTGTTCATGTGTCATGGAGTCTCCTCCCTCCACTGCTCCGCTGTAATCACTCGGTCCTGAGAGGAAGGTGCTCGATCCTGTCGCTCATCTGCTTCTTCTGTTTCTTCATCTGTTTATTTTTACTCCTGTTTTCCTGCAGCTCAGCGTCAGTTCCCTGAAGACAGGAGGAAGTATTTGTCCTTTTTTTTTTAAAGACTGTGGGTTAATTTTTCAGCTGTAATGAGGAGGAGATTGATGTCACCTGGGTGAAGGTGGCATTAAAGCCAGAATCAGTCCCTCCCTGATTGGCCACAGACATCAGGTGACACTTTGTCTCCAGGGAAACAGAGGAAGGTCAGTGTTACGGGTGCAATGAAGAATAATCTGCAGAGAGTTTGAACAAAGAGAAACAGTTTTTTTTCCCCCACAGTCTGAATTGTCCTAATTACAAGTGCACCTACTCCATCCTCAAACCGTCCTCAGGTGTGACACCAGCTTCTGAGCTCATGCAACTTCTTCCAGCAGCTTCATTTACACCTTCGCTCTCTGAGTCCAAACGTCTCATCACCAGGTGAAAAAGTCTTTTTTTTACACCAACCCAAAAAATGAACTGATGCTGCTCTCTGCAGCTCCGATCGATCCACTTTCAGATTCTGGGTCAGTTTTGGGATGACTCACCCAGATGTGTGATCCTGCTGTGTTTTGTTCTGAGAGCCTGCAGCCGCTGATGAGATGATGTAACAGCGAAGAAAAACGAGGTGACGAAGCACAAACGCCTCTGTGTTTAAAAAATGAGATGCATAAAATAGATCAAAACAAAACAGTTTCTTTTGACTGAAGATAAATCTTTCAGACTTTTATGCAACGTTTTCGACTGTTTTCAAATGATCGTTTTGGGGTTTTTTCCAAGATCAAGAGTGAAACTTCACTTTTCCTCTTGTGAACTTCTTCAGCAGTTTGAGCAACAGTAGCTGGTCTCTTGGATCAATGAGCCTTGGTCCTGACCCCTGACCCTGTGGTTCATCACTGTTCCTTCCTTGGACCACTGCAGACCAGGAACACCTCCCCAGATGTTCTGACCCAGTCGTCTACATGTCACAGTTTGGACCTTGTTGTCAAACTCAAAGCTCAAATCCTGATGCTTCTGACACATCAGCTCAACATGTTCACTTGAGGTGTTCTTCAGTGTTGTTCCCTTCACCTGTCAGTGGTCATGATGTCAGGCCTGATCGGTGTATAGATCTGTGACTCCGCTGCAGCCAGGACAGAACCAGGAAGCGCTCCAACATTCAGCCTGGTCCAATGTAAACACAAGTAAAAATGGAGCCAAGTGGAAACGTTAGACGCCAAATAACTGTCACAACAAAACAAATGTGACACTCTCAAAGTCGTGCCGATTAAGTTTCTGGAAAAAATGTGGATTTTTCTTGGAACAGAGTGGATTCACACACTTTCGCACTCCGACCCTGGAGGTAACAACTGATCCAGCGAACGGATAAAAACCAAACAAGCTGCTGTTTACTCTAAGTTTTCTTATCGTCTATCTTCTTCAGGCTGAAAACTCACTCCCTCTAAACTTTCGGCCTTTCTTCTGTTTACACAAATGGTAAGAGTTTCCAAAATAAAATGCATAAATTTGAGCTGAAAGACGGAGAAAAGGAGTCGACTCAGTTCATTTTCTGCTGTTGTCCCGCGCAGCTTTGTGTACACAGTTAAAACAGAGGGTATTAAAAAGTGTGTGTGTGAGATAAAGGGTGACATTCTGTCAGGAGGCTTAAATATCAGGAGTTGACTTTGGAGATTATCTGACAGAGTCATTTGCATACAGACACTTCTGACAGAATCGATGAAGCAGCGAGCTCTCCCTCTCTCTCTCCGCCTCGCTCTATCAAAACGTTGCTGAAATTTTCATGAAGGAAGAGAGAGGATGCTCGTCTTCCACATGAGAGGGAAAGTGCCACTTGCACCAGAGTGATACCGTGGATGTGCAATGATTGCAGCCGCCGCCGACATCAGTGGAAGTTGCGTGATCAAACCGGCTTCACCGCGGCTGACGCTCAGCTCTTTGATGAATAAAATAGTACGCGGACGTTTCTTAATTAATGGAACATCTTTTTAATAAAAACTTCTGACCTTGATCTCTTTTCTCTTCTTCTTCCTGATTTCAGACTGTTAGCAGCGTTCAGGCAGCTGCTCCTGGAAGTTTTTAAAGGCCCTGAATGTTTCTGCAGTCGTTCATTTGAACTTTGGATCTCAGAAGAAAAATATTACATTTAAAAACCATCTCAGTGTAGTTTTACTCAGCTTCTCTCTGGAGCTCTGGTAACAACAGGTCGGTGTTTTGAATGCACAACAGGTTAATCTAATGAAGACATATCTTCATATCTTCATCCCTGATACCTGTATCTTGCACTCTCATGAATGTGAGCACACCGTGACCTTGAACTTTGACCCTTAGCCACCAGATCTTAATGAGTTCATCTTTGAATCCTTGTGAACATTTTTACCAACTTTGATTGAGTTCCCTGAAGGCATCACTGAGATATCACATTCACAAGAACACCTCTGTCTCTGGCTGTGCTGGGGGGGGGGTGGGGCGTGGCCATCTCCTTGTGACATCACAAACTCACAGAAGTCCCGACTGCTCTTTCGGGGCTCTGTTTCTCTATGAGCTGGATGTTTTCTTGTTTCCACAGCTGACTCAGTTTCAGCTGTGCAAACATCTACAATCAAGGTAATTAACGATGGAGGAGTGAAACTGACTGGAAAGACTAGAAAGAAATGCGTTTCATGGCCGTTGCTCACAACAGGAGAGAGAAAAACACAAAAGGAAGAGTCAGAGCCCTTTCAAGATAAAAGCACCTTTAACACCAGAAAGGCTACAGTCACATTCTCATTGCAGTTCAATGAATGCGCTCCGTTCAGAGCTCATGTCTCTCAAATAAAACGCTCGTGTCTTTCAAGCTCCACAGGCTTTCTGCTAAGAAGTTGTCGTCTTCAAGCCCAAGCTGAGATTTGATGTCTTTTTCTTGGACTTAAAACGGATCCTCCAGAGCCACAGAGGACAAAACACAAGCTGTTCCAACAGGCTCGCTGTTATTCCTCCTGACATGAGTAAACAGATATAGATTCAAACAAGTGCATTACTGCCTCACATTCGTGTGCACTCCATGTGTCTGGTATATACAGTCTCTGTTTTTATTTCTCACTGGAATATAAATGTGTCCAGATGTCACCTCAGAAACAACAACATGTGGTTTATTGTTATGTTCATCAAAGAGCCAGAAACTGGTCTGATTTCATTTTTACAGCTTTAAGAGGACTCGTCTTACTTTGCCTCCCCACACATTTGTGCATGTGTGCGTGTGTGTATATGTGTGTTTATATATCTGTTGTTGGTGTTTACTTGCTGATTCCAGAGAAACGTTTACCCAGAAGAGAGTCTGAAATAACCAGTGATACGCTGAGCAGCGATGTAACCCTCCAGGACCTTCATCCATCCTCAGACACCATCTGATGTTATTGACTGGCTGCACAAAGAAAAACATAAACTGACATCAGCTGCAGAGTTTGCACAGAGCTTCCTGTTATATAAGCAGCTTTATATATGTGTGTGTGTGTGTATAGAATAATATACAGTATGTGTGTGAGCTCAGACTTTTGTTTGTGTTTACATCTGTCTTTTCATCTTCTGTGTTATCTGATTGATCTTCATGTCCGCCTCCTTAATTCATCTGAAAATGATTAATTTGTTTGTTTTTTCTCTGCACGTTCACGATCTCTTCATCCTCAGGAGACGTTCTTCTCCTGCTCTTCATTAAAAATAATAATAAAGTTGTTGCCTGGGTAAAAAAAAAAAAAAAAAAAAGACGAGGATAAAAATAAAAAGGAATAAAACTTGTGAAACTGTTCTGTCATCATCACTCCTGATCATCGCTGCACGTCGGCTCATTTCATTACTTCCTGTGTGTGTCTGAGGAGACGTCAGGGAAGCACCTGATGTTTCTGCTGACAGTTCAACATGTAGCTCAAAATACTAATTAGTTCCAGTGCAGTTTTCATAAAGGAATCTGATCTGCAGTAACAGGAAGGTGGGACAGAGACAGGAAGTCGACTTTACATTTGGTTTGAACCAAGTTAAAAGAATATTATGGAGAGAAGATGAATGCTGGTTTACATGCTGATGTGATTCAGTGACAAAGTGCAGAAGAAGAAGAAGAGGATGCATCAGTGTTTTAAATGTTACATGATAGAAAATCACATGGAAAATATAAAGTTGACATTTATGGTTCATTCATGAGTCACATCTGTTTTCATTTTGCTTTTCTTGATGCTTCTGTATGAAACACTTTTACCTCGATGAGGTAAGCCTGTCAGCCTTTTGCCAAACTCCCAGTGTTTCCACTCACTTTCTTTCCCACATGAATTCAGGATGAATCGTGTATAAACAGATGGATCAGATCAGGTTTATCAAGTCACTTCATCATCACGTGACCAGACTTCAGCGCGTCAGTGTCTCTCTGACATTTTGAGTTTGTCTTTAGTGTTGTAGTTAATCAGCTTCTCAGTTGATGAGTCGCTGCAGTTCTTTAAATCAAAGGCTCATGTCCCTGTCTTGTCTTCTGACATTTTAGGAACCTGTTAATAATTTACATTTCATTAGTTTCAGGTCACAATAGCTCGCAGCGTGTGAACTGGAATAAATAAAGTAAAAGTTACAACAGCGTCGATTTAACTGGAAAAATAAAACGTTCAAGCTGAAAGAAACTCCATTGTGTTTGTGTGGCAGTGAGTCTGGAGGATCTGGACTCTGTCAAGTCCCAGTCAGAGCCCAGTTTGGACCAGACTGCACTTTACCCACAATGCATTGCAGCTAACTGTCCAACCTGACCAACCTTCGGCCTGTAGGACCACACCTCTGATACACGTCTCCTGAAACTGAAAAACCTTGGTTGTCCTGATTATTATTGTTATTATAGCATTAAGTATGAAACCGATAACAGTGTTGTTGTACAGTAGTAAATCTGCAGCTGACATTATGGGATGCTGATGGGCTTTGTTAGCTTTACGATATCACTACGCCTCCATGTTGTTCTTTACGTCATTATAACCACATGTCGTCTAGCAACGAAGCCTAAAGTGTGAGCCATGACAACCTGTGGCCTGTTTTCTTCGACATCGGAGCGACAATGTGGAAATGAATGAACATCCAGCGACACAGTTCACAGAGATGAATGAAGTCGTCGTCGTGTGTTTATTGAGGAGAATCAGCAGCTGATCACGTTCATCACTTCTGCTTCTTCTTACCAGCACTGTTGTCTGATGTAAGCTGCTAGAAAGGAAGCTGTGCTGCTGGTTCAGTGAATCACACACTCTCACACACACACACACACACACACACACACAAACCCAGAAAACCCCACTGTTACTGCACCAGGATGTCAACAGAGTGATGAATCACTTGATCCGACCTTCATGCTTGGTGTTTTCAGACAGGAGAGTGACACGACGTGAAATCACCAGTGGCCCAGATACAACTGTATGTGGCAGCCATGTTTCATGACCTGAGGAGGAGGAGGAGGAGGAGTGGAGTCGGGAGGGGGGGGGGGGGGGGGGGGCTAGCCATGCAGAGCTGTCGTGGAGATGGTGAGGTCAATATTTGTTGACTTTCACTTCTTCTAATAGAAACGTGTGGTGGTCGTCCTGATGAAAAACGTCTGTTGTTGGTTTGGGAGGAAAAAAATAAAGTAAAAAAAAAAAAAAAAAAGCCAAGTTCGCACTTCACAGCTTATCCAGGCTACAAAAAGAGACGATTTATCTCTCCAGTAAGATTGCAGCGCATGAAAGGCAGAAGCTCGGTGGCAGATGTGTTTTGCTTTCATCAGGCTGACTCTTATTTGCCGGCAGATATCCATGATGTGACAGAAATACATTTTACAGCTGTTATGACAAGCAGGACGAGGTAACACTCAGCACTGCTTTGTAGACGGTGCGCAGGCTGCAAAGTTGCACATTAGTCAGAGTGAGATAACGCTGAGTCTCACTTTGTTACAGGCCGGAAACAAACGAGCGAGCGCTCAGGTGTCGGAGAATCGAGCTCTGACTCGCCACAGTTTGTCTTTGATGAGTGTTTGAGACCAGGATGTGATTCGTCTGACGCCGCAGACCAGACGACAGCCAAACTAACTGCTGCCTCTAAAACCCAGTGTGGCTGAACCGAGCCGAGCCGAGCCGAGCCGTGGATAAAGCTGCAGCACACCGGATCCTACACAAGTAACGTGACCTTCATTCCTTTCTGCCGTTGTGTCTTTTGTGTTTTCTTGTCTGAACTGGTCAGAAATAGTTGACGTCCAGTAAAATGCTGCAGGAGCCTCAGTGTTCAAGGCTACGTTTAGTGTTTAGCTTCCTTTGTGTTCAAGTGAACCGAGCTGCAGAGGTGAACCGACTGGAAGTCTGATATTACATACATCTGTATAAAGAACATGATAAATGTTTCCAACCTTTCAATCTGACCTTTGACCCTCTGGTGCTCAGATTCCCTCACTGTTACTTTGGACTGAAATATATTCTGGGTTTTTTTCTGGTTAACAAAACTTCTTTCTCTGTGACTCACTGTTTGTTCGTCCTCTCTGACCCTGGTTTCTTTCAGCAGGAGGTGAACTCGGCTTCTCTGCTCACAGAAGATCCCAAGCTCTCTTGACATAATTTGTCTCCAGTTGCCGGCGTTGCGCAGGTCACCACAGAGGTCACGTTTTACTCACACCTGCAGCAGCTTCATCTGCCTGGCCTCCGACCGTGGGGGTGTTGTATCACCTGCTAAGAGACGTATAAAAGCGCCGCCATGTTTGTGTATGGGCAGGGGGTCGGTGCCCTCACATCACAGCGAGAGGACTGTGGGTTTGTACCTATTGGACTGTGTGTGTGTGTGTGTGTGTGAGACAGACAGAGAGAGAGAGAGAGAGAGCATTAATCTGGAATGTGGCTGCATCTCATCACTGTTAAATGTTGTTATCCATTGTTGCTCTGTAACAGAAGAGCTTCAGAGCCAACAACACAGATTTTTTATTTTTTTAAGATTCTCAGTTAAAAGTCAGAAATTTTGACTTTTTTCTCTCAGAATTTCTGACTTTTTTCTCAGAAATTCTGACTTTTTTTCTAAGAATTTCTTCATTTTCTTAATCATAAATTCTTCATTTTTTTTCCTCAGAATTTCTGACTTTTTTTCTCAGAATTTCTGACTTTTTTCTCAGAAATTCTTAGTTTTTTTCTCAGAATTTCTGACTTTTTTTCCTAAGAATTTCTTCATTTTTTTTTCTCAGAAATTCTTCATTTTTTTTTCTCAGAAATTCTTCGTTTTTTTTAATGAGAATTCCTTCATTTTTTCTCAGAAATTCTGACTTTTTTTCTAAGAATTTCTTCATTTTTTTTCTCAGAAATTCTTCGTTTTTTTCTCAGAATTTCTTCATTTTTTTCTCAGAAATTCTTCGTTTTTTAAATCAGAAATTCTTTGGGTGTTTTTCAGAAACTCTTTATTTTTTCTCAGAATTTCTGTCTTTTTTTCTCAGAATTTCTTCATTTTTTTCTCAGAAATTCTTTGTTTTTTTTAATCAGAATTTCTTCGTCTTTTAATCAGAAATTCTTTATTTTTTCAGAATTTCTGACTTTTTTTTCTCAGAATTTCTTCATTTTTTCTCAGAATTTTTCGTTTTTTTAATCAGAAATTCTTTATTTTTCTCAGAATTTCTGACTTTTTTTCTAAGAATTTCTTCGTTTTTTTCTCAGAAATTCTTCGTGTTTTAGTCAGAAATTCTTATTTTTTTTCTCAGAAATTCTTCGTTTTTTTAGTCAGAAATTCTTATTTTTTTTCTCAGAAATTCTTCGTTTTTTTTAATCAGAATTTCTTCGTTTTTTAATCAGAAATTCTTTATTTTTTCTCAGAATTTCTGACTTTTTTTTCGCAGAATTTCTGACTTTTATCTCAGAATTTCTTCTCTTTTTTTCAGAAATTCTTCATTTTTTTCAGAAATTCTTTGTTTTTTTTCTCAGAAATTCTTCGTTTTTAAATCAGAAATTCTTTGTTTTTTTTCAGAAATTCTTTATTTTTTCTCAGAATTTCTGACTTTTTTCTCAGAATTTCTTCTCTTTTTTCTCAGAAATTCTTCATTTTTTTCTTAGAAATTCTTCGTTTTTTTTCAGAAATTCTTTGGGTTTTTTTCAGAAATTCTTTGGGTTTTTTTTTCAGAAATTCTGACTTTTTTTCTAAGAATTTCTTCATTTTTTTTTTTTTATCAGAAATTCTTAGTTTTTTCCTCAGAAATTCTTCGTTTTTCTTTCTCAGAAATTCTTCATTTTTTCAATCAGAAATTCTTAGTTTTTTTTCAGAAATTCTTTATTTTTTCTCAGAATTTCTTCATTTTTTTCTCAGAATTTCTTCATTTTTTTCTCAGAAATTCTTCGTTTTTTTAATCAGAATTTCTTCACTTTTTTCTCAGAAATTCTTCATTTGTTTAGTCAGAAATTCTTCATTTTTTTCTTAGAAATTCTTCGTTTTTTTAATCAGAATTTCATTGGGTTTTTCCTCAGAAATTCTTCGTTTTTTAAATCAGAAATTCTTAGTTTTTTTTCAGAAATTCTTTATTTTTTCTCAGAATTTCTTCATTTTTTTTCTCAGAATTTCTTCATTTTTTTCTCAGAATTCTTCGTTTTTTTAATCAGAATTTCTTCACTTTTTTCTCAGAAATTCTTCATTTGTTTAGTCAGAAATTCTTCATTTTTTCTTAGAAATTCTTCGTTTTTTAATCAGAATTTCATTGGGTTTTTTCTCAGAAATTCTTCGTTTTTTAAATCAGAAATTCTTGTTTTTTTTCCAGAAATTCTTTATTTTTTCTCAGAATTTCTGACTTTTTTTCTCAGAATTTCTGACTTTTTTCTCAGAATTTCTTCTCTTTTTTCTCAGAAATTCTTCATTTTTTTCTTAGAAATTCTTCGTTTTTTTCAGAAATTCTTTGGGTTTTTTTTCAGAAATTTTTTGGGTTTTTTTTTTTCAGAAATTCTGACTTTTTTTCTAAGAATTTCTTCATTTTTTTTTTTTTTATCAGAAATTCTTAGTTTTTTCAGAAATTCTTCGTTTTTCTTTCTCAGAAATTCTTCATTTTTTCAATCAGAAATTCTTAGTTTTTTTTTCAGAAATTCTTTATTTTTTCTCAGAATTTCTTCATTTTTTTCTCAGAATTTCTTCATTTTTTTCTCAGAAATTCTTCGTTTTTTTAATCAGAATTTCTTCACTTTTTTCTCAGAAATTCTTCATTTGTTTAGTCAGAAATTCTTCATTTTTTCTTAGAAATTCTTCGTTTTTTTAATCAGAATTTCATTGGGTTTTTTCTCAGAAATTCTTCGTTTTTAAATCAGAAATTCTTTGTTTTTTTTCAGAAATTCTTTATTTTTTCTCAGAATTTCTGACTTTTTTTTCTCAGAATTTCTGACTTTTTTCTCAGAATTTCTTCTCTTTTTTCTCAGAAATTCTTCATTTTTTTCTTAGAAATTCTTCGTTTTTTTTCAGAAATTCTTTGGGTTTTTTTTCAGAAATTCTTTGGGTTTTTTTTTCAGAAATTCTGACTTTTTTTCTAAGAATTTCTTCATTTTTTTTTTTATCAGAAATTCTTAGTTTTTTCCTCAGAAATTCTTCGTTTTTCTTTCTCAGAAATTCTTCATTTTTTCAATCAGAAATTCTTAGTTTTTTTTTCAGAAATTCTTTATTTTTTCTCAGAATTTCTTCATTTTTCTCAGAATTTCTTCATTTTTTTCTCAGAAATTCTTCGTTTTTTAATCAGAATTTCTTCACTTTTTTCTCAGAATTTCTTCATTTGTTTAGTCAGAAATTCTTTTTTTTTTCCTCAGAAATTCTTCGTTTTTTTTATCAGAAATTCTTAGGTTTTTTTTCAGAAATTCTTTATTTTTTCTCAGAATTTCTGACTTTTTTTCTCAGAATTTCTTCATTTTTTTCTCAGAAATTCTTAGTTTTTTTCTCAGAAATTCTTTGTTTTTTTAATCAGAATTTCTTCATTTTTTCATCAGAATTTTTCACTTTTTTTCTCAGAATTTCTTCATTTTTTCTCAGAATTTCTTCGTTTTTTTAATCAGAAATTCTTTATTTTTTCCTCAGAATTTCTGACTTTTTTCTAAGAATTTCTTCATTTTTTTCTCAGAAATTCTTCGTTTTTTTTCTCAGAAATTCTTCGTTTTTTTAATCAGAAATTCTTCGTTTTTTATCAGAAATTTTTATTTTTTCTCAGAATTTCTGACTTTTTTTCTAAGAATTTCTTCTCTTTTTTCAGAAATTCTTTGGGTTTTTTTTCAGAAATTCTTCGTTTTTTCCTCAGTAATTCTTCGTTTTTCTTTCTAAGAAATTCTTCGTTTTTCAATCAGAAATTCTTAGGTTTTTTTTTCAGAAATTCTTTATTTTTTCTCAGAATTTCTTCATTTTTTTCTCAGAATTTCTTCATTTTTTTCTCAGAAATTCTTCGTTTTTTAATCAGAATTTCTTCACTTTTTTCTCAGAAATTCTTCATTTGTTTAGTCAGAAATTCTTTTTTTTTTTCTCAGAAATTCTTCGTTTTTTTAATCAGAATTTCTTCGTTTTTTAATCAGAAATTCTTTATTTTTTCTCAGAATTTCTGACTTTTTTTCTAAGAATTTCTTCATTTTTTTCTCAGAAATTCTTCGTTTTTTTTCCTCAGAAATTCTTCGTTTCTTTTCCTCAGAAATTCTTCGTTTTTTAATCAGAAATTCTTAGGTTTTTTTTCAGAAATTCTTTATTTTTTCTCAGAATTTCTGACTTTTTTTCTCAGAATTTCTTCATTTTTTTCTCAGAAATTCTTCGTTTTTTTAATCAGAAATTCTTAGTTTTTTTCTCAGAAATTCTTCGTTTTTTTAATCAGAATTTCTTCATGTTTTCATCAGAAATTCTTATTTTTTTTTCTCAGAAATTCTTTATTTTTTTTCAGAATTTCTGACTTTTTTTTCTCAGAATTTCTTCATTTTTTTCTCAGAATTTCTGGCTTTTTTTTCTCAGAATTTCTGACTTTTTTCTCAGAATTTCTTCTCTTTTTTTTCAGAAATTCTTTGTTTTTTTTCAGAAATTCTTTGTATTTTTTCAGAAATTCTTCGTTTTTTTCTAAGAATTTCTTCATTTTTTTTTTTTATCAGAAATTCTTTGTTTTTTCAATCAGAAATTCTTAGGTTTTTTTTCAGAAATTCTTTATTTTTTCTCAGAATTTCTTTTTTTTTTTCTCAGAAATTCTTCTTTTTTTAATCAGAATTTCTTCGTCTTTTAATCAGAAATTCTTTATTTTTTCTCAGAATTTCTTCATTTTTTCTCAGAATTTCTTCGTTTCTTTAATCAGAAATTCTTTATTTTTTCTCAGAATTTCTGACTTTTTTTCTAAGAATTTCTTCATTTTTTTCTCAGAAATTCTTTATTTTTTTAATCAGAATTTCTTCGTTTTTTAATCAGAAATTCTTTATTTTTTCTGGGAATTTCTGATTTTTTTTCTGAGAATTTCTTCATTTTTTTCTCAGAAATTCTTTGTTTTTTTCTCAGAAATTCTTTGTTTTTTTAATCAGAAATTCTTTGTTTTTTTCTCAGAAATTTTTCGTTTTTTTAATCAGAATTTCTTCATTTTTTTCTCAGAATTTCTTTATTTTTTCTCAGAATTTCTGACTTTTTTTCTCAGAATTTCTGACTTTTTTTCTCAGAAATTTTGACATTTTTATCTCAGAATCTTAAAAAAAAAACAAACAAACAAACAAACAAAAAAAAAACTCCATTGTTGGCTCTAATGCTCTTCCATAGTTTTGGTCCCCACCAGCTCCTGAAGGAAGGTTCTCTGAGCCTACTGTTTTCTCTTATAAAATCAGAGCAAACACAGAGGTTTATAAAAACTTTTATTTTGAAAATAATGACGCTCACTCAGATTAAGACAGTTTATTCATCTCAGAACTTCCATATCTCATTGTTTTTATCACATTGTCTATTAAAAAAATGTGACTTTCAAAAAAAGTGAGAGTAAGAGTCTTTTTTTTTCTTTTTGCTCTTTTCACTCAGATCTGTGGTCTTCATCCTCATACATGACAGATAAATACATGAGTGCTCATCCACACACGCACACACTCCCAATAAACAGTGTCTCCAGGCACTTAAGGTGTTAAGAGAATATCAGAGCATCAGAGGCGGGCGGCACTGCCTCTCTCTGATCTTCTCTTCAGACCTCTTGTCTCTCGATGGTTTACAAGTTCTCTCATGCCTGTCTGATCTTCTTGTGACCTTTTCAAAGTTATACATACAAAATGAGATTCTTTCCCTTCAGGAACGTACCATTCGAGAGCAATCCTGTAACTCAGAAGACACTTTCCAGCGCTGCAAGGATTTCTCAAATGCCCATCGAGACGTACTGTGCATGATTTCTTTTCTTCTTCTTCCTCTCCCCCTCTTCCCTCCCCCATTCTTCTGCCTCTGCTGTTTTTTTTTTTTTTCATAGTCATTCCACACTTCAGCTCTCACTCTACATCTAATATTGGGCCAAGATTTCAATTTGTTGTTTGACCTTTTCTCAGCTACATTCTTTGGTAGAGTGCAAATAGCATTGTGCTCCCAGGGCTTTAATTCTTGGAGCCGGAGCTTCGCTGAAGGAAAAGTCCATCTCAATTCATCCGGCTGGTGCATCCCATCAACGGCGTCACACTTTTGTGATGCCTTGGATATAGAGCTATTATTTACAGGTATTAGATACTCGGCCCCCTGCACCATTAGGATGTAATGCATCTCCTCTGCTGCCTGTAATGGTTTTCTGACTGCTTTACATGACCAATGGCATTTTCATTGTGCAAATGCAACACGGATCATAAATAAGCTTGTTAATTTTTTTGCCCTGCTGTGTTGTGATGACAAATCACCCGCCGTGTAAACATTGTCAACAGATGGCAAAATTACTCAAGCGAGGGTGTTGCCTGATACTTCTGGGAGGTGTAATGGCGGGGCTGTGTCTGGCAATGGGATGCTAAGTGATGCAGGGGCTCCATTCTTCTAAGCTCAGCCTTGGCAAACAGCTTCATACATCATATCGACACCGTCTCCTCAGACAGATGTGTGCACAGGAAGAGAGACGGAACACATGCTACTATTACCTCAGATGGATCTCGCCAAAACAAAAGCGCAACGATGGATTTTCCACAGTCCCTGAGCTTGACAGGCCTCGGCAATAACAGGGCGCCTTGTGAGTAGACAGAGAGTGTGTGTGTGTGTGTAAATGAGAGTGAGTGGGTGTGTTTACCTTCTGTCTTTCACCTCAGATCTTTTAGGCTTTTTTCATGAGGTCATCGTTTGCAATTATCCATGTTTGTTATGAGCTGCAGACACAACACAGTGAGTCAGAGTGTGTGATCAGACTCACAAACAAAAGACACACCTGACCTGATGTCACACACACACACACACACACACACACACACTGTGGAAGTGGTTTCATTCAGTCTGTTGAGATTCAATTACACTGCTGCTTCTGCACTGATGTCTTGATGGCTGGACGCTGGATGTTGAGACGACTGGACTGATTTTGTTTTGCTGCAGAATGAGAAAGAAAAAAAAAGAGAGGAGTTTTATGATTCTGTGTCATAACAGGAAAAGAAAGAAGAAGAAAAGAGTTTCACATCCAAGACGCTGTAAAGTGTCAGAAAACTTAAATATATGTCTGTAATAATAAAGTTCCAGCTGAAAGAGACTCAGGAGTTTAAACGTTTATAATAAAACTTTTTTTTACTTCGAACTGTGACAAATGAAACTTTAAACTGCTGCTGAGAGGCTGCATCACTTATCAATAATCAATGATTGGTATCTCTGATGATGTAAAAGTCATTAAAATACAGTAGAAATAGTCATTTGATCGTATTTTTTAAAAAGCATGAAATCCAATAATGTCACATTGTATCTTCATCATGTTCGGTGTCGTATATATATTTTACATAAGACACCGTTAAATAACATGTAACGTTGTCTTGGTTTTCTTTGATAAAAAACACTGTAACACATACTGGATGTTAAAGAATTAAATTAAATACAATATTTACTTAAAAAAAAGGAAGATTTGAAAAATAAAACTCAATAACTATATGCAATAAAACAAACTGAATGCAATATTGTAATTACTGTAAATATTGTGAAAGACACTTATATAATAGTTTATTATTATAGTTTATCATAATGACCTGGAGCATCAGTTATATACGACAACAGACACTTTAAAAAGTTCAGTATAATAAAGTTATGTGTTTATTTTATAACCTCTCCTCATGATAATGTCACATACTGCGATGCGTTCACTGAACTGTATTGAGATACGACATTTTGGAACTGGCCAAAAAAAAAAAAAAAAAAAACATCTCTTCAGCCATTAATCCTCAAACTGTATTCACCATGTTGGGCAGATTAGTTGAGTGTGATGATCACAGTCCAAAGCTTTAAACACACACATGCACACGCACACACACACACACACACACACACACACACACACAGAGTTTAAACTTGCAGATGAGTTTTGCTGTCTCCTCAGTTTCCACTCTCATAATCCCTTCTTTAATGAAGGTCCTAAAGTCTCGGGCTGAAAACTTACTCCTCCTCCTCTTCCTCCTCCTCCTCAGTCACTTCAGTTCAGCTCTTCTTAAGATCAATAACCTGATATTGACCGCTCAGATAAAGTTGCCTTCAATGCACCTGAATGTGATTCTGACATCTCAGCACAAATAGTGAGCGCAGCTTTGATTTGAAAACCACGTGACACACACACACACACACACACACACACACACACACACACACACCAACACCGATGACTGAGTGTTATATTAACACACTATGCTAATCCTTTCAGCTACGCAGCTGGAGACCAAGTTAGAGGGGGAGATACAGCTTATAGTTCTCAGGTTCAGGTTATTTTAAGACATAAGAGACCTCGTTTTCAAAGGAACTATAAAAATGTGAGGGAAGAGGTTGAGTCCTGAATAGAGGGATAATTAGGTATTCTCTGCAACAGTAATTACCCTGGTTGTTTTTGACAGCCGCCGAGCTGAGGGCTTGCTCGTCTTTGCAGATGTGAATCTCTCTCTCATCTTGTTCATGAGAACATTTTTGATTTTCTTGCCTTTTGCTCGCAGAGTGAGGCCTCGCCACATTTCATCATTTCAGCGTTGTGGTAAACAGCACTTGTATGAATGATGATCAAATATGTGCAGAGGAGCCGCTGCGTCCTCCCAGTCATCCACATGTACACTGGCACTGTCAGGTTATTATCAGGGAGCTGTACAGTCGGAGGAGAGGAAGCAGCTACAACAGCCCCCAGAGGGTCAATGAATCTTCTGAAACGTTTTCAGACAGACAACAACACAGGAGATCAGTTACAATCATAACAACAAAAAAAAGTTTTTTCCTATAATTTGGCTTATCTGTCTCTCTGATTCGACATCACAGGTGCTGATAAAAGGTCTGCATGAAGGATGTGTTTAACAGAAAGCAATTTGACTAACCTGCCCTCCAGAGGAGTTGAAGACTCCAGAGTGAGGCTGATGGAGCCACCTGTCAAATCTGTGAGGATAATCGTCAGTTGAAGGCATCAGCTCGGTGTCTGCGAGTCCCAGTTTGAATATGCTGCTGTGGATGTGGACTGCGCTGACTGATGGACTGGACTATTTACTGGAGGAAACGAGAGAAAAACAGGACGTTATGTCAAACAAGAGCAGACGTGGAGCGGCTGGGATTAATCTCTACATTTGAACTTAGTCATCTAAACACACAATCTATTTCACCTAATGAGAGTGAAATCAGTGCAGTGTTTTTGACAGTAATGAATTAGTCATCCAAACACTTCCAGTGTGCGAACTCCTCAGAGAGTGGCATCAACAAAAGCTAATTGGGGTCAGGAGTTAGGAAATCAATGAAACCAGACAGGAGGTGTTAGCTGGAGCGACGTTAGCTTCAAATACACCGAGGAGACACATTCATCAGATTATGAAACATCTAAACTTGTTTGGTTCTTATGACCAATGAACCTGTGAGGCTACGACACTCTGATCAGTCACAGCTCCGAACAATGAGCAGATGTTAGCATGCTAAACATGGTGAAAATGACCTGCTAAGTATCATCGTTTTCAATGTGTTGCATGCTAATGAAGCTTTTAGCCTCACAACCTCAGGACTGTGGACTGGAGTCAACGTTCAGAGGGTGGATGTTTTTGTCACTCAAGAACCAGTTTATTGATATTTAATCTATTAAGTAAATAACTGATCCATGAGAAGATCTAAAACCATCTCAGTGTGGTTCTCCATCTCCTCTCTCAGCTTCTCTCTGGAGCTCTAGTAACAACAGGTCAGTCTCAGCCAATCAGAAGAGAGGAGGCTCTGAGACTCCCCTCTGATTGGCTGACATCACAAAGTGACAGGAAGTCCTGACGGCTGTTTTGAGCATTAATATAAACACATATACAAAACATACAGAGAGAAATAAAGATGGTGTTGCTGCAGAGGTTTTGGAGCCTTACAGCTGAAAACAAAGGTCTCTTTCAAACTTTCACAATAAAATGCATGGGCAACATTAGCTTTAGCTCTATGAATTGTTCCCTTTGCACAAGTGATAACGTGGATGTGTAAAGAAAAGCTGTGAGTGAATTTCCAGCAGAAACCATCAATAATTGGTTCAGTTGAAGTTTCTGTTTTTAAACGACTCACATTAATTAGTTTTATCATCACGTTTCAACAGATCAATTATCTTTATGTGTTTTCTCTTCATTTCCACCTGCACCGGGCTGCATATACTCTGTGTGTGTGTGTGTGTGTGTAGACATGAATACACATGGTGGGCTGCAAAATCGTCTCGTTGATTCTTTACAAGCCTCAATACATCTGAAATGGGAACAAACACGGTGATTGCAAATGAACAGCAGTCGAGTGCTCCAGCAGCTTTTAGCCTCGGCTGCCTTCTCTGCCCAGAGGACATGCTGTCGTGCTTGTTTCTGTATGAATACCTTTTTTTCTACAAACTATGGAAGAGGAATTAAATAAATCCACAGAGTCTCCAACAGCTCTGAGTGCTTTTCTTCTTGCTCCTCTCTCGAGTCCACAACCCCCCACCCCCTCACCCCCCCATGGAGGCGTGGCTGTCGACCTCCTCTGGGACCGAGGCCTTCACGAGGCCTTTTTAAAGTTTGCTCATCATGACCCTCGTCTTTATTTCCTCCGAGACCTTGGCGTTCATCTTTTATATAACCAAACACATTTGGTGCAAAAGACAGAAAATCAGCTGAAGTGTGCTGCAGAAAAACGTCAGAGTAAAACATAAAAGGCAGCGGTTCTTCTTGTTGATTAGACTTCAGCCCAAAACGCTCTCTGTCTATTAACCACAGGAAATCAACAGTCGGCTGCTGTATCCTCCAACAAGTGGACAGAATACTAATGAGCTGTTACACACTGTGTCATATTTTTTTGCACATAATAGTAGTAGCTTCTGCTGCAGAGCTCTCGTCCCTGAAGTCGGCGCCTCGGGCGATCAACACCGGGGGGGGGGGGGGGGTGACACCGGCTTGTTTTCAGCACTTTAAGGATGTAGGGCAGGATGAATACGAGGCGTCAGAAGAGGAGAAAATAGCACATTGTCGTTGTAAACACATCTTTATTTTGGGGCGGATTACATTTTTCCTCGTATGTGTGAGGAGGTGATCCGTTCATTGTTGGTGTCAGAGGAGGAGGCGACCGCGGCCTCGGATCTGAAGTGACATCTCAAACAGCTGCAGAAACAAATGAGTAAATCCTGCTTTTTATGTTGTTTTTATGTCCCATCACACAAGGCTGCTGACTTTTCTTTCACAGCACAAAGGGGACAGTGTGACTTCAGACTGTGCAGTCGTTTGCTTTTCATCTTATTTAAAGCTTCCCTTCAAGAGACAACTGGTTCAGCCTGCAATTAATTTCATTGTTACAAGTGGCACTGAAAATGTTTTCTAATAAAAAATAAAGCTGAAAGAAAAACTGGAATTCACTGAAAGACACACAAAACTCACGACTGGCGTTTGAAGAAGTGGAGCTTCAGAAATCCTCCTGCTGTTTCAAGTCCAACAGAGTTTCAAATGTATGTAAATGTTTTGTTTCGTTTTGAACCCGTTTCACTTTGGATTCTCTGTCGCAAAAGCTGCAACCAATACAAAGGAGAGAAGTTGAAAGGGGGCGGGGCCCATGAGGGCGTGTGTGGCCCCTGGAGGCCTCACAGACGCTTCGGCCACAGAGAGCGATTCATCTCCGCTCTGTCTTCTTCTTCTGTTGGGGGTCTGTGTTGCCACGGAAACAGAGGATGCATCATCAATTTAAGTCTCTGATACCAAGTCGGCTTCAGTCGCTCTTCATCCCATTTACCTGACACAGGTGTCAGGTAAATGTTACCATGGGAACGCCCATGTCAAACAGCTGTTGAAGTCACTTCCTGGAATTATCGCCTGTGTTTTTCCTGTTTGTTTTCTTTCCTTCTCTCCGTCCGACGGACCAGTGGTTTGATCCGGAGCCAGCATCAGGAATTATTCATGGTGCGGGGCCGCCCTGCTCCAGGGCCCCGGACACGAGGGGCCCAGACTGACCTGAGTAAACAGCTCTGGTGATGAGGTGATAACAGTTGGAAGCATGGTGCTGACATTTCTACCAGATTCTATATCCACAGAAATAATGACATTTCCACTGGTGGCGATGATGTTTCCACAAAACCACGGCGCCGTATTTACCCACAGACGATGGCGCTGACCCCACCGTGACCCCTCAGTGATGACACTCCTCCTACCCACCTGTTTTCCACTGTGTCTCAGTCTTTGGACAGCAGCGGTGGTGGTTTCTGGTTCTTGTTCATTGAATTTAATATCAGCTCAGTTATTTTTGAACAGACTGAAACGCTCTGTTCTTTTTATTTGGCTCGTTATATTTTATTCCACAGCGTAAAGTGTTTTGTCGTCTAATCTCTGAGGACGAACGTGGAGCCGTTAACGTCACCTCGACTCCTCAGGTGGACGGAGGATCATGGATAGTCTCTGTAGATTTGACTGTGTCTGTCAATATGGGTTTGATTTACTTCCATAGAAGTAAGTAGAGTCTTCTCTGGTGCTCTGCAAATATTATTATGAAAGACAATGATGATACCTGAACCAGAAACCGGGACCAGAGCCCGAACCCGACTGGGGACCGAACCAGTACCAGGACCCGAACCGGACCCGAACCCGAACCGGGACCCGAACCAGTACCGGAACCCGAACCGGTACCGGACCCGAACTTGAACCGGTACCGGGACCCGAACTTGAATCGGTACCGGGACCCGAACCGGTACCGGAACCCGAACCGGTACCAGAACCCGAACCGGTACCGGAACCCGAACCCGAACCCGAACCTGGAACCCGAACCCGAACCGGTACCAGAATCCGAACCGGTACCAGAACTCGAACCGGTACCGGGACCCGAACTTGAACCGGTACCGGGACCCGAACCCGAACCGGTACCAGAACCCGAACCGGTACCGGAACCCGAACCGGTACCAGAATCCGAACCGGTACCGGGACCCGAACTCGAACCGGTTCCGGGACCCGAACTTGAACCGGTACCGGGACCCGAACCGGAACCGGAACCCGAACCGGTACTGGAATCCGAACCCGAACCGGTACCGGAACCCGAATCGCCCGGCGGAAGTCCCACCTTCCTGCAGCAGTTTTCACAGCCCCCTCGGAGAAAGGAAACAACAACAACTGTGGGTAATTTCCTGAAGCAAAGTCAGTGTCCATGTTGACTGAAGGTGAGAGGACATAAAGTGACTTGATGATGTCACAATGGGACACTCACACACGTCACGTGAAGGAGCCTAAGTCATATAGAGTCTATGGTCTGTAAGAGACCGGACTGGAACTCAGCCATTAACATTACAGACCAGGCCGGGACACGAGGGCCCAGTTCCCTTCCTCCTCTCAGGCCCTGAACCCTGACTGACTTTAACAAGGTCAGCTGTAAGTGAGTGAGTGTGAGAGACTGAAAGGGTCCAGATGTTTCATCATACTTAAATATAAAACCTTTTTTGACATCATCTCCTGTTGCTCCTTGTTCTTCTCCCGCAGCCTCGGGGCTGAGTCAGCACAGTGACTCTACAGGTGTTTTATGAACAAAGAGCATGATGGGATGTTTTCTCTGAGCGTTTCCTGTTTGTGCAGCAGAGTAAATGTTGATGCAGTGACTCCACTGAGCCTCAGTTATAATCCACTGCTTCAGCAGAGACGATGAGTTTTATTGTGTTTTACGGGTGAACTGTGCCTTTAATGGTAATTACAGCAAATGTTGAGGATTTAAGGATTAAACATCATATACAGTGGATGTTACAAATGAACACAGAGCCTGTCGTCTGCTCTGCTGCTGAACGCCTCATCGCTTCAGTCGCAGCGTCCTCAGATCACTAATGCAATCACAGTCCTGCGTGTTTGTCAAATATTTCTAAATATTTGTCAGATGTTGATTTTCTTTTTTTTCTCCTGAGGACAAAAATAACATTCATGAATTCCACGGAGCCTCCTCTGAACCCGCTCGCCCTCCTGGCAAGCTGTCAGCTTAAGTCAATCTACATGTCAGACTGTTGCACAACATGCTCTTTTCATACAGAGCAGCTCAAATGCTCATGTGTGTCATAATTACACTTGACAGTTTCATGTCGTCCATGAGTTCACTCTGCCTGTGATTCAGATACACTAAATGTAAATCTGACATGTTTGATTGAAAGTCCAAACAGCCGTGGTTCTGGTTTTTAATCCATCAGAACCTCCCGGCTCCTTAGGACAGGTGACATTTTCGCAGGTAGCACGTCGAAGGGCAGCGAGCGAGAGGCGAACAGCAAATGTAATGAGTGTGTCCCAGACATGGCTCTGAGGATGGCCTCCAGTTAGCTGTATTTTGTGTTAATTAAAATGTTAATTAGACCGTCCCTGTAGCCAGACCCAAACGAGCAGGGCTGCCTTTTTTAACCTCCCTCCCCCCCGGATGCTACGATGCCGTTTAACAGCAGAAGAAGAAGCTTGCGGAGAAGTGTGATATTCATTTTATTTTAATGTTACTAGAGGCCACAGTGTCATAGACATTCATTGTAAAGCACAATAGTTCTGGTGACAGTCTGATTAGATATTGATGACCAAAGGTCAAAGGTCAGAGTAGCTGTGACCTCACAAAATGTAGTTTTGAACTCAAGAAGAGATTCTCTTCTCGTTCAAATGTTCACTGGGACTCAAGGATGAACTAAGTAGATGTTGGCAGTCAAAGGTCAAAGGTCAGAGGTCAAAGGTCACTGTGGCAGCAGAGAAGTTTTCAGACAGAACTACGGTGACCCTGAGAGGTCAGATCACTGCAGCTTCAGAAAACACACAAAAATATAAAACGTACCTCAATGATTCGATCATAAAAAACAAAACAATCAAACTGGGATTGATATTGTCGAGATGGCTCCGCCCCCTCCCTCGACCTCACTGTGGAGCTGATCCCATGTAAATAAGTCGTTTCTGAAGTGTTTGTTTTTTTGAACAGGTGAGAATTGAACGGGTATCAACAGTCAGTGTGAACATGGCACACGCTGCAAACTGACTGGATGTAAAATTTAAAAAAAAAAGAGCCAACACTTGAATTACACTGTAATTATCCTTAATTATGTTCCTGTGGTATCAAACCTTCTGTTTTGCTAAATTACCAACCTGCCTCATGAATCTGGAAACATCAGCTCAGTCACTCATCGTCAGACACACGACAGACTCACACTCACATTGCTACAGACGCTTCATTAATGTCCTGATGAAGCTGTCTCAGGTTGGATGTTGTCATGTGAACAGCTTCATCACACACTTTTTTATTCAGCCTGTCCTCCATGTTGCCATGTGACATCCATCACAGTATGAGTCGATGAGAATCACAGGATGACAACAGGAAACTTCCCGTTGTCATGCCTCCAATGTCGGAGCTCGTGAGTCTGAAAAGAAGTCGACAATTGAATGGGAACAAAGACGAGGAGCAAAGGGCCAAGTGGAGGTGAGGGAGAGAGAAACCAACACCACAGCCTCCATTATACAGTCTAGTGTCTGTGTGTGTTGAGCAAAGCCAATGAAAAGTGACACTCACTCTGCTCCAATGAAAGATTACAAACAAATGAATAGATCTCACTCTCACTGTTATTCCACCAACATCCAGTTTCAGTCAGAGCCGGTGATTTACAACAAAAAGTCAAAGGTCGAATCTCTCAGATGTTTTTTTTCTTCATGTTTCTTTCTGCTCCTGAGCTTCAGGAGGAACAGAGTTAAGAACATCAAGTTGCTCAGAAAACCCTCAGGTCTGAGCAGCTCCTTGTTTTTAAGCAGAGCTGAAGTTTTTTCTGTCGGAGCCTCGAGGGCTCAGAGATCGGACGAGTCCAGAGCTCTGGAAACTTTCACAACTTCAGCCAGCTCTTTGTGGTTTGGAGTTAAAGCTGCTGATGGTGTGTCTGACCTTTGACCTCCTGGATTGTCTGTATTATAAACAGCTATTTCATAGTTTAGTTTCCATGTAAACTTTGTCTTCGTCACAGAGAGGAGACCTGAATCTAAATATTAAACTCAGCGACTCCTCCTGAGGAGACGCGCTGATGATGATGATGATGATGATGGTGGATAAATTAGAGCCTCCTCCTGTGGGGATCTCCTCCACTGAACACTTCCACCCTTCAATTGAAATCTATTGATTGGACACTGCAGCTGATTTGATACAGCAGACTGCAGCAGAACAAAGCTCCAGTCAGGTCGAACCAGGACAGACCATCAGCAGCAGCAGCAGCACCGACCCGGTTTCCCCTCCGTCTAATTAAAACAACTGGCTCGCTGCTAAATGCAGGTCTGAATGCAGGAACCATAAAACACTCGACTAATGTGTCTCCATGAAAATGCTTCACACACTCTCATTTCTTCTCCTCCTTCTTTAAGCTGTCGTCCTGGCTCCCAGTCAGTCAGTCGTCACCGATGCTCAGATTTTTATTTTTATTTTCAGGTTGTTTTGGTTTTAACTCTTCAACCAAACAGACGCTCTTGATACAACAAACTAATTATCCTGCATCTACGCTCAGGTTTCTGTTATCTGCAGTCAAGGCTCAGGCCTGTCTCGTCCTTTCAGCAAAGATGTTTTGAATAAAACTTGTGTTTTTTTTAAATTTTAGTTTAATAACTTGTTATCCTCACCTGCAGCAGCGACCTGCACCAACAGGCCAGAATGTGCTCAAACTGGATGTCTGGCTGTTTCACTCATCATACTTTTCTAAACAGTCTTATTTTATTTAGTTTTGTTTTTCCAGTTGTGAAAAAGAGAAAAAAAAATCACCTGAGGAGTCAGTGGCCTCGCAGCGTGCAGGTGATCCAGCTGTGCACACGTCATCAGTAATGGATGTTTCTTCACATGATGCTGCAGACACGAGGTTTTCACACGAGGACTGACGCAAGTGTTTTTGTCCTGATTTAGTTAAAATAGGAAAAAAGAAAAATCAGGTTCTTTGTCATTCACAACATGATCCACTCTCCATCTGTGTGAAAGCTCAGACGAATCAGGCAGAAAAACCTCCTCATACGACAGGTGTTAAAGCTCAACACTGAGTCAAAGTAGGTGTCAATGGGGTTGTTTCCAGTTGCATTGTGGGTAATGCATGGATTCAAAATAATGATATTTCTCATTTTGCACCATTTTGTGCATTTAAAGCACCAGTGTGGGACCATTTTAAATACTGTGCTGTTGTGTTTGTGTCAGCTCTAAGTGAGCCCTGAAGGCGGCCATCTTTGAAATCCATGTTTCTACAGTGCTTCTAATAAAGAGGGACATTGGTGTTTTTATGTCACCTCCAGGCCACCGTAGCTCCTGCTCCTGCTACACTGGACCTTTACGTGAGAAACCTTGTGATCGTTTGTCTTCCTGAGGAAATAAATGATGTGTTTTATAATGAATATAAAACATTCATATTGAATAGATCTTGAAAATTTCTCTTCGACATTATTATTTTTTACTCCCACATCCTCCGGTGTGTTCACTGTCCGCCGTCCACCATCTGCCGCCTCCTTCAGGTCCCTATGGCAACCTGTGAGGATTTAGAGAAGAAGGAGAGAGGAGGGTTTCGGCTGGAAGGGTGGCACTTAGCTGTGAAGTGCGGCATGGCTGCATAACACACACACACACAGTTTAATGAGGTTTCACATTCTGTCAACACACATTCAGCACTGGATTCTCGGGGGTTTTCTGTTTTTAATCAACACTCCCACTCACTTACAGCTCTGCAGCACATTTCCATAACTGCCTTCATCCGTCTCCTGCAGCTTCACCTTCTTCTTCACACACGTTGAGCCAACATGGCCGTCCATCCGTCACGGTCGCATTCACGCTCGGTCCTGCTGATGTGCTGATATGATTTTTTTTTTTACCATCCTCTGGGGTCGGTTGGATCCCACAGCAGCACCGAGGGACACTTAGTGCTGCTGTGTCCACGTAAACACGTTTCCGTCCCTGTGGAGTTTTTCACAGAACAAAACAATCAGGCAGGGTGAGAAAGTCACTCGGTACATTACAGTGACGGATTCCTGAAAGCCCAATAAAGACCCTTACATCAATGCCAGCTTCAATTGATTACTTTTAATGAGTGCAAATAAATAATGCAGCACCGTTCACACTCTCTCTCTCTCTCTCTCTCTCTCTCTCTCTCTCTCTCTCTCTCTCTCTCACAGACACACACAAGCAACAGAAACTTTACTGAAGTTTAATGCCCTTCACTTCCTTTTGCCTTTGGGTGGATTTTCAGAAACCATCACTGTTCACTGTTCTGAACCGGAGCGTCAGGTTGTTAATCTGGTCAGTGGTTGGTGGTAATCTGATTAATTGTGATTTTTATTTGACAACACGGAGCCATAACATTAAATAGAGTCAATCAGATCGTGTTGTATAAAGTATCTGGAGTCAGAGCTGCTGAGGTCAAAGGTCAAGATGGCATTTCTGTTGAGTGAGTTCGTGCGAGCGTACCGACCGAAGTTCACAGCCTGACGTGTGTTTACACAAAAATGTTTCATTTAAATGTCTTTATTAGTTGAACGTTACAAAACAAACGTTAACAAACGTTACAAAACTATAAACAGGCCTTCGTCCACGTCGTTGCTGTTCTCTACAACAGAACATCACGTCTCACTCAGAAACTTCCACTTTCCACTTTTCTAACCTTGAGGCGTTCCCGCAGCGTCCTCCTGTTTAGATCTTCCTCTGTTTTTCTATCCAATACAAAGGGTGATCCTGGCGCCGTGAGGAAACAGAGGAGAACATATTGCCGTGCTCACGCCGTGTTGAGCAGTGGGGTGCTTTATATTGATGCTGGGATCACAGTGGCTCTGTGGCTCAGCGTGGATCCTGTCTCTACAATGGACGTATGTATATTTCATGAGCGTATAAAAATGTAAACCTCAGTTATCTCACTGCATTTTCTCTTTCTCTTTTTTCCTCGACTGGAAAAAGCAAACGCACATGAAACTCGTTGGCCATCATCGACCAGGAATCACGTCTGAACAGAGGAGCTGCAGATGGACTCTGATTGGACGGCTCCAGGTAACTAACCGTGTCACTGCTGCTGAATTAACAAACAGGCCGAGGGTTCGTGTCCTATTGTTGCATTCAGAGTTCACTGATTAAGTAAAACCTGATTAGTCGGGCCGCTGCCACCAAATACAGCCCTCTGCTCCGGAGAGGAGCTTCTGTCTTTTTCCTCTCTCTGCTCATTTTCCATTCCTCCATCTTGTCTTTCAAACAGATGAGTGGATGATGAGATTTGACAGGCCCATTTTTACCAACACAGAGGTAGTTTCCTCACACTGATGAAGGCTGACTGCCAAAACCAAGAGACCTGCAGTAAAACCAATTTGCAGCAGCAGCAGCATCACCTGCAGTCTAACCGCTCCTCCACCTCCTCATCCTAAACATCACAGGAATCGTTTGTGAGGTCTCAGGATTGTGTTACGTTCAGGAAACTCTCTCTGTCACATCTTTAAACTCAGAAACAAGCAGCAGTTGTTTTAGTCTTAAAAACCTCGGAGTGTGTCGACGCAGCTTTTTAAAGTTTCATTCTTCATCTTCTGCCTGATTCTGTCAACGACGCTGCGACTTTGCATTGATGCAACACACTGCAGGTGTTACGAGTCTGTGTCGCACATTGATCAACTATAGATGATCTAAAGTAATGATCTCATAATGAGTCACATGGCTGTCTATGGAGGCTCAGTGTGCTCATACACCTGTACACACACACACACACACACACTGTGAACTGTGTTTCACATAATGTCGTTATAATTACCTCACCTACACTTTATGAATAATGTAAAGCATTCAAGTCTATTAAAAACCCATTTGTACGGTGGCCCGCAGAGGTCACAACAAACTGCAACTTTAGAAAACTCAATGCAAATATTCACACAACAGAGATGAGGACGAACCAGCGTTACCGTGACGATGCCAAAACATGTTCCATAAGATCCAAACCATGGTTTAGTTCGGTCCGGACCGAGACCACCTCTTTTGGTGGGACCACGTTTAGGGTCTCTGGTCTGGACCGTGGTCTGAGGAGTTTTCACACCTGTAGATTTGGTTCGGATCAAACGTTGTTCTGATCACTATGAAAGAGATGTGGATAAGTGTGTGTCAGACGGAGGAGGCAGGTGGTTCGATGAAGCGTTTGCCTGCTCAGACCTGTGATCTGATCTCTGCAGGGTTGCTGTGTAAACGAAGGGCCGGCTGAGTTGGAGTAACATTAGCAGGACCAGCAAATGAAAAGAGATTAAACTCACACAAAAGTAACTTTTCTCCAGAGTTGGAAACTGGGCCAGTTTTAGGCAGCGTCAGCATCTCTCTCTCTCTCTCTCTCTGGCTCAGTGTGTTTCCCACCCAAACAGATGGATTCCTTCAGTGTTTGAATTTCATCTGTGAAAATGATTTATTTAAATATTATTCTGATATTGTCATTATAATACAAACTCGTTGCAATGTTCCAGTACAGAAGCCTCACACAATAATCAAAGGAAAAACAAAACAAAAAAAGAGAGAGAGAATTCATAATTCAGTTTTTTCGACAGCTCAACAAACAGACAGGACCGGCATCGAAATGAAACACATCAGAAGAAGAAGAAACAAACACATCTAGAGTGGATGAGGAGGAAATAGAACAGGAAATGACCGTGTGATGAAGGACCTGCTGCTCTCGCCGTCACCGTCAAACCTTCTTCTTCTTCTTCTTCTTCTTTGTCTCCTCTTTGGCAGCGGAGACGCCGCCGCCCGGTGGCCTCCGTCAAAACCAAATCTCACGACTCAGTTTTTCTTTTTAAAAACTTTCCTCAGCATCGTTTGTCTTCACTCCAATTGTTCAGTCAGTGTTTGTTGCTCACGCTGCAGTGAGTCCCCTGGTTTAAGGATGAAAGATGTTTCTAATATATATATATATCCATATAAGTCTTTTTTTTCTTCTTTTTTGTCAAATACATTTTTACCCAAGTTCAAATCTGAAGAGATGAAGACCCACTTTTTTTTGGACTTGTTAACACTTGAATATGAGTTACATGACAACCATTGTTACAAGTACAGAACATCACTGGCCTCTGCCTTTTTAAACTGATTAAAAAAAAACTAAAACAAACAAAAAAACATTTGTTAACATGCTGATTATTTCATTTACAAGTTGTACAGATCTGTAACTTTTTACATGAGGGTTTGGGACACAGTCAACATGTCCACTCACACTGTGCACATCAACATCCCACTGCCAGAAAATAAACTTCTTCTTCTTCTTCCTCCTTTGTCTGCAAAAAGGTTACGTAACAACGTGTCTTGGCTCCAAAATACGCAGCCATCCATCAGTTTCCCCTCCGTCACAGCAGAGTGGCATATTTATATATATATATATTTATGAAAGTGATGCTAGATTAACTGTCCCGAGTTCACACCCTGAAGCTATCCGGACCTCGAGGGGATCAGACAGGGGTCAAACACTCGTCCTGAGTCCAGACCAGGAGGCCGACGACCGGGGGAGACGCCTCAGCTCTGATCCCAGAGCGAGACGCGCTCCATCGGCCGTTTAACCACCGCTGCTGAACCTACAGGGTTTCCCACCACTACCACAGCTCTTTGGGAATGCAGAACAACTATACATGGAAGAGGAGGGAGGGAGGGTGAGGAGAGGGGAGGGAGGGAGGGAGGAGGGGGAGCTGCTGTGTCTGCAAAGCGGAGTAAAAGCACAAAGTGAGGTGCGGCGTCGTGCTTTGTGGAAACACACAGCACAGATGTGTGTGTGAACGTATGGATGTGAGATTATAGCATACAACAACAGGAGGAACTAGGTAATCATGCTTCCTGTTTGACCACCCTCGCCAAAATAAAACGCTGCTGCTGCTGTAACATTCACTTACAGCAATGAGTTCTTCTTCTTCCTCAGACATAAATCGGCTGTTCTATTATTTATAGGGATCTGGGTTTGGGTCGGAGCGTCTGCATTTCTAATGGACGGCGCACTGGTTCCTCTCTAACAACAACAACCACAACAACAACGAAAAGAGTCCAGAGGTTCAGAGTTTAAATGGTGGTGATGATCTGAATACAGGAGCAACAACCTCCACAGCTCCACAGCTCCGCCTGCGCTCGTGTCAGATTGTCAAAGCGTTTTGCTCATAAATGCTCTGTGTGGACAACAGTGATACACCATCAGAAAATAAAGCTAAAGCTAAAAATACATAGAACTGTGTGAACGTTGTTGATGATGAGAAGAAAACCTTCTCTGCAGCCACCTGTGTGTCTTTGTGTGTTTGTGCACTTAAAGTGGGTAAATCCTGCACTCGTTCCCCCTCTGTAATAATAATAATAATAGTAATGACAATGATGATGATGATGATGATGATGATGATGAGACCAACCAGGGAGGTGAAACACTCCTCTTAAAAACAGTGCAGGTCAATTAAAATTAATCAGCTCGTGTATTTTTTGTTTTTTAAATGACTCATAAATCATCACATCCTTTTTTTTTTTATTCCTACTGAGGATGCAGTTCACAAATTAAAATGACAAGGGACATTTTCCTTTTCTGCTTTGTTTTTTTCACACCAAAGGTTTTTGCACATTAAAATTAAAAACTAAAACACACTGTAACACTGAGCTCTGAGACCCTTCGTCTCCACTTCCTGTCCTTTCTAAGCCTTCAGTCCGACAAAATAAAAGCATGCACACCTGCGTATGTCAATCAATAACATTAAGATGTAAAATGATGCACATTATCGGATGGTTTTGGATCAGGCCAGTACAGCAGAAAGAAAACCGAGCAGTCGAACCTTATTGAACCTGAAGCTGGAAGTTAACAGTCTGATTTAACATGTACTCGAGTTTCTTTGAGAGCAGATTCACAATGAAGCTCCGTGAGTGTCGGCGGCCATGTTTACAGCACACACAGTTAATTCTAGGTGACTGAAATAAAACAGATATACATCTGGAGTCATATATATATATGTTACACAAATATAGATTCTCCTTTTTTTCTTGTTCACTTTTGAGCAATGAACACGTGATGAACTGGAACATCATAAACCATAAGAAAGTCATTCGTCCGTGAGATTTATCCAATAAAGACACAGAGTCCGTTTGTCCCACACCGGAGCGTTGAGTCGACAGTCGTCTGTACAAAAAAAGGTAAATCCAGCTGCTTTTTAAAGGTGAACCGGTGTTTTACAGTGGCTGATAGAGAACAATGTGCCGGGTGCAAGAGAGAGCAGAAGTGGCTGGGAAATGAGAGGCCAACTGTGCTGTCCGCATGGTGGGAGGGGGGAGGGGGATCAGGAGGAGCAGGAGGAGCAGGAGGAAGGGGGCGGGGGGGGCTAAAACAGGCAAGAGAAAGAGAGAGAAAGAGAGAGGGATAGACAGAGAGATAAAGGAGAGAGATCTGGGAGTAAATCATGTCAGTTCTTCAGATTTATAACAAGGCATCCCTCAGCAGACCACAGGCCAGCAGCAGGACGGCCAGTCCACAGCTGGATGATATTCTTGTACCTGCAGAGGGAGAGGAAGAAGAAGAAAAAGAAGAAGAAGAAGAGACAGAGGTCAAAGGTCAAAGACATGTTCTCTTAAACATGGTGCTGATGATGGATGGCTGTCTCACTCTGAGTTTCCATCTGTCTTAGTGTTTTGAGGCTCGGACCAGATTTTGGTTCAGTGGTGTTAGCTGTGGAGCCCTGTGGTTCACAGGAGGATTTATCTGAATATACATCGGCACAGCGGAGCAGCGTCACAGTGGGAAGGTTCTGGTTTGATTCCCAGGGTTGACGCCTCTCTGAGTTTGCATGTTCTCCCTGAGCAGGTTCTGCAGCTTCCAGCTAGTGGCAATAAGTTGCTTGTTGGAGCTGATGGATCCATGATGTTCTGTTGTTGCAGACACACACACACACACACGCTAGCACACAAAGTGACCTGACACCCTGAAGTGGTTCCTGCCTCACACACAAACCTCTCGGACCGACCCGGTGCTCGCGCTGATCGGACTTTTGTTTATTCTGATGTGCACACGCTCTCAAACACGATCCAAACGACAAGAGCAGAGTAAACAGGTGCTGAACTGTGGAGCAGGATTTACATGGACCCTGACAAGCAGCAGGCGGCTCGGACTGTTTACTGAGCATCTGACACCACTAACAACTGCAGACTGAACTCAGCCTCCACAGCCCGAAGTCTGGAAGGACATCCAACCAGAAAAGATGAGAGCGAAGATGCAGATGACAACTGAGACAAAAATGAGTTCTCTGCTGCTGCTGCTGCTCGGATAGAGAAGGAGAGAGACAGATGGAGAGGAGAGAGAAAGGCAAGAGGCAGGAGAGGTATGAAGTTGTAAACGCTGTGAAAACAGAGTGAGATCTTCTCTAAATCATATTGACTTTTACTGGATTCAGTGTCAGGCAGCAGAGACGCGGCTCAGAGATGGAGAACGTCCGGGGGAACACTTTGTTCCTCGCAGCCCTGAGCTGAGTCTGAGCTGCTGCTGCTGGGGATTTGTGGATGAAGGGAAGTATGGCAGGAAAAAAAAGAGGAAGGAGGGAGGGAGGGAGGGAGGAGGGAAGAATGGAGGACAGACACGGAGGCTTTGACCCTTCATCCCCCCTCCCTCCTCCCTCCCACCACCTCCACCTCCACCAGCACCACATCTCATTTAGCTGGAGGTGATCTACAGAACAGCAGAGCCACAGAGGAGCAGCGATCACTCTGGGCCAAAACATCCTTCACACAGAGAATAATTAATCAGCCTCCAGCTACGACTCAGAGGGAGAGAGAGAGAGAGAGAGACAGCACAGAAACGAGTGCAACAGAAACCTGCACTAATCCACCATCATCTTCTCACCTCCGTCCAACAGTGGAGAGACGGAGGAGGACAGAGGAGGACGGAGGAGGACGTGTCCTCGTCTCAGACAGGAAACCACCTGAGAGACTCCGGCTGCCAAACCGTCTGATGCCGTTTGGAACAAGCTGCTCCAGTTCGTCCTGAAAGTCGTGTAGCGTCGTCTCCGTGTCGCTGCGGCGACCTAACGCAAAGCCTCCATCCGTCTACACTGTGGTTATTAGTCATCAAATGTGCACCTCAAAAGGCCAAATCCATCCCATGATGCATTGCATATTAGTCTCAAACAAATATTTTTCTGTGCACTTTATTTCTTAACCATTTAATCAAGCGTGATCCCAGATTCTGGCGCTGCGTTCAACGTGCGCCGTTCATCACACCGTGCACAGATGGACTCACATTACTCCCTCCTGTCATGTGTTGCATGAAAGGTAATGGGAGCCACTTTATGAGTACATGGTGTAAAAATGAAGCTGGTGATGTTACATATTTTAATATTATCATCACCCCCCCCCACACACACACCCCATCCCCTCCTTTAACAAGTGCTGCTATGTGCTTCATATATCTCATTCCTCTGTGCCTCTGAGCCGCTCTTCTGTCCACACACTATTAAAAACACATCACCGCTGCCCTGTGTGACACGTTCCTTCATTACCATGAACACACGCACGCTGGAGTTTATTTTCACTCAGTCCCCTGAACGCCACAGAGACCAGCTGTTCGAGTGAATTTAAAACCATTTTATACAAACTGCATTATTCGTAACGAGATGCATGTGCAAACTGAGCCGAGTAGAAAAGTCCAAACCTACTGGGAACCTACACAGTCATAGACAGAGGAGATCCAAGAGTCCTGGGGGGGGGGGGGCAAGGGACATTTTACAGATATCCCCTAAACATCTCACATGCAGGCTTTTGGTAGGTGGAGCAATTTACAGATGTCCCCTAAATGCCACGCATGTAGGCTGATGCTACACCTTACAGATATCTCCTGAATGCCTCACATGCAGATGATCACAATGCGCTCCAACTTACAGATGTGCCCTAAATGCCTCACATGTGGGCTATTAGTAGATGCTAAAATTTACAGATGTCCTGCTGACCCGAGAAAAACTTCACTCAAACTGAATATTATTGTAGAAAGTTGACTCTAAGCTCTTTTTTCAGCAGATGAGATAAAGTGAGCAGACATTCACTGGTACTTTACACACTACATGGGAACAAGTAGTTCATTGCTCCATCAGAAGAAGCTGTGAACAGTGGAGGGTGTGATGTGGAAGTTAGGATACAGACTGAGGCTGGGTGACGGGGGGGCGGGCTCATCATGTCTCCCCTTTGGGTATAAACCAGAATGAGGGGTCGCTGCACAGCCGTGTCACTACTGACGTCGTCCAGATGGACCTGTTGAAATCCTCTGAGTCGACCCTGAACATGTCTGCACTTCCTGCAGGATCTGGAGATCAGGAGTGAGCAGCAGCAGCAGCAGCGGTGGCGGCGGCGGCAGCAGGGGAGGTTTCTGTTCATACATTATTGATCGGCCGCTGTGGTGGCTTCTATTGTTTTATCTGCTTCTTTGCAAGGTAATTTTTTCAGCTCAGCTGTCAGACGAAACACAAACAACAAGAAGAAGCTGCGTGTTTATGATGTTATCAGGTGAAGCAGCAGCAGCTGTGGAGTCCGGTTAAAAATCACCCTCATCGTCGGCCATGTTCTCGTCTCCATCCAGTCAAATGTCCCCGGTGTCAGACTGTTGTGTAGTTCAGACATCAGCTCTTATTTCACAGGCTCTTTTGTTCTGATCTATAAAAACTTTGTGCTGAATATTTTAAAATGAAAGTCATTATCTCCCCCCAAACCTGAAATCAGAGCCGGTGGAGAAGAAGAAGAATCTTTTCATCAGGGTGAAGAGTCTGTTCTGTGTTAGTCTCTGTCTGACAATGGCTGACTGATACACACGTCGTCAATAAAACACATCAAAACGCCCGAGTCCAAGTCGTCAATGAGCCGAGGGATCAAAGTGAGATAAACACAATCTGAGTCTGATGAGGAGGAAAGAACTCTCACTTCTGCTCCTTACAATCATTTTTATAAACAAACAAACAAACAAACACCTCGGCTGAAATTTATCCTCCAGATAAAGTTTGGAGAAACTGGTTTTCGGCCCTGCTAATGACTACACACACACACACACACACACACACACACACACACACACACACACACACTCTCTCTCTTTGGCACTGAAAACATATCTCAGTCCACATACAACTGCAGAGCAGCGCTGTCTGAAGCTGTTATCCTCACATATAAATCACACACTTTTGTTGTGTGTGTGTGTGTGTGTGTGTGTGTGTGTGTCTGAGCTAACCTTGCCAGGAAGCAAACTAAAGGTAAGAGCTCCTTCTGTGCTTCTGCTCTGCAGCTATTTTTAGAAAACAACAAAGGAAGAACATTTGTGAGTTATTGTTGCTTTTGTGCTTTTTAATTGCTGAGCAAAGAAAAAAGAATCAAAGAAATGAAAACACAGAGTCACGCTCTTCAGCTGAACGCTCACAAAGCACCAACCAAAGCAAACCAACCCTGGATGCCGCCACTGATGGCATGATTTCATTTATTTAAAAAAGAGCCACGCCGCTCTCCGCCCGCTTCCTGTCACTGCGGCCTGACAAGGTCACCGCGTCTTTACCAGTCATGTGGGATGAGCTTCCAGCTGAGGGGGGGCTGCAGGGAAAGTGAAGCTGCAGAAATGATTCAGAGACTTTTAAACAACGTCTCAGAGACTGAAACACACACCATGCCACTTTTTTTTGTTGCTGCACGCTGGATTACATGTGCAGGTGTAATGAGTGAGAGCAGAGACCTTTCCAGGCTTCCTCGGTGCATGCTGCGGGGGGAGAGGAGAGACCCGCGCTGAACGCTTTTCATTTTGTCCTACTTAACCTAACACAACACAGGCACTTTTCGCCAAAATGCTTTTGGCTTGGCAAAATGGTGAAATGCGGAATATCGATTGGGGGCCAGCGAGGCAGGGAGGTGAATCACCACAGCAGCTCCACAGGGAGCTCACACTGGCTCAGAGCCGACTCCATCTCCTCCTGCTGATCCCCGGCTGCCTGACGGACGAGCGACGAGTGAGCGAGCATCTCTCTCTCTCTGTTATGTTTCGTTCTGTCTGCTTGTTAAATACGACTGGCTGCCGTTAGCTGCTAGCTGCACTGGTGGGATAAATCCATTGCTGTTTGATTTGAGCCATTACAACATGACTGTGCACAGACAGAACTGACCTGAGACCTGCGGCTGGTCAGAGCTCATTCTCTACCTGTCAGAGTGTGAATGTCCATCATCTGGAGACGATCAGTGTCTCTGAACATTCAACCCCTTTTCATACCTATCTTTGTCGCCATGGTTACTATGATAACGCTCACGACTTTAGGGATAAAAAGAGGTTTAGGTTGACGTCACTTCCTCCACAACACATGACGACCTCTGTTGTCATGGTTTCAGTAACAGTAAGAACAACAACAACAGAAGTGTCATGGACACATTTTGGACCTGACCATCCACCACAACCTCGTCCTCACTAGGACTTTATCTTTTTATACTACGTCACTTTGCTCCTGTCATAACCACTGCGACCACTAGATGTCACCCAGTAACAAAATGTAACTATGTCTCATAATGACCTAGGAGACAGAGGAGCTGATCTCACAAGGTTGGTTTCGGCCTAGAGACACTAGGTGGAAGACAGAGACAAGTCATGAAACCATCACAGCTCCTCTGAAGCAGTTTACTGAAGGTGAAAGTCGTGCACAGCTCCTCTTTAACACACTGAAGGAGCTTCACTACGATGTGAAGCTCAGGTTTTGACTGAAATCTACTTTGCTTCTGTTTCTATTGGAATAAACCGTGTATTGACAGAAGGGTTGGCACAGCAACGAAGTGAGTGTGAAGACGCCAAACACAGGACTCCAGAGAAGTCGAGTTATTATTCTTAAATATAAGAAAATGAGTGAGTTGGCGTCTCCATCCCATAACCAGCGTTCGGCTCCACACACAGACCTCTCCTGAGGAAAGGACGAGGAGCTGCCGTGAAAACCGTGTTTCTCTTTTCACGGTTCATCATCTCAGAGTGAAAGACGACGGACGACAAATACACACTGAGACTTCTGATGTGACCTTTGCACCTTTCATTTGAGTCAAATGGAGCTTTGTTCTCCACGACCTTTAATCCCAGTGGGCTGGTGTCCCCCTGCTCTTCTTCTCCTGCCGCTGCTGACCACCTCCATCCACCACTGGACCTCTGTGTTTTTTAGCGTTGGGCTTTTCCCCCAGAGAACAGATTTAACAGACGCACACGAGACATTCAGAGTCGGAGAGAGGACGGCCCAACAGAAACGTCCACACGTCCTCCATGGTGACAATGTGTGCGACTGCTTGAGTCCTATGAACAGAGCCGTGAACCACAGTGCTGCTGCTGCCGTCCACCTCCTCGTAGAGCGATGACTCAGTGGAGTTCCTCCTCAGACGAACGCAGTCGAGGCAGTTATGAAAAAACAAAAATAAAAACTCGATGATTCTTAAAAACAAGGTCAGTGATTTTTTTGTTTGGATGAATGCTTATGCAATCAAGCTGAGTCCATATTTGTTTTTCTTTCACACAGGAACCAGGCAGGCCTTCAGGGGCGGGGGTGGTGGAGGGGACCAGTCCGGCTTAGGGGACGTTTTTCTTTCCCTTTTTTTTTTTTTTTTTGTGTGTGTGTGTGTGTGTGTGTTTGCATTCAGCTCCGGTCACCTCTGAGCTTTGAGAGAACAACAGTGCCAGGAACGATGGAGGCCGGGCTGTGATCTAACAACAGCTGACACACTGGTGGGAAGTAGCTGTGAACAACCACAACCTCTCTGCTGCTGCTGCTGCTGCTGCTGCTGCAGCCACTCCACCAGTCACAGCCACAGACCCCCCCATCTGGAAAGTGCCTCATTGTTTACAGATGCAGCAATGCGGAAGAAGGAAAAATATCTGCACTCTCCCAGGTTTAATTTCATCTCAGCCCATTTACCTATTGTTGCTCATCTGCCTCAGACCGAGCGCAGCAGTAATAGAGCTCTGTCGCCCTCAGCCGTAACACCTCTCTGCCGCTCAGAGAAGGTGGCCAAGGCTGCCTGAGCAGCTAGCGAGAGGCATTTATCAGTGTCAGACACACCGCACACAGGACTCACTGCAACACAGTTGTCAGCATAATTTGGCTGCCTCATAATCTCCGACTCTGCAGCCCCGGGGATTATTCAACTTTTTACCTCCATTCAGTGGCAAGTAATATCTTTCTGTGTTTTGCTTCAGGGTGCAGAGGGCTATCTGAGCCCAGAGCAGGGCGGCTCTGTGTTTGAACCGTCTGACCAGTCGGGAAATGACTGGCATTTATAGAAGAGAGGAGGCACAGCAATTATAACTTCATTTTGTAGAGAATTTAAAACATTGCCAACAGTTAAGAAGAGCAGATTTACAGTGAAGCTGACACACGGCAGGGTTAACAGGCAGCCCTCTGATGTCATATAGGACTGAGGTGCAGTATTTCCTCTCAGCCCTCACGCTGACTATGAAACGTCCTGTACGCAGCTGGTTTCTACACATACCTGAGTTTTTATCAGCTCTGATCTGACCTGCTCTGATCAGTCTGAAAAACCAGGGTCGTCTCAGCGTCACCTTCTCACAGCACTGACGGTTCATCAAGCAGCAAAACACACAACCAGGCTGCTGTGTTTGTGCACAGTGCAGTGGTGGGAGATGACGTCATAGAAACACCAGGGCTGCGTCTGGTGTTTGGAAGAACAGATGATGTGATGTGGTTACCTGGATGAGATCTTCACCTGTTTGCTCACATCAGATAAAAATCCACTTTAATCTGGTGACTACAGATTGTGTAGTGGTCCAAAGGGAAGACGTGGGTTAACTACAGCGATGTTTCTCCACATCTGCCGCTGTTTGCTTTTGATAAACAACCTCGGCTACGACTGCTTTTGTCTTATTGAGAGCTGAGACTGTGGTTTATTACACGCACAGCTCTTCTCCATGTGGAGGAAACATGAGACTTGGTATCATCTGACAACCTGTCTTCACAACACAAAGGGAAATATTAATGTTATAGATGCTAGTTACCATGACAATGAGTCCCAATATGATATTTTTACACTAATTCCCAGTAATTACGCTACGACAACATCATCTTTGTGCTAATTTTACTCGGCTCACTTTTTGGAAATTGCTTCATATTTCCACATAATTACTGTAATCTGGAGAAGTTAGTGGAAATATTTTGTCAATCACATCTTTTCTCTGTAATATTCTGTATAATGTATATTTTATTATCAAACTCTGGTGTTAAACTTCTTGATTTAAAACCAGTGGTGACAGATCGTTGCACCAACACTGGGAGACTTTCCCTCCTGGTTGTTGTTTCTGCTGCTGCATTAATAATTGAGAGTGAAGACAGTTTGCATATAATTTCCTTCCTACGTACAGACCACAGTAAAGTGGCTGATCCAAGCTCTCACAGGGTGTGTTCACCACTCTGTGTTACCGTTGGATTGTACCATTAACACATGCGACTGTCTCTTATGGGACAAATGAACACCTGTTGTTCGTTGTGTTTCTCACAGAGTCAAACAGCTACACCACAGGGCAGGTGGAGAGAAGATCAGATTTATGCAAATGTTCTCGGACGTCACGGCCAAGATTTGTTTACTACACGACTGCAGCTTCAAGTCGATGACCTCGATCGTCACAGTTTTCCACGACGAGTTACTGAGACATAAAATGAGAAGAAACTCTTAATCACAGACATTAGTCTTAGATATCATCACTGTTGAAGTCCAGTTTTTATTTTATGTAAATCTTTTATCATCAGCTCATAAAATCTTGTCTGTGACTTTATCTAACAACAACAAAAAAAAGATAAAACGAGTCAAGAGACACAGTGGTTAAAATCCAAAGCATTTTGGACGCTCTGGTGACTGACGCAAAAACAAACAACCTGCACACGAACACAAGAGCTGCAGTGAGAGGAGAGGACGGGCGGCTCGTAGCTAAGCCAACAAAGATGATAACGTTAGCTACATTTTGAATTCAGCATCCAACCAAATAAATCCACTGCACAACAAACAAAAAGGTCAATGTCCACATAAAGACAATGAACAGGAGTAAATGATGCAACAGGAAACTGATACAACCCTCGTGCTGCTGAAGCTAGCATCACAACAACAACTACAAGATCACCCCGGCCTGGACGCACGACTCTGATCCTGGCACTTGTTGCTAACTAACAAGTTTCAGTTAGTGAACGCAAACATTAGCAGATGGAATAAACCAGTAGAGACGTGTAGCAGAGCGAACATCACCCAGCTGTCAGTCAGAAGCTGAGGAGCCTGGTCTGACCTCCACCCGTGTCGGTCCGTCTCTGTGCCTGTCACTCAGTCACAACAGACGAGTCCAAGGCTGCAGGTCCCTCCCAGCTTTATTTCACTCTGACCTTCTCCTCTCTGGCTCTTCCTCTGCTCATGTGACTGTCATGTGGAGTCTGTTTCACCATCTCACCACAGCTGGTGAACATTTCCTCCACGCACTTGCTTCCCATTCAATCCAGTCAAAACTCAAAGGGTTGATAGACCTCTCCTTTCCTTCTGCCTCCCTCGCAACACTTACATCAGCCCACTTTCACCATCTCTCCCTCCCACTGTTGCCTTCTGCTGATATCCTCTCATCGCTTCTTCTTTCCCTTTTCCTGTGCATGACCATGAACTGATGCTGATTTCTATTCGATGCTCTCAGACTCCGTGCCGCAGGAACATCAGAGATATTCACTGATGTTGAATCTCTGGGAACTCTTCTGACCTCGGTATCTTACCAAGGGTTAAATTATCCTCCACGTTTTTCAGTTTCTTCCAAAGGCTGAGCTTGTTTGCTCAGTAGAAATTACTCTGCACACGTCTTTGAAGGGATTCCCGTGTTAGCGTGTTTGATGAAGGACAAAGGTAACATTAATATTCTTAGTGATCTGCTGAAGGTAATTACAGTCTGGATATGAGATGGACTGACAGCTAACGATGTGCCGCGGCTCCAGTGATGATATAGATCCACTGCAGTAAATCTCATGAATTACATTTGTTCAAGTTCAATAAAAATAATAATAACTTTAAGCCACTATGTGAAGCATTTTCATGTGATTATAACAAATTTTTAAAGTGAGTCTGAGACGCACCAGAGGAGGCCTGCCTGAGGATCTCAGCGCTGCTGGGGAATGAACATGTAGCGCCTCAAACATTAAGACTGAAGTCTTAAAAATTCATTTCAAATCTCAGGGGCAGATGAAGAAGAGAGGCAGAGAAGTGTGTTCTCAGCTCTTAGAGTTAGTCAAGAGCCTTGAAGCAACATTTTGGGGAGGCTGGAGGCTGGAGGCTGGAGGCCCTGCACTTGTAGCACATCCTTGAACAAAGACTCCAGTCCAGCCTGATGGAATTAACCCCAAGTCTTCAATATCGTCACTTTGGCTGCGATCCTCAGCTGGCGCAAACGAGACTGCACCACCCTTGCTAATCAATGATAATTAGTATTGATATGACAGTGAATAGTTCCTCTGCGCAGTCTTGTTGTACAAAGACTGCAGCGTCTGCAAGCACTGATGATTGACGATTGGCTGATCAAATCACTTCCTGACTCCGTCCAAAACAATCAGAAAACCAATTAACTGACCTCGTTACTCATTTGTCAAATGTTTTTCTGGCTTTTGATGGTTTCGCTGTTTCCATAGTAGGAACTGATTTGGTCAGGGGGGGCAGTGAAGTCCTCCGATAAATCCTGAGCCATTCTAATTAAAACCTCGACTAAGGATCCAAAGGAATCAACCGAACAAACACCACATGCTGACTGTCCACTTTTCATCTCTGTCTGCTGGAGATTCACTCACAGCGTCAAACACAGAGTCCAACAACAACAGCAAGTCCTGAAAAGATGACAACATGTCCTGCATCAGCAGCAACGCAGTGTTTTTTGGAGGGTGATCTGTTGAGGGACCTCTGCACCTCATCAGGGGCCACTGAAGGCAAGGACTTCCACTTCAGTTGGTTCAGTTGCTGTTCGGACCGTTTTAATGTGCAGTCAGGAAAAGCTCAAAGTGCTCTGTGTTTCCCAGAACTGTGTCGTTCCACCTTAAAAACCAGACCACGATCTTTGCAGGGAAACTTTGCCAAAAGGCAGATGTTAAACAATGATGCATTCCTGCAACCTTGTTGAGAACACCTGAGCTACACTTGCTTCTCAGGGAGGCTGATAGTTATGTTAATCAATGACAAAGAGCTGCTGTTTACTTCTCTCACTTCTGACTCTCAAATCACATTTTGCTGCTTGAAATCTTGTTGTGCAGAACCTGTGTTTTGCCCTGATGCTTCTGCGAGACCAGACATTTCTCCACAGAGAGTCTCCAGCTGTTCACTTCACCAGAGATTTAAGGGACCACTCTCATTAGACCCACAGGATCAATCACGTGAGGGAGAACATCATTCTGAGTGATGCATGTGCATCGACCTCCATCAGTCTGCCACAAACTTTATGTCTGCAGTAAAATCTCTGGCTGCAGGAGTTGTGTTTTTGTGTTGCTCACTGCCCTCATTATGTAACCCTCCCTCAGGGCCTTACCTGAGTCGGGGTTGTGTTTAGCTGGTTTGGAGTCTGTGTGAGAGGTGGAGGTGGAGGTCACCCTCTGGTCTGAACTCATGCTGTCCTGGCCCAGAGCTGAGCTGGACTTTCTCGGCTTCTTGTCCGTCAGGTGCAGTGGGGAGCTCTCCTTGGGGGGCGTTAGTGGTCGTCGTGGTCTCGCCGTGGTGTTCACCTTCAGCCAGGCTTGGGCTTTGTACTCCACAATCTCTCCGTAGTTGGCTCGCGTCACCCGGCACTCGTACAGTCCCTCGTCGTTCTTGCTGACTCTGGAGATCTGCAGCTTGTGTGAGATGTCGTTGCCCTGGACTTTCACTGTCTGTTAGAGGAATTAGAAGAGACCACGGTGTCATAACATCGCACTGAGTGATACGGTGTAATACCACAAGGGTCCATCACATATCATGACTCTATACATGACAGGGAGGTTGGACTTGTGTGTTTTAACCTATATATAGAAAACTAAATGACATTTTTAAATTGGTGACACTGGAGCCAAAACCTTTGATTTTGTGGCTCGAAGCAAATGACATCATGACACAGATCCCTGATTTTTCAGAGTGAGCATTTGCAAGCACAGTGACATTTGCCTGCAAGTCAAAGCACATGACCCAAAGCAGCAGGAGAGAGTTAAGTGGAAGCAGACAGGTTTTAAAGTGGGTGCACTTCTTTAGACCAAGGAGGGAACCTGCATCAGATAACATTTCAGTTTTAACATTATGAGGACATTTTCAGTGAGACTGAACTAAAGAACTGAGGCTGTTTGTAACTTTTTCTGCTGATGACGGCGGTTTCTTGACGGCTGGTGCTGAGAGGAGCTTCAGACACTGTTGTCTTCCTCCTCTGAGTGAAGCTACACCTCCAGGGCAGATTGCAGGCTGTGGTGAGTGGTTATTGGGAGACGGTGAGATAGACTGGGGCTAGCTGGTTAGCATGCTAAATCTGGTGCTGAACTCTTATTTCCAAGTGCTCAGTTGCTAATGCTAACGTTAGCTTTGCAGCAATAGCAAAACTTACATCTGATTTCATATCATTTCCTAAACCCACTGTGAGTCAAAGGTCAAAGGTCAAATGTTACTCTGTTTGTCCGTCAGTCCTGAGCTCATGTCAGCTCAGGTTAACTGCAGAGATCCGAACTAAAAAAAAAAAAAAAAGTGGTTTGACTGTTGCCGTGGTTACGACCTCTCTAATCTGCCAGCCTCTTTTCACGACACTTCCAACCTTATAATAATGATGTCATCACATCCCAGGTATAATATTATCTTTAAAGAACACAAAAGGCTGATCCCAGATCAGTAGCTCGACTCTGTATATGACCCAGCGGACTGGGCAGCGCCGCTGAAACCTCCTCTGGGCGCAGGATGTACATTCAGAGAGAGCCAGGGAAAAAAAAAAAAACGGGGCGGATCAGCTGCTGGGCCATGAACGCAGCACGTTAAGCACTCTGACAGTAATAATAGACTGCCACTGATTTCACTGATTAGCTCCTTTCTCTGTCTGAAGGTGTGTTATTTGGTGAAATCAGCTCCTGTTGTGTTCGCCTGGAACAACGTGCTGCACATGTGGAACATGACGGAGAAGCTCTGGGCTCAAAATGTGTTGTTAAAAAGACGTCGAGCCGCTGAAGTAATGTTCAGAAATTATTATAAATGCTTTCATGTGCAGGAAAGATTTGTGTTTTTGTGGGTCCATCAACCTTTCATGACCTGTGGTGATGATCCTCATTGTCCAATCAGATTCAGTTGTAAAAAACGAGGTCAGAATTTGTAGTTGTACCTTCAGTGTCACTCACAGTGTGGGAACTTTGAACACTGAGCTCTGTGTCTGTTTACAAAAGCACTTGTTTTGTCACACTGTCTTCCTGTGACCTCTCCACTGATAACACGTCTTCGAAGAAAATTCACACAGCGTCTCTTTCTTCACAAACACAAATCTCTCTACACCTGGATTTCCAACAGTCGTTTATCTCACAGAGCCTGATTTACAACAGAAAACTTTCTGAGGATTTCCAAAAATCCTCTGTGACCTGGAGGAAGAGGACACATTCTTCAACAACTTACACTTATTTTTGTCCCCTCGTCGTCAGGATCCGGCTCTGGTATCATCTCCATCTGGAAAAACAGAAAGCAAAAGGAAACAGAGCATAAGAAAAGCAGAGCCACTCTGAGGACGTGTTCGAAGATGCATTTAGTGAAAGGCCTGGTGACGTACTCCCTAAAACCAATGACATCTTTGAGAGAAGGCTTCATCAATCCTATGACAGTTATAAATCATTCATCTTCACCCAACATCAGCACATAGTTTACAGACGGAGCGACTGCGGTGCTACTGTTCCACCTTTAAAAATAAACGCCCAAAACGATGTGACTCTTCTTTTTCTGATTTATTCTTAGATTCTTTGAGTGGTTCTGTGGAGGAAATTAAAGACGGCCTCCAGACGCCACGGAGAATCCAGGGGAAAAAAGAGACAAACTGGTGTAAGTCAGGATGCTGTATGACACACCACCAGCTTCCTGAGACAAATTACGCCTCAACACCTCCATCAGCCTCTGCAGTAAAAGTAATATTACCCATAAAAACATATGACAAATAATAAAATGTCAGAAGGATGGGAATTGGCTTTTCACTTAAAAAAAAAAAAGTCAAAGCAGAAAAAACCACACAGACTATCACAGCTCCTGGGCTCAAAGAAATGTCCGTCTGAGCCCCAGTGGCATAATTCTAGCACGGTGGCAAGCACTAAGCCTACAGCCTACATCATGGACTGGGCATCGATTTTAGAGGCTATAATTTATTTATCCCACATCGGATGCCAAATGGACGTGTGCCCGGAAAAAGAGTCTGCTGACTACAAAGCTGAAGAAGAGCAAGAGTGGTGCGGCAGAAAAGGCTGGAGAGCTGGAGGAGGAGGAGGACGAGGAGGAGGAAGTTTCTCCAGAGGACATGGAAGCTATTGGCTCCATGGCTGAGACAAAAAAAAAAAAAAGAGGGAAGGGCAGGACGAGGGATAAGATGGCTACTTATGAGCATTTGCTGGAGAGAGCGCTCCTTCAAGTACTGTAATTACCTCGGAGGAACCGAGCGCTTTTCTCTGGAGGATGTTCGGCAGACAGGTGATTAATGAGCAGAATTAGGAGCCGTAGCTTTCGCTGTCTGCTCGTATGCATGACTCCTACATCTCGACTCCACAGATGGACCTGGCATCCTCTATTGTATCAAGGAGACGTCTTTAATGGCGAGGCAGGATTAATTGTCCTCCGTCTTGGCATCGGACCGTTTCACGCCATCAATTTCAGCCTTGTCTTTTTACAAACTTCGCTGTGGTTAAAAGGGCCGAGTGCGTAGTCTATATATGTCACCTGAGGAGGAGGAGGAGGAGGAGGAGGAGGGAGGTGCAGCTCCAGTGCAGGACAGATGCTCTGCTCTGGTTTGCATATAGCGGCTGCGGCTGCTGCTGCTGCTGCTGCTGCTCTCACAGTGACAAAGAAGATGGAGCAAAATGGTTTAATTGCCTCTCACACATTTCATTACTGAAAATCCTATGGGGCTATTAAAATGGCTTTTTACCACAACACAGCTGAACTCTATTATTTTCCAGATTCCAGCATTTAATTGATTAGTGCATTTTCTGTTGTATAAAATGAATGTTTTTAATTCTTTATTTTAATTAAAACCCTTTACTGACTTTTCTCAGAGCACTTAAACAAGCACTGTGATCACTGCATTGATTACTTTCTGAGCAACGTCAACAGCTGACCGTCCTGTAGACGTTCGCCTCAAAGCTCCATACAGTATAAAGGTAGACGTGCGTCTTAAAGCTCCATACGGTATAAAGGTAGACGTCCATGTGTAGTGTGATTATAAAGCAGCTCTAGGTTCTATATTAATACTGTGAAAGTATCAAAGCCTCAGTCCACAGAGAAATGCACACAGCCTGTATTCAGACACTGAGCCTTAAAACCAGCCGTCAGGACTTCCTGTCACTTTGTGATGTCACTACAAAGCAGTCACACCAAGCTCCGCCCACCACTACCTGGACCCACCGTCCAACAACCTACAAGTTGTTGTTTTGTTACCATGAAAGCACCAAGGGAATTTCAGAAACTGCCAAGTCACTGTGACTTCTGTAACTTTGTGATGTCACAAATGCACACTGGCCACAGCTCAGCTATATGGATCTAATAATAACAGCGGTGCCCTGAGCCGAGCCCGGGGGCCACAGTTGAGGGCACGGCTGTTATTACTGTCAGGAATATGACCTCCCAACTTTATTAACAACACGACCGCAGTCATCCCGCTCCATCCCTGAGCTCACACGCTACACGACAGCCTGGACAAAAAAATACTGAGGAGACGCTGCACAATGGCTGGATGTCAGGAGGCCAATACATCACCGCTCAGCCTCCCCCAGCAGAGTAATATCAGACCACTGGGTCTATTTTCTCTGAAATACTGGAGCGTTTTATTCTGACTTTGACCATCTGTTTGACCCATTTCAGCTCAGGCTGAGCATCGTCCGTTTGCATTTTACCACTGAGCTTCAGCAGCCACCTGTGGTAGTTACCTGTGGTTGGCCAGACAGTGCACCACCCAGAAAACTGCCAGCCAATCAGAAGGAGAGGAGGAGGGGGGGGGGGGGGGGGCTCAGAGACAGATACAAAACAGCCCATAGCAACTACGTATGTAGAGCGAAGCCTGAGAGAGGACATCCTGGATGTATGGATGTTACCCAGCGAGGACATACACACATGTGGATGGAGCTCTGCTGCGTTTCATCACCACTGGTGAACGTTAGCTTGAACTGTTGCAAGTCTGAGGTGGTTTTATTTTGCTTTCTGCTCCACACAGGCTTTAAAATAAGGTTTTCTTTTTTGAAGCAGAGACAAGAGGTGAACAGTTGTGATCGTAGCACAAGAACCTAAAACTACTTTCACATGTACTGAACTGGAGCTTGTTAAAACTAGAATCTATTCTACGTCTCTGTGTCTTTTGTTAAGGAAAAGGCACAAATGAATGAAGTCTGACAGTCTGCCAGTGTTTCTCCAGGCGCTAACTACTTACTACTACTCTAACTCCTACCCCTGATTAACATGAACATTCACCTTCAGATTTCAGATGCGTCGTGGAAGAACCCTTGTGAAATAAGCGACGATGCATTGTTGGCTGTGTTCTGCTGAGGCTGATTAAAAGGCCCCCCAGTAACACTTAACACTTAACTAGTGTTGTGTTTAGGAGCAGCTTCCTGTTGGACTGTGTTTTTACTCGCTTTGATATCATTTTTCTTTTAATCATCAAACTCCTCTGATGCTAACTGAAGAAGAACGCATCAAACACGCAGGCTGCAAGTCTGAGCAGCTGCACTTATGTGAACACATCCAACTCCTCTTTTCCTCTGTGCTTTTATTCTATGTGAATTGTCTGTATGTAGGTTTTTATGCTGATGGGCCACAGTTCACCAGCAACATCCAGCACAGGGCCACTGCATGCATCCACTGTATCTGCAAAACACTTCACATGAGCTACATATATATATATATATATATATATAAATAAAAGTCCTTTAGCTGTAGCAGCAGCTCCAGTGAGACTTACAGGAATCAGGAAGTTTGTTTTCTACACTCTCAGCATATGGTGATGAATATTGAGAGTCGTTTGTACTAATGATGACTAATACAAGTGGCACTTGTGTATGTGAGGTGAGAGAGCAGCTCAGACACCCCTGATTACATTAAGCTCTTTACATTTTAGCTACAGTCTCATTTGGATCGCACTGTGTAAATAAATCTTTGTAAACGTCTCATGAGGCCGCCTCCTCTCCAAACCCTCCGGCCAGGCTTCCCTCCAGTAACCACAGAGAGAGAAAAAAAGAAAAAGACAGGAAAAAATACTACTGGCAGTGGACATTTCAAAATGATGTAATTACAGAAAGAGTACACAGAGGATACTAAATATCCTGCATGTGGAAAAATAAAATAATGCACCGGAGACATAGTTCACACAGTTGTACAACCGATTCATCCTGAGCAGCTTCTCTTTGCCTCCATCCATAAATCACTGTTAAGCACCAGTGTCATCTGTTGTTTCTAATGGTCTGGACACCAACGGCTCAGACCCACTGTACGTTACAGAGGAGCTCTGAAGGTGGAAGGAAGAGGAGCAGATAAAGAAAGATCAGATCAGATCTCAGACTGGTTTCTTGAACATCACCATGTGTTCACTGGACTCCACAGTGTCCAGGCCTCAGGCCAGCAGAGCTTTGACCTTTGGGGTGAAGTGGAGCAGATCATGGATGTGCAGCTGAAACATCTGCAGCAGCTGTGCGATGCTCTCACGTCCGTATGGACCAAAACCTCTGAGGAACGTGGTGTATATATACACCATATAGAGAGTATACAGTATATATAAGATGCTGTTGTAAAGTCAAAACATATAGATGTGACTATATTGATGATGATTCAGAGGGAGTTCGCCTTAGCAACAGTAACTAAGAGGGCGGTGCTGAGGAGAGAGCTGGTTTCACTAACATTTAGGAGTGAGACTCTCGTCACTGTGGGCGTGTGCACGGAGGAGGCAGATCAAACATGTGATGACACATCTACATAAGTCAAACTCACAGATATATGATGCTGCAGTATAGTTTATACACACACACACACACACACACACAGGCCTCCTCACACTAATCACACACTGTTGAGTATTAACGAGCCGGCAGCTCTGACCTTGTGGGAAACAGAGTGGTGGGTTAAAAGGAATAAAAATATGAATCATATTTTGTTTCCGTGACGACAATTTCCCACTGACTCCAGGTCAGATGACTGTTGCCCGCATTGTCCACATATTCAGCATAACTGCACGTCAGCGTTCACCTTCATATCTCAGGTGTTTCAAAATATTTTCACCCAAACCGACTCTTTGCAAACATCAGATATTCAACTGAAGGGGAAGAGAAGGAGGAGAAGAAGTTGGGTGGTGTTTTATGAAGCCATTAGTCACCCAGCACTGGACAAGAGCAATTAAGGTAATTGTGACATAATGAATGTTCAATATCAATTCAGATTCTTGACATTTATCATCTGATGTAAAAGTCGTTTATCTGCCAGCGAGATGTTGCGTCGTCGGTCCTGAAGAGGAGCAGATAAAAAAGGTCAAAGAGCTCTCAGGGAATAATGGCTCTCTTTGTGTTGAACTGGTTTAACTCATCAGGACGGACTCTTCCTTATCTAAATGTGTACCTGACAAATGTCCCCTCAAGTTAAGTTTCCAGCCTGTGACAGCACTGTGAAAGTTTTCAATGACACCGTAGGAGGAAACCTCCATTATTTTCCCATTTATATTTCATTTCTATCGCATGAGTGCTTTCTGAGCCAAAGCCGCAGCCACTTGCAAGTATCTCAATTTCAATCGCTTGTCTCTTTATTGCAAAACCCTTCCGCCATGACACTTGGCTATTCTTCATGCAAATCTCAAATTGACTTCTTGTAAAATGTGCTCCACAATTATTGTGCATATATATATAAAAAAGGCTTCATTGAGTCTCTGAGACTAAATTAACGTCACATGGAAGAAAAGAGGTCATCATTTACAAACGGAAACACAGAGCAGACCACCTGCCCGTCTGTGATTGGGTTATGAACAAATATTCAAATGACTTTGTGCAGCAGTTACTGGTTTTTTTTTACCAACAAACACAGCGAGGAGGTTAAACTCAGGTCATGGACTTTATCTGACACACGAGAGCCAGTGATGATGGAGGAAATGTGTCTGTGTAAACTGCAGCGAGGAGCTTATCACATGCATTGAAATGCCTCTGAGCTGTTAAATGCTCCAAATGAATCTTAAGACAGTGGAGATAATAATAATAAAAAATACGTGTGAAATGTCACTTGTGTCTGTCTCACCAAAAAACCGACCTAGCAAACCACATGTAAAGTGTCTGTCTCACCAACACTTGTGAACCGCTGCCGTGCTTCGTTTGATGTGCACCTTGTTAAACGGAGCTAATTTTAACAGCAGTTTGTCAGTGCTGTGTCAGTGGGAGCTGCAGCTGGGGAACGCTGCTCTCACCTGCCTCAGCTGATGTTTGATTGACAGGCAAATTAGAGCCGAGAGGAGGCGACCACATCGCCCACCGCCTCCGAGGTCTCTCCTGGTTGCCTGACAACCAAATGATGATGATGATGCAAGACTTTAGACAGGAAGTCATTGCCTCTGGCCAAGAAATAGCTGGACCCTATGTTTTGGAGAGTCATGCAAAATGTTGCCCCTGCTTCCAGGCTTTGTGCTAAGCTATGCTAACTGCTATGCTGCAGGCTGTGTAACACATGTGTGTGAAATGCTAACTGGCATTGAGAAGAGCACAGATGATGAGTGGATATGAGCATTAAAGCTCTTCAGCTTCAGAGTCCTGGTTCATTCACGCTGCTTCAGAGTGACAGTGTGGAGAATTAAACCACATTCACACCAACGATTAAACAGAAGTGGAAAACACTGATGCAACTCTGCCACTGTCAGTTACATCAGAATATAAAGTCGTATAAAGTATTAACACTGGAGCTGACAATGTTGTTGGAGAAACACACAGTGTTTGTATGGCTCTGTTTGTAGACAGTGAGTTGCTATAAGGCTCATTTTACCAGCTATGAATAGAAGCTCATTAATAAATGATGCTGGTTTCACACTTCACAATAAAGCTCCTTTTACTAATTATACATATTAGTAGATGATTAGTTCAATGAACGAGTAACAGAGCATTGACTCAACCTTACATCAGCGTGTGCTGCTAGTAACTGTTTGTGGATATTTATATCAATTAAACAAGCTAATTATGAACCATTTATTAGTCTTAGTCCACATCCATCGTCAGTGACTTTGACCTTTGACCTCTAACCTCTAAGTGCTCTCAGTTCTGATGGATGTGACTCTGAGATGATCTGCATTATTTTTAAGATGATATTAGAAGCTTCTGTCCAACACCATCCATCACGTTGATATCTATAAATAGATATGAAACAACGGCTTCCTGTCTCCTCTGATAAATCCACTCTTGGCTCTGCTCCCTGCACATCTGGATCCATTTTGTTATTAGCTGCTTCTGCCGTTGTTGTTGCTTAACAGGCCAAATGTGCACAATGTGGTGTAATGTCAGAGACGTCTCTGCTGCAGCATCAATGAGGTTTGATAACAGAAAATGTCCTGGAGATCTGAAACACCACGTCTCCGTGTCACTCTCTCGTAATCAAAGAGCAAGACTTTCCCCCCGTAGAGCCGCCATTTCCCACTAATGCTCTGTAATGACAGGAGGAGAAAGGCATCGCACAAGAGGCCACGGTAACAGCTTCTCCTCCCACAGCAGCAGGAGATAAACCAACATCTGCTGGAACAACACCAGGACATGTTGCACGTTAGACTGAAGCTTCCTGCAGCTGATTCTCATTCCTGCACACACACACACACACACACACACACACACACACACACACACACACACACACATTTCATTATTGATGCTGATGAGCTCACGGCTGCTCACAGCAACGTTGATCAGGAACGTAGGATGTGGAGGTAGATGAGGCAACACGAGACACATCCAGCAACACAAACTGATCACGTTCAACAATGGATCCTTCACTGTACACGGATTTTTGTCTTTTTTTCAGTCGGTGTCAAAAGAAACATCGACTAAAGTCTGAATTAGAACAAAAACAAAAACGGGTTGTTTGATATGATGAGTATCATGACAAGACAAGATAGACTCTGACAGAAGACGAACAGGAGGACAGTCAAACATTAAAGACTGGAACCGACACCAGCTCTTACATCACCTTTGAAAATATACAGTGTCAAACTTTGATCAATAACATGAAGAGGTATCAGACTCTCTCTGCACCGTCTCCAGGACGAGACAGATTTATTTTCATCAGCTCAATAAAAACTATGTAAAAATAACAACATTAGCATTTGTACGTATTTATTCTGGGAAATTCAGCTTTTACAGCTGAATATAGTCGAGATAATAAAAAGACATATATTTAAATGTGTGTTTAGGGCTGAGGTGGAGTCTGCTTGGTTTGTCCCCTTCAAAGTAAAAGTCTGTCTGAAGTATGGGCTTGTTATTTAAAGACAGAAAGACAGTCGTGATTAAATTAAGGAAGAAATAATTAAAAGACATGTCAGACAGGTGACAGGAGGTTTAGTGGGTTTTAAAACTTTGTTTAGGTGGATTGATGTCAAACTTTTTCAACTATCAATTATAAACTTCTGCAGCTAAATTGAAACCTGAAGTGTCTGGACTGACGTCTCAGTCAAAAGGTTGAAAAAACCACTTAAGTCTAAACTGGAAAAACATCCAGTCGTCTCCTTCTGCAGCTGTGATGTAGTCGTACTGAACCAGCAGCAACAGCAGGTACGTTTACATGACGTTTACAGATGTTTACAGATGTTTACATGATGTTCACATGTGGCCTGCAGATCAACAGTAACAGTATTTGTGTGGTCGCTCACAGAAGAAGTCGAGGTGCAGGGCAAATGTGTCCAGAGACTAAAACTTATTGATCCCACGTTCAAAAACCGACCTAGCAAACCACATGTAAAGTGTCTGTCTCCACTCTGTCTGCAGGAGCTGAGCTGAGGAGAAGGGAGAGCTTCCTCCTCTCCACCGCCTGTAAAACCAAAGAGAATCTTCACATTTCTGCCTCGGCTTACATTTTCTACACTTGTTCTACCCAAGTGAAACTGAACTTCTCTCACCGTCTGAAAATAACTGGGAAATATTCCATGTAAAATCCTGTGAACTGCACAAACTTGGATTTTCCACGCGCCCTCTCCTCGACTACAAAACCACAGCTGCTGTGTTCAGAGCCGTCCGGCCTGAGCTCCACGACGACGACACTCGTTTGTTTGCTTTGTTTCATGCAAAAATCATTCATCTGGTAAAAATACCCCCCCACCCGGGTGCAAAGCGATGGATCAGCAGCAGCTGCATGTGGAAGGTACCTGTGAATTGACAGTGTTGTATTGATCGTCAATGACAAGCCTCCGATCATGATGGATGTGATTGGAGCTGGGACGACTTGATCATATCTGCTAATGATTCATGAATTTTGCATGCATTTCAATCCCAGTGTCCTCCTCTGGCTGCAGCCCCCTCCCACCCCTCCCATCGCCACCCTGGGGCATTATAGCCCTTTTGCTCACAACAAAGTGAGGTCATGGTGGGTGTAAAGTCAGAGTACATGAAGCACAGTAGTGCGCCGTGTGAAGTGCATCCTAATTACAATGCTCACTGACTCCCACTTGAAGATGTTTTGGGTCTGAGCTTAGTTGTTAACCCTAATTACACTGCACAGCTGACAGGGGTCCCATTCACATGCAAACACTAATCCCCTTCACAGCCCATTGGTTTATGACAAGAGCTATGTTAATTACATGTAAAGCCTGCAATTGTGCGCGTGGAAACATGAAAGTACTTGAATTGTGTACAATTACTCCATTATTTTATCTAGTGAAGGGGAAATGATCCTTTGATAAGTCAATGTTACAGGAATTAAAGGAAACCAAAAGCATTTGATTTGTCTGTGTTGTTTTCACTGCAGGTAGTTGAGGCTGATAAAATCAGCCAGTGGCCATGGAGGTCTAACATCTTCGTCTCCAAACATCTCCATTTTCAACTGAACCAGGTTCAGCAACATTTCCAAAAGCTTGTTGGTTTGGTAAAAATATTGCAGAGGAGATGTGATTTCCAACAAAAGCACATGAGTGTGGACCTGAGGTCTGTCTGTGGTCCAGATGTTGTCCTGCTCCTTTGTTTCCACTGGACAAAAATCACCCTGTAACATCTGTGACCAGCACCAGGCTTTTGTCTTCAGGTAGAATCTGGACGGACTCCAGGTTCAGACGTCTCTGCAGCAGTCCTAGTTATTTATCAGCAGTGATGTAAACATGACACAGAAAATGTCGTTCCTAATCTCTTATCTCTGCACATCTGGAGGCCGCAGCTGTGCGCTCAACAATTCAAACCTGAACCCATTAGCTAGGTGGCGCTGTGGTAAAATCCACTGAGGTAAGAGTCTCTGAGAGTCCTGACACCACAGCCCTCACGTCTGCAGGAGCATACTGTCAGACACCCTGCTCTCAGTGCACAAACAATGTGAACACACCTGTCACCTGCCCAGCATGGTGCTGCTCAGCCAGGAACACCCTGGTTACACCTTCCACTGAGAGCGAGCTGCTGCCCTCAAATACGTTTCAAAGACACACAGTCGCCCACTGAAGCGTCTCACACAGAGGCTCTAACAGCAGCAGCACGCCAGGGATGAGATGCGACGGATCCATTTTACCAGTCTGCACGGCACAGCTAACAGCTCACTCTTTGAATCTGCATCTGTGAGAGTGTGTGTGTGTGTGTTTGAGTGCTCTGTAAGTGCAAGTGATGACACGGCTCCCTGCAGTTGTGTGTCTGTGTCCTCTCAGTCTGGCAGCGTGAGAGGAGTCAATCACCCGTTTTTTCAGCAGGTTGAGCCACATTTAAAAAAACACACATGTGCTAATTCTGCTGTTAAAGTGTGTGTGTGTGTGTGTGTTCAATGTGTGTTCAATTAAGATGAGGTCGACACGTCGACCTCATAAGCTCTATGAACCACATATGAACTGAAAGAGTGAATCTTGAACTTGAGTCCTAAAAAAAGCAGTGAGTGAATCCACTTCAGTTTTTCCTGCTCACACTCTGCAGCCTGGTCACTGTATTGTTGCCTGCAGCTGTAATTACTCGTTACTGTAATTAAGCAGCTGTTTTTGTGAACTCGCCTTTTGTCCTCAGTTAGAAATTTTAATCAGCACGTTGTGATAAGAAATGCTTTTTGCTTCGCCTTAAATTACACTCACACACCCGTCATCCTGTTTACAGATCTTATGGATGTAGGAAATCTGTGCAAACCAAAAACCAGTGTGTGTGTGTGTGTGTGTGTGTGTGTGTGTGTGACATATGAACAATGATGCTTTTAGAAACTTGATAAATCTGTCTGTTGGACGACACAGTGACTGCAGCTGATAAATAAAACATACAACAATACTTACAATAGAAGGTTTCAGGCACACACACACACACACACACACACACACACGTACGCACACATGCACACACACACACGTACGCACGCGCACAGTAGAGCACATCTTTGCAACATCTGGGAACTGTTGTTGTTTGTCATGCTCCCCTCCATCTCCCCATGAGCTCTTTTTCTTTTTACTATCTGACTCAGGCAAACGTCAAAAATAGATATCTAATTAAATAATGCGGGGGGGGGCACACTCCTGATCGTGGATCAGTCTCAGGGGCAGTGGTTGAACTGTGTTGGCGTCGTCCTCAGCCTCAGTCATTTCTACCTGGCAGATCAAACAAGCTCCACACTCTGGCTCGTGATGAAGAGACAAAGACCAGACACCTCCTCCTCCCCCTCCCCCTCCTCCTCCTCTTCCTCCTCAGCAGTGCACCAGTCAATGCTCTGAGGTGGAGGGGTTTTATTTTCCCACATGGCCAAACTGAGTGTGACACACTCTGCTGCCCAGCACCAGACAGCACGCACCATCACATGGCTTCAGACGCAGGAAACACTGAACACACTGCGACTGCTTCCATCCTGTTCACAGGGACATTCACACTCAACAACTCTGCTTTGGTTTTAAAGTCACATGATGATGATGATACCTTAACATGTTTGTGTGAGCTTTTGCACACATGTGGTGTCTTCATCTGTCATAATCTATTTTGATAATTGTAATAGTGAGTCAATCAAATGTATGAAGAGAATAAAGTCTTAACTGCTTTGTATCATAGGAGAAACTGGGTGTGATGAAAATGGCCGACCTTTATAGTTAACTGCAAAACAGTCCACAAACTCTGCACATGCTTCATGAAGAGGCCTGGCTGTGAGGACACGAGCAGCAGTGAGTCATTATGGCCCAGAGACGCCGAACTAACAGACCAGGCTGCACAGAGCTCCCTGGTGTCGGAGCATCTGAGGCCGGATCTGGTCCAGGTGATAGTCCGGAGTGAACTCCCACTGGTGAACGCGCCAGCTTGTCAGCACACAAATCGAGGTCATTCCACACCACACGGCCAGTGACTGATGAGGCTCTGCAAAATGCTGCTCATCCACATACAGCACCGAAGTTATGTTGAGCAGAAGCCTCGTAAACATAACACAGTCGCTGCTTTTTGTCCTAAAGATGCTTCCCCCAGCAGAACGCAGATACAATTACACACTGGCTCCAGTCCACTTCAAACAAGCCATCCATCATCTCCACTGTACGTCACTGCTCTGATCTGCAGAGCGGTCACGGAGACACTGGACCACGCTGACATAATTACATCCCTGAGGACCGAGCCTTCATCTCTCACACTATACAACCGTCTCACTCTCAGATGAGTGAACCTCTGGACACAACTGGGCGTTTCTCTCTGCCCCATGTTTATGACCAGCTCATAAATGTAAGTTATACTGGTGACACTGATTTGTGAACAGGGCCCACACCCATCACTGTCTGGATAAACGGATGCAGGAGAAAACACACCGTGGACTGACTGTTACACACTTCATGACCAGCCACTCCTCAGCTGTCAACTGATAAGTAGATGGATGAACACGGGAAGCAGTCGGAGAGTTCTACCCAAAGTTATTCATCAAAAGGTGTTTGGAAGATCAACAGAGATCAATCTTTGCTGTTTTAGAGATTACACTACCAACACTGTTATCGGAAATGTGCCCGATATCGGGAGTCGGTGAGTTTGCACGTCTATAAATATGTCAACCTGACACCACGTAACTCATCAATACTTTATGGTTTCACATCCCCGGATCAATCGGATCTGCAAAGCTCTTCATCAATAGTACAGCTGCAACTTCCTCTCTTCTTCTTCTTCTTCTTCTTCTTCTTTTTCTAAATGTCTGCCTTTGTCAGTGCCAACTGCAACCAATGATCCAGGAGTGGAAACATACAAGCCAAGAAAAAAGGGCCATGATGAACAAGCACGAAAATGAATGTGCACCTTCGATGAGCCTTAATTGATTTGGCAGTTTAATTTTTGTGCTGGCTGGCTAATCCATTTCCAGGGAGACTGAAATGTGAAATGGCATGGCTGAAAATAAAGGGGGCAGAGGCAAAGGCAGCCTCCGAAGAATACTGAATGAAATGAGAGACACTGAGTGAAATGTCAATTCAAGTCGACGGCTAGCAGAATGACAAAGTACTTACTACCCGCAATGGGAATGCCTGATGAGGGCTGAGGGGTGACATTTGAGAACGCCGAATTGTGACAGCTCGAGTCGAGTTTTTAAAGCTCAGCTTCTCCGTTCTGTACATTGGCAGCTTCAACTGACAACTGTTTGGATACAACAAAACCTCAAAGGTGACAAGAGCCAGTGGTCTGTCCAACTTTATCTGGACTGTGCATCACTGAGCTCAGAGCTTCAGCAGACGCCCTTAGAGATGTGTAGACCCCCCCCCGCCCTCTCTCTCTCTCTCTCTCTCCCTGTGGACAGGCTTTTCCCTCTCATCAATGACAACACAGAGAATAGCACTTAATTTGGACAAAGGGGGAGAAAGTACAGCTGCTCAATTAATGGAAAGCCCTTCTCTCGTCCAGCGCCACTTTGTGATCCAGACAGGTCACTCCTCCATCGATGTTTAGCCTGTTACAGCTTCAATTGAGCTTTCCAACTTCCAAATGAACTCTGCTCTTTCTTTGGGGGAAACCAATCAACTCCTCACTTCTCTTGCCCTCTCCTCTCTTCTCTCTATACATCATGTGTCAGCACAAAAATAAAACGTTATACACCAAACCCACTTCCTGATGATCTTAGCACAATATGGTCCAAACATTGAGGTGTACCGCACAGATCCCTAATGAGTTCACAAAAACTTAAAAAGCACTCCCCACAACAGTTTGGGCGAAAGAAGAAGAAGAAGAAGAGGAGGAGGAGTGTGTGTTCAAAGCGTTGCAGACGGCTGTAGTCTGCTTACAGTGATGGTGTGAGCCTGTTAAAAAAGAGCCACAGGGGTGGTACAATAATGGGAACGGCACATGAAAAAGGTCTTTGAAATAACTAGATCACAATTACACATTCAGCCTCACAAGCGAGTCAAATCAAGTTGAATGACAATTAGCAGTTTGTGTGTCAGCACACAAGACAAGTGGAAGAAGCTGGGAGCCGCCGCAGCCACATGAAGAGAGTCCCAGTTACCTCGACACTGTCAGACAAAACAAGGACACTATGGACTGTATAAAGGTCAAGGTGAGGTCGTGCAGAGGTGCACAGGGCCTCGTTCAAGGACGACAATCAGTTTGTAATAGAAATGTTCTGCTGAGAAAAAGACGAGGTTTTCAACCCACGGCCTGAAACAAACAGTCACAGATCTGTGTGTTTGTGTTCACGTGGCAGATGAGACGAGGTCAGAGGCACAATGTCCCCGATGACGATCTCATCATTATGCTCAACTGCCCAAATAATTAGAGCTGCTTCATCAACACCCAGACAGTTTAATGGCCTCCAAACAAACTTATCAAAACAAAACAAAGCGCAGAGCAAACGGCCGGAGCTGCACAGGATGAGCTTCTGTTGCACTCTGTTCAAGCCGGGGTGAAACAGGCGATGAGCTGAACATTATGTCTCCTACAGTGGTGCATTATGGGTCCTGGGTTCGTAAATATTCACCAGCTGAGCTGAGGTGCGTTTCTCAGCTCCTGCAGCGGGAGTCAAGTGTTCAGTCGTCAATAAACAACAAAGACGTGTAACAGCTGTGTGAATTAATTCTCCTGTCTTTCAAGAACAAAAGCAAAACTAGAACAAGATTAAACAAGTAGAGACTTTCATAGAGAAGAAGAGCGAGTGCATTGAAGTGTCATTAAAATGTGTCACTTACACAAGAGACTGATGTCAGCCTCCTGCTTCCTGTAACAACCTATCACAATAAATGTTCCCGACTCTGAGATTTATTCAAACCCAAATCATATCGTGACCTTCCCTGACTCTCTAACCAAGCTGATCCCGTCTCCACCATGACTGTGCACAATAAAATGAGGCTTTGTGTTGAATCCAAATCTCACCTTTTATTGTCTCTGAGGTCAACACTGGCACTTCATTCTGTCTGCTGTTGTTAAACAGGACACAAAATCCATGGCTGGCCACAGGATTTGTTTGGGTTTCCTCAGGAGGCCTTATATTCTGAACATCTTGTATTTTTGTAGATGTGCTAATTGTTCACTTCTGTACTCTGTCCTTGTTGCGACTGCACTGGAGCTCTTTCAGAGGAATAGTTGGTATAAATGTCCATCAGGTTTAGATCACAAAGGATCCAGTTCAGTTACTATGACGATGGTTAAATGTCCATTAATTTCCTTTTTCCACTGTTTTCTTTGAAGTGTTTATTTCTTTTGGTGGTTTTAAGAGCCTAAATCCATCTCTGCTTCTCTCTGGAACTCTGGTAACAACAGGTCAGTGTCGGCCAATCAGAAGAGAGGAGGCTCTGAGGCTCTCTTATGATTGGCTAACTGTTTTCTGAGTGATCCAAAAAAAAGTAGATTTCAGAATAAAACACTCAGAGAAACCAAAGCCTGCAAGTTGTTGGATGGCGGGTCCAGATGAGGGGCAGGGCTTGGTGTGACTGCTCTGTTGTGACATCACAAAGTGACAGGAAGTCCTGACGGCTGGTTTTAAGGCTCAGTGTCTGAATACAGGCTGTGTGCATTTCTCTGTGGACTGAGGCTTTGATACTTTCACAGTATTAATATAGAACCTAGAGCTGCTTTATAATCCAAAAAGACTTGGAAATGTCACTTCCTGCAATATGGCACCTTTAAGTTTTGGAAAGGCTTAATAAATATATGTGTAGTGATGTTCTCCCTTCATCTTCAAGCCTAATATCTTGTGTTACTTTTGAAAGGTAAAACCCAACCATGTTGTTTCAGACAATAACTCCTCATAACACCCGTTCAAAGCTGCTGTTCATAAAGGAGTGTGCCTCCGGGGCCCTGTAGCTTTACCTATAGCAACATCCCTGATATAACACTGCACAGTTCTAGTCACTGGAGAGAAGAGAGGATGAATGCCTGCTGTATTTTCTTTTATCACAATGTTTGTCTCTTCTTTAAAAAAGGAAAGCGAACCATTCACCGCATGTTGTCATGGTATATTACCCTGCATCTTGACAACTTAAGCTGCAGGATGCATCTTCAACACCTAAAAAGGAGACAGTATTTAACTATTGATCACCGAAAAACTCCAGAATACCGCACCCCGCTTGCACATGTTTACCAGCCTGAATCGTGGTGTTTCATAGCAAAAAGGAAAATACCAAAGGGAAGAGGGAGGCAGAGCATCTATCATCCCCCACACACACAAAAAATGGAAATATCTGCCTCTGAGGTGGCATCATACGTTATATTTTTCTGTTCTGCTCATAAAATGTGTTCTTTCAATATTTCCTGTTCTCTGAGGAGGCTTCCTGGCTGTTGTCGTTTCCAGCAACGTGAGTTTGTATGGAGGCCTGGTGGTTTTATTGTGTCCCATTTCTCATGTGTGTCACTGATGGGCATTTTATATTTACAGGATCTGTGGTTGGTGTTTAGGCTGCTTCTCATGGATCAGGACATGTTTAGTTATGTTAATCTTTTCTAAAAGGGGATTCAGATAGAGCAACAAAAGGATGAATGGTTTATCCACTGGAACACGGACAGTGCTGGATGATGTCTCCATGCTTCGCTCTCTCCGTCCTCCTGGAGATTGGTTCCAGGTTGATTCGTGGTCGACACGTGCACACATGGCACGGGTGCATTTTTCCACTGGTCAGTTTTGATGTGGGTCAAAAGTTTCCTCCTCGTTGTGAGACAAATGCTCCGGCTCCCTGGAGCTTCACAGACCCTGTATTCATTGTGTTTCAATTCGCCTGTGCATCAACATACATCAACATTTGCATGGTGCATATCGCTCAACAAATTTGGGCCTAATCAAATGAACCAAAACAAGAGCCCAGTAAGGACCTAAAGTTAATTTCTGCCCAGCGCCCCGGTGGTTTAATTTGCTGTGTTTTAGTCGCTGTTGTAAATGTGTTTCCATCCCTGCTTCATTAGTCCTACAGCGCCTTATGCATTATAATCTATGCAGGACTGGCTGGAGTGGCCTTGCCTTATCAGAGCTGCTCTTTAAGCTCCTTCATTTGAGACAAATTTGATTTTGGCAGCTAAATTTCAATTGTATTGCTTTTAAATGCACTTCTCATGTATTAGGCTCATAATGGAGGCACCTTCTACGTGCACTCAGTGCTTCCAAATATAGACCAGAACTGGGCACATTATGTGAATGCATATCTGAGCCTCTACCGGGCCACATCATGCAACCTCATTTACCCCGGCGGTTTAAAGATGGAACATGGTGCACGGAGGACCTGGTTCAGCTCGGCTCGTTGTGTGTCGGACACATCAGTGAACTGCTGCAGCTGTTGCATCTCAAAAACCCCTGAACCTCATCAACAGCCACGAGTGGACTGTACAGTAAAGTACGATTCAGCAAGTGCATGACCTATTTCTAGCCTCAAATTTATTCAGACTCAGCTGATGGATCCTTCAAAATAAATTGATTTTTTTCCTCTTTTTTTTTCAGCTCAGTTTTTCCAAAGTGAAAATTTGACATAAGGATAAACCCAAACAGAAACACATGCATCCAACACACACACACACACACACACACACACACACACACACACACACACACGTCAGTCACACTGACAGCTTCACATTAAGCTGTTGTCTCTGTTTCCAGACTTCCAGGTACATTAATATTACATAATATTTGATTGGTGTAAACTCAGACGCGGGCAAACCTGACCACAGCGGGGGCTCTGGTGTTAATGCAGGAAGGAGTGGTATCTGCAGAGGAGATGGAGTGGACTGCCAACATGATGATTAAAAATAATGCACTGTAAATGAATGAATGGTAAGTTATGTAACAGACTGTGGGCAGATGTAAAGGATTCAACACAATTAGGCCTAAATGCTGATTTGGCAGAAACACGCAGCCACGTCTGCAGTTCCTCCGATGACCACTAGAGTGCTGCTGCAGCAGTGAGTCAGCGTCCAACTTTACAGCAGAAATGAACACGATAACAGGTTTGGTTTGGTCCCTGACTTCATCCTGAACAACTCGTTTTACTGAGGAAGAGCACCGCGCCCACAGTGGTGCATTTACTTGCTGTGGTAAAAATGTGTGTACCACTGGAAGGTTTTAATGTAAAATGATGTGTTTTTGGTTCAAGGAAGCGACACAGGAGACCTTTGATATCTTTTGAAAAGAGAAAAGTCACACAGAGATGAAGAAGTGAAAAGAGTAACTACCAAACTCTATTATGAAGAGAACAAAATGCTGCGCAGTGCACAGCCTCGCTTTAGGAATTAAATTGTCATCGTTATCGTCTTCATCAGGGATAAGGCAGCAGACGCTCGCATATGCAAACAGGCCAATTCTCCGGCTTCTTGCAGTGATAAGTCTGAGTCTTAGAGAAGTTTTATCACTCAGAAGTTCGACTCGCTCCGTCATAACCTCGAACAGCCACCAACTGAGTTTTGATCACTGAAGATGAGAAGAGACAGATTGCAGAAAGCCTCTGTCTCTCAGATTTTGTATTTCCTGGTCAAGTCAGACACTCCAAAGTGTGTTTGCGTGGCCAGAGGGGAGTGGGGGTGGGGGTGGGGGTGGGGATGGGAGGGGGTGTCAGAAGTCCCCCTCAGATCTCAGGCCTCAGCCCGACCGGGGCTCACTCCTCTGTTCAGCTCTACGTTTGTCCCATCAGTCATTTTGGTGTCGTGACGTTTTGTCACATCCATGTTGACTAATTGCCATGGTTACGTGATAGCTATTACTTATGCAGAGTATAATAACAGTGTGAGATATCTTATTTTATGGAAATTAATTGGCACATCAGTCAAATATTCAGGAGTTCCAATGTTTGTGTCACTTCCTCAGCAGGAGCATTAACTGAGGATGCTACGTTCAATCACAGGCTTAATTATGATCCAAGAAAAAAAGAAAACAACAGAAACACAAGATTAACACGAGGTGACAGGAGGAGCCATATTCACGTCCTGACACGGGCTCAGAGTTATGAGGATGGAGACGTTGTGTCGGAGGTGTGAAAAACAAAACAAGCTGCTTTTGTCTCACTCAGGGAAACGAACAATAACACCAGAGGTGATTCACATCATCGTTATTTAACAACTGCTCTGAGGTTTGGAGTCAGACCTCTTTCACTTTTCTTCTCCTGTGAACCAGAGCCAGGGAAGGTGTGTGTGTGTGTGTGTGTGTGTGTGTGTGTGTGTGTGTGTGTGTGTGTGTGTGTGTGTGTGCTGCATTATTGAGAGGCTGTGCTCCAGCGGTGCTTTGATTCCATAAGCAATAGACCTCTTTAAGCAGATAAAAAGTTTGCCAGAGAGAGAGAGAGAGAGAGAGAGAGAGAGAGATGGAGGGAGAAAGAAGAGAGAGAGAGAGAGAGAGGAGGGGGGGGGTCTCTTCAGAATACTTTGCCATGAATCCATATCAGCTTTGAAGTTCACATGCCTGACTTCAGAAGGTAATAAAATAATTATCACAAAAATTTCCCAAAGTTAAAAGGCAGCGACGGAGAGAAAGAGAGAGAAAGAGAGAGAGAGAGAGACAGAGACAGAGAGAGAGAGAGAGAGAGAGAGAGCATGAGGAGAAACATTCCTTTATAACAGATTGTGAAGCAGCTGAAACCTTGACTCCTCCTCCTCCTGCACCATGACGTGTGTTGGGCTCATATTACATCATTAAAACAGTATTTGTAAAACATTTTCATAAATCAGAGTGAGCGCTCGTACTACTGCTCGTATTAAAGGCTTCACTCAGCTCAGCCGCCGCCAGGGGGGGGGGGTCCAGGACCCGTCACCTGAACACAGCGGCGCTCCGTCTGTAAACTTTAACAGCAGCGTGCTGCTCCTGGGTAATGGACAGCGTTTCAATCTGAGGAGCAACCCTGGACAACTTCTACTGGCCCCTCATCGGCGGCCATTAGTGTCTTAATCAATTTTACGAGGTAAACCATCACGGCAGCCGACGGAGACGCTGCAGGGTGGGGGGAGTTGGGGGGGGCATAAATTGTGGAAAAAATGAAGAGCGTTGCCTGTGTTTGCAGTTATGACGGGAAAGGTTTGACTTTAATGATGTGATGCTGAAAGTGCTGATTAATTGCGGCGCTGCCGTGTGGAGAGCTCTGAGTGCTTCACTCTGAGTCTGAGGGAAAAAGGAAAGAAAAGACAAACAGCGTTTCCAAACGACGGCTCCCACAGTAAATCTCCAACACTTCACAGAAGCTGCTCTCTGCAGCCACTGGTCTGATTGATTTACTGCTGATGTTCATGATCCCCAGGGGATCAACCAGCCCTCCGGTCTTTCCTCTGATGCCACCATCAGGCCAAACTGCACCTCTTGTGCACAATGAAAATGCAAAAAGGCCAAATGTACTCTTTGCACATTCTTGCTCCCTGAAGGATGCACCACTTGATGAACACACATTCACACTCTCAGTTTGCAGCTTCACTCTGGTAAAAACATAAAACTCCTCCTCAACATGTGATTCTTCATCACCTGCACCTCGGCGTAACATCTGGGGCCACCGACCATCATCCAAAACATCAATACCATGTATCTGTGGAAGCTGAGAGAGGTTTTTGTCTCATGCAGCTGTCCTCTGGAGGCCGTGACCTTGTGACGACCTTCCACCGCCATTTTGATTCAAAGAGAGGAAACTGAAGAGCAGCTGTTTTATCCTCCAGCTCTACAATCGTATAAAACCACATCAGGGACATTCGATCGTCCAGAGGTTCACGCAGGTTCACCTCCTCATCTACAGTGGTAAAAAGTCAACAATCTAGAAAACAGGCTCAGCTCTGACAGCTCCTCTTCATACGCTCAACATGACGAACAAACACCTCTGACCTTCATAACCTCCCACATCTCTCACCACTGCTGAATCAACCAGGGATAACGTTATCACCCAGACTTATACACATCCAGTTTAGTTTGTTGAAGGTAAAAAGGTAGAGGAGTTCTCTGTTGAAATGCATTGTGGGTAATGTGGCTCCGTCCTTGGAAACAGCTCAGTGATGTTGTCAGCAGCCATCAGATCCTCCGGCCTTATCGCAACAAAACTGAACCTTAATCTCCCGACTGTCCATCAACAGGAAAGCGTCTCTTTAACTAACGTTCACCTCACAGAGTAAAAACCTGGGCGGCAGCAGCAGTGGCGGCGGCGGCGGCGGCGGCAGCGGCGGCGGCGGCAGCGGCAGCGGCAGCAGCTCTGGGTCTCTGCTCCTCCTATTGTCTGTGCTGTTACATATTCTGGGAACATTTCTAGTCTTTTCTCTCTGCTCTTTTTTTTTTTGAGTGATTTGATTCTGTCCGATACGCTATCTGAGTCAGGAAGTCACAAATAGAAGTTGTCAATTTAAACAAGTCTTTAGTCGTTTAATGCAGTGAAGTGAAAATAGAGCCTTTCATGATAACTTTTCTTTTAAAAACAAAGCGATAACACGTCGACTCGTCGGTGCTGAAACATTAGCATCGGCTTTGTGAAGGATTGTGATTGAAGTCTTCTGCCTTTAATGTCTTTTTCTTTTTTTTCCACTGTGACATCCTGAGATTGGTGAAATCCAGACTCTCCTCTTATTTTATGTATTTACCATTTCAGGGAAGGGTCCATTATTACGTATCCAATTACCAGATTTTCCACCAGTGTGTTTGTTGCTGCTGGGGCTGAAGATGTGCAGAGCAAATGTGGAACATGGAGGAAATAATGAGGTAAAGATGGGAGGAGTTGTTCTGCAGCCACAGAGCTGCACTGCTACACTTCAATATGCTAATGTCCTGTATGTTCTACTGAAGCACAAAGCAAATCTCATGATGTGTTCATGTTCTTCTCTTATTTGTTGCTTTGGTGATTGTTTTTATCAGGATGAATAGGAAGTAAAGATGTTTGTATGTAAACTGTCTTTGTTTCAGCTGCTCTGTAACACACACAAACCTTTATGATCATAATTAGTGGTTTAATTGTACACAGGGACTCAGAGACTATTTCTGTACCTAATTCTGACCTAAGACCCTAAAGTGTCCTGAGATGTAAGGTTTAAATGTAAATTCAGAAGCTGCAGCATCACATCACGTCACAGACGACCTTCTTCTTCTTTTTTTGCTGCATCATTCTACAGTAACAGAGAGTGACGATGGGATCAGGTTTAATTAACTCTAACCCCACGTCAGGGTGAGTAGAGATTATTAAGTGACTGGATCACACAGTAACTGACCCACGGCCTCTGGTTCCACATTAGTTCTGCTCATTTTCATCACAGCAAATTTGTTTGTTTGGAAATCTTCAGAACATCAGCTTGGTCCTGAAGTGACCACAGACTAACTCTGATCCTCTTCTGTATGCAAAAGTTTCCAACTAACCAATGAGAACCTGCAGCAGCAGCAGCAGCAGCAGTGGATGTCGATCACACAGCCAAACCCACTGATCAGGTTTGATTTGGAAATTCTCATTCAACCCTGGTTTGCAGGGCGACAGCAGCGGTGGCCAATCTACCAGTCCCAGTTCCTGACTCACCTCGCCTGCACGCAGAGCAGAGCAGACCCAGAGTAATCTCCAGCTCCCAGTCCCTCAGTCTGGGCCTTAATGTCACCGTGTTACCAGTTTAAACCCCGGCTGCACTCTGCGTGATTGATACCTCCATCTTCAGGCAGATGTCAGTGATTCGCTTTGATCGACAGTTTGAAATGACTTTCTTTACTCACCCAAAGTGCTTTCTGTCTGCTCCCACCTGAGGTTATTGAATCAGTAATTCCTGCTGCATTCCCCGCTACACACACACACACACACACACACACGGTGAATTTTCCCCTTTCTTCCTTCAAACTATATGCTGCTCTTTAGACGTCGTGCCATTGACCTGAGTCTGACTGATAGAGCTCTGTCAATAGAAAGTTTTGCAGTGTGGGTGTATTTAATTATCATAATCCAGCCACAAGTCATCTGCTGCAACAACAGTTTTGCATAAACAAGGAAGTGCGAGAGAGCGAGAGCGAGAGGGAGAGAGGGAGAGAGTGATTGTATTATCTCATTTGACTGAGTTGAATTATTCCTTCAATTTCCTATGTGAGGACCCAGAGAGCGAACGGCATGTGGTTTGTGTGATTTACAGTCACATTCCCCGGTGTAATATCACCTTGGCAGCACACGTGTCAGTGCTGTGGCATCTCATCTGGGGTTACGTAAGGGGAGACCACAGATAATACTTAAATAAAGCATCACTGGGAGTGTAATTTCAGGCCCTGAATGTGAAAGTGGTGCTGCTTCATCATCTCAAGCACGCTGTGGAAAATTGCCTAAATGTTAATCCAACTGTTGTAGGAGCTTGTGACAACTCCTCCACCCCTCTACACCAACAGCAATCCACTCTGTTTCTTCTTGACAGCTACTCTGTTTGCCATGGAAACGCCATTGTTCCACACTGAGAGATTAAAAAAAAAAAAAATCAGATGCTGAAAGTAATTCAAAGAAAAACCCACAGGATGAGCCAGGATTTAAGTGGCCATTTAAATTAGGTGTGAGGACTTAGAGGGGAATGAATGCGGAGTCTCAGGTGATGAGGCGATGTCACCGGATGAGACAGGCTTCAAATGAGCTCATCCCCGCTCGCCAGAAGAGAAAATCAAACATAATGAAGAAAGCAATGTAAAAACCCACACTGATGTGTGTCGGGCTGAGTCTGAGGTGACCTTGACCCAGGATCCTTCAGTTTGTGTTAAAGCTCCTTGAAGGGGCTGTTTTGATATTAAAATGAAATCAGATGGCTGTGTAATGTAAAAAAAAAAAGAAGAGAGGATGATAGTAATTGTGACCCACTGGGAGATAAGAGGCCAGCCTGCAGCTCTGTGCAGCGTTTAGCCCAGTTTAAGCTCCTTGTTTGGGGTTTCCAGCCTGTGCAAATGTTTTCAGGGGCAGAGAAGATGCAGATAAACGTCAGAAACAGAGCGAAGCAGAAACACCAAACAGCCGCTGTCACCAACCTCCAGCATCAGGCAGCTGCTGTCAGCACATGTACATTACAGCGTGGACGACCTGCGCGGCAACAGACCACTGAGGGACCGCCAGGTGGACGACCAGAGGACACACTGACACTGACACACACACACACACACACACACACTGACACTGACACACACACCCAACAATGATCATAACAATAACACTCTGAGTGCATGAGCTCAAGTGTTTTTTCAGGACTGATACTGATACTGATTATTAGTAATCAAGGAAGGCTCCTCCTCCTGGTCTGTGGCGCTGCACGTAGAGGCTGGTGATTGGCTATCAATTGTGCCATGTGACCAATCAGTGACTTCAGGCTGCATCAGAGCGTCTTAAAATACATTCAGTATCATAAAAATGCCAATATTATCAATCATGCTGATGATCGGTACTGCAACATATAGGTACAGGAAGCTGGAAGGGTCAAACCGTCAACAGCCCTCGTCCTCAGAGGTCGCAATCTTGGCTTCGTAGCAGAAGAAGAGAGAACGCTAACGTGTTTTCAACGTGACGGGACACAGGAAGTAGAGATGACAATGAACAGTTGTTTTTAAAGTAAGGTGTTGTAGTAGTACACAGAAGTACAGTGTGTACAGTGTGTACAGTGTGTACTCGTACAGTGTCAGTGATGTGAGCTGCGGCTGCTGCCTCCATGTCCACAGCTTTCACCAATCGATCTGCTGATGCTGTTAACTTTGATGGATTTGCTGTTTGTTTTTTAAAGATAATCTTCTCCATATGATCCTGTCATTTCATCTGTTGTGTTTGTTTGTTTGTTTGTTTGTAGCGCAGCCAACCACTACAACTCCCCGGTGCTGTATCAAGGACCAGAGCCCTTCACCAACCTCCAAACTCGCTGGACGAGCTCCACACATTGATCGTATTTTTCTTTGGACGTGGACCAAAACTTAAACACAGCTGCTCCCACGTGCCGGTTTCAAAAGACTCTTTTTTCCTTTCCTCCGTTTCCTGAGCTGTTTCTCAGGCTTCAATTATAGCTCTTTGAGGAAACACATAAATGTCTCATTGAGTCTGTCACTGTAATACTCATTCAGCCCAAGAATGAACGATCAAAACTTCAAGCTCATTCATAATGAGCTTTAACTTCTTCCAACTGTCTGTGGCTCTGTGGGCGACAGCATCCATCAACAGCAGATTACAGCACAGCAGATCTGCTCCATCTCCTCACTGGGCTGCAGAAGTGGGACACGAGTCTCCTCCTAACTGTCCCACTTAGCTCTTTGTCTTCGCTGCCTCGTCTCGTTAGCAGCCTGCGTGGCTGTAAACACTGTGCAGCGACCAATACAGAGCTGCATTAACCTTAGCTAACTACAGCCAGCAATTAGCCTCTAACAGTGTGAGGCAATCATGAGCTGCACCATGATGAAAACAATGTTTTCCTCACCGCAGCCTTCAAAGGAAGTCGCTGCAGCTGGTTTTCGTGCAGGTATTCGTTGGCCTGTCAGTTTCCATGATCTATATCACAGGGTTCACGTCCACGAGCTGCAACACATTAACTACACAAGTGAAGTGCAGGAAAGCCACGAGCTGCACAACACTCTTCACTAATTAGCTGATTCATTAAGAACCACAGCGACTGGGTCACAGAGGCCAACCTGAGATTCAGGCCGGACGACTGCGACACCTGATTAAATCAACTTTATCATAAAGAGCAGCTCAAACTGATTTCAGTCTCAGGAGACAGAGGATGTTATGAAACAGCGTTTAGCTGCTGACTGTGGCTGTGAAGGGCAGCAGAGGCCCAGCAGCTCTTTGCAGCCAAACAGGCTCAAGCAGAGACGCAGCTTGTGAATAGGAAAAGCAGCCAAATGCTCGGGGCCCCCAGGCTGTTAGAGGGGCCCCCCGAGGGCTGACACACTTAACTCCACAGCGACGTCTCCAAACGCATGATTTTTGTTTTGTGTTTTTCTCCTCTCTTTAAAAACAACAACTAATGGAGGATTTGCAACGACATCTCAGTAGGAGCCCTCCCCACAGGGCCCCGCGTCGCTCCCTGGACGATTCACAACAACGTCTCTGAAGCCAAGTATTCTCTCACTGAAGCTGCACATATATACTGTATATTATTATCATTATGAAGAGAGTTAAACTGTAAGTACATATGTAACTGCCTCCTCAACGTGTAAAAATAGCTGCCGGGTTTTAAACGCTGCAAAATCTAGAGGCTCAAAGGGAAACTTCCTTAAAGCAGCTTAATGTGCTGATGAGTGCTGCTCTGTGAAGCTCAAGTTCTCTCATTGTGTGTTCAGGATTTTACTGTTATTTCAGATCTGTATTTGGAAAATGACGAGGTCAATAAAGCATCTGGGCGTCTGATGAGCCAACAGGAGGTTGAACAGCATCGTGTTTTATTCATCAGGAGGACGGAGCGACAGCAGCTACGTTCACTGTCTGATATTTAAGTGGGAAATTGCCTGTTAGCTCCATAACGCTCCATTTCGTGTTTGTGATTTTCCAGTTTTCCGTAGAAACACTGTGAACGACGACACAATGGATCGGTGCAGTTTATGTAAAATAAACTCTGGTGCTGGGGAATTGGCACTAGACAAAACATGAAGAGGAGGAGGAGAAGGAGCGAATAATAAACTCTCTCTCAGGGCTTCTGGGTAATAAAATCCATCAACACTTTTAAAACACCAGCTGCAATCTCCTGCTGTCATTTGGAGCTGCTAAAGTGAGACATGGCTGTAGCCGGCGCGTTAAAATAAACAGCCTGACATTTTGGGAAATACACATTGATTGCCATCTTACCCAGAGTCAGATGAGTAGATCAATATCATTTTCATCTCAGAGCAGCCACTACACAGATTTAAGCCTGGAATCAGGAGACACTGTTAGCATGGCCGCGTCGAGAGGAGGAAGAAGAAGAAGAAGAAGAAGAAGGAGAGGCACTCAAATTACAGAGCTGCTGCTGCTGCTGCTGCTGCTGCTGCTCTCACCGTCTTCACCTCATCGACATGTGGAGACGAGGATGTAAAACCAACACGGTTCTAATTTCAGTCTGCGTTTGATAATGAGGCTTTTGGTAACATGTCCTCGTATTGAATATACATATATATTGTGCACATAAATAGTCTCTAATTTCCCCTGATAAATAAACCGTGTCGTGACGGGACAGATTCCTCCTTCTGTAAACCCTCATCAGTAACTTATTCAAGCTGCTTCCTCTACCAACACGTCGGCTCTGCTCTGTCGAATCACTTCTTTCATTCAGCTTCCACATCATGCTGCACGGCACTGAGGGCCAGCTGTTGGAGGATGATGAAGGACGTGTCCCCTAAACGCCTCATATGCAGACGATCAGTAGACACTGGGATTTACAGTGAGGAGATGCATGGTCCTCACTCTGACTGCTTGTTAATGCTCATGTTGTGCTGCTGAGTGTGTTTGCACGCCCACATTCAGATTCAGCTCCAGGCTCCACAGTGACTAAGCATGTAGTCACACTGATGTCAGGTTATAGTTCAAATGCAGCTGACACTCCTTCTTAGTGTACCCTAAACGCCTCGCAGACTGTTGGGAGACACTCAGATTCATAGATGCTCCCCAAACATCTCCTATGGAGGCTGACAGTATAGACACTATAATTTACAGATGTCCCCTAAACACCTCACATGTATAAAGCAGCAGCAGCAGCTTCAGTCTCATTATTGGACATGTGCGTCCATACGGCAAAATGTCACCTGCTCGAACTGAATCTGAATCTTTGAAGAACTCTTCATTTGCTAACTCTGTTTTCACCGACTTCAGGTCTGACATTTAGTTTTCAAACGTCCACATATCGACTCCGGTGTTTGTGAAAATGAACTTTGAGATGAAAGATTTACGAGGAGAAAAACATTAAATGAGTCAGCAGCCTTGTTTCCCCACCGAGGCCATTCAACCACTTTCAGACATGATTGAATGACACTTCATCCAGACTTTGTTTGCTTTACTTGTTTCAGAGTGTTTTAGTAAATGGACCTGGGGGTTGACAGGCAAACAGGATGATTAAAAAAAACAAACTGACACTGAAAAAAGTCTTCAGGTCTGACTGGAAGAGCCGGCGCTCGTTCACCAGCAGCATCTGATCCTGACATACGACCGAAGATACATTTGAGTCTCGTTCTGTAGAAAATCACTGCAGATAAAGAAGCATGGAGATGACAGAGGAAGAGGAGGAGGAGGAGGAGGAGGAGGAGGAGGAGGAGGAAGGGAGGGGGGCAGGGACGCAAGAAATCATTAGTTTAGCTCGATAAAGTATCCATGTGGGATGGAAATGGAGCGATTCTCCATCTGAGTTATGCCCCTAAACAATCGCCATAATTGTTTGGAGGCGCCCCCCCCCCCCACCCTCCCCTCGATCGATGAAAGGATTATTGGCACTGACAACACATGAGTACATATCAGTGTGTGATCAGTGTCATAACTGTTCCAGTGCAACAATACATTACATTTAATATCCTCGGACTGCGATGCAGCCGGCGGAGGCCTAAAGCAATTAAAGGCAGAATCAATGCTCTGAGTCAAAACACTGTGACAGCTCTATTATCCCTGGATATAGGAGGCCCAGTGAAGTCCCATTTCTCTGCTGCTGCTGCTGCTGCTGCTGATGCTCGCTCTCCCTCTCTCTCTCTTCCTGTTGTCTGCTGCACGCACACACACACACACACACACACACACATTCTCATCTGTCTTTAACTATCTGCAGTAGAGTAGATACACCGCTGCACTATCACACACATAATACACCGACCTTTCACGTTTTCACCCCCCCACCCCCCCACCCCACACCGCACCACCACACAACAACAAACATCCTCACTGTGAAATAATCCCTCCTGCTATTTTCTTACTCTCTCCTTCATTACCTGCCTCTCCCTCGCTCCGTCTCCCTGTCTGTCAGCATCAGTCTTTTGCTGTTGAAATGAACCCTGCCCCCCCCACCATCAATGTCAGAGGCACATCATCATCGGTGACAGCACTTTTATCTAATCCCGCTGTTTAATGTGCTCGGGCTTCCTCTGGTTCTCCAGGTACAACGGGTGGGTGGGTTGGGGGGGGGGGTGATTTTCTTTTGCCTACATTTGTTCATTTTGACACATAATACTTTGCTTCATTGATCAACAGATCCACTGGACGCTGATCTCCGATAATTCCGTCAGAATTACCCCCCCCTCCCCCACACACACACACACACACTCGTCTCTCTCTGTCTTCTGAAGGCTAACACTGGTGCAACCTGCCGTCCAACCACAGAAGCAGAAGCCATTAAGGACACTGAGCGTGTGTCCTTGGTGAATTCTCTGGGAACAAACGGAGGAACGTTCCATTAAACAGCTCTGAGTCGAAGCCTCCGACCTCCTGCAGCAGTGGAGAGGCTCTTACAGAGCACTGTGAACATACGTCTGATGTCAGTGTGAAGTGAGTTAAAACTTAGATGATCGTCAGAGGGGATGACTGATGAAAACGACCGGATGCCGGGGGAGGGCACACGACAACTGTTTTTTTTCTCTCACTGATAATCGATAAGATTTTAAAGAGTTTCTGTCCACACCTGAGGTCCAGAGAGGCTGCAGGTGCAGGTGTAGTAAGAGCTCTGCCTCTGAACTAACATCACTGCTGTCATCACTACAAAAACAACAACAGCTATGACTCTTCAAAAATCAACATTTGTTATTGTTTCAAATCAAGAAGCTATCAATCAATAAGCTATAATCATCAGACTCGTCTGTGTATTTATCAGACTGATGATTATCTGATCATGTCTGTTGTTGAGGTGTTACATTAATTAGAGAAGAGAGGATGTGAAGGACTGCTGAGATCGCCCCCCCCATCAGCTGGGGTCAGGCCCCCAAGACCAGGGAGCATCCACTTTAAACAGGGAGGTGTGGTTGTGATGGAGCTGGTGGACGGTGCCAGACCTTCACACGCTGTGAGAGCTGAACTACAGCACACGGGGCGGTGGCATCATTACTCCTCACTGGTGAATTCAGATTTTCTGCTGAAGGTGTGTGTTGGAGCTTCTGTGGGCCGAGCAGCCACCGTCTCACAGCTGCGACTCTCCGGCTGCTTCTGCTGTTGATTCAACACGAGTCGCTGCCCAGACAAGCAGCGAGAAGAGGCCGGTGGCAGCGAGGAGACAATGCCAAACGCTCTGCCAGAGCTGCAGGCTGCAATCAGCCACAGATGCTCAACAATGGCCCGACGGCGCCCGATTATCTTGTAGAAATGGTGATATTTGACCTGCTAAGCCTCAGTGTTTATTTTTTGTGCTTAAATATTCTCAGTCATATTTATTTTATGAGGTGTTTTACATGAACGTTGCAAGAAAATCCCTACAAATCCCTCTGAAATCTATCCACTAGTTATTCATTAAAGGAAAAGGAAAATCCACTCCACTCCAACTCCACCCCCCCCCCCCCGAGCAGATATACATACATTTACGCCTTGTGAACAACTGTATTTGTGGTTAAGAAGAATTTCAGCCTCACTCACACGAAGACGACACGTTTGTCCCGTCCACCCGTGCTGCTCGGCGTGAACAGTGAGTGAGGCTGACGCCGGCGGACAGCGAGCGCTGACTGATGAGCGAGCTGCCTGAGGAAGTCACACTGCATGCAGGTGTCCTGACAGGTTTTTTTGTCACTTCCCTGTCAGTAGGTTGACTTTAATGAGGTGTAGCAGCTCCTGCAGCCTGCCAGCTCCAAACACACACACACACGTGAGCGTTGTTACTCCACAAGCATCTGTAACGACCACAGAGCTTCAGCTCATCCTGCTGCTGGAGCTGCTCCGCTGACGTCCAGAGTGACTCCGGTAATGTCCACACCTTCACTGTGATTCACTGCAGACGCCGTGTCCCTGTGCTCGTCATCGTGGGGGTTTCATAATGATGCATTAGGGACATTTTGTCACAGTTTGTAATCTGCAGGATACGTCACGAACAGACGACAAAGCTTGAACTCAACCCCTGAAATCAACATCAAACAGACAGACAGTTATTCTTTCCTCCTCTCTCATCCCTCCATCCACATGGAAACACTACTACATGCTGCTGTCAATCAAAGCAGGTCGTTCAGAATCACCTCCTGTAAACAAAAGGAGATAATGGCCTTTTTTTTTTTTTTTTTACTGTGTCTAGCTCTGTTCACTCTGCAAAGAGTTTTGCAAAAGCTCAGTTCACAGCGACTGCAACCTGAGTTTGCAAAAGAGAAACACCTGAACACAGGTGGAGTCCAGCTGAGAGGAGTCAGGTCACAGCTCTGGTCCAATCAAGTTGATCAGATTCTATACGAATGCAGCTGCTCTGCACGGCTCACACTCTGCCTGCATGTTAATCCTGGACCGTTGAGTGGCCCACATTAGTATTTAGCTCGGAGCTCCACAGTGACTAAGCATGTAGTCAAAGTGACGTCAGGTTATAGTTCAACTGCAGCTTTTCACTCTGATTCTCGATGGAACAAAAGGCTGCAGACAGACCATAATGACCACTTTGTACTATTTGTTTCTCAGCTGGATTCAAACTGTCAAGTAACTGTCAACTACTCACATGGACGTGCTGGAAAAATCAAAAGGTAGCAATTAGCAGGGTACTCAGAGCCTTACACTCAGTAACTCACAGCCGTCACATTAAAAAAGGATTTCTCACTGTAATCTGGAAAATCTGTGGGCAGATCTGAAATACAACTAATAATGATAATAATAATTCATTTGTGATCATATGAGCTGCGGTTAGTGCAGTATAGCACATTAATTAATGTTCTGGCTGTGGTCCAGAGGCTCCGTCTTCACTGTATGGAGATGAGTTCACTGTCACATGATTCATTTAGATGAGTTTGACTAACTCAGATGAACTAAGATGACAGCAGCAGCAGCTTCTGCTTCAGCACCGACTCTTACAGCCTCATTACATCCAAAGATACCATCTACTTCATGATGCATTTCATTAATAGATTTGCACTGATTCCAATTAATCACTGATGGTTAGTAACTGTGCAACACAATGAGCTGAGCTGCTCCGCTGCGGTTTTAATCCAGGTAGGAAACAGTGACGAAATCCAGGTTGAAAGTCCCTTTGAGTCTGGAGACGTCGTAATGAAAGGAAACAGGAGAAGAGTCGATGATACAATATGAGAAAGCTTTCAGAGAAGGAGAAGAAACCATCAAAGCTGATTAAGCAAATGGAGGTTGTTGTTGTTACAGAGCAGAGGAAGGAGATTTCAATATCAGGTCATGAGATGAAGACGTTGAGCAGCGATGTCGTCATGTTTCTTTTACTCCTCCGACGGCTCACACACAATCTGAAGATGGTTTTTTTTTCTTCCTTTCAGGAAACAGAGAGTTCAGCCGACTGCAGCGTCTCTGCAGCTCTGATCTGTTCGCAACATATTATCTCGTCATGTCACAGTAATGTATTTATATCCTGTTAGATCCCCACGGTGCACACAGCGTGGAGGAAGCTGGACGGTCAATAGAGGCTGACAGCTCATTTATCTGCCCCGGCGCCCCTCGTGGTTTAATCCGGCCCTGTTACTGTAATCATTTGTAATGACTCCATCTTGTCGCAGCAATTTGGTTATTTATTTTTTATCTGCAAAAAGGTCCCATTGAGCCACCGAGACAATACAGCATGACTCTCTATTATCATTTCCTGCTCCTTTCTAAAAATCTGAATCAGCCATTGTTGGATTTTTTTTGGCTGCATGCGCTGGTGCCTCTGACTTCTCCAGAAAAAAAAGCCAGAGATAATTCTGTGTGACTTTTGTTTGGGGGGGGGGTTTAAAATCTTTAGAAACCTTTAACAGCAACGTTTCCCTGCCAAGACTTTGTCGGTGGCTCCATTCACTGTGATTCAGCAGCAGCAGCCTTTTCCTTCCAGGCCTTTCCTCAAAAAAAAAAAAAATAAAAAATACGCACGGAGCAGAAACGGTTTCAAGTCATTCTTTCTGCTAAATACAGAACAATAGAGTCTACATTTGAAATCTGGCAGCTGGCGTATAATTATCTGTATGTGAGTGAAGACAGGTGAGTAAAAGGACCTGGAGCCATTAGAGGAATTAATCATGATGGCCAATAAAAGTCCACTACATGAGATCCCAGCTCCTCGGGGGACGGCATTATGGGCCATGAGTCCTGTAAGCTGAAACAAATCATCCTCAGCTCTTCCTGCCGTCGTTATGATCGGGGGTTAAATGGAAGCAGCAGCGGCACCGTCCTCCTCCTCTTCCTCCTCCTCTTCCTGCCCTCCAACTTCAGCCGCCTGTTTCATAACCTCAGAGAGAAGCGGTCTTTACTGCACATTTATATCTGAGGCATTCATCACCTCCTCCTTCTTCTTGACCATCACAGAGTTTTCAGGTCGTCTGTCTGATCTGGTGGAGACGACATCTCAGCAACACTGTCAGGGAGCGTCTTCAGATTTGGCATAAACGCAGGTGCAAAGACGAACTGTGGGAGTCAAAAGGTCAAAGGTGATGATCAGGCTCAGACCTTAAGTCATGACTTTGGTTTTGCAAAATGCAACATCTTCAGAAATGCTCAAGGAAATCAGCGATGAACTGATTGGACTTTGGTCGTCAAAGGTCAAAGGTGAAGGTGAACAGTGAAATCGGGATAAACTCACAGAAATGATGACGTGCTGTTTGTTTTTGCTCGTTCCCGTGGCGATGATTCATCTCGTATGAATTATTCACACACTGAAGCTGAAGTCGAATAAACATAAAGGTAAATATCAGAATTCAACGTGTCCGTTCGTAGAGAAGAGAAGTGATGTCGCCGTGTGCTGAGCTGAGTGCAGCAGGACGAGTTCATATCACTCTGAGCTGCAGCTGCTCCATCGAACACGTCGCAGACTCACTTTATCTCAAGCACAATGATGTGAATCAGAGACAGGTGTGGTGGTGAGTTTTTAACTGCAGGATCAACACAACGAAGCAGAATCATTCTTTTTTGTTTTCACATTCATCACATTATTATTGTTGTGTTGTGTCTCATCTTCCTCCTCCTCCTCTTCATCGTTCCTGACACATTCCCTGTGTTTCCTGATCTGTCAACACCACCGACTGCTGATCAGCAGGGAAAGTGTGAGACTGTCCTAGGTGTGTGTGTGTGTGTGTGTGTGTGTGTGTGTGTGTGTTTGAGGATCTGCTCTCATGAAACTTTACTCAAAAAAATAAGCTAAAAAAAAAAAAACTTCCAGATGATTAATAAATGATCAGCTTGATGTTGTGAACGTCGTGTTTTCACTCTGACAGCCACTAATTCACATTTAAAGACTCAATCAACAGACTCGAACGAACTCGAGCCGTGTAATTTGTCACATGAACATCAAGTTTGCGTGAGTCTGTTCTCGGCGTTACATCGTCATTACGCTACGAGCACAAATTAATGAAGGAGCCTGCGCTGCATTAACAGGCTGCCATGATAACTGTGAAATAAAATGATGTGGATGTAATGATAAACACCGTGATAGATTACACACACATTATCAGGAGTCAACTCATTGATCTTAACACTGTTCAGATATTAATTTGATTTATTTTAATAATTATTTTGGTTCTGAAGGAAAAAAGTGTAGAAATAAAAGAGGAGCGATAACAACAGATGATAATAATGTGAACTAGAATATTAAAAACACAAACAGCATATTAATTAAGATCATCACAGCTGAAGATCAATCATGCTCATTAGGAAACGACTCAACTACAGGAAGTTGGGATTGATTCCAAACTACTGGATCCACGGAGGGACAAACTAAATGCACCCAGAATGCACTGAGAGCTTTTTGCTTTTGAAAATATCAACTATCAAAGTGATGAAGTGACACGAAGCTGCTTTCACTCCACTGTATTGACCGAACACATTCCAGCAGCTGTTATCATACATGTTCTCTCCTCATCATTCACAGCTCACACGACGGAGCAGGTCTGAAAACACGGCGCCACATTCATTAGCTGTGTGTTCATGTTGTTGTATGTGGACTTATATCTTCCACAGAAAAAGCAGCGTTTGGCACCTGAGTCTTTGATTCAAGACAAAATGACTCAAAGGAAAAAGGAAGGAAAATTTTGCCGAAGCAGGGAAATGTTTGGGGCCTTAAACCTCTCACAAACACTCAGTACAGTGCACTGTCACCCATTTCCTGCACGTGAGGCGTTCAGGTGACATCTGTAAATATGCAGCATCTGCAAACTGTGTGAATGTGCAGCATTTACAGGGCTTCTGTAAATCATAGCATCAGCCAACAGTCTGAATGCAGGGCGTTTAGGGGACAACTACAAACTGTCACATCCTCCAATACTGTGAAGTAGCCCAGGATCAACACATAATCTGGGGGGGGGGGGCATAACATTGAAATACTGTGATAAAAAAAACAAACCAAAAAACACCTGAAGACCACGTTACCCTGCAGATAACTGCAGACTAGTTCCCGGTTTTTAAACTAGCTTTGAGTAGCTTTGTGTGGTGTTGTGACAAATCACTGTTGTTTCCTTCTTCCTCATCATGTATCTTGAATGAGGCAGATATCCACCCCCCCCCTCCCCAACTCCCCCCAACATGATGCCAATCAGACCCTGCTTCCTTCCCGACTCTATAGACACAGGCGCGATCTGCAAGTACTACAAATAAACAAAAATACATCCCTGCCTCGGATACTACAGCAGAGAGTGACAGAGGAAAAGGAAGGGGTGGTGCCGCTCGGCGACGTCTCCAACAATGGGAAAGTATTCCGACAGAGTCGACATCAAAGGCATCATCTGTAGGCATTTGGAGGAGCCTCAGATTCAATTTGAAAAGTACTTCTCTGAGTCTGACAGCTGCTGTTGTGACACCAAATGGGTTCAGTTTCCTCTTAGTGACAGCGTAACAGAGGGGTCAAGAGGAGCAGTGACAGCAGAGGATCGGCTGATTGAATTATCTGCAGCTGCTGTTTAGGAAAAAAGGGCCGATACCGGATCAACTGCCCCTCTTGTCTGTGTCGTGGATCGGCTCGCCGGGGCGGCTACCGAGCCTGACAGCCGGGCCAGCGAAGTGACTTTTCTGTTCACGGCTGCTGCATCGCTGCTAAGTGTTGGAGGCAGGGAAACAATACGACACCACGCTTCACGGAGAATAACGAGTGTGTGTCCAATCAGGGAAGAATAGACTGTTTGCGAGGTTTCAGGTGTGTGTTCAGATTTCCCACCAGAGCAGGATTAAAAATGCATTTTAAAGGAGTCCACAGAGAGAGAGCCTATAGGTGGAGGCTGAGGAACACCATCACCAGATAAACCGCTGCCCACTGGAAAAAAAAACAAAAAAAAAAAGCCAAGCGCAGCTAGTTTGAATAAACACACACATCACACCAGGCAGCAGCGGCGGCGGCAGGTCCTATTTTAAAGCTAATCCTCGCTGCCGTATCAGCAATAAAAAGATATAAAATAAAGCCTGTGCATTCACATCCACATGAAGAGAATAGGCCGTGTGTATAAGCTGATTGCCACGGTGTTAAAGTCACAGCAAAACCCGAACACCTCCGTCATTACGCATGTATTATAATCTCCCTCCACTATCAAACAGCAAAGATAAACCATCTCCCTAATCCATGTTTAATTTCCTGTCCCACTGTGATGCATATAAGCCCTTTTTCTGCCATCACTGGTCATTATCTGCCGCTGATTAAAGCACCAAAAGGAATATGGTGGATTATGTGGAAGCTGCTGGTAAATATATTGGCTGCAGAGGATGTATAGGCATGTGAGAGCAGCAGTGACTGATGTTCCCTCCACTGAGTTTTTGTCTGATTCCCCTAAATCGACAACAACAACAACAACAGCAACAGCAACAGCAACAACAGCAACAGCAACAGCAGCACAGCAGCAGCAGTCCCGCCACTGCTTCAAAGCAGTTGAAGTTGGTGACGTTGGCGGCTCAGAAACATCCACATTGGTCGCAGGTCGCAGTGATGTGCTCATATTTAAAGCTGCACTAATTCTTCTTTTCCTTCTGACCCTGGATCAAATTACCAAGTGTGTCACCCACAGAGAGTCGTCAGTCTAAACTCCGAGGCAGTGGGAGGCAACTGGGCCACAAACTGGCCCACTTTAAATCTCACAGAGAGTCTGCCCCCACCTGGAGGAGGAGGAGGAGGATGGGGGGGGGGTTGTTATACTGGTGTGAACTGGTGCGTTTCCATTAATCTGATTGAAAAAAGCACAGCCTGTGATTTGAAACCGTGAGAGAGCACGGGATGGTGGGAGCTGTCCAGCTGAGTCATGCCTCAATCAGGCCTAGACCCCGTCTTTGCAGTCGTAGCAGCTAGCTGTTAGCAGTTAGCCGTTAGCTGCCAGGGAGGGGCGGCATGAACAGCTCGGTTCAATTAAAGATCAAGTCATGTGATACAGTGTGGTGTGTGTCAACACACTCAGGACAGTAGATGAGGATCTGCTCTGCGCTGCACGTATGAATCTCTTCCAGATATTTCCCCAGAGGCTCCTGTTTCCTTATTGCATCACACTTCCCATATGTTTTATCCATCTGCCCATCTCTTCTCTTCATCCGTCCTTCCGTCTCGCTCTCTCTCCCTCTCTCTGTTGTTTAATTCTTCCTCAGCTCACGAGCGGACGCTGCTCTGGACCCAACAATAGAGCCATTTAAAGTTCCACATCAGGGTTTTTACTGCCTTTTCAGAAATGAGGGTTCAAGACGTTTCCAGAGTCTGAAAATAAAAACAGCAGCTTTATTTTATTATCAACCTCATTTACTGATGAACGAATGTGAGCGCGAGCTTTTTTCTAAATGACTTTCATTTCTGCAGCCTCTTTAAAAAACAAACATCCTCATGTAAGAGCAACAACACAGGAACTGAAGAGGTCTGCCACAGTGAGAGGAGGCACATTACAAAAGTGTGAAAATCCTGAGCTGCACAGTTAAAATAAAAAACATCCCTCTGACCTTCAAATATCAAAATGCATTATGTTTGTGCTGCATGACGGAGCAATGAGTCAACCCGGCGCTTTGATTTTCAAAGAGGAGAAAAGCAGACAGGCATCGGAATCAGATTTATCAATATGGAGAGAAGAGCAGCTGCAGATTTCATTATGGCTTTTTTTCCTGTAGAATCGACTGAGAGCTTCGTCTGTCACTCTCTCTGACACCACAACAGTCAATCATCCTCCATAACACTCGCTCTGCCGCCGTCACCGCAGGATAAATGCCCTCCAACTACAAAACCTTGACACAACCTCTCTCCAATGTTGACTTTGTCCATTAGGCACCATTCACCGAGGAAATTGTGCTTTTAACTGATTATGCGACATCTCGAAGCTCCAGGCTCCTCTTCCTCCTCCTCCTCCTCATCCCTCGGAGCCATCGAGCTGCGTCGCTGTCCAGAAACGATTAAAAACACATCAGTGTGCCACACTGTTGCACGGCGTGACGTCCTTCATTACCATGAACACACAGACAGACGCTCATTTATTCTGAGTCTGCTCCACACAGGCCCACGCCACGCAGGACTCACCCCAGCACCAACTATGGATCGATCCACCCATACCTTCCTTTACTCTCCGTCCTATAACATCAACACCTGAAATCATATTTACCTGCTCTAATTAGAGATGCTTAGCTAAATTAGCACATTAGCAGCCACCTGCAGCGCTCCCTCTCGGAGGCTAAAGGACAATCATTTGGCTAATGGGGCTCCCCTCCACTTCCTGCTTCAGCTCTGACTCACAAACATGCAAAAGGTGCAACATGACGTTTTGCTGAATTGCTGCATTAGCTTCCAGACGCTGTGGCTAATTAGCTGCTACACTTCAAATATCCTGTCAGATGTCAAACACCGGTCAGTTTGGATCAGGTTTTTTTTTTTTTTTTTAAATGTCTTTCTTCACCACCACCGCTAATAAAACGCCGTCTGGCCGCGGTTTGTTTACGCCGTGTCGACCTGCCCTTGTCAGCTGTCAATCAAACGTGCACGGCAGCCTGCCTCCTCAGAGGGCAAAGGGACATTTCAGCTCCGCTTGCTGTTGTTTTTTTCCTTCTACCATTTAATGACATCAAATTACTGATAAATAACCAAGGAATTATTTCTGACTGCGAGAAGGACGTGTGTCTTCAGTGTGAAGCAGCTGTGATTTTATGTTGTTTATCATGACTTTGTTTCTTTCACGTCAAACCTGAATGTTTCACACTGACAGTTTGGTCCAGACGTTAAACTGAAGGTCATGTGGTTCAGCACAGAACTGTGCGGGTCTGATGCCACTGATATTGCACTGCAGGTTATTGTTGTCTTTTATGGTCAAAGTGCATCCAGATGCCATTTTTCCTGGTGACAGCTGTCATGTCGCATAAAAACAAAAGTACAGTTTAACTAATGTAGAGAATAGAGATGTGACTCAAGCAATGACATCAACAACCTGTCCCTACTCTGCAGGAAGATGCATTTATCTTATTTCTGAGTGTGTGACACACGAGGCAGCAGCAGCAGCAGCAGCAGCAGCAGCAGCAGCAGCAGCAGCAGCAGCATCAATGCAGCAGCCATCAGTGGTTTCACAGGAAGTCCTCTTTGCATGAGTGATGGCGGCGGCCTGAGTAAGCAGCAGCCCACGGTGCACCGGCTGGAAATGAAAGCAGCAGGTCGTCTCACACAAAAACGGCAGCCTCCTGTGGAGAACACGTATTCACCGCAAACCCTCTGGAAGCCATTATCATCATTACCCACGAGTGTGTGTACAGTAAGTGTGTGTGTGTGTGTGTGTGTGTGTGTGTGTGTGTGTGCATAGCAGGGCGTCGGAGCTGATGAGCAGTTAGATCAGGACTGTGCCTGGTGCACGGCATTGACTCCTCAGTGCAGTTCTGTGAGTGAGTGTCGGAGGAGGCAGCAACGGCTGCAGTCGAGCAGTGATGGAGGGGTGGGGGGGTTGATGGGGGGGGGGGGGCGGACAGTAAGGTCACTCATAGAGCACGGCAGCCGATGGATTTTATGCTTCCTTGCTGTTCCACCCACTGGATTTATAAACTCACTTGTTAAGAGAGGTAAAGCTCGCTGCGGCGGCCTGAGAGCGTCCTGGTCAGAGTGCACCTCTGGATGTTTTTAATGGACGTTTGGATGTATCCTGGCCACGGGGGAGGTGGTGGTGGTGGTGGTGGTGGTGGGGGGGGGGCACTTGGCTGGTCCCTCATTTCACTCACCAACAAAAGCCTTGCATCATCTTTGTTTTTTTTTTAAAATTCACCTCATCTTCACAGACACATCACACACCACCACCTCTTAACATACCCCAGGTCGGGTAAATCCTCGTCTGAGTCCAGCAGCAGTGCAGCCATTCATGCACTCCAGGCAGTGTTTGAGGAACCCAATGCAGTATGAATCTTTAAACAGCACACATCTGTGCCGAGTCTCCACCACCATCTCTGATTCTTTGTGCCTTTTGCTGGTTACAGCTTGGAAATCCATCCAGGCGAGGTGCTGCTGCAGCCTTTCTGGTATTCCACACATGCAACAAACCCCCCCCCCCCCCCGTCTATGCACAGAAAGCTTTAAATTGATTCTAAACTGTTATTATTATTCACATATTCACTCTGAAACCTAAGCAGGAATATCAATACACAAGTGCAAACTCCCTCACTGAGCACTGGCTGAAAGGATCTGTACAGTTACCTTCCCAGATATAACTTGGCTTCCCCCCCCCTCCCCTTTTATATCCAGACATAATCCCACACCAAATAGAATTACCAGTGGACAGGGTTGTAAAGATTTACTCAATAAATTGATCTTATGGCAAACAACAGTGGGAGGATTAGCTGGATAAAAAGAGAGATCAAACCCGGAGAAGAATCGAATCCACCTCTTCAGAGTAAGAGGGATTTAGGGTTTAAAACCAAAAGTGGAATTGACTAATGTTTCTTTTCTTTACTTAAATTGAAATAGATGGAAATGAAGGTCTCTGTCCGTCATGTGTGACATGGACCTCACAGGTATTAAACCCCCCCCCCCACCCCACCCCCTCTCCAGCAGGCGCTGAGCTGCTCTCTGCTTCTGTGATAGAGGTCAAAGTAGTACAGCTGAAATTCACAGCCTGGGGTTATACTTATTTACACCCCCCCCCATCACCAGAGAAAGGGTTCACCTCTGACTTTTATGTGTGATATTACAAGAGCAGCTACAGATGTGAGTCACATGTGGCTGAATGGATGGAGCTGATCTGGATCTGCGCCTCTTATTCATCTGTTTACAGTGTGTAGATGAATCAGTATCTTGGGCACCAGCAGGTCATAAGGTCATACAGAGACGGCCGCAGTCTAATCTGTCAAACAGCAAATTTAACACGTTAATTGATAAAGTATTGAGTCCAAACAATTGTGAGAAATGAACCTGATATTTTATGAATGATCTGCTTTTGTTTGTTTGTTTGTAAGAAGAAAGTTAATTAAGCCAGTGTTCAGGACTGAGACGGAGGTTAACGCACTGTCTTCAATGAGTTCTTACAGAAAATGTCAACATTTGATTTTCTACTGATTTTCAATCCTGGAGACAAAAGTTTAAAGTCACTGATTTCACATTTCCTGATCACAATGATGGAGCCAGCCCCCTGCAGCCCCCTGCAGCGCTCATGTCACCAAACTGTCTGTGCGCCGTGACGAAGGATCCTGGAATCAACAGGTGCTGAGTCAGCACTGGATTAGTGTCCTCGATGGTGAACGTCACTTTTGTGTTGTCACTGTGGTTTTTTTTTTTTTTGATGACATCATTAAAACTGAAAACGATGTGTTTTGATGAAAGGCGTCAAAATATGCAAAATACCATTTAGCATGATTACACCACATGAGGAACTTAGCGTGAACACTGGTGCTGATTTGCAGGTGGTGGCTCGACCACCTGCAGAGTCTGCACAGCCCCCCCCCACAGTTACAGTGGGTTCATTCATGTGTGTTAAGATGAGATTCGGTAGAAATGAGGAGACGTGTCAGTTGAGAAAATGAGGTTGAATCCTAAAAAAGCTGGAGCTACAGTCACTGAAGGCTTTGACAGGAACAGAGTGACTGAGTGTTGCTTTTCAGCAGCATTTTAATATTCAGTGTTTTAGAAATATGACGATAATGTAGTTTTACATACTATAGTGATGATCTATGGTCTGTGATTACTGGGCTCTGACCCCCCACCCCCCCGTTCAATTAAATGTCTGTGGCCATTTCATGTTTAATTGGGAATAAAAAATTAACTGGAAGCAAAGTTTCATTTATTTTTCCATTGAACATTTGGTTTTTACACAAAACAACTGGACATTTCCATGTTTTTAAAATGCTAATGAATGGTTTGAGTGGTTTTAACCTTCAAGTGATTTTGAATTGATCAACAATCGGAGCCGTTTTAACTCACTGATAAAAATGATGAATAATCTTTAATAATCTTAAACTCAGAGACTGAACGTTTCCACAATGTTCAGCCACAACCATTAACTTTCCCTGAACTGGACCAGAGCATTTGTTGTCTGAATGTGACCACACACACACACACACACACACACACACACACACACATACAGTCCTGTGTTTGGTATGCTCCCCACCCTCCCGACCTCCAGCCTGTGCTCTCAGAGCTCTCTGCAGGCAGCAATGACATTTTCTTCAAAGCAAATTCGACAAAACAAATTAGCAGAATACAAATGTAATTTCTAGGAAACGTACACAAGGAAGCAGAAAAACCTCGGGGCAGCAGAGGACGAGACGAAGACTGGAGGACTGAAGGACTGGAGGAGGAGGAGGAGAGGAGCTCTGCACTGTTTGTCTTTTCATTTTTTATGAAATGCACAACTGAGCTCAGTTCTCCGTCTTCCTTTGGGGGGGGGGTCACTGTCAAAACCAGATCGACAACATCCACAACGAGCAGCCAGTGTCCCAGTTCTGCAGAGACGGGCTCAGACTGACACACTACACCTCTCCCTCTGGTAAACAGCTCATTACTGTCGTCCTGGACAGATGATGTGAAAAAGGTGTCGAGCTTTTCAGAGCGAAATAAAAACCAGACGCTCGTCAAACAAACTCACAGACGAAGCTGCTCGACACCATGAAGTCCAAACACCAGCGCCTCCATCTTCCACCCCGCAGCCGAGGTTCTCAGCGGTGCCTCACTTCCACTGGTGACCAGTGTGATTCAGAATTGATTTTAAAACCAGTGAACGGCCTGACCTCCTCTTACACCATTGACCTCTTGACCCCCGACATCCGTCCTCACTCTAAGATCTGTAAATCTGTCCTCAGTGTCAGTTCCAAGGACGAAGCCTGAGACAGAGCGGGAACATCCTCAGTTAAAGTCCATTATTATAATCATCATGATGAGACTTTCAGTTTCTCCCAGGATGTTTTTTCAGTCCATCTTTCATCTCAGCTCAGCCTTTTTAATTTTGCTCTGTTCCTGTGACGTTGCACTTTTTGGATTTTGATGTGTCCTTCACGTTTGTTGTTGTTGTTGTGTGTTTTCTTATCTGTCTCTTATTTCTCTTCCTGCTCAGTTTTATCTTTATGTTTACGTGTCCTTGTGTAGAAAATCGTTGTGAAGCAAGTTTTGATAAATAAAGTTGATGATGATTAACTAATAATCATCCTTACAGAGGAGGACTGTGCTGATGACATGATGATCAGAACCATGTTTCCATGTGAGTCCAGCTCCAGGATTTTAACGCACTCGTCCCTGTACGACCACATCATTCGACAAAAAGGATCAAATACATTATGGTCTTATGTGTTATTAGACTGTGTCTGTGACTTTAGCTGCAGACAATATGAAACAGAGCCCATCGTAGATTTACACTCAGACGAGACCAGAACCAGACCCAGAACCAGAACCAGACCCAGGACATCAACATCTGGCTCTGACAGGATCAGGATTGATCCTCGGTTTGTAGAAAAATCGCAGCTTCCAGAATGAAACGGCGCCGTGATCAGGCTCCACCACAACAATCTGCTCGTGTTCTCCAACACCAAATGTTTAGCTCACACTGGTGCTCCACCATCACATCACCCCTCCCTCCCTCCCTCCCTCTCTCATCTCCCCCCTCCTCTCTGTGTATCTTTACTCTTTGACGTGAATCAACAAAATCATGAGTGGAGCAGCAGCGTGACTCCTCTTTGTCATGGAGGTGTGAATATTTTGTAGCTGCCTGCTTGTATTCCTGCATAATTATGAAGCGCCGACGAGTCATTTATAATCTGAGAGCAGAATCATTTACCACTTGGTGTGAAAGCTGCAGCCAAACAGGCTTTCCTGCCATTTCATTGTTGCTGCATGGACCTCATGCTCGTGCCTTTCTTTTCCTCCTGTACGGACATGACTCTGTGGAAACTGGGCAGGTTGTTGTGCAGGTAGGAAACACTGAGGTTTAGTCACCTGTGTTGTTGTCGTGTGTTTTCCCTCCACTTCACATCACCTGCAGACGGAGAAGTCGACGGATGTTTCAACAGATCCCATGTGCACAATTACTAACAAGCCAATTAAGTCAGTTACCAAACACATCAGTGAGTCACACTGTTGCACTGACTGACATCCTCCAAATACTCACAAATGTGTGCTAATCCACCACTGGAAATAGTTCCTCACAACCGCAGGATTTCCTCCCATCCAATAAAAACTACAGTGTCCAGGCATTTAATACGGAAGCCCAGAGCGGACAAACATTCATGCATCTATCATGGTGTTGAGCAGCCTCTGTGGGCTTCCATAGTTTAAAGAACACAAGAGTGATTATAGAAATGAAACCTGAGACTTGCAGGTAGATCAGTTCTACAGTGACACAAACATCTTCAGTTAGATGCTAAATCAATAACCACATTATTTATCATCATCTTTAGAAATAAAAAAACACATGTTAAGATGCAACATGTTATTAAATAATTATAATAGTTTAAAAGAAAGAAAGAAAGGCCTGGGGCATAAACCCAAAGGTTTTCCTTCCTGAATTCCTTCAACACGTTTTTAAAGACTGCAGCTGAAAATCAAGTTGCCGACTAAACCTGTCATGATCTGTCTGCATCATCTCTGTAAATGAATATGAACATATATATATGACCATATGTTCCTCGTGTGTCGCTGTAAAGAGTCAATAAAGAGATTAAGAGTAAATTCTATTGTGAGTCCTGAGTTTCCACAGTTCACGACTTAACGGGGGAAAATAAAGGCTTTAAAATGCTTTGTCATGACGCTGACTGGCTGTAACTGTGGCTGATATGTATTTTAATAATGTCTTCTGCTTCATTCACTCTGCTCAGGCTTAAATTTGAATTGTGGCATTAACCTCAGATCACCAAAACTACAATCTCAGCTCGGTCAACCAAAAGCAGCAGATTGCAATTTCAGAGATCACAGTGGTTGAGTGTGGACTCGTAATAGCTAATGCATGAATCCTAATGCTGTGGGATAAAGGCTCCTTAAAGAGCAGTTTAAATCCAGCAGCCTGCTGCATGTGAAACCTACAATTACAAACCGTGGCTGAGGCTGAAGCTGAAGGAGTAAAGATATAAAACTGATCCGTACTGACTGTGTGAAGCTTTGTTCTTAATGTTCCACTGAGCAAATGAACATTGAAAAGAACAATGAAAGAGTCAAACTCCACGTGTGTCACATGTCTGGTGGATAAAGCTGAGTCTGATAGAAGAGGCGTTGTTGCCATGACAGTAGACGGTGTTGAAACATGGAATCTGCACCTGAGCAACCTCAGAAGATCAATACCATCACCACAGATCAATACCATCAGAGCAGATCAACACCATCAGAGCAGATCAATACAATCACCACAGATCAGTACCATCAGAGCAGATCAATACAATCACCACAGATCAGTACCATCAGAGCAGATCAATACCATCACCACAGATTAATACCAGAGCAAATCAATAAAATCACAACAGATCAATACCATCAGAGCAGATCAATATCACCACCACAGACTGAAGGTGAACATCACCAGGTCAGTGTCCAAACCAAAAAGGTCACAACTTCTCCTCCACTTCCTGAGTTACAGCTTTGAAAAGTGGCTCCACAGAACGTTATGATGTCACAGCAAAGTTAACCTTTGACCTTTCATCATCAAAACAAACAAACAAACAAACAAACAAAAGAACCATCATCACTTCACCTGGGCCGTTTTATCCATCTGTGCCTGTCACTTCCTAAAATGTGTGTTTTGCTGATGTCACAGTGACCTTGACCTTTGACCTTTGATCCATCCTGAAGCCTCTGGGATTTGTAGTTTTGAACTTTGATGCCTTCATTTTGTTTTAATGTTTATTTCGTAGTGTGAATGTTAGTCAGTGTGTTTATGATGTGATAACGCATCATCTGAGGCTGCTGCCGGAAAGTTCTCCTCTTTTTATTTTTATTCATTGCTGTAATTCTCTGTCTGTCTCTCTCTCTGTCTCTGTCTGTGTCTCTCTCTGTGTCTCTGTCTCTGTGGGTGGTTCTTCATCAGGTTTTATCGTCTCTCTGTGGCTGTAGATGTCTGAGTTTATCTGTCACCGTGGACGGTTTAGTTTTGTTTTGGATGTTTTTCTAAAAATAAATAAAGAGTGGATGTTGAATCAGAAACATGAGGGAGTCACAGCGGAGCAGTCGTAGAGCTGAGCACTGATCCTGGGTCGCTGACAGTCGCAGTAACCGCCCACCACCCATCCACCACTCTCACTTCCCGTCCTCTGCAACGTCTCAGTCTGAAACTGCTGTCTGTTTTCATGTCATGCCCCCCCCCCCACACACACACACACTCTTTTTTTCCAAAGAGATGCCACAGCTCCCACTTCTCACCGTGTGTGTGGCTCGTATTTGCATAAAATATTTGCATTTGAAGACATGACGATCATTTCCTCTAAATTTCTTAGGAGACCAGCTGGTTCCCATGAAGCAGCATCTCTCACACAGCCTTGACTGTGTTCCCATTCAAACTGCAGCGCTGCAGGACAAACACACACACACACACACACACACACACACAGAGAACAGCTTTCATTTCAAACAGCCCTCCATGATAAGAAATGTGGGTAACAATGTGATGTCTGCATCAATAGGCCACTTCAGCCCAACATCCAAGAGTCACGTGGGATCAAACCCACATCAAAGCCTGGCTGATGCCACTATGAGAGCTGAGCAACAATAGAACAATAATTAAAGCCACATGGATATCCAACCATCCCCTCCGTCACTCTCTCGCTCTCTCTCTCTCACACACACACACACCCTCTCTCTCTCTTTGTCACAGAAATAGAAAGAGCACCATTTGATGCCTGTCACGACAATACACCAGCCCCTTCCAAATCCTGACATGCAGCTACCTGCCACACAATGTGCCAGCAAGTCGTTTCCCTCCATTTGAATTGTGCGGTAAACATATTTAGTCACTTTCATCCACTAAGCAGACGATCATTATGTGAGGTGAGGGGAGCTGTCGTCAGAACCAGCAGCGATGCAACAGCTACACATGACAACAACACAACAACAACAACAACAACACAAATAAAGAATACAATGAAAATAAGAAGCCACTGCTCTGTCTAATGAGCCAGTCCACCAGGACGTGCTTCGGCTGCATTGATTCAGACACTTTTTATCCCTTCATGAACAGTCAGGCTCATTTACTTCATTTATCTTGTAATTAATATCCAGAACATGTTTTTTTTCTCCACAGTGGTTTTTGATTAATGTTCATGTGTCCTTCTTTACTCGGTGAGCAAAGGGAATGTTTTAACTCTTGTGAGGAGAAGAAGGGACTCATTCAAAGCAACTGAGAATCTAACAGTGGTCCTGGCTCTCATCATCATCATCATCATCATCAGAGGAAGTCTGGGCTTTCTGAAGACATGTGAGGGGTAACAACAACATGTTAGTCCTTGTGAGGAGGTGCAGGTGAGCAGAAAAGTTGTAGCATGACTGCTGCTGCTGCAGCTGCACGAGCACCAAGCCGATGACATAAGGGTGGTCGTGCGTAATAGCGCGGAAACATGTTGGGTGCCCTTATTCCCCTCATGAGTGGGTGAGCTTCACACATAACGCGCACAGGGGAAAAAGGAGAGAGAGAGAGAGAGAGAGAGAGAGAGAGAGACAGAAAGAGAGAGAGAGAGAGAGGGGTCCATTTGTACCTCCTCAGCGTCGACGTCCTCCGAGCTGTCGGTGGGTTCCGGTGCTTTGACGAACCACCACTGGATCTCCAAATACACGGAGGCGGTCGCGCTCTGGAAAGCACACGCCATTTCAATGTTCTGTCCTTCTTTAACCGTCATGTTGGAGGGCAGATCCGTGAAGCGACCTGCGGAGGGCAGAGTTGGGGGGTGGGGGGTGGAGGGGGGGGGAGAAGAGAGGGGGGGTATATGATGAGGACAGTTTGTGTTATTTCTCCATGCAAATGATGTCCACTGATCCTGCCGCCCCCTCCCGCCCCGCAGTCACCACGACCGTGACCGCGGGGTAACGCTGCTGCGTTAGAGGAGCCGAGCGCGTGATTACTGTGCGTTCTTGTTTTAATTGAAGGAGATGGCGGGGGCTCCCCCCACCCCCACCCCTCCAACCCCCCCATGTCACAGATACTGACGCCTCTTCATCGGGGATTTACATAACGCACCGCGGCCACATGATCCAGACACCTCACTCACTTCTCCGAGTCGTCTGTCGGTGGTTTGTGTCACTGCGCAGATCTTCACATCAAACCTGGATTCAACACTGAATAAACTTGTCTGTAGCAGAATGTGAACACACACACACAAACACACACACACATACACACAAAGTGGAAAACGGGAACCAGAACACAGGGGTTTGGTTTGAGGGGGAGGTTTTTTTTTTTTTAGCCCGGAGCAGAGTGAGGGCGACGGCGGGAGAGGAGCGGGAGGATCCTCCGTGCAGGCAAACTTTGATGGCAAACCGTCATTTACATTCAGTGTGAGGCGCCGCTGTGGCTCCTATAGGCTGTCTGAAGGGCTGTGTGTGTGCTTTATAGCAGGTTTGGGAATAAGCAGCTTTGAGGAGGAAGAGGAGCAGAGGAAGAGGAGCAAAGCCAGGCTCCGGACCGCCGCGTTCAGGACCATGGACAGCCGCATGCACCAGGAGCTGTCCGCGGTGCTGAACCCTCCGGCTCCCTGGCCACTTCTCTGCCAACTTACTTCAGCCTATGGCCACGACCTGTGCACAGGCCTGTGTGTGTGTGTGTGTGTGTGTGTGTGTGTACATATATGGAATAAACAGCTTCTTTTCCACCTCATGAAGCCGAACCACTTGAAACAGTCACCAGTTGCATTTTTTCCCCTCATCGTCACCACCAGAGAAAGATGAAGAGAGAAAAGCCCAGATGAGGCGCAGGCTCGTTGACAAACCCTCCAGACTTCACACATCCTCCGGAGCCCGGCTCCACAAAAGCCTGCGCACTTTTAACACTTTCTCCGACCGAGCCTCCTCCGCCGAGCCGGGCAGCGGCGACGAGCCCGGCGCCGCCGAAAACACCGAGGACGGTACAAAAAGAAGCAGAGGAGGAAGAGAGAGAGAGAAAGACGCAGTTCTTACCTTCGAGGGAGAATCCCAACTGCACACAAAAGCCGGCTAAGAAAACAAATCCAACAGTGTCATGAGAGGTCCACATCATTCCAGTATGGAGAGAGATTTCTTCACATGAGCCGAAGGCAGGAAAAAAGACGAATCTCTCCCCCCAGAAAAAAGCAGCAGCAGCAGCAGCAGCAGCAGCAGCCTCACACACACACACACACACAGTCGCGCACACACACACACACACTCTCTCGCAGCACACACACACACACACACACACACCAGCAAAAAAAGAAAAAGAAAAGAAAATCAAACAGTTGCAGAGAGAGTGAGTTTAAACGGAGACTGTCGCAGGTGGAACATGCTGCAAAAACACCCGCTGCGTCGTTACTCAAGTTCTGCACGTGTGTTTTCTTCTTCTTCTCCTGTCTCTCTGTGTCTCTGTCTCTATGTCTCTGCAGGAGGAGACGCTGTCGACTGCTCGCCTCTGCTCAAGTCTGTGGAACAGCCGGGCTGCGGTCTCCGTCTGCGCTGCCGGAGAGACGTCAGTCTACTGGATCACACTCCGCACCTCTGCGAATCTAGTCCTGTAGTCCTGCTCACCTCGGCGCCTGCTGCTGCCGCCCTGACCGCCCCACTGTCTCTGTGTGCTGCTGCTGTTCACAATGCGCCGCGCACAGATCTGTGCATGTTTGTTGTTTTCAGTGTATGATGTGCTCTTTAAGAAAAGACGCTCCTGTTTCTCTGTTTGTCTCACAGATGCTTTTTAACGCAGAAAACTTCCGTGTGTCAAAGCCGCAGAACAGAAGTGAGCCTGATCACCGAGGGTGTGTCGAGCAGCCGCCGCTCTGAGGCTATGAAACAATATTTTAGCGTTAGACTGGAGCACACGGGGAGGGGGGTGGGGGGTGGTGGTGGTGGGGGTTGGACCAGTGAGTGCAGGGCAAAGCATGAACGCGCCATGTCCAGAGTCATTAAGGTAGAAGAGATCCTGCTGGAATGTTATTGGTCTCCTGAGCAGACTCTCTACCCCCCCCCCCCCCAACAGACACACACACACCCAACACCACACCCCCCTTTTTTTTTTTTTTGGTTACAACAGGCACAAGTCGCAGATCACTCCGCACATTCTGCTCTTAATTGATTCAGAGACCAATCAGGTGTCACGTGCTTCACGTCCCTATCCCATCATCAACATCATCTGATCCAGAGTCAGCAGCTTCACCTGGATCAGCTCAGATCCTGGATCAGCTCAGATCCTGCATCAGCTCCTGGTGAAGCTGCTCCACACTTCTTTCACTATCAGCTGGTCCTCATCATCCACTATGTGTTTTATTTTAAACTCACTGATGAAGGGTCACGTCACTGCAGCTGAAGGAAACACACAAAGAACAACAGCACCATGAAGGAGGGACCAGGCTGGGACACAATAAAGTGAGGGACCAGGCTGGGACACAATAAAGCGAGGGACCAGGCTGGGGACACAATAAAGTGAGGGACCAGTCTGGGGACACAATAAAGCGAGGGACCAGTCTGGGGACTTAGAACATCAATATCACATGGACTGTTAGCTTAGCATTAGCCTTTAGCCTGGTCTGGCTAAGTTATTTTCTGAATTTGTAGCACGTTTGTGTCTTTGTGTGTTTTCTTAAGCTGCAGTGAGTTGAGCCTTCAGGGCCACCGTACCCCCCACCACCACCAAAGGATCAATCATGTTTATGACCAATCAATATGATTGATTTCCATCTTATTTACTTTTCAGTTATATTTGGATGTTGGGATGCGGCTGGAGGGGGCACGGGGGGTGGGGTTATTGGAGTAAGCTGCTGATTAAAAAAAGCAGTAATGTGGTTCTGAAGTTTGATTTTGGGTTGAAACACTTTCAGCTGATGTGTTTCATCCTCAGTGAGTGGGCGTGTTGTTTACATCTGGTTTGATTGACAGCGAGCCGGTGGAAGCAAATAAACAACAGCAAACAACTTTAAATAAAGCAGTGAAGGCAGCACAGACAGGAACACAAAGGGCTCATGTGAAACCAAAGGAAAGTGACATTTTTATGAAAATACGGCCATCACGCAGAAGCAGCTTCGCAGGACGTCCAGTGATCGGCCTTTTACCTGGAAGCAGGAGAAGCAGCGACTCACGGCAGAGTCGCCATGTTGTTCGTGTCTTACAGATACAATCATCAACAGTTTCACTGAAATCCAATGAATTCATTCGACTAAGTGCGATGGGCTGTGTTTCGAGAGCAGATTCACAGAGATAAGAATGATCTGATGTGCCTCATGGTTTGCTGCTAAGAGGAAATAGCAGATCAATACAGATCATTGTTGACAAGCTCAGCCTGAAGAACCATGGGCTCAGAGGGAGGAGGAGAGAGATGCAGATTCCTCAACAACTTTCTAATGCCAAAGTTTCTCAGCGGCTGCAACAACAGCACTTTTTAAAACAACTGTCTCTGCACATAGCTTTAAAAATACATTTTAAAATGTGTATGAGTGCAAAGACTCGATTGGAAATATATACACCAGCAGCAGCAGGAGGAGGAGGGAGGGAGGAGGAGGAGGAGGAGGAGCACATGATGACAGAACTGTCCGTTGTTGGCCTTATAAAAACATAAATATGTCATCACCACAGCTCAGGAGGAAATGTTGTGGAGCAGTGATGGTGGTGCAGCATGAGCTGGGGTGTGTGTGTGTGTGTGTGTGTGTGTGTGTGTGTGGGGGGGGGTCATCACCTGATCACTCTGGGACAATATGGTTTTTCACATTTTCACGCTTGCTGCACAGGAACTAATGAGAGAAAACTGATGCTATGGACAGAAACCAGGTTTATCACGAGTAACGCTTGTGAACTGCATCAATATTTACTATTAATCAATGGTATCAATATTATATATTGGTCTCATTATGAAATAAGAGGTGGTTATTACATTTTATGAAATATAAACTATCCCTTGTCTAACTAACGGCTTCATTTCAAAAAACTACCTCATGTCCATCACTGACGTCGTCATTACAGGGTTAATTAGTGTGATCCAGGTGTTGACCCCTCCCCTGTCTGAAATTAACATGTCAGGTCATGCAGAAGTAAAACTCCTCGCCTCACTGCCTCCACTTCAGACGGCCTGAACTTTGAGCACAGTGTTTTCTTTTGCAAGGTCGTGAGGTCATGAGGTCGTGAGGCCGCCGCAGAAGGAATCAGCTGCTCGTCATGTCGGAGGAAGCTGAGCCGAGGAGACACCTGATAACCAGCAGGGTCCTCCTCACACTTGGAGGTTGTGGTGCTCCGTAATGAAATGAGGACACGTTTAAAAAGAGTCACCTTGGAGTGGGGTGACGCGTTCACGCAGCACATGACGGTCTGGACGGAAACAAAGTCACTGGAGACATGAAATGAAATCAGTTCAGCACGAAAGCGTGTGTTGTGCGACAGAAAAGAGCCTTTGATTCTGTTCTTCTGAAGAGCTCTGTCTGAAGATGAACTGTATCTCTGCTTTGTCTCCTAATAAAACTTAATAATTAAGTGACTCACTAGTTTCTAAAGTCAACACATTTTCATTTATGAATATAAAGTTCAACTGACTATAAATTTTTAAGGATATAATTAGAGTCAACGCTGCAGCGAGTCCGACACCAAAGAGCGACTGTGCTCCCTTTGTCTTTGCAAAAACTCACGACCAGTTTCAACACGTCGGTTGTAAAACAGCACAAATCAAAGAGTGAAGTGACATCTCCTGGTTCCCGTCAGGCAACAGTGTGTTCAGTTGAGATGGAGCTGATTCACTTGACAAAACTTTCACTCTGTGACCTTTTGACAGAGCGACTTCCAGTAATCTTTACATGTAGTGGATCATTTCATCAGCTGGAAACATGTAAATATGACTTTGTCTCCTCAGGACTCTGATGTTGGACCTGTTTGATTAAACTGATTAAAAGTCACTGAGCTCAGCACATGGTCTCATCTGTTTCTCTTTACACTGAGGAAAAACTGCAGTTTGATCAAACGCCTAAATATGACACATGTTCACGTAGTTTAAAAAAAAAACACCTCTGGCAACTCTGTTTAATGACTCGTCTGTCATGAGTAAAGGAGGAGGAGGAGGAGGGGGAGGGGGAGGACCCATATGTTTTAGTGGAGCCTTAAAAGCCGAGGTTGGATCTCACTGTGAAGAGCCGACAGGTGGAGAGAAGATGCTGGAACCTGCCGATCCTGTTTCCTCCAGAAACTATCGGCACATCGCTGCAAAGAATCACTGCAGGACACGGTCATGTTTTATCTAAGGACTGTTGACGCTGGGTGAAGTCACATGGACTGGTCTGACATGGGGGGTGTTCCAGCTGAGCTGGTGAAGTAGCCTGTTATATATTTAGTGAGAATAGCAGGGAAGCACATGCTAACGAGCACCACGACATGCAACCTCATGAGCTGCCCACCTGACCTCGTGAGCTGCCCACCTGACCTCATGAGCTGCCCACCTGACCTCGTGAGCTGCCCAAGAGCGATTTTATTCCCTGTGTGTTGAATATACGGTGATAAGGTCACCTGACTTCCTGCTCTAATCCTGTTGTAACTACTGCTACGACCACCGGGGGCAGCTCCATCAGCTGTAGCTCATCTTGTTATTTACTGTGGCGGCTGCGCTGAACACAAAGGTTTGTCCGTGTACCTGTGGAGGGAGGCTCCACGGTTGAGTTTACACCAACTGGCTGTTTGTGTCTGAAACGTCTGTGATATTTAAGATTCAATCCATCTCAATCTGACTTTTATTTGTTTTTCTGTTCAGGGGTTTTATCCTGGTTGATCTCCATGGTGCAAAAATAAAAGTCACAGACATCATGAGTTGACTAACAGTTAACTGAATAAGTAAAGTTTTTCATTTTTTGCACCCTGGAGGAAGAGGAGCTGATTTGAACAAGTGGCCCGAGTGTCTGCTCTTCTTATCGACCGCGTTAGTTGTTATTTGCTCCGGGAGCTCGATGTTCAGCTGTAAAAACACTGATCATTCGAAATGTAGAAAGAAAAAACGAAACGAGTCAGCGTCACCTCTTCAGCCTCAGCGCATCTCCACTGTCAAGAAATACCATCTGCCCTGTCAGTACAATGGCCATTAGGCAGTGAAACTACAGTTTAGCTGGTTCCCTGCCAGCATCCATTTTGTCAGCCTGAGCACACTCCAGCAGGCTCGCTGAGTGCAACAGAGTGCATCAAAAAATAATTAAACACTTTTTCCAGGGTGATGATGCAAGCAGCAATTAATTGCCTTTGCATTCAGTAATGTTCATTAATGTGACTGCCACAACAATAATGCCTTCTACCAAACTGTCTCATCGCTTGTTATCTTGCCTCCCAAGGTTTCATGGTCATAATATCTGGTAGTGGAGAACAACCAGCATATCAATAAGGCCCAAAGCCCAGCAAGCGGCATTGAACAAAACTGCTGGACATATTTCCATATAATTAAAATTTTAAAATGAAAAAGTAGTTCATGTAAGTTTACCTGAGCTGCTTATTTTGTGCTTCGCTGCTTTAATCTTTTCTCTTTTTTTTTTGTATTTCCAAGGTGGATGGTTCTCAGTTCTTCTTATCGTCATCGACCTCCCAGCGAAGTGTTGCATCCTCATGGAAGCAGCTGGATGTCAGAGCGATGCAGCGCTGGTGTCTGAGCAGTGACACAGCCGCTATCAGACAAGCTCCTGGTGTCTTTTCTGAAGGAACCAGCTGTGCCGCGCCTGTGAGTGCAACGCAGAGGAAGCCATTAGACCCTGAGTGGAAGGTTCAAAGGTCAAGGTCAGATTACACAATGTTTAACCTGTGACTTTGTTTTGCTTAGTTGATTCATGAGTAACAATCTCTCAACAGTCTGTCTCCTGGCTCTGCAGGACGTCACTCACCAGTTTGTGAGGAAACTTTTCTGGATCTTGGTTTTGGAGTCACCGGAGCCAGGAAATCCAGGTCCAGGCTGGAGATGATCTGCAAGTGATCAGTCAGACGACAACATGCAACATGAATGGTACAGTGAGTGTTTAGTCCCATTGATAATCAAACACATACACAATTTACAAACAAACAAACATGTCTACACAACAGGTAGATTCAGTGGAGCTCAACACCCTCATTAAGATTAGACCAGCATGGGTTAACTCTGATCTTTCCTGTTGTCACTGATAAACTTTTTTCGACTATACAATCAAAAGAGTCAAAAGTCACATTCAAGCTAATAACAGGAGCAACTGAGCTGGAGGCAAAAACTTTACAGAGCCAGGAGAGAAAATGAATAAACGAGAAAAATTAAAGAAAAATAAAAGTGAGAATGAACGAGGAAAAGGAACAAAACAGAGGTGAGTCAGGTATTAAACTGCAAAGATGTGCTCATCCATGAAGGCTTTTCAAATGTCACAGCATTTCACACGTGTTTGGCTAAAATGGGTCAAAAATGATCTCCAAGCTCAGAGTTTCACTCGGACCAGTTTCTAAAGCCTTTAGTGTGAGAGAGTGTTAGTGGTGAACACGAAGCCTCACCACAAACACTCAGGAGGTGGGGCTGACCCGCAGCTCCGCCCACTCACTCTGTTTTCTGACAAACTTCGCTTTTACTCACATTTGACGTCACGTCCACACTCGAACTTGAGCAAGAAAACGACCACAACCGGTTAACAACCAGTAAACAAACAACACCCATCCACAAGTCACTGGAGAGAAACGAAGAGAAACAAGATGGAGACCGAAACCGGAAGTTGTTTTCCTCAGCACCGCGGGGTCTTCAGTTCGAACGTGGGCCGAGACGAAAGCAATCGATCTCAGACCGGCAGATAAAGACGGAGACCCCTGGGTAGATCACCGATAGCACTTGGCTAACAACAAGACTTTAGCTGAGATTCGGTTCATTTGAACAGAAGCGGAAAAACCAAGAGCTTTTAACATTTTAACAGAAAATGACGTTACTGTTAGTTCATGTTTTTTAAACGTGGTTGTTATGATATTAACACTGACAGGCATGAGCCATCACAAAACAGAGCCTCCTTGATACCGAGCTTAAGGTGTTTATGCACTTACACTCTGATACCTCTGATCTTTTTAGCCTTATTACACATTTCACACAACACAACGTGAACTAATGGTCTTTTAAAACTTGGATCAAAGCTTTAGTGAACGGCTGTAATTACAACTGACACATGTTAGAGTACTGAGTGTGTTCTTCTCTCTACTGCGGTTAGTGGCTCCATCATTTAACACACATTAGCTGACACATCCATGCAGGTTTATAAACAAAAGTAGCCAAGCAATTGTGATGAAACTGCTGCTTTTTGCAGTGTGAAGGGAGAACACCTTATACTTTCCATGTCAAAGTGTGTCTCCAGGCAGTGGGGAATACTATATGTAGAAAAAAAAAAAGTCGTATAAAGCTTTTTGTTGCTCCAGAGGGAGCTGTGTGATGGTTGATGAATTGCAATTGGGTCTGAAGGCTACAAGTTTGAAAATGGAAAAAAATAAAATAAGATCTTGGGTTATGGAGTTGGAAAGCAGGGAGCTCAGCAGAGCTCTCCAGCCCAAACCAATCCATACAACAACAGGCCAAAGGTTGTTTGTGGGAAAATCGCTCCTTCACAGTATTCACTGACAGAGTTTCTGCACATGACACAACACACATCACAAAACTCACAACACTCTGTTGGGCACATGTGTTGAACTTTACACCAGAGCTTAGCTTTAGGCCTGCAGCTGGGGGGGGGGGTACACTAGACCACCATGAGTTTCCAGCCGCTTCATGAAGGATTTGGCCTTTTCTGACTTTGGTGAAGCCTCGGTGCAGTTATGCTGCTTTTGTACAGTGATTTAACAATTCTCAGTACCACCTCTCAAGCTTGGAGGACGAGTGTGTTGATACTCAAGGTAGATATTCAATTAACTATTCTTCCAACAAGACCTTAAAACTGTCAATCTGCCGCTGCTTATCGCTGCTGTTCTCTCGGCCGCCGGGCTCCAGCGATAACAAATCTTAACTTGCCTGACTAGTCAATACCAGTCTGTGGTGCAACCTGGAAGATGGTAGGATTTACATTGACGGAGTAAAACCACACAGGACTCCATCAGTACAATTATCAGATAGAACTAGATCACTCTGCTGCACAGGAGCCTTTGACAATGATGGGAAGATAGCATGACAGTGGAAAACTAAACTTAGCAGAAAAGGCAAACCCAAACAAAAACAGAGCAACAATAACGTTTTGTTTTTGGTCACTAGGGGGCAGCGGAACAAGCTGAAATACTACATTATAATCTTATACAGGTCTTCTGGAAGAGGTTTAAGAATTTAAACATCCATCAGATCCAGAGCAACATTCAGAGTCATGTATGGCTCCAGTATTCTGCCTTTTTTGCTCTGTTTGAGTCTCCATCCACATCTGAGGGAAAAATATTGAAACGACTACTAGAGAGACTTAAACACAACAAAGCAACAAGTTAAAATGGCAGAAAGAACTACAGAGTTCCACTCCTATATAAAACATGTCCATCTGAGCCACTGTTAAAACACTAACAGCTCCACTTTTCATTACATACCCACTTATCTTGATTTGATTTGATTTAGGTTCTAGTTCCCTGCCGCTGTGGCTGTAATGAGGTTTTAACTAATCCTCACCTGTTGTGAAAGAATCTTCTGTCTTTTGAAGGCTCACACTCACACTTCCAGACGTTCATATCATAGTTGTTAGACAGTGGTTCACAGTTTAGTTATGACAGATAGTGTCTAGATGTAGACATCAGGTCTTACCCAAATCCAGTAGCGGATGAAGATGAAGGGTATGAGATATGTGTCAGGAGGTAGATCAGACTGGTCTGACAGGTGATGCTGAGGTTTAGGTGACCAGTGGAATCATCAGGTAGGTAAATGTGTTGACACACCCTGTAGGAACAGATGTCTTCAGAAGATTCAGAGGAAAGGGTCCAGTGATACTTCTACCTGAGACAACTGACTCAGTCCAGTTGAGCATCTTCTCCTCAGCTCACCATTGTTTCCGCCACATCTGTCATCTCATACACCAGGGACACACATGTACAGTTTTCACACAGAGATGGATGAAAAAGTTTTGGACAGCCTCCTCAGTGAAGGTCACGGTGCTGGAATCACTTTATCTTAACTTTACATAGAAAATGCATGAGGGCATCTTTTCTGTGTGCATCCCCCTCCCAGCATGTTTAGTATGGCTTTGCCTTACAGCTCAGATCACTTAAGTCAACAGTATGATTGCAAAGTGGGATGAGCTGAACAACAAGAGGTCCTGCATGTCTAATGTCGTGAGATGAGATCTGTGCAGCCGCAGAGCAGCCACATATAAATGATAATGTGGGTCATCATCATTAATGAAGAGAACAGGGCATGTGTGCTCTGGGCAATGTCTTTAGGTATAAATGGCCTGTGGAACGTCACATGAAAAATTCATGGGCCTCCTTAGACGTGTTTTGTAATCCTGAACCATCATGTCCCGCTCCGCTTCATATTTTTGCTTTGTGTTAATGATCTCCCACAGAACTGCTTCAGTTACCGCTCAGTAAAGTTTCAAGGATGATTCCAGCTGAGGTCTTCTGTAGTTTTCACCATAAATCTCTGGACTGGATCTGATCATCACAGCTCACAGACTGACTTCCTGTTTGAGTGGCAGTGTCTGGTAGCAGACGGAGGATAACCCTGTATGTTTCCATCCAGTCATAGCGGAGTGTTGTGGTTGCACATTAATGACCCGCGAGGCCTTTCTGACTGAATGCAGTGGTTGTGGTAATTGCCCCCAACTTATTTCACACTCCTGACCTCTGACAAATGAGAGAGTTGTGTGGAATCAGTATGTTGTGAAAAGCCCCTTCCCCACGTCCTTAATCTCATCACCAGTGATTGAGGCAAACACTTATCAGAGAGGGAAACCTGTGAGCCTTTCTCCAGCTGTAACGCCGAGCCAGTCACACATCAATGAAAACATCATCGTCTCATCAAGCATTTATGCTATCAGCTCCGCAGCAAATCCATTTGAATGTGCCGAGCCCCAGGTATAATTACAAGCCATGATGATAAATAATCTCTTCAGCAAAGTTACCGGGACACATTCAGGCATTATGTGACTCGCAGCCAATGCATGTGATGAAGTAATTAATAGCAGCGTGAAAATCATGACACAAATTTATACTTAATGCTAATTACCTGCCCCACCGCGGTGGATTTCAGCGAGCTCACTATATTTTTGTCACTTTAATGCTCTGAACCCGCGGCCTCAGCTCTGTGTGCGCTTAATGAAATAACGTGGAGCAATACGTTGCAGGAGACGGAAAGATGTAATGAAATTAAATGTATTTTTGGACCTGACTCTTCAGGACTCGAGATAAATGGCTGAGTCAGAGTACGCGTGACACAGTGAATGACTATTGGTCGGATTCCTGTAAAGAGTCCACTCTCCTTTTCAGCTCGATTTCCTTATAGCAGAAGCTGTCAGTCCAACACACACGTTCATTTACCTTTTATAGATGAAGGAGCTCATAACCAGCCCATAAATGCAGCAATTAGAATAAGGCACCTCTTATAAAGGGTTTATATTTTACCCTAATGATTTATTAATGATGAATAAATCATTGGCTAATGCTGTAAAGACCTGCTAGAAGCCATTAATGCAAACAACTTTTGAGTTGCCAAATTATGACTGATCTCTCTGGCTGGGGATCATCACTAATGGAGACTCATAAATTCTGCCGTCATTTCATACAGTAATGGTCAAAAATAATGACTTGCTACTTCTAAAACAAATAGAGAGCACATCCAGTGCAGCGCTACAGGAACAGAAACTCTACAGTCGGAGCATGTAGCACTGACATAATAAGAAACACAACAATGTATAAATATATCCTCACAGATGACTGTGTAGAGTCCCAAAAGACACTGAAGCTGTCGCTGCTGCCTTTCTTGTTCCAAACACTGGGAGCCTGATGTGTTGACAGGCTGTAATTTGTTTAACCTGAGTGAAAACAATAATTTACCAGGAGAAATAAAAAATATGGTGAAATGCAAACTACTTCTGTCTAAAGCCCAGGGAAACACCTCTGGATTTATGACCTTATTCCGGTACAGAGGAACACAACTGCACATTTTCTTGTGAAATCACAGGTTTCACTAAAACCTGAGCTTCAAGTAAAGCTGGACGTCGCCTCCGTGATGCTGCAGGTTTCTGAAGAGCAGCTGTGGAGCTCAGAGTTGAGCCGCTCCACTGCTGCACCTTGGCAGTGGGCTGACTCCGCCCCTGACCCCGCCCCTGACTGTCAGCTAATTCAGAAACGGGCAAATAATCGGGACATATCTGGAGGTGAGATTCATATACAAAGGTGAGCGCCCGTTAGCATCATTAGCTCAGCTGAGCGTCTGTTCGTCCTTCATTTTCTGGCTAATTAGCGAGTTAACGAGCTACGGCTAACAGGTCAGGTATGGTGACCACCAGAAACATATAAATAGTGGAATACGAGAGTATGGAGGAAATTACCAGTAAACATGTTTCTGCTGTGAAGTTAAAGGACGTGGGACAACATGTTGAGTCTATGGAGACTGACTCACTGTTGGAGACTCACTCTTTTAGTCAGGAAAGGAACTGCAGTTTTGTGGCCCCTCGGTGGTACTGGCTTCATTTTTGCAGCTTTCTGAAAAATAAAGATAAAAATAACACATGAATGATCTGAATAACAAAAGAGTAAATGAACAAATAGAAGCTGCACTCCAGCAGAAGTTAGTTCTCCTGACTCATCATCATGAGAGCCACTGTTCACATGGCCCAGCCGTGCAGCTCTCCACTGTTCAAGTGTTGTCATGTGAGGCATAAATAGGTTTTCATTTGGTGACAGGTACAGACAGGTGACAAATACACAACATAACAAAAACCCTTGAAAACCTGGTGTTTGCAGCTGAAGAGCAGGGTGTTGAGCTCTGGATCCAGTGAAGGTCACAGCTTTGTTTTCTCCACTCCTTTCCTCAGGTTTCCTGTTTCCTATGATTCAACCTGAGTCTCAATATGAGAAGCCATAAAACACAGAGGTGTGTGTTCGTGCTCCGGTGAAGGGTCAACAGAGTTCCTCCATCATAGCTCATCTCTGATGTTTGCTTCTCTCAGGCCGGCGCTCAGACGGCAGGAGAAGAACCAAATTCTTGTGATAGACAGACAAACATGAGGCCGGACCTCTGTGAGTCCAGAGGGTGACAGGCAGTCCTCCCGCATCATTAACCTACTTTGTTGTGAGGACCTGCTGCCATTGTGAGGTTGTGTTTTTGGCACGCTGTGTTATCAGTAGTGATGGGGAGACTGATTGCAGCTACACAAGGGGGGAGGAAATTTCCACAGCCCATCTATCACAGCTCCAGATAAACAGATGGAGGACTGTCGGCAGTGCAGGCTGCAGCCTCCCCTGCTGTCCATTAAAGCCCAGGATCCAGTGGATCAGGAAAAAGAGTCAAAGAAAACACTCCAGGCAAGATTCTCTTTGATGTAAAACAGGCCTTAATCATCCTTCACAAAGGACAGGCCCATCACTCTTAATCCAGATGTCATACATTCACATATTTCTTTTTTTAAACCAAATGAAATCCTGGTTTCTGGAACTCGTCTCCACAGGAGCGGCTGATTGAAAGGAGCTGGTAATGGATCATAAACCTCGTGAACCTTTGGGGAGAAAAAACAGAAAAACCAGCAGCGATGATGCAACCGCGACTGAGAGCAACATTAAAAGCCTAAAAGCCTAAAACAGTCCATTATCGACATCTTTAACTTGGCATTACACTGCGAGGCCTCTAACAGGATGTCAATAAAGTTAACGACTGGTCAATAACGACCCATCACTGTGTTTGCTTAGACAATATCAGAATCTCTGCTTTAAGTGGAGCGGTGCACATCATGTTTCTGATGGTGCTGCTGCTCCGGAGATGTTTCACCTACAGAATAAATGTTCTCTCGCAGGAGCCGGTGATAAGAGCGCAGAGCAATTATTCCTCCATAATGGTCCATTTTCCACTTTGTTATTTATGCATTCAGAGCATGAAGCAGACAGTGCGTCCTTTATGTAGCAAGGGGTGAATTAAAGGATGTACGTAAAACATCGGACTTTAATGCAACAGCAGGGTAATTAACATTCAGGAGTGGAGGTCGACTTCACTGTGACATGGTGACGTTCTGCAAAAACACTTCAGGAAGGAAGTGAAGAGCAGACTGTGACCATGTCTCCTGTGTATTTCAATGTCTGATCATTTCAAACACAGTTAAGTTCATGTCACTTCACCAAAAAAAACTTCAAGCCTCCTTTTCTCTGGACTTGATGGAAGCATCATGTGTCAGCAGCTGCAGGATTTGGAGCAGCCTGAACAGACACTGACTGGATTATTTTGAGATCATTTAATGAACATTATGCAGCACAAATTCAAAGTGAATTGAGTCCAGCTGTCAGCATGAGCAGCAAAAAGGGAAATGATCAGAACTGACTTATTACAGTGATTAGAGGTGCAGCTTCCATCCAGCCACGATCTCTCTGATGGTTTTGATCGATATGTGAAGCTGCAGTGGTTTGTAAACCACTTTGTGTCACTGGTTCTCTGACATCACATCACCACAGCACGTTTCCTGTGGTTGTAATGATCTGAGTTCAGGTCCCGGCTGCTTTCACACCTGGCCACCTCACTTCAGACCGACGGCTGCACCTGCCCTGTGGTTCGCTTCATTACAGCTGGTGTGAAAACCGTCACTTCTGTGGACTCACCTCTGTTTTCTGCCCCTCGGGGACGATTCATTGGGACACGTCTGAACAACGAGTGTGACCAAAAAAACAACCCACACGGTGATCTGTATGAGGGACACGTCATCGTTACAGCACATCTTGATGCAAACAGGTAATTGGATCACCATGGTAACATGCATGCTCCATCACCACATGAGTGCAGGATTTTTTTTTTACAGTGTACAGTTTTATAATGTACCATGGCTGTAATGCCACGGTGATGAATACAGTGACAATAAAGGATTTTATCTGTTCAGTGTAAACACTGGTTTAAAATGACACACAGATGTTTAATCTGCAGGTTAACTGTTTAAACATCTTAAACAGAAAGAGAGTTTTATATTATATTATAGATAAGAATTCATTTAATATTGTTACTATTAAAACTCAAAGTCTGTGTCTTTTTCATTTTCGTTCATTTTCAATCTAAAATCCTAAGGTTTGTTGTTTTTATTCCTGGAGGTGAGAAGTTGTTTATGAAACATGTGAACAGTTGGTTTTAGAAATGAAACAGGAAACAGTCGTGTGTGTGTGTGTGTGTGTGTGTGTGTGTGAGTGAGTGATCAGCACAAACCTCCACACACTGACACACACTCAGCCTCTGATCGTTAGCGTGGCCGTGGTGAACGACTGTAGACTGGGAGCTCTGACTGAACGCTGGGGGAGGACAAGCTGCTGAGACAGAACCATAATAAGCATCAACTGGTCCTACGACTACAACATCCAACGCTGATCACTGCATGTGTGTGTGTGTGTGTGTGTGTGGGCACACCGAGATGAATCATGACACCAGCCAGTGACTCACCTCACACCAGCAGGGACAATAACAGAGCACTGCAGTTAAGATAATAACATCTTATCACTCTTTAAAGTTAATTTCTTCTGGTGTCTGAATCATCTGCAGAAACGATGGGAAGTCTTTCTCCTCTGGAACTTTCTTCGGGAAATTTGAACACAACAAGACAAGAAAAAAACAGGGGGGGTGGGGGCAGTCGAATCCAGGCATGAAAAGGTTAAGCAGAGCACTTAGCATTCTGGGAGGCTGCAGCCTGAACCAGCCAGTCAATCGCAATGTGAGGACATCAATAAGCCATCTCCAGCAGCATCAGGTTAGGCTGCTGAATTGATCATTGTTATCCTGATGGCCATGTGCCATTGGCACTAAAAGGCCGATCCATGGAAGAGAAGTGAGTTTCAGGTGCAGTCGTCCCGAGCTGTCTGTTCCTGACGCTGTGGCTGCGGCACATTCACAGTGGGTGGGATAATGTACTTCCACAGTAATCGTCCACTGGTTTTGTCCCTCGGCCTCTGAGAACGAGGACGCGCGGCGGGCCTGACCCTCCAGCTGTGATGATAATGTTCCCGAGCGCTGAAATGCTTCTTCTTCTTCTTCTTCTAATGACCTTTGGATCCAAACTCATGCTAACCACAAACTAATGGCCGCAGTTCATACATAAAGCATCCAAGCCTTTTATCTCTCAGAGTAAACGACCACCTGAATAATGGGCTGGTTTCATAACATCAGACAAACAGTCCAGTCTGTTCCACCTCAGAGGAGAGAGAGAGTCCACAGGGAAGCTGAACACAGAGTCAAAGAAAAAGTCAAATACTTATTATTATTTTAACTCGTCGTCAAATAATGATCGTTGTGTCGCATAAACGGCTAATAATTGGAAAAGCATCGCAAAGATTTGAAAACTAATTACACTGTTATTGTTAGAATGACTGTGTAATTATTCTACTTACAGCACACACACACACACACACACACACACACACACACACACACACACACACAGAGCTGCAGCTATGGCTCCTGTTGAGACTGAAGTGTTTTGTTTATTTGTCGGTAAATGACGAACTTGTGTTGGTTCAGTTGGTGACTCAGTGATTAACATCTGAACACAAACAAACATGGTCAGCCATGTTTGTACTGACAGACGTACTTCAAACGTTGGTTGATTCTGAGTTAACGTTTCTCTGACTGAAGCTTCAGCAGCTGTTTGGATTTGAACTGTTCCCATCTTTATTTTTTACCCTGTTCATGAGCGGTTCACTCATGAGACCCGCTGACTCGACCAGTCAGCTGTTCGTGACGTTCTGTTGGTCCGACTGACTGAGGAGGATGAGGATGATGATGATGATGCAGTCTGAAGTTGAGTCACTCCTCACAGCTCTGATCATGCGCCACTTTGACTTGGAGGACAAACGAAATGTAAAACAGAAAAAGAATCTGTTTTCACCCGTCAACATGCTAACAGTTAGCCGTCGAACCGCCACGCCTGCGTCACACGTGCTGAACCGGTTCTCCAGTTCAAATACCGCTGCTTAATTTCAACAGAGTAATTATGTCATGTTTTAATTGGGCCCAAAATAATTACGTCCCACTTTAATGCTGCTCTAACATTTGCAGATCCGTGTCCATTAAACCCTGCACCGCTTCATCACTGGAAGGTGAAACCTTGAACAATTAATGGCTTTAGCCCGAGCTGAGGTACAACCATAAAGCAATGTAATCATAAAATGTGTCAAAAATCTGTTTTGTGCTTTATTAGCCTTTGAAGAGGGATTTCAGAGAACATCCAATTATGTCGGGACACGCCACCAAATGTCAGCAAGTTTCACAAAGAGCAGAGCTTCATATAAATATAAATGCTCTGACGTGTCTTAGCCGCCCATCGTGATAACGCACTGATGGATGATGCACAAGGAGCTGGAGCAGCAGTGTGTGTGTGTGTGTGTGTGTGTGTGTGCGTCACTCCGTTGATCCCTAATGAGAAGTAAATGAACACTTGTAATGTGGCATGAAGAAGTGAATACTTTGTGAACGCAGGAGCTGCTCTGAAAAGCAGGAAGGTGTTTACTTCCCACATTTTTAATCTGGAAAAAAAAAAAGAGCGTCCTTTTCTCCGGCGAAAGATTATTTATTTTCTTTTGCTGCCTGTTATAAATGAGAGTGTGAACAATGGTTTTAATGGTTTTTCATTTCAGACCTCCAGGCAATAAATCAGCAGCTGTGAAACACTGGAGCGTTTTGATTTCCACCGGATCCTGTCTGCGTTCATTCAAATGACACTTCTGCAGGACGACAGAAAAAAACTCAACGTATTCACAATTTACATCCCATAACACGTCTGTAGGTAAAGTTGACTTTAGTCTATGTACAGTACAGCAGCAGGTTAATCATAAAACACTACATTTACACCACATGCAGAGGAGCAGAAGGATTATTCAAGTTTGTTTTAAATCCTACTTAGTTTTTTGGTGTTTTTTCCTCCTCGGGTTCTTTTCTGAACTAAACCTGGTCAATGAGGACGATTAGCATCCTCCACACTGTCACCTCCCTGTCATCAAGGATATGTGTCAGGTATTAGTGATGGTCGCTCATCCATATCTGCTCGCCAGGAACTAAAACAAGATTTATGCAATGTGTGTGTGTGTGTGTTTTTAACAAATGAGCCCAGAGCTGAAATTCACTGAGTCTCTTCTTGCATTTGATTAAAGACCACACATGGGGAAGGAGTGTGTGTGTGTGTTGTTTCTTTAAGTTCAGTTCAGCACCTCTTTCTCGTGCTATCATGCTAACAGCTGAAGGCACCTTCCCCATGAGACCTGAGACATAGCAGCTGAACAGTGAACAGGTTCAATAAGAGATGGAACTTCATGGAGACTTAAAATCACGGGTGAAAAAAAGATCATCAATACAACAGAACATCAGATGCCAAGTATCCATCAAGTGCAAATAAGAAGTGAAGTTTGTAATCTGGCGTTCTTACTGGGGTGTCTGAAGTTTAATCGTCATGTTCGATGTTCACCTGCTGCCTCGGTGTCACGGTGAGCTGCAGCTGAACTGCTCTGGGTTTTGGCTTTTGAATATTATGAATATTAGGTGCTTTAACATGCAGATGGATGAAGGACTTTTTAACAAACCGTCCACAGACTGTCAGATCCAGGGGCCCCTGACTCATCTCAGCCCCCTGGAGCCCCCACAAGGCTGCTGAGTGCCGAGTCCTCTCCTTTATCCACTCTACACACACGACTGCACTCCATCCCGCTGCACAAATCCCTTCATTAAGTTCGGAGGTGACACTGCTGCGCTGAGACTGATGCACCATGGTGACGAGTGGGCCTGTGGGGGACGAGGGCTGCCGACAGCTCAGCACCTCCGAAAAACAAAAGACGCCGATCATTGACTACAGGAAGCAGTGAAAAGAACCGACTCCTCTACACGCCAGAATCAAAATCAGCCAGGAGGTCGTATGACTGTCAACAGGTGAAATCTCTGCAAATGAGCTCAGAAAAGCATTTGAGGACATCCACAGACATCAGGCCACACACGCTATGCTATTACACGCTGCACCTACACACGGCTGAACAGTTTCTACCTGAGTGTGAACTGAACTCTTAAAATATCGGAGGCCTCGTCTGTGCCACAGCGTCCGGGTTAAAAGTGTTGCATAGCTGTGCAATGACAAAGGCATTCTACTCTATTCTCATCTATTCAGTCTGTCCCAGCTAAGGTCCACTTTAAAGACCAAATGAAAGAGTGAACTGCAGCCTCCCAATAAGTTTAAAAAACAACACAACCGCTGAAGGAAGGGTCTGGTCTGGTTTACAAACCTGCCTCTAGCTGCCAGTTTTTGAATTCAAAGTTGTATTATGCACATGACAGTGAAGTGGTGACATGTAAATGACACACTGCTTCAGTTTGGGGTCAAGAGACAATGGGTATAAAGCACCACTGATGCTCTGTAACGTTGACATGGCAACAGTTTCCTGTTCCCACGTCCAGTTAACAGAGAGGGAAACAATGATATGTTTCCAAAATGCACCCTCCAGTGATAATTCATTATGACTCACAAGGTTGCAATTCTGCTGACTGACTTTACTTCAGACGGTGAAGACGACACATCCACTGTGTGATGAGTCAACAAAGACTGAGCCAATAATAATCTTGTAGAAAGAACCTGCATTAGTCACAGGGTACCACGCTCATTTCCAACTTCTTTTTTCCCTAAGAAATGAAGGAAAGATCTTTTGTGCAAAGATGAAAAACGACCGTCACAAGTTCAGAACCAGAGGAAAAGATGTTTCTGCATCACTGCTGTCTGCTCCGGCCTGATTGGCCTCCAGCCGACCACCTCTCCCCACTGCCTCTGCTCCCCCCTCTCCCCGATCGCTCCCATCTCTCTCACTGCTGGACACTTTACAGTCGGCCATAAACAATAAGCAGAGAGCCTGTCATTGTGCCCACCAATGCAGCACCAGCCGTCTCTGGGGGTCATCTAATTAATGCAGGGGATTACTGCCGGGTCTCTGGGCCGAGGCTGGGCCCCGCTGTCTCTGAATAGGGTTATTATGGGAGGTAATGAACAGGGTGAGCAATGAGTTTTGGGCTGACTTGGCAAGGGGCTGCCTCAAATGTCAAAGCCACAATGTAATCATCACTTTGTTTGAGGCACTGGGGATGCACTTTATTTGTTTTTGTGTAACTAGCAGTGTGGAAACGGCATCGATGGAGTCGTGAATAGATCCGTCTGGAGGGACGAGCGACGACCGGTGGCTGCTGCTGAAAAAAAAAAAACCCTTCATACCGACAATGCTAATTTTAAAAGGGTCATCGTGGGCACAGTGATGAGTCAGAGCGTCTGCAGAGGCCTTAGCTGTTGTTTTAGTTCTAGAGAAGAAAAATATCATTTAATCATTATCATCACACAAAGCCCAGTCCGCAGTCTTTGGTTGGGGTGTATGGAAGATGGAGCGTGCCACATCTCAAAGAAAAGAGAAGAACGAGCCTCGGCAACCAAAGTCCACATGGAGGGTCAGGATGAGAAGGAGGACAAGCCCCCGAAAAACAAACCTGAGTGGCTGATAAACAGTGTCATGTAAGCCGCCATCTTGGATTGCTAGCTTCACGCTACTGAAGTTCTTCTTGAAGTTTCCGAGTTAACGTTTCACCTTCAGGAGGTTTTTTTTCTGACGATGGCGCCGACTGGGAACTGAGAGAGTCCAACCTTTTAGTCACTGACTCATCTATGTCGCCCCCTACTGGACAACACTGATACGTTGGGGTTAGTGAATCGGTATAAAACAAGGAAATGTATTTGTATGTAGTTTTTATCTTTGATTGAGATCAGACAAGTCAGATTTTGTTATTTTAAAAAAGAAGAACTTTTTCCCAGCCTCCTGAAAAATGAATTCAACACAAGCGCATGAATATAAAATAATGAGCATGTTAAGGAATTAAATCTTTAAAGGCCTTACTTGTATCGCATGACTAAGCAACAGAGCCTTTGAACATCTGTTAACATCTGTCAGTGAGCTCCACTCCTTCAGCACTCAGACTGGATATGTGGGAGTCAGATGGGACACGACACCGCGCAGAACTGGGTTCAGTCCCAGTCGTGGTAGCGTCTGCTGCTTCCAGCTCACCAGCTCATCAAACACACAAATGTTTTCAAGTGGGAAGCCAGTGAGGGATCGGGGTCGTGACTCTGCTCTGGTAACTCCTGCTGGTGGGTCAGGGACCTTTTTGTGCATGTATTATGGCCTCCTTGATAGTCCTGGTGGGAAGGTGAAATGAGGCAGATGGTGACTCATTGTGTATTAGAGGAAGCACATGCCTCTCTACAGCGTCTGAAACAAGAGAGCCAGTGCTCAGCAATCAGCACTGCAGTGCAGGGGAAGTGCTTTATCCATGAATGGCAGAAAAAAGGAGGGGGGGGGGGGGGGGCATTGGGTAGGGCTGTAATGATTTTTCAAATATCATGTTTTCTAGAGCTTGTTGGATTATCAAAGAGTGTTTGAACCCTCTCTCTCACGCAGCACTTCTGTGATGCTGGAGTCGGTCTGACACATCAACACGATCACCCACTTTACGTCCTGAGTGGCCAGGTGAGAGGATGTGCAAATGCAACACAGTGATTTCCAAAGCTTTTTTTATTTTTTCTTTTTGAACTGCAGCACATTTTGATTTGCAACACATGAATCCCCAACAGCATGAATGTTTGCACCCATTTGTATGGTTCACTGCAGGAAGACACTTGATTTCTGGAGAGAGGCAGCGAAGTGACAGGCAGATTTTTGGGTGGTTGACGGTGTAAAAGTTATCAAGTCTTTAAATGTGGTGTGAGTCATCTTTATTTACAGCCTGTTTTTCATGATAAATGTTTCACAGTCTGTTACTTGTACGTTACACAATGGTTTTTTGAAGCCCTGAGGAATGATCTCAGTTCTGACTATTTAATCATTTCCTACAAGAAACAACTGACTTATGCAACCAGATGCACGATTAATGCAGAAAGAACTCGGCTCATTATTAACACATGGTGCGTCGCCATATGTGCCTTAACTTACATCACAACTGCATCGAGAAACGATAGGAAACAATAGATGTGAGGACGGTCGCAGTATGAACCAGCTGTTAATCAGACCGTTTCCAGGCCTGCGTGGCTCTGATGACATGAGATATGTGTCTGAACACATCTGAGTATCTCTCTGTGACTGTGAGTGCTCGGCTGGCAGCAGCCATGTGACTCCTGAAAGCGATGTGACTTGTGGTTTAGGGCGCTGCCCCGGGCGCCTCAAGGTCTCAGCTTAAACTGCAGAGAACAAAATCAGCGTCACACAGAGAGAGACAGAAGTGCCTGGAGAGGCGTACACATTCCCCACTGAGTGCAGTTAACTTTAACTACACCCCCATACAGAATTATCAATTTTTATCTCCCTTTATTACCCATTTCTTCTAACAAGTGATGTGTGTTTAGTGTGGAAGAGGCCGGGTGTATTAGTCTCACTTAGCATCGCCCAGATGTGTCTGTCATGACTCATCCATTCATTCCAATTAGTGACAAAGCAGCAAATTCCTGCAGTTTAAACTGCTCCCAGATCAGTTAGTAGATGTCGCATGAGTCCACTGTAGGTGTGACCTGAGGTCAGCTGACCATGCCTGAACCATCTCCAGCCCACGGTCACCTTCACCAGGTGTCCAGAAGCTTCTCGAAAAAGGAACGAGGAAACTTGGATGAACTTCAGCAACACTGAGCTCACAATCCAAGATGGCCGCTTCGTGCATCACCAGCGAGGAAACAACATCACATTGTTTATCAGACACTTGTTCGGTCTTGTTTTGGGTCATTTTATATTCTGCAACTTCCACCTGTCCACGTGTTATGTTGCTTTTATAATGGTGATAATGGTTTTAATGACTAAATGCAAAATGTAATGGATGGAGAAACACAAGACTTTCAGGACTTTGGCTCGAATCCAAATTCTTTAAATACTTGTTGTTTTAATCAATGAAAATGACTGAATCACTGAACTATAAGAGGACAACGCAGCCCTCCCTCCATCACACACTCAATCCACATTCATTTCAGAGAAACTGTCTTTTGTTTAAAAAAACAACAACACATTGACCTTTTCCACATCTCCGTGGTTTCCGTCCTTTAAAAGCAAGAAATTGTCACGGCTGCAGAAACATAAGGATGACGTCATCACGCTGCTGTCGTGGTGCATTGTTAGCCACTTTACAGTAGAAGATGGATGCGGACGAGGAAGCTGATGTGTCAGGAAACACTCCCCCAACCTGGCCTGCTGCTGGAGGAGGAGGAGGAGGAGGAGGAGGAGGAGGTTGGGTCCCGGAAAATGGAGATTGCCAGATTGGTGATGGCGGCCTTGGTGTCGAGATGAGATGACACATTATGTAAATGACGTCGTCCTGTTTGACTCGTCGCTGTGTCACACAGGACAGATGTGTGAGTAATGTTAACAACACGGGCCGACGCTCAGCGATGGACGCCTGACAAGACGGAGTGACACCTTCAAGATTTCATATTTACCAGAGAGAAATGAGTTTCCTGCTCCTCCATCACTGGTCCTGATTGTATTCTGTGTGTGTGTGTGAGAGAGAGTGAGAGAGAGAGAGAGAGAGAGAGAGAGAGAGGGAATTTAGTTTCCCTGTAAAACAACATCTTTCAATTGTTTTCAGAGTTTCTCCAATAAAGTTACAGGATTTTCCAAAGATGAAACTTTGACAAAGACTTCAAAAAACATCTCATACACGATTCAAACACCAGAACAGACCCTGAACACACCACGAGCACAGGTCTACCTACTGTGTTTGAGCTTCTAATGCAGATACAGGACAGGATCAGTGTTCGGGGAAAATATTCACTGAGTCTCAGAGAGAATTCATAAAAATGTCCTGAAATACACAACAACATTATAATCACACGCATCTGTAGCACTGGTCTGTTGTTGCATAAGTTCAGTATGTTGCTCCAGGGCACATTAGCATATTGTATATATCCATGTGAGTGCATGAGTATGTGTGTATACATGATTATCACATCAGCCGTTTGCCACATGCATAAATAACTTTACATTTAAATATGTATTTGTGTTAAGTACTTCACACTGACCACAGAAACAACATGGTGAAGCTGTGGCCAGGTTTTTTTTCTACATATAACAAGGTGGAAAGAAACAAAAACAAAAATGAAGGAAAGGAAGTCGACATGAACTCTTCCAAAAAAAAAAGTGCAGCTGCTGTTTTTTGGAGAACAAACCAAAGACGGTGTCGATGCCACAGCTGCTTAAAGATGCCTGTGGGTTCCTCCTGATGCAAATCTGTTCTGCAAGTCCAAAAAGAAACTCACAAGGCCTGATCCACTAACAGATATCAAGAGTGACAATGTATATGCTAAACAGCTCCGGCGCTTCCCACACAATATTGCTCCTGTCAACATGACCCCATTTACACCTGCTGTTCACATCCACCTGTATCTCCACAACTTATCTCGCATGTTAATATACAAAGTGCAAGTGCAAACAGTTGCTCCTGACACGGGGACGGATCTACAGCATGATATATGGACTTTTTTTGTTTTTCCAAGAAGCCCTGAGGCCGGTGTTTAAAGTGGGAGTGTTTGAAGAGCCAGTGAATGTGGAGGATCAGTGTTTATATTCAGACACTGAGCCACTTTACACGACACACGGCAAACATGACACGTGTTTCTGGTGTTTCGTCATCTATTAACTGATTTTACTAATCGCTCATATTGATGCTGTTATGATTTTAATTCTAAAAGTCTGGTCTGATCTTGATGTGATTCTGTTTTCAAGAGGTTTTTCCATGTAAACTGAGGACATCAGGACAGAGTTGAGTGATTCGACGAGAGCTAGCTGGTTAGCATGCTAACGTCACAAGAAGAAGACAGGACTTGATGAAGACCAGAGTGAACGTCAGTGTTGCTTGGTGAGTAAAGGGATTAAGTCTGACACTAAACTCACACTGCTAATGCTAATGCTAATGCTATGTAGCTCCGCCTCCAACCTGTTGAAGTCAATGTTAATAATATTCCTTGACTTCAATCACTGTCGAATGTTTCCAGTCTGCTTCATTTCTCTGTCGAGCTCTTGTATAAAATGTGCTGCTCTGAACTTTCTCATCTCATTTTAAATGAAGCCGCTGTGTGATTTTATTCTAATATAACTGATGCCTTCGTTCGCTCTTATTTGATCTGAACTGACTCCTGATAAATCAATATTTTTAGCCTTGATAATTAGTTCACTGCTTTACACATATTATTTTTCCCTGCAGGGTTAAAAACCTACAGTTAATATGTGGAAGGATAAACAAGATGAGGAGCTCTGCAGACCTCACTCTTCATTTGTGATGCTGCATTTGCTGCACGAGTTCAACACGGTGTCATTTATTAAGGTTTTACAATCAGGTCTATTTAACTAATATATAAATAACTGTGAGTGGTTCGAGACACACGGGTGCAGGAGTAAAGCTGCAGGAGATACTGTGCGTTATAGTACATCACTTCATGGACAGAGATATCAGGAGACAGGACGGAGACATCGTCACTGCACCTCCATCACTATCACACTAAATGCCACTGGAAGGAATTTCAGTGTGTGTAAAAATCGCAGGTAGAGATGAAGGCGCAGGTAGAGATTATCTCCATGGGCTGAAATGTCACGGTGACGGGCGGAAACATGTCGACTGTGGCTAAAAAATGTCATCTCTCCAGGAGGAGACGCGCTCTTTGTGAGCTGAAGTGTCGTTTTCACTGGCGAACGTGTCATCACCATGGGAGGGGCAGGGAGGAGGGGGAGGGGGTGACGCCTAATCTGGACGGTGTAAACTGTGTCGTCAGGAAGTTTCCCATCAGCCACTGCTCCGCTCTGTTCAGGTTAAAGCTCTTCAATGGGTTATTCATTTATGTCTCTCACTGATCATTTATCTGTTGATATATAGTTTTTATCTGAGGATTTTTTCTTCCTGTAAAAACATTCAGATGTTTGATGACTCATCCTGCACTCGGGGGCGGTCCTAATGTCAGAGGTCAGAGGCGGATCACTGAGGGAGCTTGTAGCTGGACTCAAATTCATTTTGCAGGTAAAGTGTGAGTTAGAAATAAACAACAACAACAACAACTGACGTTCTGAGGTGAAATCTGCAGTCGACGCTCGGCTGCTGCTCAGTCGTCACGGGAAAGGTTTCGTGTGCTGCATCACTCAGAACAGATGATTATGAACCGTTCTTCTCTCTATGACACCAACAGAGGAGCAGTGGCAGTTTCAGAGAGCAGATGAGGATGGTAAACATCTGCCAACATCTGCCACCAACATCTCTCTCTCATGTTTCAGGTGTCCTGCTGTGACCTGCACCTGAGACACCAGGGTGTCACAGCTATTCCTCCCCCGACCACAGGAGCTTCTTTATTCAGCCATCACATGTAAAGCAGCAGAAGCTCCTCAGTGCACCACGTCACACACGCTGTGGGAGACTCATTTTCCCTGATGTGGTGCCTCAGTAACTGGTGCAACACAAAGGTTACCAAGAGCTATATTTGTCCTCACGATGGGGGACCAGCTCATTTACATGATTCCTGCAAAAATGTGCCACCACTGTAAAAATAAAAAGGATGACAACAAAGGTCAGAGAGGAAGGTGGAGAAGCCGGAGATGATTTTTACAGATGCACGTCAGCGTCTCAGTTATCAGAGGATAAAACCCGACAGTGGTGTTTCTCAGCATGGAGGTGATTAATGCTGATCATCCTGCAGCTAGCGGCTCCATTAGCATCGTTAGCCTGAAAGAAAAGCCCTGATTTAGACCTTAACCCTGTTGTCAGGTCTGTTCATGCTGACACACATGTGCTTAAAAGAAGAAATCAACATTTTCCAAGACTGCAGGTTAATGAGGTGTTGTATTCACTCTGCACCGATATGGAGAAGTGGATGTGATTATTGGCTTTGTCAGATCCCTGATCAGGACGTACAGGAGCTTAGTCGCCTCTCAAAGTGGATTCTCATCCTCACGTCTCTCTCCATGAGCCGCCGTCACTCTTCATTATCTCCAGAGTCGTGGCATGCTGCTGTAAAGACATAATCCACAGTAACCACGACAACAGGCCTCATGCAACAAACACATTTCCCCTGAAATAGAGCCTGCATGTTGATTTTTCTCTTCGGCTCAAACCAAGCGTGACTGAAGACGTCCTCCCTCTCTCCTCCACCGTGGAGACAGAAGTCAAAGAGGAGGTGGACAGTTTTTCTGTCTCAGTGTCCTGGGACTAATCTCTTTTTCTATTTGGGTCTGAAAAACTTTTTACAACCTAGAGTTGTGATATGATGTGATACGCTGCAGATGAACATGAATGTGAACCAACTCGAGATGAACCGACTCTTTAACAAACATCTGTCTGACTCTGACCTCCGGACGTCAACACCAGACGGACGTCATCGCTCCTCACACGTCGGTCACTGTTTCCTGTGAGACAGATCTCTGAGACTCAGTCAGACTCACTCTGAGGCTGCACGTTGCAGATCTCAAAAAGAGGAGAAGAGATGAGGATTCAGCTTCTCCATCCTCTTTGATTCTGCATGTGACTCTCTTGGGGATGCAATTAAAAAACCTATAGGAGGACGAGGCAGCAGCAGCTTCTGCACACGCGCTCAAACGCACAACATCATAGCGGGTTTGAGGTTTTAATGAAGCTTCCAGACATCCAACCTTAAGATCGCCCTGTGGCATCCCGAGCTCCACTCTCAGCATCAGCATCATCATCATCATCATCATCAGAGTCTGACAGGCCGGAGGTAGACGTGATGTCAGAGTTTAGTGGTGTCAGTCTGCATCAGCATCCTCCCAGTGATTAAAAAGCCTCCTGCAAATGAAGTGGTCACTTTTCATTTCAGTGCAGCGCTGTGTAATCCTGTTTTCAAGCTTTTCAAACATGTTTTATGTCCCGTGCAGCCGCAGACTCAAATGCACAGAGACAGGCTTTGAGATGTAACAGTGAGCCAAATGCTAAATTATACTGATTCACCCAGGGAAGGGTGGGGGTGGGGGGTTTGCAATTACAGGTCAAAGGAGGGTGGCGGTGGGGGGTTAAAGCTGCATCATCGCTGCAGCAACAGCACAACATGTTTGAGTTTGAACGAAGGCTTTCAGCATTTATTAGATCAGAGGAATCAGTTTGTTGTGAAACGAGGAGAAGAAGGTGAAGGATGTAGCTGCTCATGTGAACTCCATGTAATCTGGTTTTCATGACAGATGGAGAACATACACACTCGTGCGAGCCGTGCGACCTCACACAGGGCTGAGCGCGTGTCATTATTAATCGTGATGTTTTTCTTCTTGGTCTTTTATCTCCGTTTGATTGACTCGTTAGAAAAACGGTTTTGGTGAAATGAAAGTAAACAGAAAGCAAAAATGTTCCAAGTCTGTGCTTTCGTGCGTATGGATGTGGACTTATATTTAGCTCCACAGCAGGTGGGATGTCGGTGGACGTGGTCAGCAGCGCTGATGGAAAACCCAGTTCCCCCCTCGGGTCGGCCCGGGGTTTAAAGAAATGTTATAAAAGCTTGTTCCTGCTGTTGTCTGAGCACTTTTGATGCTGCGCGCACACACACACACACACACACACACACACACACACACACACACTCTGTTTTCATCTGCAGCTTTTTGTACTCAGCTGCTTTGAAATGATGATACATCTGTAGTGAGTGCAAAATGCTGTGATGCTAGAAAAAACCATCAAATTATCTTTTCTCGGACATTTTAGCTTTTTACATTTCTAATGAAATTCAGACGAGGCGGAGACGAAGTGCATCAGATTAGCAATCAATACATAATATTCGGTGTATGGTGCCAACAAGTGGAGAAGCTAAATGCAGAGTTTAAAGCTCAGTTTGTGTCCGGAGCAAACTGCCTGGTGCTACTTCATCAAGTGAATTACATAATCGATAAGAAACGACCAAACCAGAGAATTTAGTTTAGGTCTGGTCCGATCAGGAGAGTAATAATCATCAATATCACAGAGACAGTTGTAATATTTAGGATCAGTTAATGTAGCTCAGAGTCGTGTATAATGAACTTCAGGATAAATCCTCTGTTATAAAACTCCCTCCGTCTGTTTCTCTACATGTTTATGGCTCTACAGTTTAACTGGAGGATGTAGAGAGGATTTCTTGGAGCCTGGAGTAAACCTGTGGTCCCCATGATGTTCAAACATCACAGCATTCAACTATTAAAGGTCCTGAAAGGATTTTCTTTATGGCCCCAAACCTGAAATCAAAGATGAGTCAGTCATCTCAGTTTGAATGATGAACTTTTCACAGTCACCTCTGACCTGTAGGTTTGGGCACCATGGATCTGAGCTACCTGACTCTGTATGTATCAGGTAAAACTGGCTCCTTCTCAATGAGCTGCCACACTGTCCTGCTGCAGAGACACTGATGCATCAATCAGTTCAATCAAACACATCAGTCAAAAGGAGGATTGTAAATGTCGGACCTTCAGCTGAATGATCCACGTTGTTCTTCCACTGTGCAGCCTGTTGATGCACAGACCAAGCGTCAGTCATCGATTCAATCAACAACTAAACTGGACCAGATTGAATCAAAATCATGTTACAACAAACCTTGTGATATCTACAAACACTGGGTCAATATATCATGTAATATATCGTGATGAGACTTGTGATTTACAGTATTTAGTTTACGGTATCAGTTACCAGTTATTGATCCACTGATCCATATCAAACAGATCCTGCAAACACTTGACAGGAAGAGACCAGTGACTTTGGGAAGGAAGAAAGGTTAGGAAGAAGTGATGGAAAAAACTTCTCATCATCAAAGTTTCACCAGGGAACTACAAAGTGGAAGAAATTCTTCCTTCAGACTCACTTAACTTCGGCAAGAAAAGAAAAAATGTCATTGGAAATTGTTCAACAACTGTTTTCAAGTTCACACACACACACACACACACACACACACACACACTGACTGAATCAGGCCACTGAAGGAAAATAAAGAAACAACAATCAGTGTGATATTCTGTGGTAAACTCTTCACTAACCCACAGTTTTACTTCAAATGTTCCTGTGGTGGTCTGTACGATCACACAACAACAAACACCTTTGATGTAAAAGGCTGAGCTCTCTCTTCATCAGGACCCACGCAGATTAATTAACTACAACTAAAAATAGGACGCAGGGAAACAGACACGTTTTATTCTCCAGCTGTGTGTCAAAGCAGAAACGGCTTTTTACCAACACCAACTACAGGAGATATGTAGGTCGGCCTCGGTGGAGGCGAAAGTTCGCTGAAGGACATTGTGAAGTTTGCACAAGGAGTAAAAACCAGGAACAAAAAGGCAGAGGAGGTTCAAACTGCAGCCAAACAATGAGACGAGTGCAGCAGCTGACCTCTGAACTCCGAGGAGGACAGAGAACACCTGAGGGAGCAGGTCACCACACCTCAGCTTTTATATGTCATATAAAATAATACAATATTCTTGCACCACTGACACATTTTGATTGACGTCACATATTGATCACAGATGTAACATGATTGGCACCGATAAGGTGCACTCACCAGGTCCTGTAAGTTACCGACTGTAGGAAATGAAGACAGTGAATGAACAGGAGATGTTGATACAGTCTGTAGACGCATGTGAAGCGTCATCACACGCAGACAGACAGGCCAACACCCACAGAGGTCTGCAGCATTTACAGCCGACAACACAACATCTACAGTTTGATCCATAAAGCGCCAGACTGAAGATTAAACACACGACGGCACAAGTGTCAACAGCACCAGTCAACACAGTCGTATGGACAGAACCACACAGGAAGTAACAAGTGGAGCATCAGAGGAGCGAAGCACGTGACACACACACACACACACACACACCTGCCTTGAACTTACTTTGAACGGAGCTCTCTTCTCTCTCTCTCTCTCTCTCTCTCTCTCTCTCGTCCTGGTCCACGTCCTCTCATCTGCCGCTGCGTCGCTGGCCTCCTGCTGCTGTGCGCCTCCTCCAGCTCCGGCTCCGTCTTCAACATCACACGGTTCTGCTGAAAGATCCGATATGGAAGCGACGTCTGAACATTTTTAAATAGTAGCTATAGGCTAATGCTACAACATCTGTTAGCTTCTCTGTTTTTCTCCCGCTCCATATTCAAGTTGCCTGGTGATGCATGTTGACCTCTGACCTTTTCAGTCAAGCCGTCATCAGCTTTTGCAGCCAGCAGACAAATGAACACGCCCCACACTTTTTAAGGAAAACACAACAAAGTAATAATTAATGTATATGTAAATACTTCAAACTGTATCTGGATGCCAGTGAGGGCGGTGCTCTTTGGAGTTTGATGAGCATTGTTATCGTTAACTGTCACAGCTAACGTGGGCTAATGGTTCTGCTGCATCGCTCTATCTTGGCTCTAATGTACCGAAGGCACTTTTATGTAGCTATGCATCACGTTGTGTTCAGTGTCAACTTTAGGGCTCTGTAAACCTTAATGACTGAGAAGAGAAAGGCAGTCAGAGATGAGACCAGAGTCTCCAGGTTTTGCAAATTTCCCTGCCAAAACTTAACTTGGTGAAAGTTTTGACTTCATTCTTCTGGAGGCTGCTTTCACACTGTAGCTCACTGCTCATTCATCTGGAGGCTTCCACTGCTGCAGGGAGGAGAGAGAGAAAGAAGAAAGAAAGAAAGAAGAAAGAAAGAAAGAAAGAAAGAAAGGAAAAAAGAACATTACAAATGTCCTGGAAAGCATGAAGTATCGACACTGCAGCTAAATACCTGGCAACCTGAGCAGAGAGCCAGCCGCACTGGAACAGGAGTGTGGAGCTGTGCTGCTGCTGCAGGTTGGGTTTAGTTAAGGTGAGCTGAGAAGGACACAGAGACTGAGCCATAATGTGAATATGTTAATGCAGGAAACCTTTTGTGAACACAACCAGCTCCACATTAAACTCTTAGAAATCTCAGGGTCTCTGGTCTAGAAGAGAAGAAGAGCATAAAATACAATTGTTCAAATGAATTGAGATTCATTTCAGTGTTTATACAGTCAAGTCTGTGCACATAGTGACTTTTAACAAAGATGGCCGAGGTACGACCTTTTTCTTAATCAAAGTCGTGCAACAACAGACGAGACAAATGTTCTGGGTTGTTATAACTCAAAATGGAGTCACATCAGCTCCTCAAATATTCATGAAGCAGAGTTGTTTTTAGTCGTGAAGCTGGACATGAAGAAGCCCCTGATGCACAGTACTGGCAGACACTACAATTTACAGGTGTTATTTAAACACATCATGTTGCTGATTGTTGGAGAAACAGAGATTGGCCTCATCCTCTCTTAAATCAATCAACTAATTTCCAATAGATTCACTCCTCAGGTTGATCACTCTGATGTCCTGCTGACTGGAACCATGTGTCTGAGGTGATTATTTTCCATAATTACATATATTTATACTATTTTCTAATATTTTTAACATTTTCTTTTTACTTTAGTTTAAATTCTGATGATTCAGAACGAAACACATTAAGCTCGCTCATGATTGATACCCAGGTGATATCTGATTGATGATAATTACTTTGCCTTTTTCTTTTTTTTTTCTTTAATCAAGTGAATATTGTTCGGCAGTGATTTGAAGCATTAATTGACTCTGCTATATGAATTTTTGATTGATTACCTCTGGTTGATTGTTTCATTGATCACTGGCTTACTCTGGACTTATTGTACTGTGTTAAGAACTCATTCTTCTACCTGGTGTCTATAAGACTCTTTGCTACTTCCCTCAGTTTTTCCCATCATGCCTTGTTTTATTCTTCTTTTCTCCAGCTTCATTGTGTATTCTCAGCACAGAGTCGTGTTCCCGGGGAGCGTTTATGCAGCAGAGACCCTGCGTCCACTGTGCAGCACAATGTGGTACGAACCATGTCAATAGCAAGACCCCTGAACGCAGCATTAGCATAAAATGATGCGCGGCCAGTAGCTACAGCAAAAAGAGGCTCACAGTGACAGCAGGCAGGTGTGTGTTCTCAGGTGAGAGCGGCTCCATCAGGCAGGTGAGCTGAGAAGATCCTGCTTCACTGATCCAACACCTGCATCAGACAGCCGAGCTGCTCCTACTCTGGTCAGGTGGTCGAGGTGGAGATGGAGCCGAGTCCACGTAGGAGATTCGTCCAGGTGAAGCTACTTTCTGCTGCATGAAGATGATCAGTGCTGACCCAGGCCTCAGCATGTTTCCTCCATGACTGTGTGTTTCTGCAGCATTAACAGCCGATTATATGCTGAAAAAGACAGAAAAGGATATATTAGTGGCCCTGTTGGTGATTGAAGTGAAGAACACGCAGGAAACATGAGGCTGCAGCAGAGACGACAGATCAACAGCCTTGTGGATTCAAACTGTCCGACTGCTGTTTCCTCTCTCTGTCCTTCATCAGAAAACAATCCTCTCACAACGATTGTGCTGCAAACTTGTTAATTTTTCTGCCTCCTCAGCAGCTTCTCATTCCATATGGACGGGATGAGCCGGGCGGCCGGCGGCGGCCCGACAACAAGAGGCAGGGAAACTCCGTCTGGCTCTGCAGGCAATGAGCTATTGGAGCCCTGCAGAGTTCAATCAATAGCATGTGTACAGCAATCTGTTGGCAGAGGCTGCGGCCAGATACGACTGCAAACTGCCTCCTGCTCTAATATCAGGGATCAGACAGCGAGGCGACGCTTTCTCAGGAGTTTCTGCAAAAAATCTGATGTTTGACAGTTTGTTTGTGTCTCTGCAAACTATGAGAAAGTTCTGTGCTAACGTCATTTTCACTGAGTGACTTGACTGAATGAGCTCCACTGTAAAGTTAAGCTCAAACACAAACAGATGAATCTGAGAAGCTTCAGATTTCCAATCACTCATCTTCTGTCACGTCATTTTAGTGACTCGTTATGAGGTTTTACAGTTTCCTTTTCCAACACACAACACCATTATTTCAGCCAATCAGAGGGAAGTGGGCTTTTAAGGCGTCCTCTTAAGGAGGCTTGAGTTAATATTGTCTGTTTCAGGCTGCAGCTCCACTGAGCAGCTGCATAACTGTCAGTTTGGGATAAATAAAGATTTTTTTCAACAGCTAATCATGCAAAGCTGCTCCAGTGGAGTCCCAGAATAAAAAATATGGAGCTTGAAATAAGCATAAAAGGTTTTTCTCCTTTAAGGCTGAGCTGAGCCGCTCTGTGGAGGAAGTTGATTCCTGCGTCTCAGTTTTTCCCCAGAATTCTCCAAAGGGTTAAAACGGGACGAGCTCACGTTCGAGAGTCAGAGAAACTGATATTCAGTCATCAACGAGACAAAACTGATGCAGTATAGAGTCACAGCCATGAGGCTGAAACATTTAATGAAGGGTAAAGGTGTTGTTTGTACGTCCCAGTGTCAGTGGAGTTCACTGCCTCAGAGAATCAGAGAAATCAGTTCAAACACAACATCTTTAAATATTTTGGAGAAAAAATGAAGTGAGTTTTGTAAATAAGTGACGGTGGATGAGTTTCTGCATAAAACTCAATACTTTACTTACAGATTCACTGTTTCTTACTGAAATGTGGTTTACTTTAGTTATTTCAGTTTTACTTTGTTGAGAGGAACATTTACTCTTATTACATTGACTTATTATTAGTGTTTATAGGACTGAGTTTCCATGAGATTAAATGTGTAAATCTCCAAACAGCACATACTGTAGTTAGAAGTAAAACATTTATACTAGTTACTGACTGAGAAGTTTCCTGAGAAACATCCAGACAACATGGACTTGACTCTATCGGCCTGTGGCTTCAGTTAAAAACCAGACGCTGCAGAAAAAACTCAGGAACATTCACTGATTATAACTTCCTACTGTAAATCTCACTGCACTCGCTCACCGCCTGCAGCAAAACTGTAAATTAGCTCTTATTTAAAGAGCGTTTGAACACGTAAACTGTGAATGAACAGGGTCAGTGATTCACAGGGAGCTGCAGAGTTTATGTCAAGATTCATCTCTCTGCACATTTTACAGAGTCATGAAGCCCCAGAGGTTCAACCATCGATCAGCTGTCAACACACACATAATTACCAACAATAACTCCTGCACGGCTGCAGCTCCAGACCCTTGGTACACGGGGCAGCACGGGAGTCGACTCCAAGCGTCCAGAGGTCACTGAACATCAACTGATTCAGCAGATGAGCCTCAATCACACAAACCATTAAATCAACATATTATTCACTGTAGGACACATGTAATTCTTATCAGTTCATCTCGAACATGAACTTATGAATCATCATTTCATCACAGTATTTACACAACAGCATTTACAATTTTGCAAATTTGCAGGATGCACAAAAACACTCACAGCGTCTAATCCCTGGCTGAACGGTTGCAGCAGTTTCCTCCTGTGTCGTCTGTCACACCCTCCAATATCTGTCTCACTCTTCACTCTTCCCCCCATATATCTAATAAAGGAGAAAAAGCCAGAGAAAAAGGAAGAGCCAGAGGACGTGGCTGCTGTTGACAGATAGTCAGAACGTCACATCAGTCACACAAGCTTTTCTTTTTCTTTTCATGGGAGAAAACTCTTGCAAATTGCCATTCAACATTGGTAAATTATGAATATTGGAATACCTGGGTGCCAGTTTGGGCTCAGTTAAGCATGACAACTTAAAAAAAATCCAAATCCTTGTCATTACAAAAGCCTGCGTGAAATTATTACTGAAGAAGCAGGAAGCAGCCGAGAGCACAGAGCAAAAGGGAGGAGAGGGGGTTAAAGACAGAGAGAGAGAGAGAGACAGAGAGAGAGAGAGAGAGAGAGAGAGAGAGAGAGGAGGCTGACACACAATTTTCAAGGACATTCCTGAACAATTAACTTGCGGTTTTTGCTATCTAGCCCATTAGTCTTGGGGTTTGGAAACAGGCATTGATTTTGGATGTCAGCCACTCTCATTTTATGGAAATTGCACTAAATGGCAGGGAAACAAAAACAAATTGAATTTTCTGTGCTGTTACTTGTAATGTGAAATTAGATATGTGGCCATGTGTGACTGAACAAGCCAGCCACAGAGACAGGAAGAGCAATGGTGCACTATGGGTAAGCTACGTTCAACGTGCACTTTTTGTTGTATAGAGGGGGAGATGCGTGTGCATGTGTGATGGTAAGCAGCAGCAGCAGCAGCACCAGCAGCAGCAGAGGCAGAGGCAGCAGCGGCTCTAAGTGCCACTGCACCGCAATTCAATTTCACTCTTGGTATTTGATCATTGTGGATTTTTTGACAAAATCAAAACCTAAAGAACCTGAAAGATGCAACAGGCTGTGGAAGTGAAGAGGGACCAGGTTCAGGTCCAGGTGAGACGTCAAGTACGAACCACACAGTCAGGATGCTGAAAACATACTATACTATACTATACTATATATATTGTTTGAAAGATGATCAATACTGAACCACTGAAAATACATAATCTATAAAACTGCCAGAGAAGGTTTTCACCTTCTGGGAAGTTGTTCGAGCAGCGACTGTCTTCTCCAGAGGTGAACAGTACAAAGCCTGTTACAGATCCAGTAGGGATGGAGACCTCAGAGTATCTGATGGTCCCACACACTGGTTTCCAGATGGAGCTGACGTCAGGTTGACGACAGCAGAGTCCTCCACACTGGGACAACATGACAGGTCTTATTATTCTGGAGTGGTCATCACACAGAGCTCATGTTGGTCTGAATCCTGGGAGCTAATCCTGTTTACACTCTCAGTGAGATGTGGCTGCGAGCTCTTTCTGCACCTCAGTGCTTTCCACTGTTTGTAAAACCACTTGACGATGTCTTCCTGTGATGTGCAAACAGCACAAACACCTGCAGCCTTAAGAAGCTGCTCTATCAGCACAGGTACAGGTACAGAGTACAGGTCAAGTGATTTTCCATCAGGCCGCGTGTTACCTGATCTTATCTGGTCCAGCTGACTTCACTCAGGTGGTCCGCCACCGTGGTCGTCCACTGTGTTTGTTCACATCCAGCTCAGCACAGTCTAAACAAAAAGTTGTTTGACTCCACTGGTTCTCTGCTACTCCGGTTTTCAAGTGTGACAAAGCTGGCTTGTTTTACATCGCTGCAGATGTGACTGGTTTGAATTTTGGATTGAAAATGAAAAAGTGAAAGAATGAAATGAAATGAATGAGAAAAGCTCAGTGATGTGATAATTACAGGCAACAAAGAGCATAAAGGAAAGAGACTGGGTTCCATATTCTAACCCTGCTAATAATCCCATTAATCAAACGTTAACTTCCGATCAGATGGTTCAAAAACAACCTGAAGTGACAAACAGTGATTAGAGCAGGTCGGTCAAACTGAGTCTCTGTGCTTCACATGATGATGATGATGATGATTAAAGCTCCATTTCACTTCACACAGACTCTTTCAGTCCTGACGGCGTCAATGCTTCGACTCTGAACAACGCGGGCATCTTTGTGATCAGATACAGAGACAGAAACTCGCGTGTTTCATCAGGAAGGTAAAAAAGAAAAAATGTGCTCACTGTTAAACATTTCCCCTGATCATGAATGACATCATCAGACATGAACGACTCATCGTCTCCTCACTCTGACATCACTTCACAGATTCATAACAGCTCGTTCACATCAGACACAAAATCTGAGACAAATATGATGATTCTGCTCATCTTCATCACCTTCATCAGGATCTCTCTCCCTGCTGCTGCTATAAACCAAAACTACTCGTCTGGATCAACGTTTCATCTCGTCTGTTGGTGATCGATCTTCAGGTGTGGTTCTGATGACGTCCCTTCAAATGATCATCATCATCCTCTTTGACCTCAACAGGAAATGAACAACAAAAATAACTTCCTTCATGTGGAAACTTTCAGGTCTGCTGCTGTATTTCTTTCTTCATTAGCAACAGGTCTGTGTCTCAAGGCTGAACAAGACCTAAACAATCAGTAACAGATCAGCACTTTCACCAAACTCATGTCAACTTACAGGATAGCAGGAAATCAATCACGGCTTCAGAGCGTAACTCCAAGCGCACTTTCTATCAAAACACAGAAGATGAATCAAACATTTTAAATAAAAAAACCATCTCATCATCCAGGTTCCTCCTGGGAGGCAAGAGCAATCGATCACAAACCATCAGCAATCATTTTAAAACTTTTTTTATTTTAGTCTTTACTTTCAATTATGACATTTACCTCTAAGCTCTTTTTAAATGTTATTTTAACTTATATTTCCCCATTTACTCTCCTGCACTCAGTATTACTGTGATACCAGTTATAACCAGAGAGAGAGACCAGCTGGAGACCCAAAACAGATCATCTTCTATTATTGAATTAACAATGATTAATGACAAATATATATAACACAGCGTGGTGTGATGCAGGAGCTTCTACTGAAGCTGAAGGTGGGAGCTTCACTGAGACTTACAGTGTGTGAGTGCAGCCATATTCATCTGCATGTGTGTGTCCCTGTGTGTGTGTGTGTGTGCGCTTGTGGGTATGGATGTAATATTTTCATGGGGCTGTCTTGGCAGACGTGAGAAAGCCGAACGAGTGATGTCAGTGTTTGCCCAGGGGCCCCGGGGCCCCTCCTCAGACATTCAGTGCTGTGACTGAGGCTGCAGGGAGCGCTGCCACTCACTGGCCCAATTCTGTCTCTCCATCTTCTTTCTCTGCTCTCGCCTGCCAGGATCTGCCATGCACGGATAAATATGCATCACTCCAAACAAAGTCTCACACACACACACACACAGAGCTGAACAGGCTATGAGTGAAAAAGATAAACCTTCATTTGTAAATGTGGAGAAATCAGGTTGTTGCAGCTGTTGCAAGAATCGGACCAAAAGAAAGAGGGAAAGTGTGTCCATTATATATGTGTGTGTGTGTAAATATATATATATATATTCAAAGTGAGGTAGAAAATGTATTTTCCTCCTCCCTGTGACCTGTAAGAAATAAAGATGCAATGAAATGTTAGAAAAAAGCAAATAAAAAACTCTGTTCTCTTCTGTGATTTTCAAATGTCAAATTAAAAACAGTGAGTGCACGTGTCACCATGTCACAGAAGTTAATTGGTGTGTATTTGCTGATGAAGGCCATGAAACGTGACTGAAAGCTCAGGCTGTTGTCTCCTTGTTTTGCATTAACACCTGTTTCCAGCTCGGATGATTCCACTGTTCCCTTCCTCCTCAGCAGAGAGACGACATTCACAGCACCATGGAGAAGGTGACATTTAAAGAGACGGATATGTTTTCTCTGGAGCTGGTGACAAAACAAAAACACAGCGAGCAGGAAACTAAATGTTGTGGACACACACACACACACACACACACTCACACGACTCTGCTGTTTAAAAAAATGTAACAACACAACAACCAGAATCCAACAACATGGAGCAACGGTCAAATCCGAATGTCAAACAGCTGCTCATGTCCATCAAGTTATTATGACTCATAGTTTTGTTTTGTTGCTAGGTGACACTTGTTTGAAGTCATGTGACACGGTCCTGGTTTATATTATATTAAATATGACAGAAAGAAACAGGCTTGTTGGACTTGGTGTCACAGGAAGTGGAGGCAGGTCCATGAGGTCCATGAATCCCTGCAGTCACATGTGAGATACACAACGTCACTTAGCTCCTGAATCCCTGGTAACTCAACCGAAAGATGCTGAGGCACCAAAAAGCAGAATCATATAGACAGACAGCCACGTCAGAGAAAAACGGCAGAAATATTTACATTGTCAGGAAGACGACGTGAAGTCGGTGTCACGGGGTAAAAAGCTTCTGGTCATCAGCTGATCACTGAGTTGGAAGCTGCATCACAAAAACAACAACAACAACAACAACAACAACAACAACAACAACAACAACAGCAACACGTCAGGTCCAATCAGAGAGCAGCCTTCAGCCGACTTCTTGAATGAAACATATGAATAAATGATGGACTGTACACAATCACCAGGATAATGCTGGTGTATCATTATAAAAGATGAATGAGAGGAGGAGAGTAGACTCACTCCTCTGCAGCCCAGAGGTCAGGCCCCAGCGGGGGGAGGGGAGGGGCTGAGAGGCAGACTGATGATCTGCTAAACACTGGATCTGAGCGATACTTATTCTCTGCAACATCAACACTTTGTTTCTCCAACTGTGAGTGTTGGTCTCTGGCTTGACGGTGGACAAACCTCCAGGGAATGATGGGTAAAAGTGGATCTCCTGGCCAGCACACAGAGGTCATGACCTCTGTGGTTGGAGGTACGCTGAGGTTAACACCTACATTGACTGAAGGCATCAGCTCTGGGGGACTGGCCCGGCGTGGCGTCTTTCCTCTACACTCTCTCCTTATTGGAAAACGACTGAAAAAGACACCACCTGAACACCTGACCTCAAATTAGTTCCTCACAAAGTTTTCATAAAAAAGTGTCAAGTGCTCGTCAGAATTTGCTGATAAGGAGCCAGAAGTTTGGACGAGCGTTTTTTTGGACCGACATCAATGAGATAAAAAACCAAGAAGTTTCAGTATTTATGGTGAAGGTTAAGTGAAGCAATGATGACACACACACACACACACACACACACAGACAGAGGGGAAGAGAGAAAATCTGAATGCCTGCAATCAATCTTGCCCTTTATAGAGAAGAAAAAAGCTTTGAGGAAAGTGTGTCAGTGTCAGTAACAGGGGTAGTGGGGTGTCCATACATCAGAGGCAGCTGTCAGCCGCCGCGTCAGTCAGCAGCAGCGTTAAGAATGATCCATCCATATGCAACCTCTCTGAGCCAGTGGCTGACACGTCGGCCCAGCTGGATGAGGCTTTGTCCGAGCTGTCATCACAGAGAGAAAGCCTGAGACACCCCCTCATCAGATAATAAGCACAGAGTCTTGACGTATCACAGGGAGAAGATGTAAATGAATGTGGAAATAGATGATGACATTTTGTTGGTGGCTTGTAAAGAAGCTCTGACCAAATGCTGGTTCCAGAGAGGGAGGTCCTCCGACTGTGGATCTACGGTCGGCTCTGTTCACCTGACCTTCACCAACACTGGAGCAGGTGGGTCGGTTAGTTTGGGGTTCACAGTGAGGGTTAGAGATGCATCGTCCTCCCTAACCTCCCATGACCACATCTCAGTCTGTTGAGATTGAGTATGGGTCTGATGAAGGTGCATTCACCTCCGACTTCCACGAGGCATGACCGATGGATGTAAGTCAAAGTGCAGCTGGACAGACCTCAAACCAATCAGAGCAACGATCCAGATGACATCTGCAGAGGAAACATGTCAACAGATGTGGTTGTTGTGGATCGATGGCGTCCGAGGACTTCTGCTGGTTCTGCAAAGAGTCACTCGACCAACATTACAATGGCTACTCTGCGTCCGTGTCGTCACCACGTGATCGGCTCCCCAGGTTTCAGGGAATCGGAGGTCGCTTCAGCGACTTCTTCTCCAGACAGATGTGCAAAGTTCAGGTTCCTCTGGTTGATCCAGGCTACTTCCTCCTCATGCACAGTGTGTACCCAGTGTGGACATGATGACTCTTTACTAGATTGACTGTTCTCATTAGACGATGACACCAGGAGACTGAGGAGTTATGTATCAATTATGAACCATTTCTGACCCCCCCACACCCCCCCGTACTCCTCCCTGGCATCCAGCTCCAGCCTTGGCTGTGAGCCCCTGGCCCGCTGTGACACATGTCTTTACTGCAGGCATACATTACCCATCCTTCTCTGCCTGTGACCTCCTCTCCTCGCTCTGTCGTCCTTCATCTCTAAACTCTGCACAACAACAACAACAACACCCCCCCACACACACACACACACACCAGGTCCACTCTGTGCCACTGATTGCTGCAGTGACGGTGTCTTCTGGTCGTCGCAGCCTTCAGAGTGGCTCTCAGGAGTGTTTCCAGAACAAGCAGGGACTCGGCGTGCCTGCAGCCTTCTCTGTTCCTGCTCTGATGGGTAATACAGTAATATGAGAGATGCTCTCATGTGAAGCTCCAAAGCTTCCTAACCTGTTATCTGTTCTGTCAAAGTCAGACTGCTCTGGGGACTTCCATTAATCCTACAAAGCTCTGCTCAATATCAGATCCCCCTCCAACAAGTCATTTTTAGTTAATGATCTTATTACTCCATACAATCTGGATTTCATGCTTTTAACTGAGACATGGTTAGATAACAGCGTCGGAGCAACAGTTCTGCTCCAGTCGGCCCTTCAACATTTCAATAATATAAATGTTTCTGGAGCTGAACTCGTCCCAGTAAAAGAGGCTATAACTTTTCCTTTGTGTCTCTTTGTGAGCTGCTCTAAAAGCAGCTCACAAATTTTCACGTTAAGTTTACAGAGCTGTAAAACACTTTGCAAACTTTACTGAACCGCCGCCTGTTATCTCCACTGATTTGACTTCTTAATCATGAGGACACAGACAAACTGCCGTACGCCTGCAGGAACATGTGATTGCTCCTTCGCCACTTCACCCTGCTGCATTAGTGAACTGTCATTTCAATTAGGAATAGAAATGAAGAAATGGCATTTAGATGAGGGAGAGAGAGAGGGTGTGTGTGTGAACAGAAGGCGACAGGTGAGCTCCGACTTAACGTTTATTTAGTAATTACTCTGTGTAATTTTCTGTTTTATCAGCGATGTGAATGGAGTCTCTGTGACAGTGACAACCACATTTAACCTGCCGCTGCTGCAGTACCTGTCTAATGTGAACGGGTCAGAGTGTCCGGAGTTTAACAAGTGGTTTAAAAGACTCAGAGTCTTCACCAGACAGAAGCAGAAGAATCTCTTAATATGTGTCAGAGCTGCACTGGGTACTTTAGTTCAGGAGCTCAGCCTGCAAACATCTGCTGGTCCTTAGTAACTACGATATGATCTGAGAGGGCAGCCGGGCCCGTCAGGGGTTTAAAGCCTGGACCTAGACCTGGACCTGGACCTGGACCTGGACAGAACTTTGAAATCATTAACCAAACGTAATCGGTAGCCATTGGAGGGATGGAGGGATTTCATTAGGTAATGTAGGTGTCTTTTAGAATAAAAAAGTTAGACTGGCTTTTTGGAAGGTTAAAATGATGCTAAGCACCTCCTCCACCTCCTCCACCTCCTCCTCTCCCTAGATATTGGTAAACAATGACTGCATCCAACATGAACAACATCTGTGTGGACTCCCGTGAGACTCCCGTCCCCTTGCAGCCCTCCAGCTCTGACCTTGTGGTTAAACACTCTCTCTTACTTGGCACAACTGCACCAAGGGACTGCAGCAGATGAGGCCTATCCCAGCAAAAAGAACAGCTCAGATATACTATATAGTGGAGGTAGGAGGGTGAAGCTGGGAGGCTACAGTCGCCCTGTGGATGCCGGAGGGGGGGGTACTGTTGGGAGCTGTAGTTGCAGCCATTAGTTCATTCAGGAAGAAAGGGATTGGTCAGAGTTTACATGTAGTCACAAATGCAGCTTCCAGAGAATCTGGAAATACTGTAATACTCAGGAGACGCAGTGTGAAGCAGAAGTATAAAAATCTCCAGCTCATGAATAAAATATAGGTTTATGTACAATACAGGCTAACACTGGCTGCTGCGGCAGAAGTGGGCACTCGAGGATGTTCATGTGGCTCTACTTTAGGGTGCAACAGTAAATACGTTGTAGTCGGGGACGGTACACGATGAGCAATGCAACATTTGTGATGTTTGTTTCAATATTTCAAAAGTCTTTGGCGTTGATCCCATGGATATAAAAATCAATGTGTAGAGGGGGAGACGTATAAAATGCAGACCTTGTAGAGATCCTCCCTCTGGGACTGAAGATCAGATGAGGCGGTTCTTACAGAGTCCGAATCCTGCTCAGACCATGTTTAAAGAAACACAATGTAAGAGCAAGCAGGATGATGAAGAGGAGGATTTGGGAACATGGAGGATGCTGGGTGGTTGCAACCCCCCCCCCCCCCCAGTTAACACCTCACTGCAGAGAAGCTGTCAGTGTGAAAGAGGCAGAGGAACCAAAACCCAAATCAATCTCAGTCTGACTGGGTCTGTACCGGTCTCATTTGGCTGCCATGGATTTCTCTCTCAGGGTCCGTTCAGGTAGGTCGCCTTTCTGATCGGGTCTAACTATCCTCAGGTCTCTTGATCAGATCTGACTGTGCTTAGTTTTCCCTTGGACCAAATCCATCTCAGAGTAAAACCCAGAGACGTGTAGCGTGTGTTTGGGGATAGGTGCTGAACCCTGGTATCAAACAGAAAAAGAGATGCATAAATCCTACTGTGGCACCAGGCCTCACAGTTACATTATCAACAAGACATAAAGAGATTTTAAAACCGGAGGCTTTACCTCATAGATCGCCTCTTATTCTCAAGGAGAAACTGGAAAATGAGAGCACATCAAGATCCTGCAAAGTAACTGGCCATGACTTTAACAATCTGCCTTCATACCCAGCACATCATCTTTTACAATATTTCTCTACAGTTTCTTTTTCAGCACAAGTCATTCTTGTGCAGGAAAACGTCTCTGGGAGGATTTCTGCTGTAATTCTTACACAGCCGTTCAAGCTGTAAAGAACTCGTGATGCAAAACAAAGCAAAACAAGAGTCTGACTGAGAGTCAGGGTGAAGTTGGACAATGAAAAACATCTGGTGGTGTTGAGTTAGAGGGAGCCTATCAGACCTCTGCAGCCCACTCCTCCTCCAGGGCTCCAGGCTCCAGGCTATTAGCACTACTAGCATAGTTCATGCAAATCTCTGGGTGAACTGCCACAAGTTAAGTTGAACTGTAGTTAGAGAGTTATAATGTGAAGAGCAGAACGTATGCTGTGTTTATTCTAACCAGTGCAGAACGGGGCTGGTGACGGAGGTGAGGAGCTGACGACGGTCTGGCAGGAATCTGGCAGAACAGTGAGGTGAACCAGTCCTCTCTCAGATCGTCTGAGCAAACGGAAGCACTTCCTGTTGTGGCTGGAGAAGCCAGGGATCAAACCACAGAGCTTCTGATTCGTGGACAACCGGCTCTACCTCCTGAGCCACAGCTTGAACTCCTGTGACATGTTCGCTGTTTCCAGGTAAAGTCAGAGTGCAGTTAATGAATAGAGACGATTGTGCGGGTGGACGTGTAAGGCAGCAGTGCTGCTGGTATTGTGTTCACCTCTCCTTTGTTGAAAGTCTTCTTTTCAAGAGGTTCTCCCTGTTTTCAAAGATGGAACAGAAAAAAGAAAGATACACAGCTGTCAGGTCTGTGGCTGGGAAGGGTTGGCTTTATGTGCATTTACCATCCAGCTCAGCTCTGCCTCATGTTGCATCTTGTAACTCTGCAGTATAAAACATCAGGAAGATGAGGTCTTATCTGCCACTCGACTGGGCATCTCCAGCTTTGACTGCTTTATATATATCTGCCCCCTTATAGCAGAGCTGCAGGCGGACACTGTAAAACTTCTGCAAATGCTCTAAAATGTGACAGCACATCTGGGCCTCCACCAGCCAGAGACAGCTCCTGTCACTGAGCTTTTTATCACTGGGACTCAACACTGAGGCTCTCGCTCTCAAAGACACGTCCTTGACTCCACGTCATATATTTGAGCTACTTTGGACAAAAGCTTCTGCCAAGAGAGTAAACGTAAATAAAAATATCTTCAAGTCAAGTCTGGGTCGTATGATAAGACTGAAAATATTCATGCGTGTGTAAGACACATGACATTTAATGGAAAACACGGATGTGTATAAATCAACCCCCCCCCAGTATGTTTATTGCTAAGAGCCATTATCTACAGATGACATTGATTTTAACAAATGCCACTCTACATCTGCAACCTTTCAGTTCTTTATATATTTACTTATTCCTGTATTTATCATCAGGGGGAAAACGGCGCTGCAGTCAAAAATAATTACAGGCATTATTCTAGCACGTCACAACATCTTGTTCATTGAACGCACAGGTCTGTGAAGTACGCAGCGCTTCGGGATATTGTGCCACCGCCGCCTGTCACACATTTATGTGAGAGAATACATGACTGGTGAGAGCGGAGAGTCCTGAGAGAGTCGCATGATGTGGTGTCAAGAGAGAAATTTAATGTTCTCCGAGCCTATAGGCAGCTGTGTCCTCAGGCCAGATCCCGAGGGGACGGGGATTTAATCCACTGAAAGGAATGGCCCTAATGGATCCTCCCATCCAAACTACAGGATGGAATAATTTATAGGAAAACTGTAGACCAGAACAGAGCAGAGCACAGTGGGGGGGTGTATTGAGCTCTCCATTAGATGAATGATATATATCAAGGTAGAAATAGTGAACATATAGAAATCAGCTCTTTGTGAGTTCACAGTCAGCCCAGTGTGTCATTAGAGTGATACCAGGGGTTACTTAACATCGGACTGTGGAAGCAACAGAGCACAACTGCACAGAGCGCGAATTACCAAGAAAGTCACAGGCACAAAAAGCGCGTGGACAGTGATGCATTTATCTATATTCAGTGTATAACCTGCAGTAGATCCAGATCAGCATGCTGCCAGTGCAGCAGCAGCAGCAGCAGCAGCAGCAGCCCAGGAGCTGAGTGATGAAGCCGTTGTGGACGAGGTCAGCAAAAATACCCACAGATAAAAAGTAATACGGGTTTAAGTGTCCACTTTATTCTGAATGTTTTCACCACTTTAATTGCCATCAAACAGTTGTTTTCCACTGCTGAACAAATATATTCCTACACCTGTCTCCTCCCACGCCCCCGTCTGCTCTGTGGAGCGCTACAGTGCACATTGTCGTCATGGAGCGACATCAAGATATCTGAACCATCGCTCCAGGGGTTTACTAAGTGAAGAGGTTGCAGGATCAGATCTAAGAAGTTGAATAGTTATGGAATATGATCAACATTATAAATTATGTCAATAACTGTGGATGAGACCCAATACTGCTCCTGTAGCTTGATGGGACACTTCCTGATCAGTCTGAATGATATGCCAGCATACTGTACCATGACAACGCGGCCTGAAGGAAGGTTGTATCAGTACCACTTCTGATCACCAATCAGGGATGACAGGAGGAATCAAGTAATCAATACCCTATATCACCACTTCCTTCCTGACCTTGGACATAAACAGTGATCTCCGGGTGAGAAGAAGCTCCGTCACCATGTGACAGTGAAACCCGAGTGAACAGAGATGAAGACGGCTGCTCACATGGAGAGGAGAAGCTTCGATCGATGTCCTTTATGGAATATGAATGAGACTGATGGTGCCACCACCCGGACACGTGACTGGGAGGTTTCATGCTGTGGAGTCAAGCAGGTCCGATCGATGGTTTCTGCCTCGGTTTCCCACCTGTCTTTGTTCCCCACCAAGAGATTCAAGGATTTCTCCACCCTCCTTGTTAGTTTCATCCAAATGTTTTTCAGGAGGACCTTCTAAATCACTGCTCAGAGCCAGCTCCAACAGCTGCACTCGACCTCAGATCATCCTCCAGAACCTCCTCATTCCTCAGTCTTCATCCCGTTTCCTGAAGCAGGGCCGAGAAAGACCACAGGACGATGGCTCAGATATCTGTAGAGATACTCCAGTCAGGCAATCCTTGGAGGATGAGAAGAAGAAGAGGTGAAAAAAAAGGAAAGAGGCAGAGCAGACGAAACCATGCAGAGACAGAGTGAGTCAAAAGGAGATGCGAGGAAGGACGAGGAGAGGAAGAGCTCTGCAATGTGTTCATGGAGTCCTTTCAAACCCAAAGGAAAGCGGATCAGATGTGTAAATTGCAAGATCTACATGCATCTGTCACCGCTGCGACTCTGATTAAACACACACACACACACACACACACACACACACACACACTCATTCACATTTTTGTTCACTGCATATCTGATAAGGACGCTCCTCTAAACTTAAAAGGATCAGCGTCACCGTCAAGGGCAAAGACAAACACAATGACGCTGATCTCCACTGAGCCCTGTGCACATGTTCCAGAGAAAGTTCCCCAAAAGTTTTTCAAGTTTCCACAGTGATTACTGAAAGTTGTTGGTGAAGTCTGCTGTTTTCAGACCTTACCCCGGGTGGTGGAGCAGGTTGGAGGAACTCACTCTTTGTATCTCACATCAGTTAATAAATCCTGTAGCTGGAGACGTCGGGAACGTTGGTATTTGTAATAGACAATTGACATCTGAGAGCTTCATTACAACAATTGTGTTAGTTATAAGTGGAGGACGGCAGCTAAACTGAACAACTGATCTGTTGTATAATCGTCATGATAATTTAATTCCCAGTTAAAAGTGAAACCATGTCTGTGAATAATGTACAAACAGGAACTGGTCCAAGAACAAACGCTCTGGTTATCGGTGACTGAGTTCGATGTTGACACGAGGTTTGAGATGTCTGTAATCACTGAGAGTGCTCAGGGTCGAGCAGAGCACTGTAACAGATGAAACTGAGCGGCGTTAACCATGAGGTGGCGGCGGGGCTGCGGGTTCAGCTGGTTCTGCACTGTTTGGACAAAAACATCACAGAGAAGTCATCATGAGTGCTCTCAGGCTGACGGTAATGAATTCACTCCAGTATCTGGATGTTGCACTCATTTGAATGTGTCTGAGGAAATTACAAAAAATAAACGTATACGCAGTCGCTCCACAGACAGACTCATCAGCGCGTCTATTGAAAATGTAAATGCTCTTCATCACAACATTAATGTTATGCTGTAATGTTTGGCGGCAGCTTTGATCGTATCTGCTCGAGTCTGAATCTCTTTCTCTCAGTTCGTTAAAGGTCAAGGGGAGATGGAGAGAGAGAGAGAGGGAGGGAGGGAGAGAGAGAGAGAGGGAGGGAGGGAGGAGAGAGAGAGGGAGGGAGAGGCGCTCTTTTCATTTTATTAAAAAATATGAGGAAATATTTTGATGTGATCTGCAGACAGACTTTCACAACTCCGCCTGCTGTTAGGTTATTCTGCAGTTATCAATACACCATCACTGTAAATATTCATACATTTTTAAAATCACTCCCAGCCTCAGCTCCAGTTTTCTCTTATTATCATCATCATCGTGAGCTGCTCCTCTTTCCACTGAATCCGACAGTTTCTCTTCACCCAACCCACCTCCACCTCCATCTCCATCTCCATCCTCCTGCAGAGCACCAGCTCTGATAGGCTGAGCATTCACAATACCCCGGCCAGCCTCCTGCCCCATCCTAGAGCCTCTGTTGTTCCCCATCATCTCTCTGCTCAGAGTGCTTTGTAGCTGTTCAATTCAACAGCCTACTTAGCCCAGCCGGCCGCTGCTGGCAGCACCTCCAACCTCACACACATCTGTCAGCCGTGGCAGCAAACGGACCTGGACCTTCTCCTCCACATGTTTATTCCTGACTCTCAGAGCTGAGAGGTTACAATAATAAGTGGTTTTGAGGGACGACACAGACACAGATACTCGGACAAGATGTTACAACAGTTGAGCGTTTGCTAATTAAATATAAATAATAAATATAGAAAACAATGATGTTTAAACATTGTGCTAAAGTCAAAGAGTAATTCTCCAAACACAAACACCAGGTCACAGCAGAGAGGATGTAACTCATCCACTCGATGGACGTGACTTGTTCCACGTGGGATGTGGAAAATGTTTCTGTCTCAGAAACATCAAGTACAAATTATCACGTTTGTGTTTTAAACTGCAGACATGAAATTCACTTTAGCATCTCGCTCTCTCCTGTGGCCCCCCCTCCCACCCTGAAAACTCTCCTTCGGTTGTATATGATGTGGTTGTACATGATGTGGTTGCCACTGTCTTGACATGCACATGCACAGATGCTGTCTCGTCTATGAAGCTGTATGTATTATGCATTTCAACACAGTGTGAAAACACTGCATTGCTGTACATCCCAGCAGCTGTGTTAGAGATGACATGTTGATTTTCCACCCTGTAATGAGTGATGATGTTGTTTAAAGCTGAATAAACATACATGTGTGTGTGTGTATATATATATGTTTGTTGATGCAGAGGTTGGACGTCAGCACATTCCTTTCACTGGGTATTTTTAGAGCCACCTTGAAGAGCTGAGCCTGTTCTGTGACATCTGAATGTAAAGCTATAGAAGGCTGCTGATGTAAACGTCCCTGACAGTAAATGTACGTGTGACAGGAAGCAGGAGGAACTCAGACGTTCACAGTTACAGCATGAAAAAAAGAAGTTTCCTGGACAAAAAGAAAACTGAAGACAGGTTTCAGGTGCTGCAGGAGCTGCACAGGTTCAGCTCTACTTCTGCAGGAAGCTGCCTCCTACAGTGATTGATCTAGTTCACATTTACAGCAGACGCTTAACGACAGCGTGATCGAAGGATAATTTCTGAACACAAACAACTGATTGAACATTCAGTGACATTTGTGGTGATGCACAACATGTAATGTATGGAGTTTAAAGTAAATAAATACATCACATGACGAAGAACAGTTGTTGAAGTTGCACGTTAACAACTAATCAAACGTCGCCTGGGTAGATTCAGGTTGTGGGGTGCCAGGTTGTGGCGACAGATGGGTTGGAAATGTATATGCATGTGCATGTATTGTCTCTCACACACCGTCTGGCAACTTGAAGAATGCATAATGGATCCGTGTGAGACGACTATTTATAATAAAAGGTCGAGGCCCATGCAAACAACAGGAGAGGAGGGAGCAGGGAGACTTCCTCCAAATAAGAAAAAACAGCAGGTGAGCGTCGGCAGGTGTGTCACGCCGCGCGTGTGTGTGTGTGTGTCAGTCTGATACCTGTTGTATCTTCAGAGCTCAGACTATTAAAAACACATGAGTGAGTCACACTGTTGCACTGGGCACATCCTGACCACCTCAGACTCACTGCTGCACCAACTGTGGATCAATCCGCTGCTGAAAACAGTCCCCCACAAAGACTCTGAGAACCTGCTCCAGTCTAAAATAAACCCAGAAGATTTCCGTTTCCCTCCATCGTCCTCCTTATGACATATTAAGGTCTAAATGCACTTCCTCTTTCATACCTGTCTGATCTGCTTAGACCTCATCCTCCATCTCTTGTGCTCTGTTCCTCCAATTCATGGCTCTAGTCTGTTCCCAGAGTTAAAAAGACGTCGACTGGCTGCACAGCCTTTTCCCATCAGGCTCCTCTGCTCTCTCAAATCCAAACTTAAAACATGTCTTTAGGCCTGAACCTTCATTTAGCTCCAACCACCATCATTCTACATTTCTAAATATTATGTCCATATATAAACAAACATCAGCATCACAGTCAATATTTTTTCTTTACATAGAGGCGCTTAAATCCAGTCAGAATTATTGATCAGAGTGAATCAGAATTGCATAGAGTGTGAAAAAGATCAATTTGTGCTTCTAGGGCTAATTTGTGCAGACTCATTCTTTCTGCTGCAAATTATTCAGATTTCATAATTTGTATGAATTTGCTCGGGGCTGTTCCTCTATTTGATAGCGCGTGCCCCGCTGCATCAAATGTGGCTTCCTATGGTTTCATTTATAGATGATGAGGAGTCAAGCGGAGGTTGTGCTGAGGGCAGATGATGTCTCCTGCTCTCATGAAAGGATAATTTGGCCAAAAAAAAGATTGGCTGCTTTAATGCATCTCTGCAGCAGCCCGTATGGGTTTGTGAGTCACTGCATGTCACGAGTGTGTGCGGTACACAGTGGAGTGTCTTGTGGATTGCGTGTTCCTCGTTCAGCTGTGATGTTTGGGAGCCACTGTGTGATCACAGCGGGGTGGAAAAGGGCAGGCTGCACAGCCAGGAAACAAAGCAGCCTCATTAATCCCTGCTGATAGGAGGTTAGCCGCTGTATCGCTGCAACAGAGATGCTTCAGCTTATCGTATCAGTTCCCGGCAACAAAGTGTTTCGCAAACTCGTGGAATCCCTTTTTACACAGCTTTCCTTGATTCAGCCTTCTGAGCTTTTCTGCCGTCTCCTTTCACAGCCACATAAATCGTGTCATGTCATAGTCACAAAACTTTACGGCAGCCTCCCGAGGTGCTCGACACCTTCTCCGTGGGCATTCAGAATGAAAATGTCTCGGGATACAAAGGGAAAAATCACAAATGTGACAGCAGGTACCTGGGAGAAGCTTACCCACAGAGGTGTTTTCAACGTTGCATGAGACCTGCTCTCCTGCAAAGAATGAAATGCTTCTTAGAAAATTACAAACAAGCTATAGAAACTGACGTCTTAATTACATATTCATACTCTGAACGCTCTCCAGGACTCCTCTTATACTTAGTCGCTTAATGCATCTCACACAAATCAGACAAAAACCGTCCAAGGAGCTCAAGTACGGAAGAGGATTAGGGTCACGTTCTCTCTGATCCCGGGATCAAATGCATCATCAGGTGTAATTCTTACACATATGTACGTGGGCCTCCTGCAGCTGCCGCAGATCTTATTTCACCTGCTCTGCCCTCACTTCCTGTTTTGGGTCCATGTAGCGCAGCTAGATTAGCTACAAGCACTCCTCAAGTGATTGCCGGTGTATAAACAGCCTGACAAGCCGAGCCTCTGCAGTATTTGATGAGCAGTGAACTGTATAAACTGGACTCTCATTAATCAGCTTTCAGGTATGAAAAGAATATAAATATATATAAAATCATACCTGTATGAGCCCAAACAGTGGCTGAAAGACGGCCAGTGGAAAATTAACAGATATACAGTTGTGGTAATGAGGGCTGTTCCCCGGGCAACAGTGTTTAGAGAGCAGCACAGCCACTTTGTTTTCCATAATGATTTATTGCACCAGAGATGTAATATTTATTACATCAGAGATATAATAAATCTTTGTTGCTTTTCTGGGCCATTTACCCGCCGTGATTACAAAAGAGCGCTGTAGTGAGATAGCAGGTAGCCGGCGTCGTTCGAGCGCACTTGTCAGTGATGAATAAAATCTAATGTTTCATATTAAGTGCTCTTTATTAAGAGCTCTTAAAGTGATTTGTGTCACCGTTTACATCCCTGTCCCCAAACACTGCAGCTGCACTGACTGTGTGGCAAGTTTGGACCCTGATCTGGACCAAGACTCAGCGTCTCACATTTAGTTTAAAATGCTGCAGAGCAGAGTGAAAGTGCAGCAGATGTGGGCTGACAGCTCAGCTCACCGTCAACACAGACTGCATTTTCAAATGAGCATTGTTACGTTCGGCTCTCGAGGGCAATTGTGCAACTATGCTGGTGTTTCGGTAACTCTCAGTGGGCTTATATACACAGCACAGAGAACAGGATTCAGATATATTTATGCAACCCCCCCCACCCTCGCCTCCCAACCTCACTAAAAAAAAATCTAGAGAATAAAAAAAGATAATCCATCCATTTTGAGTTACTTAATCTGAGTTCAGCGAGGCAGAGGCAGCCACTCCACTTCCTCTGGTTCCTCCTGGGGCAGCTCCCAAGATGTCCTCTGTCTGGAAGCAGACTCTCTGGCTCCGCCCCAGTCTCCTCCCCATCCAGAAGATCTGGAAAAAAAAAAAGTCAAAAAGACAAGAGTTCAGAAGGTTTATTTATACAGCACCTTTACATAGTTACCAGGTAGGAAAATGTTGGTTGCTTTAATTATTTTGCTTTCATTTCAAGCAAAGCGAGACTCCTGTCTCCACTTCAGTTTGACTGTTATTCCTGCAGAGGGAATGATCTGAAGTGAAGTGACAGACATTCATGACTCTCAGTGAACATGAATATATCATATACAGACACTGCAGAACAGATATTATCTATAGACAGGTCAGATTTACTGATCCTCACGTTCACAGGAAGACGATGCAGTGGAATAAATCCTGTGTATGAGGAACCTCATAAAGTTACACGCTCTTATTTTGGAGGATTATGTGCATGAGCATGAATGAGGTGGTTTAGTGTTGCTAGGTTGTTGCACGTCCATATTTCTACTCATAAAGAGGAGCGAGTCGTCTGGTGATGTTGGTGCTCTGAGCTCTGCAGCAGATCCAGGTCCATGCTGGAGTCGTGTGATGTGGTCTTTTTGGAGCCACACTCCCGGCTGTGTAGGAACACGGTGGTTCTGTGGGGATGTTGGCACCGTCACCGTTTCTGCAGACTGAACTGAGAGTTGCAGCCGGTGCTGATTTGTAAAGCAGACTGTGATTGATGCGCAGGGCCCAGGGCTCAGTGGTTACAGGTCAGAGGGGAGCAAATAAAAGGCCCTTTTAGCACAGACAGACAAACAGTAAATGAGTTACAGCGCTAATTCTGGGGCAGTTAAACGCTCCACATGATGAAGCTGCATTGTCCAGACGTTCGGGCCCAACACACTGGGGCTGTAATGGGCTGCTCCCACTCTGCCTCTGTGTATCTGCCTGTTACCTCCTCAGCTCTTTACAGGAGGCTCATGGGAGCGTTTGACTGCTCTCAGCCCCGGGCGTTTACCTGTTTGCCTGCAGCTACTGTAGATAGTTTGTGCCCCTGTATGTATGTGGGGGTGGGGGTGGCTGCAGTTACAACAAACGTGAGAGACCATCAGGGAGCGGAGCCGGCTGAACAGAGTTTCTAATGATTTCTATAAGACCTCTCTTCCTGTGCTGGCTCTTGGACCTCTCTCACCTGATGACCCACGGAGCTGCTGACAAGCTGCTACAAAATCCACCTTGATACGATCTGTTTTGTCGAGACACACCTCCCGTCTGATGGCCTCGGCTGACTCCCACTTCTGCTGCAATATTTATCTCACTGGAGCCTATTTTCCATTCGTTTTGATCTTGAAAGACACAGTAATAAATAAATATATGTAGTGGAACAGTGCATAATGCATGGCAAAAAGAGCGGGTGGCATGAAGACTGAACTCCACTCAAAGGGGTACTTGAAGAAGATGAGATAATGGAGCGTGCACGGTTTTGCCCACACAGGCATGCCAGGAAGACACACACACACACACACACACACACACACACACACACAAAGGCTTATTATGCAAAGGTTTGGTGGCCTGTAGCATCTTCAGTGGCTCACATACTGGCTTCAGATCGGTCACATACTGTGAGTTAGAGCCGGTCCTATAGGAAGGAGATCAAAGACACACACACACACACACACACACACTCTGACACAAAAATTCTGCTTCATATCATCATCTCTAAACTCCACAAGATGGATTTTAGGAAAAAAGTTCATTTCCCATGATGCCATGGTACATTTATATAAATGAGATTATCTACCATGTGTTGGAAGGAACTCTGACTGTCGTATAGTTTATGCAACACCAACAGGAAGTGACTCCAGAGATGTTGAGTGACTTTACTATACGCTGCCGACTCAAGTTCAGGTGGAAATGGACAAAAACTGAAAGATTCAAAGACACAGACGGCCACAGGCGCTCCCTGATTGGTTCTTGTATTTACGTCATTTACACTTTCCCCTGAAACCTAATGAATCATTCCTACAATTTATAAAACATGACGTGATGCTCTGATTTATAAATGGACAGATTATTTTATAATGAATTCACTATAAGGCCAAAAACATTAACAGGCATGTAGCTGCCGGTGGGAACGATGACACTGGTTCCACTGACTCAGGGTCAGAGCCACTTCTGAATCATTAAACGCTACGATATGAGTCTTCATGTTGAATCACAGCTGATTCAGATGTGATTCAGCTGCAGCGGCGGCATCACGACATTTCCTTGGTTCCTCTCTCCTCACTTCCTTTCCTCGCTCTCGACAGAGTCAGAGTAAGTACACTATACCAGACTATCTGCACACGATGTTCAATGTATTTTAATGTTTCCATAAAGGCATCAGTCCTCTTTGTTAACAGCCAATGGGCTGCGTTAAAGCTCTGCAATGGTGACAGTTTATATACTGATATTTCTGGTGTTAATATACTCGTTCTGTTTCGCACTATATTTTTATTTTTATTTATTCTAATATTTGCTGCCAGGAGGATTTCTGCCAAACTCTGTTTTAAAATTTGGCAAATCTAGACTGGAGTTTCCAACTCTGCTCCAGCAAACCTCCTGACAGGCTGACGAGCACCGGCCTTGTAATAATAACAGTAATCATAATCCTTTGTTTAGATTTTTATCATGTTACAAGGTCCTGGTCAGGATGTTCTAATGTAGATTTTAAACTTTAGAAATAAAGAAAAAGATTAGATTTCATATATTTCTCACTGGCGTCGGATTATTAATTATATAATGTTGTTGAAGGCCACTGTATGTTTCTGTGAGGTGTTAAAGCCAGAATAAAGACTCTTATTACTGGATTCACACACACACACACACACACACACACACACACACACACACACGGTGGTAAAAAGTCATGCATACCTGATGGTCTGATGATGATTAAACAACTTTTTTTTTCCAAGAGTCTAATAATTAATTTTACTACATTATGGAAAGTAACACAGGCGCGTGTGTGTGTGTGTGTCTGCAAAATGATTAAACATTAAACTTACAAAGCCATTTGCCTGAACAAATTGTTCTGCAGTCTTTCTCACACACACACACACACTGTTGCATCTTGAAGCTGACACGCTGTATCACCAGTCCATTGTTTGCCTGTGATTATCAAACCCACTCATGTTCTATTTCTGCCACACATTAACCTTTGAAATCATAGTGTATCACACACACACACACACACACACGCACACGCACACGCACACGCACACGCAGGCACACAGCTTTCCATCAGACCACATAATGACAACAGCAGTTACTGCTCACCACTTGGCAGCACATGGGGATAATTTGTGTGCCACACATTCAACTTCTCCCTTTATTGTTGTGCTTGCACATGCCAATTTGTTTTGAGGCTATTTTCACGTTGCAGGTATGTAAAGGCGCCGCATGACAGCAGGTAACGAGGACCAGAGGAAGGAGAGAAGACAACATCAGATCATTGGGTATAAGGAAGTGGGAGACTGCAGGGTGCAGGAGAGAGGTAAACAAGAGATAAATAGCAGATGCAGAAGCTGCTCGACTTAGACGGACACAAAGGGTTGGAGATGTGATGAGGAGGAAGGAGGTGGGGGGGTGGGGTGGGGGGCTGAGGAGCGACCACGGAAGCAATGATGAGAAGATAAAAGCTTCAGATCCTGAGGGACACCAGTGGCTCCTAGAGGCTGAAACTGAAACTGCATCACACAATGCAAAAGTGATGCTGAAAACAGATGATGCACTGATTGTGTCACACCTCTGATGACTGATGAGATGAAGATGGAACGGATGTGGTGTCCAAGAGGAAACAGGTTCATCCTCAGGGGAACATCTAGGATAACTCCACCTTAACTCCACCTTAAATACAGAACTAAGGAGGACAAAGAGTGAAGTCAAGAGGTCACCGAAAACCATTAGCACTTGACCACTCAGGTATGATACGTATTATTCCTGTTAGTTGAGCTGAGCTGAGTAAAGGTGGACGTTTACATTCAGGTCCAAAACCTTTTCTAAAGAACTTAATTACAATATTTTTTGTAAATGAGCTGAAAGGGTGAACGCTCTCCCTGACAGAGGAGCAGGAGCAGCTGCAGCAGCTGGTCTCGCGTCATGGAGCTGTGAGCGGCTGTGTGTCAACCGCGTCATGGGAATTCAGAGGCAACACAGCAACACAGTGTTACACTCACAATGACTGTGGACCCAGACCAGAACCAACCCTGCGGAGGAACCTGATACTGCAGCCGAAAATCTCACAGGAACTTTTCAGCTGTTTATATGGCACCACATCTTTGCATTATGATACAGGACAATGATTGTGCTAATGTTAGCTGCTTGCTAGCAGTAGCTGTCTTCTGCAGCTCAGTGCCACAGGCTCCTCCCTCTCAGGCACCACCTCCAGACGACCTGTCATTAGCTCATGCTGCCAAGTTGATGGAAGTTCTGTTCAGTGACTTCCCAATTTTCATTTTTTAAACATTGTCTTTAAACATAAATATGGATTAATGGATAAAATTAATTTACTGTGCAGCTCTACACTTGTTAATATGCAAGGTAGCACTGACTGAGGCGTTCAGCTGGCTCAGTGCGACCCTACCTGTGGGCCATAAACAAAGCAGGGGTCACATTAACCAAACAGTCTCCACCACTGACTGATGTTTATTGTGTGTGTCTGTTTTAGGAACCTCAGACATTAATCTTTGCTCTTTGCAGACGATGTGGTTCTGTTGGCTTCATCATGGCCGAGATGAGAGTCAGCACCAAGTCGGAGGTTTTGGTCCTTGGCCAGGAAACACTAAACTGCTTCCTCTGAATTGGGGTTGAGTTACTGCCCCGAGCAAAGGAGTTCAAGTGTCTCGGGTCTTGTTGACGAGTGAGCGAACATCAGGATTCGAACCAGCCAAAAACAAACATTTACTCTCGTCTCTTTTGAGGACGACAACAATAATCTTTATAGCGGGGCGTTGGAGGGCGGCCATCGCAGTGCAGCTGTTCCCATTGTCACGGTGAACCATGCGGGCTCAGGCAGCAGCTCTGAGAGGACGGAGAGAGGATGGGAAAATAAAAAGAGAAAGATTTCCCTCATGAACGGGAGCGTCTGTAACAGCGCGTATCCCTCGTCTTTACATGTGACAGCCGCAACTACCCACAAAGCCCTCGTCCTGGTCCCGGCTCAGCTTTCCTGAAGCTGTAACTGAAAATCATCAACTAAAAAGGGAGTATTGTGCAGAAATCATTTATAGCTACATTTTGTTGAGTAAATGCACCATAGAGATGGAATGGCCTACTCCATCTGCACAGCAGGTTAAAAGGCGCCATTGAAAAGTTATTGCATTTAATTCAGCTCGGTGCTATGAATGATTTATTTGAAAGTCCCATTACAGGAGGAAGAAGGGGCCTATTTCCTGAATACCTGGCGCACAGAGCCGGGTTTACAGGCGGCTTTTTGTCCATTAGACGCCGTACAAGTGTGAACAAAAGGAAAAAAAAAAGGAGATTGATTCGAGCGTGGTAATGAAACCACAGTCTCTCAACTCACACATTTATTTGGAGCTTTTGAAAATGAAAATGAGATGGATGGTTTAGTGTGTCGAAAATAATTGCCTGTATCATGAGAGTTCATTAAGTTAAAGCAGGGTGTGTTTCCAGCCGTTGCACTTGGCCCTTAATTGTCACAATCATAAAGCAGCGGAGCTTTTCTTCACCTTGGTAATCTCAGCGACAAACACATTACACACAGGAGAGGAGGGCGACATCGGATCACACACACACACACACACACACACCACTCTTTATAGTCACGCACTATTATACTGTTTCTGACAACGTAATCATCGGCTGGTTTGTGCTCGTTTTTCTCAGTGAGTGAATGAAAGAAGGACTCAATTTATTAAGTCCCATTCCAAAACTCATCATCTTCTCAGCTTCAAAGGAGCAGCTCAAAGTAGCTGGTGTTAGCTGCACCGCGGCAGCTGTTTATCAAAACATGTTTATTTTATCTTCACATTTATGATTTATAATGTTGAATTGGAGTCACGGGTAAAACAACACAGACCTCTGTTCTTCACAATAGAGAGAGAAAAAAGCAGGGATTATATACATACATATATATATATATATATAAAGATTATGCTAAATGCTAAATATGCACGTTTTTAATGTATTTTGTCTTTGTTCTCTAACCCTTGTTTGATTTAAGTGGTGAAACTACTGGACTTAGTGAAGTCTAATCCTGCGTTTTAAACTGTGCCTCCCTTAAAATCACAGTATTGGTTTCATTTCTCTTTGGTTTTATTACAAAACTTGATCATGTTAAAGACACTATAATGTCCTACCGCTGCTTTAAAAAGCTTTGGGGGGGCTGCGGTATGAATGCAGATGATGGATATCTGCTGGAGCCGAGTGTGACCTGCGGGTGACAAACAGCCGATTGGAAGCCAGCAGCGCTTTGCTAAACGTCAGTCATTGTTCACTTCATTTGCTTGGGTTGATTTAGGTCTTGCTTGCAGGTCAGTGCTGCAGGCAGGAAGAAGAGAGTGGAGAAAAATGCATAAACATTTTAAATGCATTCCCCAAATCCAAGCCTTCAATCTCACCCCTGCCCCACGGGGACATCCAACCACGTCTCATCTCCATATCAGCGGGTCGGCTCTGCTCCGCTTTGCCTCGTTTACCTGACCAAAATTGCGGTGACGGCGTCTCATAAAACTGTGATGGAAAGGAAGGGTCAACTGCTGCACATACTCCGGGTGCCAAATCACAAGATGTTTTCTGCGATTGTTCTCCGAGAGAGAAACAGATATGTTATTACCTGCGGTGTCTTCTCCAAGCTAAAATAGTATGTTGGCCTGAATTTGTATTCATAACCTGGCTGCCAAGAATGCACATGAAACAGATACAACAGAGGAAATAATGGAATATTTTTGGTCTGCGCCTTTCAAACAGATGGAATAATAGCGAATGCTGAGGGCAGAGGAAGGAGTTGAGAAGGGTAAATTCAATAGCAGGATTTTTAATATCTGAGAGAGAAATAGTAAACACGAACCGTGCCAGTTTTCAGAGGCTGCCTGTGTATCACGTCTTTAATGTGGCACTTAAAAGAGCTCGGCTTCAAGAGGCTTTATATGGAAAACACCAACAGCCATCTGAAAATGAATGAAAGCACGAGGGGGTGTTTTGCCAAAAAAAATCTGAGGAAACTTGAGCCAGGGTTGCAGGCAAATGTTGAAGATAGAGATCAGTCCATTTCCTAATGTCTCTCTCTCTCTCTCTCTCTCTCTCTGTGTCTCTCTCTCTCTTTTGTTTGAATGCCTTTTATTCCTCCGTCCACAGTTGCCAGTGTTGAGGAGGAGAGGCTGGTTTTCAGGCCGTGGAGCTGCTGGAGTGAAATGTGCCATCAAATAAGGGCCGGACACGTCGGGGTAAATGTCAGTGATCTCGATTTCTGCGGCACTTATCGGAGGTCGCTGCCGGTCGTTATTGAGGTCAAGGGTAAAATGAACTTTATTGAACCTTGAGGGGGAAATTGTGCAACTGTGACTTTCAAAAGAGTAGAAACGTGGTTCATTTTTCATTTACTGAAGCCACCGTACAGCCGAGGGGATCTGACAGCAGAGTCACACTCCACACTCTGAACCACTGTCTCCATCCTGGTCCTGCTCTGATGTCTCTGCTGGTCACCATGAGGCAGGGTGCACGGCACACAGAGTCTATCTGTATGAATTAAAGCAATGGTTCGGATTTTGTCAGGGAACAAGCAATGAGATGTTCATTCACAGTTATTGTGGACTATACACATGCAATTACACCAGTTTCTGTAGTTTGTGTTTGTGTGAGTTGGTTGAGGTGAAGAGACCTAAGATTTCTGCTGCAGCTAGTTGAAGTCAGCTTTTATTTTCCTGTTGTGCAGTTTCATTTTATTGCATGTGATGAAAAAAGTGTTTTTCACAGAGTAACTTGAGAAAAGAGCTTCCATTGCAGTAAATACCTCTGTACTGTGTGAAATATGTCCTAATAATCCAAGAGTAAGATATCTGTGTCTTCCCTCTGTTTTACAGACAGATTAATTACTGTCTATGCTTACTGACCTCTGATAGAAACACATCAGGACTTCTGTCCATATGTCCCTGACACCATGCTCTGTGTACACTCTACAGCCCTGACGCTTCATCTGTAGCTGTCACCAGGTCTTTTCTTCAATATTAACACTGGTTTTCCTGAAAATTTTATTGCTTTACAAGGAGCTTGAAAACTTGCCAAATTGGATTTCACATGAAAACTTCACATCTGCCCCGAGCTGAGCTGAAAGAGATCACGACGACAACAAAAACATCCAGGTTCTGCTCAAATCTAAAATTTCAGCGATTTTGTTTTTTTCGAAACATTGACGTCAAAGTGTTTTACTGTGTTGTGTTGTTCTTTTTCCTCGGCAGTATCTACAATGACACTCTGCTCACTAAATGTTCAGGCACTGGCAGTGGGGAGAGCTACTGAAATACAGCAGCCACCGACAGGCTGTTATATAGGTGAATGGCTTCAGCCATTACAGCAAGCAGAGTCATGGCTGACAACAGCAAATGCAGTCTGGGGATGACTAGCTGAGGGAGGATCTGTAAAGTGACTGTATATATACAGTATATGTGTGTGTGTATATTTTCTTACCCAGCCTGAGTCACCCTGAACTCATCTTGACCTCAGCTCAGCAAAACAAAGAGCAGAGCGACAGAGAAAATAAAAAGCCGCAGTTCAAACGTCTGATTAAAAATTTAGGGATGATCAAATCAGCCTTATTTATTCACAGCGCCAGAGGCTACGCATGATTGGCTGAAAACTAGCATCAAGCTGTACTTGATTAGTTATGTCTGATGAGCTTCTTCCTGCTGGTGTGTGTGCGTGTGTGTGTGTTGATTTGGGCTGATGAGACTTAATCATGCTAATCAATGGGCTCAAGGAGAGGGGAGGAGGGGAGGAAAGACATGGAGTTGAAAGATAAATTGAAAACAAAACCAAAAAGCTGGCGTGGGTTTCCTGCCAACGCCGTCAGAGTCAGGCCCGTTCAGATTGTTTAGATTATGTAATGTGTTGATAGTGCCAGCATCACTTCCACTGTTAATGTTGTCGGGATAATTCGGAGCATGGACACTTTAGTTTTTCTCTCCAGAATGCAGCAAATTACTGGAGGAATATTCAACAGTTGTCCTGCTAAATGGGTTTTCAATTTGTCCTGGGCTGCTGAGGCCAGCGCTCACACAAGCACTCTCTCGCCTTCAGTTGCATCCGTTTCAGATTTAGACACTAAATTGGTAAATGCATCGTTCCCTCCCTCCCTCCTCTCCTCCCTCTCCGTCCCTCCTGTGCACTCGGGTGAACTCGGTTCTTGAGGGGAAGCAATTAAATGCTTAGTGTTGAGTTTAAACTCAAAAACGAGGGAAGGCCAAACAGAGCTGGGAAAAAAGTTCTTGACCGTGTCTTATTCTTCTGTTACATACATCAGATCTGTGTGTGTGTGTGTGTGTGTGTGTGTGGGTTTGATGTGGCATACATGATGAAAGGGGTCTGCAACACTATTGTGGCCCGCTGCTCATTTGCATAACCTCAGCTGCGTGAACAATACGAGCTGGTGTGTCGGTTTGTGGAAACACCTCCACTGTGGATTCTCAAAGTGCAGCGGTGGTGGTGGAGAAGCTGCTCCTGTTGACAGCAGCTACCTTTGCTAATTAGCTGCGATTGTCTTGAAACAGAATAGTGGAGGTTGTTATAATGAGGGGGAGGGACTTTAAAGTGTCAGTCAAAGGGGTGTTTCAAGAAGAGCAGGTTGACAGCAGCAAACTGTTCAAGGACCTGATGGATTTAGTGAGTGAATTATTCATTCAGACTTTCTCCTGTTGTATGACGTAACCATTAGAAGAAGTTTATTAATTAGTCAAGTCAATAAATAAAGTACAGTAATTTACACACTGTACACTGCTATGAAGAAATGGTGAGGCTCTGTCAGATAAATCAGGCCTGGCCTCGGTGTCCGGCCCATTAACGTGACCATCAGCTGCTACTTCAACATCTGGACTGATTCTGGCACACGCTCAGAAAGTCTTCCAGCTGTCACCCAACACTGGACTCGGACTTGGCCCGGCCGCAGCAGAACATGGGCCAGACTCTGGCCGAGGACGTGGGCCAGAAGTTTCATTTTGCCGTCTCTGTTGGTGCCAAAACCCAACAGCATGAAGGTGCTCGGCGGATTTGATGGGAATTTCAATAACATCTGAATCTATGATGTCATATATGTAAAAACATAAGCTCTTATCCTATAGAGTCTGGGAACGGCAGCAGATCAGCCGACTGACACTTTGGGCTTCAGCAGCATTTACATAATAGTACAAATAAAGATGAAATGCAGAGCGAGCTGCTGAAGTTTGATTAGTGAGTCAGGAGATCAAGGTGGAACTGCAGGTGCTCTCCCTCTGTCTATTCTGGAAGATGAATAGAAAGATCAATGTGAGAGTGAACTGTGAGGCGTTTCCTTCATGTTGAGGATGATTAGAGAAACTTGTGTTTCTGTGTTGACTCAGCTGACACGTCTGCATGTCGACCAAAGAAAGTCCTGGAACCATCTCTTTACAGGGGTTTTATTTCATTTAGTTTTTTTAACACTGTGCTTCAGGGAGAAAAGCCGCAGGTCGCCTCATGTTGTTACGAAACAAACCCAAATGAGCTGTTGGCTAATTCTGGAGTCATTTACTGTGTCATACACTGTGATGTATTAGCATTTCTGTGCTTTTTTGGAGGCGTTTTTTATAATGTTTTTACTTGACTGGGAAAGTGGAGAGAGAGCACATGCAGTAGAGGATCCAGCCAGCCAGCCGGGGCTGCTCATAACGCCCATATGGTCGGTGCCCTAACCGCTCAGCCATTGGGACGTCCCTCTCTCTCTATAAACGCCATCATTACACATGTCCAGGCAGAAATTTCACTGTGTTCTGAAACATAAATCCAGCTGATAAACACACACTGGAAGCTGCTCTATTGCACCATAGAGTTTGCTGATGTTGACTTCTGTGTGATGCCAGTGCAGCCTGCTCCCCAAGACACCACGACACACCGATGCATACGATGACGTGAGCTGCAAAATAATGTACGAACAGCACTGATGAAAACATATGTCAAATAAACAGTAGAGTCTACAGGTTAGAGCTGCATTATCCTGCTTGTTATGCATCTGTATGTGGAGGTCTGTGTCTGTGTATTAATATATGTTGTGCCATATATTGATGTTGGCGTGCTGCTGTGCTGTATGTCTGTGTTCCTCCCCAGAGAGCAGCAGGCTCACAGAGGCTCAGCTCTCTTCTTGGCCCATCAAACTTTCAGCCGTATTGTTCCATATTCTGCTCCAGTCTCGTTCTCGGTTTGCTGCCGCTTTGTGCCGGCGTTGTGCCGGCATTGTGCCATCACTGCTGCTCATCGAGGGTAAAACTTGGCTGTATAGCAAATAGATATGTTTGTGTAATTGAAGCAATTGAAGTGATTGCGGCGGTTTTCAGAGGGAGAAGATGGACGTGCTCAGTAAAAGCCTTGGTTACATCTCCACCTTTTAGATTTCAAGGTTATATTTAGTACATAATGGAAAGTGAAGGTTTAGATGGAGCCAACTTCACACGTTATACCCATTTATAAATACAACTGCACCACAGAGCTTCCATACTAAAGACATGGTCAGGCTTCTCTGCTCCTGTTGTGACATACGACATCAGTGCTGTGTATTAATTTTATTCTATCCATTTACTGCCTCATGCAGAGCACCGGCAACAACAGCTAATGACTGAAGTCGTGTTCTTGAACCCTCAGTAAACATTAGATTTTATATTCACCATCAATCAGAAGACTATATTTCATATATACACAGGTGGTTGTCTGGGTGTGATAGCTCTTGTAGCTCACTGCTTTTAGCCCACTGTGGCATTTATCGTATGGTTCATGTCACCGATGCCTCCATCACAACACGACTCAGCTGCTGACAGTGTGGTCACAGATCTGCTTATGTGCCAAAGTTTCCATTTGAGAAGGTGCTTCTCCTTTTAAACATGTTGTCTGGTTTCTTCTTTCATGAGTCTCATTGTTGACTGCAGCCTTTGAAACTTTAACGAAGTCGATTGCAGCATCAAAATCATTCTATAGACTGAGAGATTAAGGTTTGACCTTCAGGAGCGACTGGAGGCTACGGCGAGTTGCTATTGGGAAGTGATGTTGCTGAGCATGTGGTTAGCGTGCTAACTTTAGCAAAAGAAAAGGAATCACAGCAGAAGTAAAGCTCAACATCAGCTCATCTGAGCTGTGAGGTCAAACAGTTTCCTGTTGAATGACATCCTTTGCACCTTGATCACAAGGAGTCCTCTCATGTCTTGGAAACCAACATGAGTATAGAAATCAACACGACACAAACTCAATTCACCCTCAACCAGCCCTCACTCCTTCACTTCCTCCTCACACACTTTACTTATACACAACATTGTAAATACGAAGTTGCAGCACAGCAGCTCAGACCCTGGAATCACTCATTGCACCATTGTCTTTGTCTTTGTACTTCCTGTCCTCCTTCCCTGGGGCGAGCCAGGACTGAGCCGGTGTTGTGCTGCCTCAGCCATCCCTCTTGCTCCAGGCTGGCTTTGCCTGCCTCTTTCCAAGCCACAGCAGCCTCCACTTTTCTTGTGGTTATTGTAGTGATGCCTGCCTAAGACACCTTACGGTCATCTGGAGCCGGACACTGCACATGTTTGCTTCCCTGAGCCACAATGAACTCCTGGCTGCAGCAGATGCAGTGTACCAGTAGGCTCATTGTGAATACACCTTTCATAACGTGCCTGTGTTGACTGAGGTGCTGGATTTTGATTTGCAGCCAGTTCACCTGAAGCACAGTTCAAAACAGACCTGCAGAATGGAGCGTGCACGGGCCAGCGGGAGCACCACACGTACACAAAGTAGAAAACTTAGTCCAATTTAGGAAACATCCTGAATCTGAGGCCGTTGAGTAGATGCAGTTATTTAATGACCCAATTACAGAGAAGGGGGATTTCTAATCTGAGTAATTATTTTTGCAATGTTGATGCTCGTTCTTCCTCAGACATTTATTGCATTAGAAACTGCACTACATTGTTTTCTATGTCGGCCAGAGGTTTTCAGGTTCAGGCTGCAGACAGATGTTTCTCACAGTGTGTCCTTTACATCCTGAACATCATTATTAATTAGTTAAAAATATGAAAACATTAACACATTTACAATCTTTCATGTAAAATTAAGCCTAAACATTATTAGACATTTGGTTCTAAAGTTACATTATTTCTGTCACATTTGGTTTTGATTAGTCGTCCGTCTGAGCAGAGACTCTGACAACATGTGTGATTAACATGACTGCTCTGTGCAACATATCTAGTCATGTTGTTTTAGTGGCTCGCAGGTTTTAGCCTGTTGCTGAGTCTGGAGGTGGGCTGGTTCTGGTTCTGCTACAGGCTGCAGGAGCTCGCTCTCAGTTCCTCAGCTGTGTTTATTTTCCTGTCTGCTACTGATCGGCCATGCTCCCAATGGTTGAACGGTCACCAGTAGCTTTCCTCTCTGCTCCTGTCTCCTTAGCAGCTACATGATAAATACTGCAACAGTAACAACATGGCTGACTTTGTCATTCATAGATAATATACGCCACAGAAACAGCTACTTTACAATGTTGATGTAGATGTATTTCATCCAGCAGATGCAGGGATATCTCAGTTGATTGTAGTTTCATTGACTTGAAGCTCAGAGCTCCAGCTAAGCCACAGACTTCCCTCCTCCTCCTCCACACGGGTTCGTCACCACCACCACCACCAGCAACAACAACAACTCTGCTGGCTCCTCAGAAATAAATGAAATGAGACGTTCAGCTGACTTGAAGCGGTATCTCAGTGGCTGGTGTTTAAGCTTGTGAAACACTCACAAAATGAGCCTCTTGAAACGGGGCGGAAACCAGAGCTTACCATAATCACTGGGACATTATCACAGCCACTTTACAGTATGAAATGTTAACGCAATCATGTTTAACTCTAAAAAACTGAAAGAAATTGCATTAGCTGAGGACCATATGGCAAGTCAGATGACCTACATTTGTAACTACATGTGCATTCAACCGTGTCATTTCGCGCCACTGTTCTCTGTGCCTCTTTAATGGCACAAACATCCCCGTGTTTTCACTGCTGCTGGAATGAGCAGATAATTCGATGACTGATGAGAGCTATTCAAAAGCACTGGGTGCACTTCCCGGATACGTGCGCATCCGCGTCGAGGATGGCTGTAAATTCTGAGCTGCCACACTTCCTATTAAAATATATCTGATGGCATTCACAGCGCCAGTATTACTTTCACAGCTAATCTGCCAAACTGATAAGGTGAGGAAGTGAGTGTCTTACAGACAGAGAGCAAGTGGGATGACACTAACAGACTCTCTATTTAATCAATGATCTGTACTATCTCAACCCCCTCATTCAAACAGCTGCCGCCTTGCCGCCAACAAAAATCTGATATATTTGCATAAACACCTTATCATTTAATTACAGCTGAGAGTTTTCCAATCATGCCCCAAGATTATGCTTTTGTGGAGGCCTCAGTGACGGAAATGATGAAAAGCGCAGAGATGACGTGTAAATGAACATGTGTGTACCTCCACAGTGTGTTACACATGTAATGAATATGACCTGTTCAAAACGCACGCATGTAGGACGGAGAGTTCTTGGATCCATCACAGATCTGCAAAGTGCAGGAGGATACAAGCACAAAAAGACGCTCATGATGCAGCTATACTTTAACCAAGGCGGCATTCTGCAATTCACAACTGCACAACTGTGTCTCCTTAAAAGTCTAATATAGTGTGTGTGTTGAAGCTCCATACAGTATAAAGGTAGACGTCGGTCTTAAAGATGTTTAAAAGGACAGGCATAGAACATCACCATCCACCACACACACCACTCAGCTTTGCTTGGCCTTTCACACGGGTCTAACACAGATGGAGCTGAATGAATCATCTTATTCTTGCCCTCAAATACAACCGAGCTGCAGGATCCTGCAGGAAGCCATGAGGAGAGTGACACACCTCACACAGACGACATGCAACCTGCAGCTGCAGGTTCAAAACCCCACTCATTCTCAATGATGCACAGATGATGTGTGTTTTCTATCAAAATGACAAAATGTGGATGCTAGTCAAGTCAATAGTGACATGAAGCATGAAACAGGAAGTTGCTTCTCTACTGACCTCTGACACCATATATTTTACCCTCGGGGGACACACTTGGCTGTAGCATGAATCCCTGATGACATGCTGTGGTCCTTTTGTCATTCAGTGCTGTAAATGTATTTTTCCTTGACAAAGATTTATGGTATCAAAGCACTGTATTCTGTTCTCCCACAAACCGCTCTGACCACACTGACCATCCTCTGTGAGAGCAGCAATAAATAAATAAATAAATAAAATACCACCACTCTAGCAGTGATTATGTTTCCTCTAAAACGTATATAAACATAATTCTATGAGACGCATCCAACCGTGACACAAAGTAAGTTTTTGTGCTTCAAATCTATTTTTTATCCACTCATGTGCATAAGTACATAATTATGTATAAGGCTGTGAGCTCTGTCAAAACACCACTGAGTGCACAGCAGCACAGCGGCTGAGTCGATCCAGTGCAGACGCTGACAGAGGGCTGAAGCAGCAGCTGCTGCTGCTGTTGTTGTTGTTGCTGCTGTAGACAAGGTACATCACATCCAGCACCATACATCACACACATTAGAGACATGGAAGAACGGCATCAACACACCCTCTGTATCCATGCTCAGCCATCTGCACATCACTGAATATAAGGAAGAAGATAATGATGCTGGGTTTCTGCCAGCATCGGCACCTTTGTCTTTTCATGTGTACAGAGTTAAAGAATTTGAGAGCTCAAAATGTGATGATGCCGTTCTCACAGCGTTTTGATGCTGAGTCTGCAGGCCCGTCTCTCTCTTATGATCCAGCTCTGAGCAGCCTTTTGTTTTTTTTTGTGCCTGGTACACGTGGAGAAATGGTAATTGGCCACAGATATGACAAACTATATGTACATATTCTTGAAAAACAGGAGAATGAAATCCCTTAGTTATTCATAAATGTGCAAGAAAACATGTGTATGATGTATCATTGATGTCACATTATGCTAATATAATCCAGCCTACTGGGTATGAAAGGCCCGGCAATACTGTACCATTCATAATGAAGGAAACTTGGGGAAGTAGCGATAAATAAATGCATGCAAGGAAATGATTTACATGTATATTTCTAATTCATTGTATTGGCACCCAACTCTGCAGTGTTTATATGAGCTCACACAGTCGAATGGAATCAATCCAATCAAAAGTTTTGTCTGAATATTGATAATCTGATAAATAATGAGGTGGCAGGGAGAAGGGTAATGAGGCTGCTTCCAGTTTCCCTTGGTGCCAATGATGGGATATTATCCTGTAAATGAAATAAAGCTGCACATTTGAACCTTCAGATTAAAATTAAAAGTTTTTTTGTACTCAGATATTATCAGCTCCTGCCTGTACATTGTGTGCAAGAACATCAACGCTGTGAGGACACTTCAGATGAAAGAGTGTTATTCACATTATCTGCTCCGTCTGCGTTGCCTCATTTTCTTTAAGAGAAAAATAAATAAAGAAAAAACGGCTCATTCAATAAGACACTCGTAATATATTTTCCCTGAAAGATCTGATTGGTTTTGATTTTCACCTGAACCTGATGTTCCAGTACATCAAGAGTAAAAAAGAAGATTTGAATTCCTGAGTTGAACAAGCCCACGTCTGACTCTTTATGTTAAATAAAAGATGTTTTTTTCCACCGGGGTCACTTAGCTCATGAAAAGTTCTCTAACTTTTGTTTAGTTAATGTCTTGCTGAAGGAGACTGCAATTAATGGACAACTGACGGTGAACTCCTGACTCACAGCCAGGTCAATACATTTTACCATTTTCATTCACCTTCAACAGCAGCAGCTCCACAGCTCATGCATAACTACTGAATACACAGTGCATAATCAACATTTACGTTCATGCTATGCAGAACATTATGATGCTACAGGGACGGTGACCTTTGACCTGCTGAATATATATTGGTAACACTTCATTTCTTTGATCTCAGAGACATTTTGAGTGATTTTTCACTTTTTTTGTGCCAAATCTGAACAAAATCCCTCAAGGTGGTCATCACATGTCAAAGCCATGTGAGGTCACTGTGACCTTTGACCTTTCACCAGCAAACTCTTATCAGGTCATCCCTGAGTCTAACTTTTGTGCAGCTGGTGGCAGCTGAAAGAAAAATGCTAATGAAAATAAATCCTGCAAATGACACAGGTTGAAATGCTGCTGGTGAAATGTGGCTGAAACAGAAACCTACGTCCAACTTTGCACTGCACTCTTTTTACGGCTGCGATTGCAACTCACTGAAACCAACTGACTTCTCAGACAATCAACTTCAACATCAAAAGGGGAGAAAGCAAAACTCCCTCCTCTGCTCCATGAAAGTCATTAAAAAAACCTCTGTACATACACTTTGTTTCTGAGCAGCAAGGAAAGATAATTCCTCTCCACTATTTCATGCTCTCAAAAGAACTATTTAATGGTGTGTTTGTGATTATGATGCAAGAAATCAAGCATTGCATACTCCACAAAAAAGTCCTTCCTGCACAAAACGGGTGGATTTGTTCTATTCTTTCAACCTGAGCTGATGATTTCGAGGTCAGGACCAGATCTCTCATTGTCCATCACTGTAGCTTTGAATAGCACCGTCACAAAGCTTATCTAATAGCATCAGCTCAAATCATGTATTTCTAAAGGGCTTTCTAAAGACTAGATGAACAGACACAGATGATGTCCTCACCTTTGACCCGATCACCACATGACATGTAAACAGAGGGAACTAAAACACTGCAGTCATTCTGCCTGAAGAGGCACAATTAGACTATTACAATTAAATTACCAACAAACCATTTAGAAGAAGAAAATTAATTGAACTCTGATGACCTTTTGCAGCTCAGTCTGAACTTTAAACCTCTCCTCCACGTATTTAGACTTGTTGATAATTAAGATTCAATCTGCACAGTCAGAGCTGGTTGTACCATCCCATTTTCTCTGATATATCTCCATGACGTCCTCAACAGGTCTCAGGGATGAACTGGTTAGATTTGGGGGGGGTCAAAAGTCACAGGGTTTAGGGTGTGACACTCTGGTGGCTAAAGGTCAAATGTCAAGGTCACAGAGAGTCACTTTTGAGAACAAGATCTCCTGAACTCCTCATGGGAATTAGCTCAAATTTGGCACAAACGTTTCTAGCTTTCTAATCAGCCCGTTTTTAGTCCAGGTGAAACAAAGCTGAGAAACTCCTCGAAGGTGTTGAGGAGATATTGTGTTCAGCTGTGTTTTGTGAGGTCAGCATCACCAAAGTCTAATCATTTTTAGAGAAAGCAGGAGATGTGGAGTTGGCACAAAGTACAGTGAAAGATAAAACATAATGATTGAGTGAAGAAACATGCTTCAAAGGGTAGCAGCAATGTTTCCCCCGTCCAACTGGAACCTGCATCCTTGATCCAAACATCTCTGCTTTCACAGAAGAGTGAAGACGAGTGAAGGTGCAACATATAAATCAGCCTGCAGATGAGTGTAGTTGTCCTTGGTTCTCAGAAAAGAAACTTTTGTCTTATGTTCTCTGTGACTCGTGATTAATTTAAAGCCAAACTCCACCACAACTTCTTTTTCATGAACAAAGCAAAGCAGAGACGTTGCAGCTCCAGTCGAATCAACAGATATGCAACCACTACACAGAGCATTAACACAGCGTCTCTGTAGCCCAAACCCACATCAAAAGGTACTCATCGTGGATTAATTTTGCCATAATGAAGCTACAAATTTAGCAAGCTGGAAATTATCGAAGAGTCAGGCTTCAGCACGGGTTGGGCAGTAAATATTTGGCACGGCGCTGAATCTTTCCCCCACAGGAAAGTCAAACAGCTTGTTGCCTCCACTTGTTCGACAGTTTTACACCAGGAAGTCAATGCTGAGAGCTGTAATCTAAATTGTTGACCATTTAGTTTTGGGAATTATCCCAGCTGGCATCAGTGAAGTAATATTTCTGCAGAGAAAACCCCAGATATCTCCCACTCTGATCAATGCCTACTGCGCATTCAATCATGAGCAGGCGTCCATTCCACTCAAGGCACAAAGCAATTACAAATGGCTGCAAGTGAATTGAAACGGGAGGGAAGAGTTGTAGCGGCGGCTGTTGCAAATGGATTCACTTTTAAGCTGAAATTAATGGACCCCCTGGCTCCATAAAAATTATATTTTGTGATGTATTTTCACAACAGCCTCCTGTGAGCCCATTCCACGCACGTCTTCGTTGGCAAACACTGCTGCTCGCCCTCGGGCTCCTGACACCAGATGGATGATACAAAAGAAAGTGATCTGAGTTTTCTAACATGCAACGGTCGGGCTGACGAGCAGCAACGGCCACAACAAACCGCTCGGCCAATTGTTGTAAAACCTCTGCAAGAGGTATAATGAGGGAACGAGGGGGGAGCTAGAGAAATTGGGAGCTATTCTTCATTCAGGATGCTGTGTTGCATGCTAAGTGGCGAGCCTGGTGAACGCTACACCCTTCGTTGCCCTTGGTCTTGTCGACCTTTTCTTATTGATAATTCATGCTAACATCTATAATTTAGGGAGCTCTGCTTTAAACACTGTCAGGAGGGTACGTATCATGAATCATCAGGCTCCCCAACTCCTCATCAAACAGCAGAGGCGCCGACAATTAAAAATCAGCTCTTACAAGCATTTACTAGGAATACAATACGGTAATAGGCCCAGGAAATGTCATTAAATGTCACTGTGTCAGTCCAGTTCAGCTGTTTACTGCACCGCAAGAGGGTGACAAACTTAGAAATGTTTGTGGCCTTTGATTAACACAGACTATATCGGTTTCCCTTCCAGCAATCTCTCTGGATCATCAAACCACTTAGTTAATCGATGTCAACAAACAGTAAAAATGGGAACATGAAACGCTGACTGGATTTTCAATTTCCATTTTGAGTCAAATTGGATTTTTTCACTGTCTTTTTGGGTTATTACAGAAGAGAAACTCTGAGAGTGAACAGCTTATGACACCGTCAGGGTTTGTTCAACAGGACCATCTCCACCAGTGAAACCACTTTATGATGTTTGGAACCTGAACACAATCAGAAGTAAAAAGCTAATGAACCAAACAACACCACAGTTGCATGCCTGCAACATCAGCACCAGTCTTATCAACTTATGAAACAATGACACCACATCTGTGCATTTAATTGATATCCTCAGTGATGACGATGCACACCAGGACCTGCACTCATGACATGAATTCAGAACTGACTTGTCCGATCAATAATGTACAGTGGAGCAAGTAGAGAAGAGTTAATCAATCACACTAGCATTGATCTGATGGAATACAAAACCTACAGGTAAAATGTGAAAATGAAGCAGCTCCATTAGAATACCTGAGTGCACCCACGTCGAGTCTATTCGCAGGAAACCCTGACCTCTGAAGTCTTCTTTTATCAAGACACATAAAAGCTTAATGAAATCAGGACTGGAGCATTTACTGACGTATTTTACATCAGAGAATAAAAACATAAAAATGCATTTATGCTGTGATAATCACAGACCTTATTTCAACCAGATGACGCACATGGATGAGGGAACAGGAAGTGCCAAACCACAAACTAAGGACCCCCCCCCTCCCCGCTGCACTCGGTGCCACTGATCTACAGGTGGTGGTGAAACATCCAAGCAACTGACGTGGAGGCAAAAGGCAGGGAAGTGGAGGTGGATCACGGTTGAAGACATTTTCTTCAGATCACTTCAAAGTTTTCAACCACAGCATGAGAGCACGTCAATGTTTCAAAGGAACTTCAGTAGGTACAACGGTGGCCTCAGTCGCCGGCTGCTAGGAACCACTGATTTATTTAGCGACAACGGTAATTCAGACACCTCTGCCAGGGAGAAGGAGACGGCTGCTGTAACAAGAGAACAGGGCACCTTAAACGTACAGCTAATACACTGATTAATATTAATGCTAATAGCTGGGCTGTTTTCCCCCTCCCGGAGTCCAGAGTGGCACTGTTGTGTTTCTGTTTCGGCTGACCACAGACGGTCAATGAGGAATCTTCAGACTTTAACAAGCACCTCCGGGCATTCACGAGGTGAATCTTTAAAACATCATATTAAATCAGAGCATAACTCACTCACATCAAACCCCTAAATCTTCATTCAAGCCTAAAGGTGCAAGCGCCTGAAGACATCTCAGTCAAAACATTTCTTCTTGACTCTGCTCTTTTCAGCTTAACACGCCTCATCTCCATTTTGCAGTCCATGCATGCCCATGTACAGTACAGTAGCCTTTATTGTCTTAATCACTACTGGAAGTCGTCTGTTTCTGTATTTACATGCGATTGGCCTTCCATGACCTTGTAACACCTTAGAGCAGTGGACAGTCCAGCTCTGAAGCGAAAAGTAAAATCTACATCTGCAAAGTGTCTGGTAACTCAGAGTGAACCCGACCGGCAGGCGTTCGATCCCAGAGCCTCTTTGCTGCGAGGCGAACGACTGAGCCACAGTCTATAGATTAAAAAAACAAGTGCAAAATCCATTTGATCTGAGTGAATTACCTCTCTCTCTGTGCCTAATAATAACTGTAACATCAGCCAAAGAGAATCTGCCTGTTCACTCCCGGTTGCTCCCATTGTGCCGCGGAGCCAATGCCCACCAGCTCCAATCCAATTAGCAACAGTAGCAACTCTCCCTCACTTCCATTTAATATGCTTTCTCAACTTTTTGTGGGATTAGCGAGGGGGGTGGGCTGGGGTGTAGGGGGGCGGACTGTATAATCAGGGAGACCAAGCTGCGAGGTGTTCGAGGAGCAACTGACTAACAGTGAGCATGCGGCCCGACTCAACACCTGTCCTGATGTGAACCAGTGTCATGCAGATGAGGTCAGACAGAAGTGTTCGTGATGCTGTTGCACCTGAATTAATGAGATCTATGGAAATAGTTTGGATTTCAATCATTGAACATTCAGAATCAGAGTGATCTCAAATGCATCTTGGCTGCATTCACACCTGAACTTCGAGCCATCCTCACCTGACACAGATCTGTTAATACAGAGCCTATAGGACCCAACCCTGGTAACCTGACTGGTGCTGATCCACTCAGTGTTGTTGCTTTGGCTCATCCATTATTAACCATTATGCAACACAGCCACACTCTGCAAGAACTCCCACACACAACATGGTACATGTGTTTGGGAGAGAAAGCGTCACATCTGTGGTGATACAAACACATGAAAGAGCATCAGTAAACCTGTTCACTCTTCCCACTATACGCTTATACTGTGTTCATTTTTCACTGGAACTCCTGTCGTCAGTTTTCATCCAACTTGGAAGTGGTGTTTGCACCAAATCCTCAGACTCAGGCACCAATACAGTCCAAAAGAAAAAACAAGAACTATGTTCAACTTGCTTAAAGAACTGTAGCATGGTTTAATATTTAAAGCATTTGAATTTCCCAAATCATTTCCTTTTTTCCTCTGAATCACATTTGACCACATCAGCAGCAAGCGAAACTCACACTGAAGCAATTTTTACTGTTATAAGAAATGCATGAGGAGAAAAAGATTGAGAGATTACACTCTAAGATTTGACTAAGATGAAATAAAGTTAAAGTCTATTTCTGTTTTAACAAGATCTTCCAAAATAATCCTGAATTAACAGAGGCCACAGAGCACACAGCAAGTGCACTGTCTTGCTCTGGTTTCCCTGGAGCTTGCTCTCACATCACCTCAGCCTCCATAACTTTGCCTTCACTGTGAACACAACCCCTGTGATTACTGCCTGAAAGAGGAAACACCCAGCAGCTTAGACTTCACACTTTAGCTCCTATTTTTCCCAATGCCACATCAAAGACAAAAAAACAGGCTTTCTCTGTGTGAGTGAGGAGTGGGCACTGCAGTGTATCCTCCGGATTATTCAAATGACTTTAATAAGCATCATCCTGGTCTGTAAATAGAATTTAAAACCCTAAAATATTAATAAGGACTGGACACACTCAGGTCCTTTGTAAACCAGAATCCTCAGATGAAGGAAAAATAATATTTAGTTTCTGTGGACACGGCAAGATAAAAAAAAGAAGAAGAAGAAAAGAATCACAGACGTTTCATGGTTGAAAACATGAGGAGAGATTCATATCAAAGAAGAATTAAAAAGGCTTAATATGCATCTCCCCTTGATAAGTAATAACATAACAGCAAGGAAGCAAGTATCTTAAACACCCCTGCTTTCTGTCTAATTTGAAAACACACGGTGTTAAAAATTAACTACTTCATTTACAAAATCCATTGGTATTCAGGGAGGGGTGGCCTGTTGTTCTGACCCTCGGCTCCCGTCGACCAGAGCAAGCCAAGGATTAATTAATTGAATTAATTATTAAAGAGAACAGGCTCCTGTTCATTTGAGGGTTACACAGCCCAATGTGGCTGTTGGGGAGGGAGGTGGGGGGCGCTGGGTGTCACCTCCAAAACTGTCTGGGTGTGGAAGACAGGGACATTGCTACCTCACTTAGACTAATGAGACAAAATGGGAAAGAATAACAGTGGAAAACTAAGGAAAACTCATTTGTAAACTTTGTGTTTTCCGGAGCTCAGCTGCACGATTCATGCTGAGGACTCTGGAAGCTAAACCACCTGGCACCAAATGGTGAGTGAGCACATTAGAAAGTTCTGGAAGTGTTCCAACAAAGTATAAGCATTAACTCTTATTCATACTGACCAACTGCACATCATTAAATCGCATATACTCTTCCTGAATTGAAATATCAATGTAGCATCATGTAGCAGCAGAGCTACCACAGGAGTCATCGCTCCTACCTGTTGGAAGACTTCAGAAGTCGGATTCTGCGACAGTTCATCCAGTAGTTTCTGCTCCTTTGGTCCATTAGATAAAGAAAATCAAGTGTTTTTCCATAAATTCTTCCAGTCATCGTGAAAATCCACTTCGAACTGAGCTGCTCCTTCACGTTCTCTTTCTGGGGCTGCACCTGTGTCAGCGCGTTGTGTTTGTTTGCATTAAATGTACCGCAACAAAATGGCGGTCGCTCCAGAGCGTTCGACTTCACGTCAAGAGAATGGATGTATTATATTCTTATACTAGATCCATGGGTGTACCGGGACCCTCGCTTCCTGTATCTGTCAGCTGTTGTGACTGGGGGCTCTTCCCGTAGCGTTACGTATGCTGTGTTGGCTGAGTCTGCCTGCTGGTTGAACGGCGTGGCCAGCGCTGGGGTGCCGCCCCTCGCTTCCTGTATCGATCAGCTGTTGTGAGTGAGGGGCTTTCTGCCCCGTAGCCTTACGTGTAGTGACCGCGCTGGCTGAGTCTGCCTGCTGGTTGAACGGCGTGGCCAGCGCTGGGGTGCCGCCCCTCGCTTCCTGTATCGATCAGCTGTTGTGAGTGAGGGGCTTTCTGCCCCGTAGCCTTACGTGTAGTGACCGCGCTGGCTGAGTCTGCCTGCTGGCTGAACGGCGTGGCCAGCGCTGGGGTGCCGCCCCTCGCTTCCTGTATCGATCAGCTGTTGTGAGTGAGGGGCTTTCTGCCCCGTAGCCTTACGTGTAGTGACCGCGCTGGCTGAGTCTGCCTGCTGGCTGAACGGCGTGGCCAGCGCTGGGGTGCCGCCCCTCGCTTCCTGTATCGATCAGCTGTTGTGAGTGAGGGGCTTTCTGCCCCGTAGCCTTACGTGTAGTGACCGCGCTGGCTGAGTCTGCCTGCTGGCTGAACGGCGTGGCCAGCGCTGGGGTGCCGCCCCTCGCTTCCTGTATCGATCAGCTGTTGTGAGTGAGGGGCTTTCTGCCCCGTAGCCTTACGTGTAGTGACCGCGCTGGCTGAGTCTGCCTGCTGGCTGAACGGCGTGGCCAGCGCTGGGGTGCCGCCCCTCGCTTCCTGTATCGATCAGCTGTTGTGAGTGAGGGGCTTTCTGCCCCGTAGCCTTACGTGTAGTGACCGCGCTGGCTGAGTCTGCCTGCTGGCTGAACGGCGTGGCCAGCGCTGGGGTGCCGCCCCTCGCTTCCTGTATCGATCAGCTGTTGTGAGTGAGGGGCTTTCTGCCCCGTAGCCTTACGTGTAGTGACCGCGCTGGCTGAGTCTGCCTGCTGGCTGAACGGCGTGGCCAGCGCTGGGGTGCCGCCCCTCGCTTCCTGTATCGATCAGCTGTTGTGAGTGAGGGGCTTTCTGCCCCGTAGCCTTACGTGTAGTGACCGCGCTGGCTGAGTCTGCCTGCTGGCTGAACGGCGTGGCCAGCGCTGGGGTGCCGCCCCTCGCTTCCTGTATCGATCAGCTGTTGTGAGTGAGGGGCTTTCTGCCCCGTAGCCTTACGTGTAGTGACCGCGCTGGCTGAGTCTGCCTGCTGGCTGAACGGCGTGGCCAGCGCTGGGGTGCCGCCCCTCGCTTCCTGTATCGATCAGCTGTTGTGAGTGAGGGGCTTTCTGCCCCGTAGCCTTACGTGTAGTGACCGCGCTGGCTGAGTCTGCCTGCTGGCTGAACGGCGTGGCCAGCGCTGGGGTGCCGCCCCTCGCTTCCTGTATCGATCAGCTGTTGTGAGTGAGGGGCTTTCTGCCCCGTAGCCTTACGTGTAGTGACCGCGCTGGCTGAGTCTGCCTGCTGGCTGAACGGCGTGGCCAGCGCTGGGGTGCCGCCCCTCGCTTCCTGTATCGATCAGCTGTTGTGAGTGAGGGGCTTTCTGCCCCGTAGCCTTACGTGTAGTGACCGCGCTGGCTGAGTCTGCCTGCTGGCTGAACGGCGTGGCCAGCGCTGGGGTGCCGCCCCTCGCTTCCTGTATCGATCAGCTGTTGTGAGTGAGGGGCTTTCTGCCCCGTAGCCTTACGTGTAGTGACCGCGCTGGCTGAGTCTGCCTGCTGGCTGAACGGCGTGGCCAGCGCTGGGGTGCCGCCCCTCGCTTCCTGTATCGATCAGCTGTTGTGAGTGAGGGGCTTTCTGCCCCGTAGCCTTACGTGTAGTGACCGCGCTGGCTGAGTCTGCCTGCTGGCTGAACGGCGTGGCCAGCGCTGGGGTGCCGCCCCTCGCTTCCTGTATCGATCAGCTGTTGTGAGTGAGGGGCTTTCTGCCCCGTAGCCTTACGTGTAGTGACCGCGCTGGCTGAGTCTGCCTGCTGGCTGAACGGCGTGGCCAGCGCTGGGGTGCCGCCCCTCGCTTCCTGTATCGATCAGCTGTTGTGAGTGAGGGGCTTTCTGCCCCGTAGCCTTACGTGTAGTGACCGCGCTGGCTGAGTCTGCCTGCTGGCTGAACGGCGTGGCCAGCGCTGGGGTGCCGCCCCTCGCTTCCTGTATCGATCAGCTGTTGTGAGTGAGGGGCTTTCTGCCCCGTAGCCTTACGTGTAGTGACCGCGCTGGCTGAGTCTGCCTGCTGGCTGAACGGCGTGGCCAGCGCTGGGGTGCCGCCCCTCGCTTCCTGTATCGATCAGCTGTTGTGAGTGAGGGGCTTTCTGCCCCGTAGCCTTACGTGTAGTGACCGCGCTGGCTGAGTCTGCCTGCTGGCTGAACGGCGTGGCCAGCGCTGGGGTGCCGCCCCTCGCTTCCTGTATCGATCAGCTGTTGTGAGTGAGGGGCTTTCTGCCCCGTAGCCTTACGTGTAGTGACCGCGCTGGCTGAGTCTGCCTGCTGGCTGAACGGCGTGGCCAGCGCTGGGGTGCCGCCCCTCGCTTCCTGTATCGATCAGCTGTTGTGAGTGAGGGGCTTTCTGCCCCGTAGCCTTACGTGTAGTGACCGCGCTGGCTGAGTCTGCCTGCTGGCTGAACGGCGTGGCCAGCGCTGGGGTGCCGCCCCTCGCTTCCTGTATCGATCAGCTGTTGTGAGTGAGGGGCTTTCTGCCCCGTAGCCTTACGTGTAGTGACCGCGCTGGCTGAGTCTGCCTGCTGGCTGAACGGCGTGGCCAGCGCTGGGGTGCCGCCCCTCGCTTCCTGTATCGATCAGCTGTTGTGAGTGAGGGGCTTTCTGCCCCGTAGCCTTACGTGTAGTGACCGCGCTGGCTGAGTCTGCCTGCTGGCTGAACGGCGTGGCCAGCGCTGGGGTGCCGCCCCTCGCTTCCTGTATCGATCAGCTGTTGTGAGTGAGGGGCTTTCTGCCCCGTAGCCTTACGTGTAGTGACCGCGCTGGCTGAGTCTGCCTGCTGGCTGAACGGCGTGGCCAGCGCTGGGGTGCCGCCCCTCGCTTCCTGTATCGATCAGCTGTTGTGAGTGAGGGGCTTTCTGCCCCGTAGCCTTACGTGTAGTGACCGCGCTGGCTGAGTCTGCCTGCTGGCTGAACGGCGTGGCCAGCGCTGGGGTGCCGCCCCTCGCTTCCTGTATCGATCAGCTGTTGTGAGTGAGGGGCTTTCTGCCCCGTAGCCTTACGTGTAGTGACCGCGCTGGCTGAGTCTGCCTGCTGGCTGAACGGCGTGGCCAGCGCTGGGGTGCCGCCCCTCGCTTCCTGTATCGATCAGCTGTTGTGAGTGAGGGGCTTTCTGCCCCGTAGCCTTACGTGTAGTGACCGCGCTGGCTGAGTCTGCCTGCTGGCTGAACGGCGTGGCCAGCGCTGGGGTGCCGCCCCTCGCTTCCTGTATCGATCAGCTGTTGTGAGTGAGGGGCTTTCTGCCCCGTAGCCTTACGTGTAGTGACCGCGCTGGCTGAGTCTGCCTGCTGGCTGAACGGCGTGGCCAGCGCTGGGGTGCCGCCCCTCGCTTCCTGTATCGATCAGCTGTTGTGAGTGAGGGGCTTTCTGCCCCGTAGCCTTACGTGTAGTGACCGCGCTGGCTGAGTCTGCCTGCTGGCTGAACGGCGTGGCCAGCGCTGGGGTGCCGCCCCTCGCTTCCTGTATCGATCAGCTGTTGTGAGTGAGGGGCTTTCTGCCCCGTAGCCTTACGTGTAGTGACCGCGCTGGCTGAGTCTGCCTGCTGGCTGAACGGCGTGGCCAGCGCTGGGGTGCCGCCCCTCGCTTCCTGTATCGATCAGCTGTTGTGAGTGAGGGGCTTTCTGCCCCGTAGCCTTACGTGTAGTGACCGCGCTGGCTGAGTCTGCCTGCTGGCTGAACGGCGTGGCCAGCGCTGGGGTGCCGCCCCTCGCTTCCTGTATCGATCAGCTGTTGTGAGTGAGGGGCTTTCTGCCCCGTAGCCTTACGTGTAGTGACCGCGCTGGCTGAGTCTGCCTGCTGGCTGAACGGCGTGGCCAGCGCTGGGGTGCCGCCCCTCGCTTCCTGTATCGATCAGCTGTTGTGAGTGAGGGGCTTTCTGCCCCGTAGCCTTACGTGTAGTGACCGCGCTGGCTGAGTCTGCCTGCTGGCTGAACGGCGTGGCCAGCGCTGGGGTGCCGCCCCTCGCTTCCTGTATCGATCAGCTGTTGTGAGTGAGGGGCTTTCTGCCCCGTAGCCTTACGTGTAGTGACCGCGCTGGCTGAGTCTGCCTGCTGGCTGAACGGCGTGGCCAGCGCTGGGGTGCCGCCCCTCGCTTCCTGTATCGATCAGCTGTTGTGAGTGAGGGGCTTTCTGCCCCGTAGCCTTACGTGTAGTGACCGCGCTGGCTGAGTCTGCCTGCTGGCTGAACGGCGTGGCCAGCGCTGGGGTGCCGCCCCTCGCTTCCTGTATCGATCAGCTGTTGTGAGTGAGGGGCTTTCTGCCCCGTAGCCTTACGTGTAGTGACCGCGCTGGCTGAGTCTGCCTGCTGGCTGAACGGCGTGGCCAGCGCTGGGGTGCCGCCCCTCGCTTCCTGTATCGATCAGCTGTTGTGAGTGAGGGGCTTTCTGCCCCGTAGCCTTACGTGTAGTGACCGCGCTGGCTGAGTCTGCCTGCTGGCTGAACGGCGTGGCCAGCGCTGGGGTGCCGCCCCTCGCTTCCTGTATCGATCAGCTGTTGTGAGTGAGGGGCTTTCTGCCCCGTAGCCTTACGTGTAGTGACCGCGCTGGCTGAGTCTGCCTGCTGGCTGAACGGCGTGGCCAGCGCTGGGGTGCCGCCCCTCGCTTCCTGTATCGATCAGCTGTTGTGAGTGAGGGGCTTTCTGCCCCGTAGCCTTACGTGTAGTGACCGCGCTGGCTGAGTCTGCCTGCTGGCTGAACGGCGTGGCCAGCGCTGGGGTGCCGCCCCTCGCTTCCTGTATCGATCAGCTGTTGTGAGTGAGGGGCTTTCTGCCCCGTAGCCTTACGTGTAGTGACCGCGCTGGCTGAGTCTGCCTGCTGGCTGAACGGCGTGGCCAGCGCTGGGGTGCCGCCCCTCGCTTCCTGTATCGATCAGCTGTTGTGAGTGAGGGGCTTTCTGCCCCGTAGCCTTACGTGTAGTGACCGCGCTGGCTGAGTCTGCCTGCTGGCTGAACGGCGTGGCCAGCGCTGGGGTGCCGCCCCTCGCTTCCTGTATCGATCAGCTGTTGTGAGTGAGGGGCTTTCTGCCCCGTAGCCTTACGTGTAGTGACCGCGCTGGCTGAGTCTGCCTGCTGGCTGAACGGCGTGGCCAGCGCTGGGGTGCCGCCCCTCGCTTCCTGTATCGATCAGCTGTTGTGAGTGAGGGGCTTTCTGCCCCGTAGCCTTACGTGTAGTGACCGCGCTGGCTGAGTCTGCCTGCTGGCTGAACGGCGTGGCCAGCGCTGGGGTGCCGCCCCTCGCTTCCTGTATCGATCAGCTGTTGTGAGTGAGGGGCTTTCTGCCCCGTAGCCTTACGTGTAGTGACCGCGCTGGCTGAGTCTGCCTGCTGGCTGAACGGCGTGGCCAGCGCTGGGGTGCCGCCCCTCGCTTCCTGTATCGATCAGCTGTTGTGAGTGAGGGGCTTTCTGCCCCGTAGCCTTACGTGTAGTGACCGCGCTGGCTGAGTCTGCCTGCTGGCTGAACGGCGTGGCCAGCGCTGGGGTGCCGCCCCTCGCTTCCTGTATCGATCAGCTGTTGTGAGTGAGGGGCTTTCTGCCCCGTAGCCTTACGTGTAGTGACCGCGCTGGCTGAGTCTGCCTGCTGGCTGAACGGCGTGGCCAGCGCTGGGGTGCCGCCCCTCGCTTCCTGTATCGATCAGCTGTTGTGAGTGAGGGGCTTTCTGCCCCGTAGCCTTACGTGTAGTGACCGCGCTGGCTGAGTCTGCCTGCTGGCTGAACGGCGTGGCCAGCGCTGGGGTGCCGCCCCTCGCTTCCTGTATCGATCAGCTGTTGTGAGTGAGGGGCTTTCTGCCCCGTAGCCTTACGTGTAGTGACCGCGCTGGCTGAGTCTGCCTGCTGGCTGAACGGCGTGGCCAGCGCTGGGGTGCCGCCCCTCGCTTCCTGTATCGATCAGCTGTTGTGAGTGAGGGGCTTTCTGCCCCGTAGCCTTACGTGTAGTGACCGCGCTGGCTGAGTCTGCCTGCTGGCTGAACGGCGTGGCCAGCGCTGGGGTGCCGCCCCTCGCTTCCTGTATCGATCAGCTGTTGTGAGTGAGGGGCTTTCTGCCCCGTAGCCTTACGTGTAGTGACCGCGCTGGCTGAGTCTGCCTGCTGGCTGAACGGCGTGGCCAGCGCTGGGGTGCCGCCCCTCGCTTCCTGTATCGATCAGCTGTTGTGAGTGAGGGGCTTTCTGCCCCGTAGCCTTACGTGTAGTGACCGCGCTGGCTGAGTCTGCCTGCTGGCTGAACGGCGTGGCCAGCGCTGGGGTGCCGCCCCTCGCTTCCTGTATCGATCAGCTGTTGTGAGTGAGGGGCTTTCTGCCCCGTAGCCTTACGTGTAGTGACCGCGCTGGCTGAGTCTGCCTGCTGGCTGAACGGCGTGGCCAGCGCTGGGGTGCCGCCCCTCGCTTCCTGTATCGATCAGCTGTTGTGAGTGAGGGGCTTTCTGCCCCGTAGCCTTACGTGTAGTGACCGCGCTGGCTGAGTCTGCCTGCTGGCTGAACGGCGTGGCCAGCGCTGGGGTGCCGCCCCTCGCTTCCTGTATCGATCAGCTGTTGTGAGTGAGGGGCTTTCTGCCCCGTAGCCTTACGTGTAGTGACCGCGCTGGCTGAGTCTGCCTGCTGGCTGAACGGCGTGGCCAGCGCTGGGGTGCCGCCCCTCGCTTCCTGTATCGATCAGCTGTTGTGAGTGAGGGGCTTTCTGCCCCGTAGCCTTACGTGTAGTGACCGCGCTGGCTGAGTCTGCCTGCTGGCTGAACGGCGTGGCCAGCGCTGGGGTGCCGCCCCTCGCTTCCTGTATCGATCAGCTGTTGTGAGTGAGGGGCTTTCTGCCCCGTAGCCTTACGTGTAGTGACCGCGCTGGCTGAGTCTGCCTGCTGGCTGAACGGCGTGGCCAGCGCTGGGGTGCCGCCCCTCGCTTCCTGTATCGATCAGCTGTTGTGAGTGAGGGGCTTTCTGCCCCGTAGCCTTACGTGTAGTGACCGCGCTGGCTGAGTCTGCCTGCTGGCTGAACGGCGTGGCCAGCGCTGGGGTGCCGCCCCTCGCTTCCTGTATCGATCAGCTGTTGTGAGTGAGGGGCTTTCTGCCCCGTAGCCTTACGTGTAGTGACCGCGCTGGCTGAGTCTGCCTGCTGGCTGAACGGCGTGGCCAGCGCTGGGGTGCCGCCCCTCGCTTCCTGTATCGATCAGCTGTTGTGAGTGAGGGGCTTTCTGCCCCGTAGCCTTACGTGTAGTGACCGCGCTGGCTGAGTCTGCCTGCTGGCTGAACGGCGTGGCCAGCGCTGGGGTGCCGCCCCTCGCTTCCTGTATCGATCAGCTGTTGTGAGTGAGGGGCTTTCTGCCCCGTAGCCTTACGTGTAGTGACCGCGCTGGCTGAGTCTGCCTGCTGGCTGAACGGCGTGGCCAGCGCTGGGGTGCCGCCCCTCGCTTCCTGTATCGATCAGCTGTTGTGAGTGAGGGGCTTTCTGCCCCGTAGCCTTACGTGTAGTGACCGCGCTGGCTGAGTCTGCCTGCTGGCTGAACGGCGTGGCCAGCGCTGGGGTGCCGCCCCTCGCTTCCTGTATCGATCAGCTGTTGTGAGTGAGGGGCTTTCTGCCCCGTAGCCTTACGTGTAGTGACCGCGCTGGCTGAGTCTGCCTGCTGGCTGAACGGCGTGGCCAGCGCTGGGGTGCCGCCCCTCGCTTCCTGTATCGATCAGCTGTTGTGAGTGAGGGGCTTTCTGCCCCGTAGCCTTACGTGTAGTGACCGCGCTGGCTGAGTCTGCCTGCTGGCTGAACGGCGTGGCCAGCGCTGGGGTGCCGCCCCTCGCTTCCTGTATCGATCAGCTGTTGTGAGTGAGGGGCTTTCTGCCCCGTAGCCTTACGTGTAGTGACCGCGCTGGCTGAGTCTGCCTGCTGGCTGAACGGCGTGGCCAGCGCTGGGGTGCCGCCCCTCGCTTCCTGTATCGATCAGCTGTTGTGAGTGAGGGGCTTTCTGCCCCGTAGCCTTACGTGTAGTGACCGCGCTGGCTGAGTCTGCCTGCTGGCTGAACGGCGTGGCCAGCGCTGGGGTGCCGCCCCTCGCTTCCTGTATCGATCAGCTGTTGTGAGTGAGGGGCTTTCTGCCCCGTAGCCTTACGTGTAGTGACCGCGCTGGCTGAGTCTGCCTGCTGGCTGAACGGCGTGGCCAGCGCTGGGGTGCCGCCCCTCGCTTCCTGTATCGATCAGCTGTTGTGAGTGAGGGGCTTTCTGCCCCGTAGCCTTACGTGTAGTGACCGCGCTGGCTGAGTCTGCCTGCTGGCTGAACGGCGTGGCCAGCGCTGGGGTGCCGCCCCTCGCTTCCTGTATCGATCAGCTGTTGTGAGTGAGGGGCTTTCTGCCCCGTAGCCTTACGTGTAGTGACCGCGCTGGCTGAGTCTGCCTGCTGGCTGAACGGCGTGGCCAGCGCTGGGGTGCCGCCCCTCGCTTCCTGTATCGATCAGCTGTTGTGAGTGAGGGGCTTTCTGCCCCGTAGCCTTACGTGTAGTGACCGCGCTGGCTGAGTCTGCCTGCTGGCTGAACGGCGTGGCCAGCGCTGGGGTGCCGCCCCTCGCTTCCTGTATCGATCAGCTGTTGTGAGTGAGGGGCTTTCTGCCCCGTAGCCTTACGTGTAGTGACCGCGCTGGCTGAGTCTGCCTGCTGGCTGAACGGCGTGGCCAGCGCTGGGGTGCCGCCCCTCGCTTCCTGTATCGATCAGCTGTTGTGAGTGAGGGGCTTTCTGCCCCGTAGCCTTACGTGTAGTGACCGCGCTGGCTGAGTCTGCCTGCTGGCTGAACGGCGTGGCCAGCGCTGGGGTGCCGCCCCTCGCTTCCTGTATCGATCAGCTGTTGTGAGTGAGGGGCTTTCTGCCCCGTAGCCTTACGTGTAGTGACCGCGCTGGCTGAGTCTGCCTGCTGGCTGAACGGCGTGGCCAGCGCTGGGGTGCCGCCCCTCGCTTCCTGTATCGATCAGCTGTTGTGAGTGAGGGGCTTTCTGCCCCGTAGCCTTACGTGTAGTGACCGCGCTGGCTGAGTCTGCCTGCTGGCTGAACGGCGTGGCCAGCGCTGGGGTGCCGCCCCTCGCTTCCTGTATCGATCAGCTGTTGTGAGTGAGGGGCTTTCTGCCCCGTAGCCTTACGTGTAGTGACCGCGCTGGCTGAGTCTGCCTGCTGGCTGAACGGCGTGGCCAGCGCTGGGGTGCCGCCCCTCGCTTCCTGTATCGATCAGCTGTTGTGAGTGAGGGGCTTTCTGCCCCGTAGCCTTACGTGTAGTGACCGCGCTGGCTGAGTCTGCCTGCTGGCTGAACGGCGTGGCCAGCGCTGGGGTGCCGCCCCTCGCTTCCTGTATCGATCAGCTGTTGTGAGTGAGGGGCTTTCTGCCCCGTAGCCTTACGTGTAGTGACCGCGCTGGCTGAGTCTGCCTGCTGGCTGAACGGCGTGGCCAGCGCTGGGGTGCCGCCCCTCGCTTCCTGTATCGATCAGCTGTTGTGAGTGAGGGGCTTTCTGCCCCGTAGCCTTACGTGTAGTGACCGCGCTGGCTGAGTCTGCCTGCTGGCTGAACGGCGTGGCCAGCGCTGGGGTGCCGCCCCTCGCTTCCTGTATCGATCAGCTGTTGTGAGTGAGGGGCTTTCTGCCCCGTAGCCTTACGTGTAGTGACCGCGCTGGCTGAGTCTGCCTGCTGGCTGAACGGCGTGGCCAGCGCTGGGGTGCCGCCCCTCGCTTCCTGTATCGATCAGCTGTTGTGAGTGAGGGGCTTTCTGCCCCGTAGCCTTACGTGTAGTGACCGCGCTGGCTGAGTCTGCCTGCTGGCTGAACGGCGTGGCCAGCGCTGGGGTGCCGCCCCTCGCTTCCTGTATCGATCAGCTGTTGTGAGTGAGGGGCTTTCTGCCCCGTAGCCTTACGTGTAGTGACCGCGCTGGCTGAGTCTGCCTGCTGGCTGAACGGCGTGGCCAGCGCTGGGGTGCCGCCCCTCGCTTCCTGTATCGATCAGCTGTTGTGAGTGAGGGGCTTTCTGCCCCGTAGCCTTACGTGTAGTGACCGCGCTGGCTGAGTCTGCCTGCTGGCTGAACGGCGTGGCCAGCGCTGGGGTGCCGCCCCTCGCTTCCTGTATCGATCAGCTGTTGTGAGTGAGGGGCTTTCTGCCCCGTAGCCTTACGTGTAGTGACCGCGCTGGCTGAGTCTGCCTGCTGGCTGAACGGCGTGGCCAGCGCTGGGGTGCCGCCCCTCGCTTCCTGTATCGATCAGCTGTTGTGAGTGAGGGGCTTTCTGCCCCGTAGCCTTACGTGTAGTGACCGCGCTGGCTGAGTCTGCCTGCTGGCTGAACGGCGTGGCCAGCGCTGGGGTGCCGCCCCTCGCTTCCTGTATCGATCAGCTGTTGTGAGTGAGGGGCTTTCTGCCCCGTAGCCTTACGTGTAGTGACCGCGCTGGCTGAGTCTGCCTGCTGGTTGAACGGCGTGGCCAGCGCTGGGGTGCCGCCCCCCGCTTCCTGTATCGACCAGCTGTTGTGAGTGAGGGGCTTTCTGCCCCGTAGCCTTACGTGTAGTGACCGCGCTGGCTGAGTCTGCCTGCTGGTTGAACGGCGTGGCCAGCGCTGGGGTGCCGCCCCCCGCTTCCTGTATCGACCAGCTGTTGTGAGTGAGGGGCTTTCTGCCCCGTAGCCTTACGTGTAGTGACCGCGCTGGCTGAGTCTGCCTGCTGGTTGAACGGCGTGGCCAGCGCTGGGGTGCCGCCCCCCGCTTCCTGTATCGACCAGCTGTTGTGAGTGAGGGGCTTTCTGCCCGTAGCCTTACGTGTAGTGACCGCGCTGGCTGAGTCTGCCTGCTGGTTGAACGGCGTGGCCAGCGCTGGGGTGCCGCCCCCCGCTTCCTGTATCGACCAGCTGTTGTGAGTGAGGGGCTTTCTACCAGGGTCGGCCTTTCAGGGCCGTGGCCAATATGTGTCTACATATACAGTAGTTAAAACTTTTCTTTAGATATTTTTGAGCACTGAAAAAAAGATATACAAATTGTAAACCGGTAGAGAATTGGGTCGATAAATAGGGCATCAGTTGGTTTTCCTACATTAATACTCTCTTTCTCATACTCCACCAGTTGTTGCTCAAAGTTTGTGGTTGTTGTTTTAACCTGTCAATATAACCTACACTGCCCTGACATAGACTTGTTGGCCAAAAAAATGTGTCAATCAAAGTCACTCCGCTCAGACTAGCTGTCATTGGTCAGACCGGGAAGTGCAGTCTTCCTATTGGTTAGAGGTAGCAAGTCCCGCCTCTACTGCGAGAGGCGGTAACACTAGCATGAAGTTACGGTTGTCAGGTGGATAAACGAGTCAAATTTCAAGAGTTACAGTGAGCAACTTTAGTACAAACACAACGTGTACACTCGGAGATACTCACAGGAGATGTGAGAGAAGAACAGAGGACCCGTGCGATCGGAGTTTTATCGCATTTGTCAACCTCTAGGTGAGTTACGTAGTTATGCTAACGCAGCTAGCGATGTTAGCTTCTGCGGTAGGTGACATGGGCGCCAGGTGTGCTTTCCTCTGTCCCACACTAACTTGACATTGCAGGTACTGTTTATAAGCTAACAGGAACTGTAAAGTGTTGCAGTTGCTTATTTTGTGTTTATATTAGCACTAGGCCCGCTGTGTCCACATTTGTAGCATTACTGTTGTGTTATCGGTTTCTTTAATGATTAATACAGTTGATTTTGTTGTTTGTAATTTAATTGAAATGTGTTAGAAATGGTTAACATTTACTTCGTAGTTAAAAATGAAATTCATACTATACTATCTGTTCATGATTGAAGCTGAGTATGCCAGCTAGTGTTTATGTTTATTTGTTTGTTTGTTTTTTGAGATCCTTTGGAAAATTAGATATGGATTTCAGGTTCTCCCTGGGGAGGGAGGTAGCGAGCCACTTTCTTTTATTTTCAATCTCATGTGTCTTTTTTCGGTTGTAAGTTTATGTAAATCTACGCAAATTAGGTTTCAATCGGTGCTGTTTTAAGGGGTTAAAGACCGCTGTGTTTCCAGAGGGGGGTGTGAAGTCCAATAAATGTCCTCAGGTGATGACAGTAGAGTCTGCAGCGGGGCAAGTTTGGCAGTGGGGATTCTCAGCTTGAAGTTAATGGCTTTAGGCTATATTAGCAAATTAGCTTAACACACCTGAATCTTTTAACTGAACCATCTGTTGGGCTGTGAGTTGAGCTGGTACCAGGTTTTTGGCCTAGTGCAGTTCCTCTCTTGACCACTAGAGTCAGTCTCCAACAGTGAGTCAGTCTGCATAGACTCCTATGTTAAAATGTCCTTTAACTTTACAGGAGAAATAAACATGTTTACCAAAACTTAGTCTTTTAGGCAGTTTCCTCCTGCACTGGGTGGTGGTGGGTGATTTTTTTAATTTTTTTTTTTTTTTAAATCCAATTACTCACTATTCTTCAGCCATTGTACCTTCCAGTGGGCTCCTGCTTGTGGGAACAGCAGCCATTAGGACCTGAGCTAAATATGACATGAGGTGTGGATTGAAGTGTGCAGTGTGAATAGCAACCCTGATTCCAAGTGCATAATGGGCTTTACAGGCAATAATGGCATGAGGACAGAGAGTGAACATTATTTTCCACTTAAAGGATGAAAAAATACCCTCTTCTCTACCTTTGCTGCTAACGTGACATAACCAGTGTTACATTTTACAACTGGTTTACCATGAACATAAACAAATCATTTCTGAGGTTATGACTTGATTGTAAAATTAATGAGATGGTTTCAACAGTGTGGATGGACTTGCTTTTCTTCTCTACTCTCAAGGTCACAGCCATGAGTATCTACTGTTAACGAAGCTACAGTGGACTGAGTTCTGCTTTTATCCTCATCCATCTGGAAAAAGCAGGCTGTACTCCAGAGGTGGAGTGGCAGGAGGAAGCAGTGGAGGAACATTTTCTAAGGGGATGGAGAGGAGGCCGTGAGCAACCAGAGAGCCTGCAGCCGCTGCCAGCGTCACCTCACATCAACTGTGAGCGATGCAGCCACGGGCAACAAGTTTGACAGCACCGAATGATATGGAAAGAGTTGAAATGTGCATTATTTCTGTTCTTTATACTGCCACATCAAAAGCAGCGATGGAATATCGACCGGCGTCTGCAGGCCTAATGGATGTGTTTATTTGTTGTTATTATCCGTACATTGAATAAAAGACTGGCTCTGCTGTCACAGCGTTTATGTTCCCCGCATTATAAGTGCTCAAACTTACAGCTGTGGCGCTTTTGAATATATTTCTGCTGCTTATAATGCCGGTGAAGCCGTATGAAAATGTACATCAAATGGCCGCTTGTGGCTAAAATATACAAATGTGGCTTTTCTTCTGTCTTTTTTTCTATCAGCCTCTATCCGTCTCTGTTGTTAAATAACAAAGCGACTTGCCACCTGATCTGAAAGGAAACTGGATGCTATTTTAAAAAATTTAGAGACAAATCACCGACAGCTCTTGCATCCTCTCAGGACGCCTTTTAAACCTCAAACGTCTGCACATCCAGCTAAGCCTCTCGAGAATGACAATGTAGTCTTTTTTAGAGCATTTATATCATTAAATATTGATAAAATAATAAAACTGGTACCTCAGGTTGAGACAGCACTTTCAGTCAGCCTCAGTGTTTGAGTCCAGCCAAGCTCATTCACATGGGGATAGAGCTGAGTCAGACTGCTCTCAGCTTCACAGTAATCCCCTCTGTAATGTTTAAATCAAGGCTGAACATGGTGCTCAACCCTCTGCTCAAAAGTGGACAAGGTGGTCACAACATGACAGAAGGAGGGAGGTGGAGAGAGGGATTTCTGATGACAGTCATTTCCTGCAGGGAGGACACCGACTGCACACACACTCAGAAGTTTCCCCTCAAAGCGTCTGAATTCAGATTTATAGGAAAAGGAGGCTGCTCTGAGACTTTTGTGTCCTAATTCAGTGATGATGTCCTTCACAGGCTCCTTCAAATGTGGCCGACAAATGGACAACATTGGATCCAACATGAGAATCCCTCATCGTCCAACATATCCCAAGATTCATTGTGCACAGGTAATGACACCACACGACACAGGCGAAGAGCCATTCTTAAATGTAGGCCCTGTATAGTGCGCAAGTCTGTTACAAGGAGGTACAGAGAAGTCAGGTGAGAGAGAGTTTCAAAGGTGGACCACGTTACTAACTGGAACTGTGAGAGCTCCGACCATTGTTCATGGTTTTTACTTGTCAGCTGCTAAATCAACAAATGAATTCACTATTTCATTCAATAGCTACAAGCGTCAGCATCATTAGCTTGTGTTATTATGGCCATCGGCCAATAACCCCCCCCCCCCCCCCGGATCAGGCCGTGCCACAGAAATTTTTCTTGCTTTAAGCCCTGTCTATGTATCATATAAGATCATCCACTAAACAAGAGCCTCTGTATCTCCAGTCGAGTCAAAGATAGACTTTCTCCTGTATCATGGCCGTGTGTTTGTGTGTGCATCATTGTCGAAAAGAATATGTGTGTGTGTGTATGGTCGCAATTTGTGTATGTGTTAGATGGAAAAGCTCCATATGTGTATAAAGAAAAGTGCTGCTTGAAAGGACGAGTACACCTCGTGTGAAACGCTCTGAGAGCTGCGTGAATGCAGACCGTTTACCAATTGAAATAAAACCATCTTTTAAAGTATCTCACTTATCTCACTAATGAATGGAGGCTTGGAGACCGCCTGCCTATAGCTGCTCACAATCACAATCACAGTCACTGTGTGTGTGTGTGTGTGGTTGGGTTTCTTTTCAACAACAGCTGTTTTGAAGGCGTCTGGAAAGATGCCAGTTTTTGAAAAGAGATCTTCATAATGTTCAGCACATGAATTGAGAGTCAGTCAAAGAGAGCTGTTGGTACAGGGTCACTACATTACATAAAGACATTCCACTCATTTACTGTCGTTGTATACAGGTGAATGTTCCCATGGTTACGTGGTTTCTACAGGGTTTATATCAGCACACACTTATTTTGATACTGATGAAAGTTGAGTTGATATACGTAGAGAGCCGCTCCTGCTCTGTGATAATCCAGTGCTTTGTTACAGTCATGGCTTCTTTGCATATATTACACTGAACTCTAGTTTCTCTCCATTTTCTCTTGATCTCATTAACACTGATGGTGTTTTTTTCCACGGGTGGGAGTTGACCTCTACGTGACCTACGTGACGAGTGACCTTAATAATGTCAGAGATGGTGGAGTTTCAATATTCAGGATGAGTCTGTGAAGTAATGATGTGTGCTCTCGTTTGTGCTTATCCAGACATTTTGTTAGTGCACGGCGCCCCCCAGGGAGGTGGGGGGGGGCAGGCGTGACGTAGGTTGGCACCGTTCACTCTGGATCCAGTTGATGTTTGGATGAACCCCATCTGCTTTAAAGTGGTCTTTGCAGTTCCAGAAGATACTGAAATTGTCAATAAAGTTTGTCCCATGGGTGAGCCGTGCTGATGTCAGCTGTGTTTTCAGGCCAACCAGTCTGCTCAAGGATTCAGTTCCTGTTCCTCACCCCCCTCCCACCACCACCACCACCACCACCACCACCAAAAAGTTGGTGTTTGTCCAAAAGTGTTTGGTCTGCACAGTTTTCTCCAGGAGTTGGAAGAAGTTTCCAGAGCCAGTTTTGTGAGTGAATATTTCCTGGGTTAGTGGAGGAGTTGGCTGCTATAGCATCTCTGTTAGCTTCTCACTTTAACATTGTTAGCAGGGCTGTTGCTAACGCTAGTGGTGTTACTTGCCCCTCTGCACGCTGCGGTGTATTCCCATGTATAGAAATCTGTCTGTTAGCATTTAGCAGCTCTGTACCTTCTGTTGTGCTTGCTGCAGAGTTAATGTATAGACCTGTGACCCTGCACAGAGAGGCAGTACAGCTAATGGACTGGTTACTGTATTGTACGACACTGCTGATGCATTAGACTGAAGGTAACTGTCGCTCTGTGTCTGTGTGTTGTTGCTGAATGGGCTCGTGCTTTAAGTGCATGCCTTGCAGAATTAGGTACTTTGTGTTGTACACATTGAAAAGAAGAATATCAGATCAGCATTTCTTTTTAAGATGTTTTTCAAGGCATGTTTGCCTCTGTTGAGATAAAACAGAGAGAGAGGAGAGAAAACACTGAGGCAGACCCATGAAATTTGTGTTTCTTTGATAGTTTATCAGAATTAGAAAGAAATGAATTCATAACTACAACAACTTTACAACTGGAAACACTTACTTGTTCCTTTTGTCATGCATTCCTTACTTTCTGCTTCCTTCCTTTGACCTTTCTCCGTCCGGTTTCACGGCCAAATGTCTGCAAGTCATGACACAGGTACATTTGACTGGAACATAAATACATATATAACATATACTTATATTCATCAGGAGGACATATTCAGACATATTCAGATGTGTTTGCTTTTCTCCCTCTCACACTTCAGGTGTCATATATTGCACATCTCTTTCTGTAATAGTCCCGTCATGTCCGACTGAAGCTGTTACTGGGCGTTTACATAAAGGACACCTGTGTGTGTGTGTGAGTGTGTGTGAATGACAAACAGCCATTACACCGGCAGATAGATGGAGCAGCAGTGGATCTCTCACTCTGCTGCAGTCACACATCGTATGCTGAGAGTTAAGTGTAAACCACATGTATGGGAATAATAACCTGACAACATAATCCTTGAATTACCCCAGAGTTGAACAGACAATGCTGCACAGAGGTGGGGTTAGTTGCACGGTGATTGGATTATACAGCTTTTGATGCTCTTCTCTTAAAAGGTGCTACAAACAGTGGAGGTGAAGTCTTTCACATTGGACAGGTTTGCTCCCTCAGCGTTGCGTCTCTTCCTCTGTCAGATGATTTGTTTAGCCGGGGGCCACAACTGTTCTTAACACTTACAGCCCAACTGCAAGGAGGAAAAAGAAATCCCCAAAAACAAAATCAAAACATCTGTTGTGTCTTCAGGTTCATATAGGAACAGTAGACACAGGTAATTACCCAATGATTGCATTTGACTTATATAATTGCACGACAGGGATGGGGTGTGCAGCACTTTATTTGAGAAATATTGATTTTGTGTTTTATGCGCTGAGCACAAACAGAATAAATTGGTTTGCCTGTTTTTCTGGTCCCCTGTTGGAGAGTAAAGGCCATGTAGTGTTTTCATTAACTTCGCCTTTTTTTTTTTTTCATGCACCAGTCTGATCTGAGTATCAAAAGGAACATGCACAGCAGCAACTGAGTAAGTGAGTGAGAGGGAGTATTTCACAATAAAAGCAGGTCCAGGGTCAGTAACTGTGAAACTACTGTGGCATCAGCACTCGCACGTATATATGGTCAACATTAGTGGAGTATATACACACATATATATATATATATATATATATATATATATATATATGTGTATATATATATAAGTGATTGAGGATGTTCTTTCTGGCTGAGTTATAGAGTGACGAGCTCCTGGTTGACTGGCAGAAGGTGGCAGAGCAGAGGAAATAGGCAGGAAGAGGCTGAATGATGAGTATGGTGGCAGGCTGGTGTTGCAGGGATCCGGTCGTGAAGCACAGGTAAAAGCAGGGTTAAGTAAGAGGTCAAAAAACAGAGAGGAGAAAGCTCTGGAGCAGAAAGCAGCTGTGGTGTTGGTCCCAAAATGAAGAGATGAGTCAGACTTAAATGCTGCAGCAGGGTGTGGAAGTGACTGACAGGTCGGAAGATGAAGAACGGGAGCTGGAGAACAAGAGGGCCACTCCCAGTGTTTATCTTTGCATGTATTGCACTTGCATCGTTTTGCTTAGAGCTCCAGTTCTGCAGACGAACTGAAGTCCTCAGTGATTTCAAGAATTGAAAACATTTTCTGTTATTTACCAGCAACTCGAACATGAACAACTGCAACAACAACAAAAGGGAGCTAGAAAGGTGGTGCTGTAACTTTATACCACATATTACACATCAAAACAAATGGGGACATTCTCCTCTTTCAAATAAGACCAGTCTTACCTCCCTACGATGGATGTATGTCCCTCCAGCTTCAGGGAAGTGCGCAGACAAAGTTTTCGAAATGAAAGAAAGATGAAGTGTAATCCATTTTCCACGTTCAAATCCGCTGAAGTACTTTCATTTCAGGTGGAAATTGTCAAAAATAGCCGAGGGTGCAAATGGTTAAAACCCATCACTTCTCATATTCTGTAGAGTTGCACAGCTAGCTTTCACATTAGCAAACACTCGAGTCAGAAGCGTATGTGAGAGATCCACTGATTCAGTTCAGCTTAAAATGGTTTTACATAAGTGTTAAAGCAGTTTCATGATGCACTGCATTTATTTCACCAGCAGGTGGCGTTTCTCAGTGTCAAGTTAAGCGGCTAAGTTAGCTCTTGTGAGACCGTCATGACATGTTCACGCTTTAGTCATGACTCGCACCGTTGGGTTTCTGCTCAGTGAAGAACCAACCTCATATAAGGTTATCTCAAGAGGGGCAGGAACACCGGGGTAATTTCACCGGGCTGGGGCCGTTGGTATGTGAGAGAGACCAAGACCAAGTAAAAATGTAGTCAATTCCGAGACAAGACCAAGACATTCACCTTGACCTTGACCTTGTTCAAGACCAAGACCTTGAAAATGTGGTCACGACTGGTCTTAAGACCAAAACCGCTCTTGAGTACCAAAACACTAGCTTGAGGTTTTCTCTGTGATGCTTGGGTGTACTCAGAGCGGGATGTGACACCCTGAGGACAAAGCCCCAAACTGAGAGGACCGAGCGAGAGGACGGTTCCTGCCCCCCCTCTTCCTTTACCAGGAGCTTCCTTGGTGGAAACTGGGCTAAGGTTGCTAGGCAACAGGATGCACAGGAAAAGGTCTCTGCAGTGGACACAAAGGTGCCACGTCCTTTGGGAGATGTAGTCACTGTTGGACAAAGACAAACATGAGGGAGGAGGGGGTGACAATGGGAGAAAGGGTGAGACAGACCCAGAGTTCAGCTTTCTTCCACCGGAGTCTCTGTGGCTCACCTCAGGTTTCACCTTTCACCTCTTCAGCCTCTCTGTTTCAGATCGAGATAATCCCGTCCCTCACAGCTACACATGATGTGCAGCGAATCCATTTCTTTCTCATTTTTAAAGGCCCGCTTGCTTCTGCAGCTGCAGCTGGTGGTAGCGGAGGCGGCGGCGGCGGCCGGGATATTGATGAGCCAAGAGCAGAAACGCAGACGTCGCCCTCTTTACTATTCCATCAGCACCTGATAATGGTTTGCCCTCGTCTGAACTGCACCTGGGCCGCAGCTCATGTCCCGAGACGGAGGATGTTGTGACACGTTAATATTCACTTACAATGCTACACGCCAGGTTCCCATTATCAAGGAGTCCTCTCAAGAAAATGTCAAGTCACTTTCGTCACTTTCGTGGTCTTTACTTACATTTTTTAAACTCCCAGAGTGACTGAGGAGCTAAAAGGAGCAGAGATGTGTTGGAGGTTTTGGAGGTGGCTGCATTTGAGGTGTTGAAAAATTTAGCCTGTACTTTTTTTTTTTTTTTTTTTATCCTGACTGAAGGCTGTCTGGAGCGCCTTAACTATTAATAGTGCATATTTCAGATATAACTGCTGCTCTTGAAAAAAAAAAAAAGACAAGAAAGAGAAGTACCCCCAGGTCCAGCTGCAGATCCAGTCCAATCAGCTGTAGTGTCCAGCTTCTGTGGTGAAGTCGTCCATGAGTGTTTCTGATGGATCACCGTTCTGTTGGCAGCTGCTCGGAAGGTCAGGGAAAAGGTCACGAGGCTCATACGGTGAGAGAAAAGCACCATGAGCGAAAGAGAGATCCTCCTGTTATCCAGAGATAATAAGTGGAGGCCACTCCGGGTGCCTCCTGTTGGATTTAGGAGGCTCTTCACTTCCTCTCAGGAGACAGGAGACAGACCGGGTGTTAACATCCGTCCCTGCTGATCCAATCACGTCCGCTCTTCAGAAAAACGTCTCAAGAGATCAGATCTCATCCTCACCGCTCTGTATGCAGATAAAAGGCCCAAGGACCACGGGCTTCAGCATGAATGAGACATACAGGACGTTGACATGGACGTCATGTGAGATAAATGCAGATTGGTGAATAGAAAACACATCTTGCTTCAGCCTTGTGTTTTCAGATCTCTGTATGAAGGAGTGAGAACTGGTTTGTTTTCATCAGACACAACAGAAGAAGATTTTTCTTTCAAAGCATCACTAAATCAAAATGCAGATTTCTCTCTCTGCTGTTTTTATTTTCATTTTGTGCATTTTTGATGATTTTGTTTTCCATTGTGAGTTACCAGTGTTAACTGATTTTCTACATTACTTGATGTATTTTGATTATTTTCTGTGACTCACTTGTTTGTTTTGTGTTTTTTATTATTATACAGTGTTTGGTCTTAATTAATTTGTTTAATTTGATGTTTTTCTGCGCGGACTCGCCCCGAAGAACTAATGAGGATCAAAACAGAGAAATATGCAGAGACGGAGCCTGACATAAGATTTTAACCACACGGTGAGTAATCAGTGTGTGGGAAAGACAGACCAACTTATACCTGCACTAAGAGCTTTAATTAACAGCAGAGATTGATTCATTAGCACAAAGTGTAGTTCAGCTCTTAAATGTATAGAAACAGTCCAGCCTGTAAGCTGAAGTCTGACTGTTTAATGAGAGGCCGACGTCATCTACAGGCTCCTGCTGATGCTCTTCACCTCTTTATAGCGACCATGACTTGCTGCACATTATACAGCCCATAATGACTCATTATAGCACTCGAAGCAGCAGCTGAGAAAAAGAGGCTCAACAGGAAACACGGCTGTCGTTCACTAATCAGAAGTTCCTGCTTCGCCGTGTCCTCGAGCTCTGACGGTTTGTCCTGAAGATGCTCATCACTGCGTGAATCAGACGTTCATCTCCTCTCGAGAGAAACATGGACAGCTTTATGGCACTACGACACAAACACACCTGGTCATCTCTCGTCAACTAATATTAATATTAGGCACTATGTGGTCTAGAGTGTATGACTTGAAAACCAGCAGCTCTACCCCACCTCTTGTTGGATCCAGGTGATCTCACAGATGTTTCATCATCTGGATCCAAAGTGTCCAAGTCGACCTCCACACTTCATCCCCACCTGTGACACAGTCAGAGCTTCCTGTGATCCAGCAGAGAGGGTGAGTGAGGTCGAGGATATAAACCTAAATTATAAAAGAGTCTCATATTGTTTCCTACAGCGGCCGTACACAGCCGTGAATTAAGATGGGCCTAATGTTCTACGGCTTTAATTAGGGATCAGCATTTGTGAGCGCAGCAGTTGAAACGCTTACTGTTGGAATATATAATTCAGGCCTATACGTCCTTAAACAATATGCAGCAACATCTGGATACACGGGGGGGGGGGGGGGGGGGGGGCTGCATTCAGCTGACTTCAGCACTGTGAATCATTACTTCTTCACCCAGTCTAAACCTCAGACCATTAAGTAGCACTTCCCTCTAAACTTCGCTCCTAAATGCCTGAACTAAGCATCAAATTTTCAAGAAGTTTAATGGAAGAAGAAGAAGATGAAGAAGAGGAGGAGGAGGAGGAAAAAGAACCCCTTAAAAACACATGAAGCACCACACTGAGGATCTCCTGGGTTTTCTCTCATTGGTATTGACAAAGCCCTTTTTCTGGGAGCAGGGTGGTGGTGGTGGTGGAGGAGGGTGGGGGGTGGGTGGGGGGCAGAATTAGAGTGAGAGGATTGTTGAGATTGATGCCCAGTGAATATGCATGACAGGAGATGTCTTGTCTCAATGAGTTAGTCACAGATGTATGAAGAGTTGGGGCCCGGCGGGGAGGAAATCACTGGAGCCATTTATTTGAGCCGAACTCTGTAATGATGCATTTTCCTCCTTTTTTTTTCTGGTTTGCAATTTATTTCAGGTCAGAGTCAGCGAGAGAGAGAGAGAGGGAGACTCGCTGGTGTTCACATCTGCTCCCGTGAAGGTATCTACCGCTCTGCGCTCTGTTTAATTAGTTTATCACAGACGTCAGAAGTCGTCAGCGAAATCACAGAGTGGATTAAACAAACCGTCACTTTGCTCCAATTTAAAGATGCAACAACACAAAAACCTCCTCGCTCTCCTCTTGCTCTGAACGCACGATCGTGAGTTGTACAAACTCGAAGCTTTTTCCCCTGTGATTCAAACGAGACTTTGACTTGTGAAGCAACATGAGCCGCAGATTTAAAAACAAATCCGAAAAAACGCCTTAAAAAAAAAAACCTCCAGGGGCTCTTTACCCTTCAGCACGCTACTGTGAACGTGAAGCAGCTTCAAACTGTTAATGTCAGAGCAGAACAAGTGAATGAGCTGGTCATTATGTTGTTGGAGGGTGGAGTTGTATTGTGCATTTACACATTTGTTTATGTTGCATGTTTTCTCTGGGCTGCTGAGATACGACACTATGGACATACAGATGTAGAGATGTTATTGTAGGAGTCAGTAGGGTTCAACCTCTGGGGATCAGACATGTTGGCAAAACCGCTGAGATAATACAAGAATGAAAACAGAGCTTTCTGCTTCTTTTTTGTTCTTTTCTGTAAACACTGCATCGTTTAAAGAAATGTCTGCGCCCATATGAAACCTCTGAAAACAACTCTAAATGCTGTAGTACATCCACCAGGCCTGTATGTGGCGCTGTAACGCTGCCACAGGAACACACCAAAAACAAGAGAAGAAGACATGGAGCATGTGCATAAGGCTTGCATGTGTCATATACAAGCTCCAAACACAGATGGCAAACACGTTGTTGTTGTTGTTGTTGTTGTTGTTGTTGTTGTTGTTGACGTCTGGCTGTGTGGCTGAGGTTAGAGAGGCCGGGCTATGACATCACCGTTTCACAAAAGTTGCCTCTTGGTTGTGTACAGTGTGGTGGCGTTTTGAGATTTGTCCACTGTGGGGCCTGTTTAACTTTTGCAGATGCTCGGAGCTTGTCCAGGCTGCTCTCATGGGTTAGTGCTTAGAGAAGACATCTCATGTGGGCTGTGGAGGAGATCGCTGGTTTGATTCCTGATTGAGACATTATGTGGAGGCAAGCATGCAGGAAAAGGTTTAAGGGTTTAATAAGGGTGAAATGTGACACACTGGACTGTACATGAAGCATTTCAGGGAGTTGTCACCACTTCTATTATGACTCTAATCATCTCCATACGTTTCTCTTCAGGCCCGGTCTCCTCTTTCAGCGTCTCCTCTTTCACAGAGACTGTAAATATGGCCGACGTGTGTCCAGGGCAGATGTGTTGTGTTATTCTAATTGTCCACAGAGTGATGTAGTGTAGAGGAGCTGCTGATCAGTGCATGAATAACTTCTTCAGACCTCGTTTTCTACCCGACTGCTTGGCTGGATTTATGGATTAGTCACCTGGATGGAGGTGCTACATCAGGCTGCCCGTGGTCACTGGGTGTAATTCTTCATACTTTGAGATGGACGGTCGTCCTCTTCTCCTCGTGGCGTATTGACTCAGACCCCTCACCTGTGTTATGTGACGTCTCATTGATGTCTGAGCTATTGAGTTTCCACAGCGAGTGCTGTATTGCACAGTCTGAGCTGTGGCCTGTTGCTGTGGGATTTTGTTATTTATCCTCCGCCGTTCTCCCAGGAGCATGAATCTAAGTCGTCCTCTATAACTGACCTGTTATTAAATAACATGAACAGCTCAGAAGGAAACAAGACAAGTAGCTACAGCTCTGTTTGGGTTCAGCTGCAGCCCTCCAGGTAAAACAACACGAGCGCTCACTGAAATTGACTCGCCGGTGAATCGACGCGTCACACAAGCAGATGTTTTGAAGGTTTAACACTACATTTAACAAACCCTGACTGAAGCAGGGAAACATTAGCATGCTAAATGTCACCACAGGAGCAGGAAAAACTAAGACTCAAACCCAAACTAGCAGATCATTTAGTTCACTGAACTAAAAACCAAAACTAATAAGATTTCAAAACTCGGTCGGCAGTGAGCTCAAAGTGAAGCTATCTGATAGTGAGCGCCTCCTTGTGGTGAATTTCACAACGCTTGGCTCTTAATTTTGCTAATGAGAGAGTAGGTTGCAGTGTTGATCAGGAGTGTGTTCGTGCATTAGCTCTTTCATTGTTATCATTTATTTACTTTGGATGGATGTTCACTGTTACGTTTGTGGTTCACTGGTAATTCATAATTACACTGAACACATCCACAGTGTTTGCAGGCGGCTGCTGATGGAGAACAGCCACATAAACTGGTGATGGAGAAGAAGTGCAGCATCCCAGAGATGTTGTAATTTTGCTCAGCTCAGATCCTCACCTGTGAATCGCCCTTTTCCTAACACATCACTGACACTTCAAATTGAGTGTCACTCAAAACGGAAGTGGAGTGATAAGAGCCCTGGCAGGAAGAGGAGGCGATGGAGGGAGGGGGGGAGTGAGGGAGGTTGATGGAGGAGGTGGTGCAGGCCTGGGGTGTCTCTCCTATCATCTCTACAATTTCCCACATGGAATCTGCAGGAATATATTTCAGTGTATTTCAGTGGCGCTCCTCATTTCCTGATGGTTGTAGAGCCGGGCCATGATTGCAGTCCACTGCAGCGTGCAACATCTGGAAAATGGGCTTTTATTATGAAAGTCTGTGTTTGGTTTCCAGCGGCACGTGTCGATCCGTCAGGTGTGTAAAATGTAATGTGGAGCAGCAAAAGACAACAACAATGAAATGCGTTGATGGTCTGAGAACAGGAGCAGGAGGTGGTGGTGGTGGTGCAGGCGGGGGGAGGAGCTTTGTTTCTGCAGGGAAGTGAGACTTCATTTTGTTTTCCTGGCTCCAGATCATCTTCCATCTCATCCACAGACTTTAAGTATGATGTGACTTCAAAGCCTGCAGAGGTCTTCTAACAGCCTCCTCTGGCATCACCAATGAGGATGGATGACTTTGAAACACCCTCTCATTGCTCACATGTCATCTGATGCACTCACACTGTCTCATGTGGACGGATTCAGTGGCACAAAATGTGCATCTGATTTTTTTTTTTCATGGAGGAGTTGATCAGCAGCAGGAAATCTGGTGCAGTTGTAATTTACATTTGTGCCTGCAGTACTTTGTGCTCCGACACATACTGCATGATATATGTATATATATAGATATGTTAGTCCACACATGCAGTTCTTAGCGGTGTGTTTAATGCCTCAGGTTTGCATCAGTAAACTCAGCGACACCTCAAGGGAGCATCTTCACTTGGACTTAAATATCAACTGATTAAGAATTTGTGGTCAAAGGTCAAAGGACAAGGTCACCATGACCTCACGTGACCCCAGAAATCACAATTTAACTCAAAATGTCAAATGTGAGGATAGAGTTAAAAAAAAAAATGTCATTTTAGATCCCAAAGGTCAAAGGTCAACTTTGCTGTGACATCGTAACGTTCTGCATACAAATACTAGAAGTAATGAGAAAACGTTAGCATGCTAACGTAAAGGCTGCATCAGCTTATCATGACCTTATCACATTGATATTAGCAATTAGCATAGAGCACAGCTGTTTGTCTGTTTGGCAGCAACTGGTAACCAGTGTGACCAGAACTCTGCAGACAATTTGGTATTTTCCTGACCTTGAAATTGCCCCGTCTGTGTGGTATTTTGGTGCAAAGAGCAGAGCAGGGTGCACACGTGGGAAATAACAATGATTCAAATCTGAATATCAAGACGCCACGAAAGAGAGAGAAAGACATTGGTATCTTTGGGGGAGACGTCTCAAAATCATCTGTGTCGCGAAATCCATTTAACAGCACACAGGAATAATGGAATAAAGCTCAGAATATAAGTGAGTTGACTTATAAAACATACATAAAACATACATACTGTACAGAACAGAACCAGAACCACAGGCTAACAGATAACATAACAACCTGAGACTGCTTCACATGTTTTACCATTTATGGTAACAGGAAATCATACATCACATGTGACTGATGAGCTCACTTAACCACCTGTTATGAACCTGTCCCACGGTAGCCACGGTAACAGATGATGCTATTGAGTGGACAAGAGAAGAGGAGAGGACTTTTTGCACAGTCCCAGCGCATAATAACGTCCATCATTTATTCAGAGTAGCCACGGGCCAGCGGGATAATGATCCAATCATGCAGCACATCCACTCTGCACACGGTCGCACTCTCACATCAAAAGTGTAGAGTTTACTGAGCATTTCAGAGCAGAGAGGGGAGTTCTTCTTCCATATGATGAAAGTCTATCAGTCATTTTCATGGAGCCTGCAGGCTCAGCCACAGCATCCGACCGGCTCCCTGTTTTATCTTGCATTTAATATCAGTCCAGCGCGAGCACGTGACTGCTGACCGGCCGCCGGGACCACGACGACCACGACAACCAACGACTATGGAGCCTCTTCAGCTGCTCCCCTGAGGAGGGTGGAGGTCAGAGAGGAGGACTCCACCGCTGGGCTGTCCTTTTGAAAAACTACAATCGTAATAAAAAAAAACTAAGACCAACTGATCTTCACCGCTCGCTCGGCATTCAGAGGACGCCATGGAAGAGGAGAAGAGAGAAGAAAGCTGTGAGCGTCACAGAGAATAAAGGTTTCTCCAGACACTGAGGGCAGACGCCTTTGTCTGCTCTGACCATGTGACTGAAGTTTGAACCTCTGCAGGCAAACACCCACAATGAACTTCTGCCGAGTGTCGTCCACTCTCCTCCCATTGTTCGGTCTCAGCTGAGGCCACGGACTTTCTCCAGGGATGAGTCACATGGTCTGAACCAGAGACACGGTGAAGGATTCGGCTCCTCCTCCTCCAACCTGAACAACCACACGGGTCCATTTCAAAAATATGACTGAAACCTATCAGAAACTGGATTCATCACTGATATACTACAGATCCAGCCCAGATAAACCACAGGCCTGTGTTTGCTTATATTAGAGCCATGAGGACAGAGATGATGCTCCTGTCTTTGTTCCACCTCCATCAGGTTTGTGTGGCCTGGACACTTGTGGTCTGAGTCCACACTTGTCCTTCAGTAAAAAAAAAAAAAAAAAAACAACTCGGTCATCAGCTCGGTGTGTTGCCGTGTCGTCCTGTTGGGGATTTCTTTCCGTGAGGATGAAGGATGCTCCATCGCCGTGGTGACGGTGCCTCGGGGCAGGATTAACAGGTTACTGTCAAAAACATGTGGCAGCACTTGTACACTGGAAATTAATGACTCTTCAGTCTGATCCCTTGGCTCGGATTCTTTTTCTGGAGCTGAGCATGAGGAGTGTGTGTGTGTGTGTGTGTGTGTGTGTGTGTGTGTGTGGTAACATGCATGCTTTCACTCTGAGAGCAGCTCATCTATTTCCATCATCACGCCCTCAAAACATCAGAGGAGGAGGAAACTCCAGGAGCTGCACACAGCTCCACCCAAACCAGCCCTGTGTTTAGTTCATGTGCTGCATCGGTAACAGTGGCAGATCTGTTACTACACCGAGTCCTGGGCCAATAAATCATCTATTTATGTGCAATATTTCACACAGGACTGTTGCCTTTACTGTAAGACATTGTGTTTTAATGGAGTTTTCTTACATGAGAAATGAATAACTTTGTGTTGTGTTGTTTTTATCGTTCACTCTGGCAGTGACGCCGTGTTTCACCGTGGAGCCTGAGAAAGGAAGGAAATGAGATTTTAAAGTGCTGCAGGTTGAATGGAACATGTTTGTTGTTGAGAACAGTTATTGATGATCGGCCTGTACCTGGAGACCGATAACACAAGCTGATGAGGCTGCGCAGGTTTGTTGCAGGACGACGGTCGGTTTGTCTCAACTGATGAGGATCCAAACTATATGATCAATCCCTGCTTAATACTGATCAATAGATCATTTCACACCAGCTGCTCCAACTCAGATGTCCACTTTAGTTTCATTGATTCCACTCATGTACGGTGGCCCTGAATGCTCAAAGCGCTGCAGCTTAAGAAAACACATGCAAAGACACAAATGTGCTGCAAAGTGTTTCTAGGGGACACAATAAAGTGAGGGACCAGTCTGGGGCCTTCAGTTGTTCTTGTTCTTGACTTTAGAAGTCGTGCAGACGGCTACCTGTTAGTAGCATTAGCCTTTAGCCTGGTCCCTCACTTCACTGTGTCCTCATGTGTTGTGTGTTGTTGGTTTTTAAAGTTTGCATGTTTTCCTGAGTTGCACTGAGCCCTGTGAGCCACCGTACTCCAGACGTCTGTTTGCTTTTGTTCATCATCTGAAGGCTTTGCAGGTTTTGTCCAGCTTCACTCTGATTTAACAACAATACGACTCGTTTTTTTTATCTGATCTCTTTTGAGGATCAGCACTTGAGTTATTAAGAGCAATAATTAACAGCTGCAGACAATTCATCAGATTTTTAGGCTTTAACCTTTTGACTGAACGCAGCCTCTCAACAACATGTTGTGTATGAAGAGCAAAAACAACACACTCAATGACGCACAACAGTTTCACACATTAGTGTCTCTGAATTCTTCAAGTGTCCTCAAAGCTGGACATTAGCATTAGAAGCTCAGAGACAAACACACTTGAGACCAGAGGAGCTGTTGCTTTGCTCCGACTCACTCTGCTCATCCTGAAATAAAGTCAGCTCTCTCACTTCCCCCATCAGACCTCCTCCTCCTCCTCCTCCTCCTCCTCCTCCTCACAACAAGTGTGTGTGTAGCCAGGAGACTAATGTGTCTTTTGTCACTTCAGGTTTGTTTGCTTTATGAAAAATAAAGTGAAGTGAGCACACGCCGCTCTGCCGGGACCTGCAGCAGCTCCTGTATGAATCTGGATGCTAATTGTCACACACGTGCTGCAGGGCTGAGCGTCTTCAGGCTCATCGCATCTCACAGGAGGTTTCATCTGTGTCCTGGGAGATCGCCACGACGACACTGACGAACCTTTGAAGGCTCTTTGTTGCAGACATCAAGGGACCCGTCGTGTGCGTACACCTAAGATCAAAAAATGATTTTCACAGACTTTAAAATAGTTTCAGGTCCCGTCTGAGATTAAAGTGTCTCTCTCCAGGATCCAGGATCTGTGCGCTCATTAGCTGCACGATGGGACGTGCTGACACTAAATACTTGTTTGTACAGTCCTGAGGTTTTAACGTGTCTGCTGCAAGTCTCTGGTGCATGTTGTGACCTAAAGTGATTTGAAAAGCAGAGTATTTTCAAAGTGAAGTGAAGTGAAGAAACAATAATAGGAATATTAATAATAAACTTTATTCAAGTGGCAAAATGGAGTTACACAGAGCTTTACAACAAAAGCAGACAGTCAGTGGTGTGGAAAGGAAAATATAAACATGCAAAGCGTTCAGTGCCCCAGTGAATCTGCAGCGTCACTCTGAGACTTCAGCCCTTCAAAATAAAAGCAGGTGGTGACTCTGTGAGTGTCACCCTGATCACCTGATGACAGATCCTGTTGTGTTGCGCAGCAGAGACAGTTCTTGTTGATACCTGCAGTTCAATGTGACCTCAACGTGTTTATTAGTTGACCAGTAAGTTTTTGATCTGTTTTCAGAAGCCAACACCTGCAGGTTTGTTGAGCTGTTAGACTCTGACTACATGTCTTAAATATGGTGATTGCTCTCTCTAAATCTGACTTTATTCTGACTAAAGTGATCAGAGGCTGATTTTTCAGAATATGATTTTATCCTGCTTTAGATCAGAGTGTTGATGTGCAAATAGACACAGTTTTTGTTTTTCAACTGCTCACACTCGTTTCCAACACGAGTCTGGCTGCCAGTCCAACAACACAGTTCATCAAACAGCATCTGATGTGTGTGTGTGTGTGTCAGTCATCACAGGTTCAGCACCCAGCTCCAGCTCCAGCTGTCCAATCAGCTCACCTGGCACTGTTATCACACCTTTTCTGAAACGCGGCTGCGGCCTCATGGCGTCTTTGTTCCAGTTTTAATCACCAGCTCTGTTTTGTTCTGCAGACGAGGAAACGTCTGGATGAGGAGTGCAGTGAAACTAACATCATTCACTGTGCGGCTTTTGTGTCGTGTTGACCCCTCTGGGCCACCGTAAGATTGGCTACGAGTAGCACAGCTAGCACACAGAGTTAGCTACAGCAGGTTAAAGTGACAGTGACTCTGGTGCAGTTTTAGTTCGTCCCGTTGCTCCCTGTGTGATGGTGCAGGAGCATATGCTGTGTTAGCGCCCCCCAGAGGGCAGAGGGGGTGAACAGATGTGTTGGATCAGTGATGGTTTTGTTTTGTGGCGACACCTGGAGCCAGAGGTTTTGTGGGAGCTCCTGACGACATGCTGAAGAGCTGCAGCTGGAGCGTCACACTGGGACGCAATATGTCGCCATGCTCTCATGAAACAGCTCGCCCCCACTGCCATGACACCATGCATGAGAACTGGAGCAGGTGTGTGTGTGTTCAGGTACAGGCCCTGTGGTGGAGCTGTGTGTGTGTGAACAGCTGCTGAAACAAAAGCCAGTGTGTGTTTTCTTGTGGCTTCTCCAGCCTGGTGCTAACGATGCTACAGTGTCACAGAGGTTGTGCACAGAGCAACATGAGCAACAAGTTGTCAGGGCCGCGTCGCACATTTCCACCAGCTGCAGCTTTTATGGTTTTTTTTTGGGGGGGGGGGTCATCTTAATCTTAAGGGACGTGCACATGCAACAGCCAATAGAAAAGCAGCCTCTCTCTGAGAAAACGTGTGATTGGTCAAGGTCTGTAACAGTCTCAAAGGTGATGAAGGATGATGATGATGATGATGATGATGATGATTACTACTGTTGTTGTTGTTTTTGTCCATTGATGCCAAAACAGCACTGATTGGTGCAGAGTCCAGATTTCAGTGCAGAGGAGACGAGTGTGTGTGTGAGCAGCAGCAGCAGCAGCAGCAGCAGCAGCAGCAGCAGCAGCAGCAGCAGCAGCAGCAGCAGCAGCAGCTCCAGCAGCAGCAGCAGCAGCAGCAGCAGCAGCAGCAGCAGCAGCTCCAGCAGCAGCAGCAGCAGCAGCAGCAGCAGCAGCAGCTCTGGAGTTTATCCACAGTGAATGAGCATGAATGTGCTCAGCAAATGTCATGGGAACCTACCTCTTTAATTATGGGATATCATGTGTGTAGAGTTGGCGTTTGAGTCAGCAACTGGACAGCTACTGGAAGGTGTGTGTGTGTGTTTGTGACGCACTGTAAAACTCTGAAGTAATATTTTTCCTGTTTTTATTTCACTCAGCTCAGACTCCAGAAACAGAACGAAATCTGACAATCGAGCGCTGATTGAAGCCGTCGAGGTCTCGCAGGTGTCAAAGCAAACTGCAGTTTATTAGACAACATCTGTGTGTGTGTGTGTGTGTGTGTTCCAGGTGTTTATCATGTTGTGAGGACTTTCTCTGTGTTTTTCTTGTGGGGACAAGAGTTGAACTCCTGTGATGTGAGTCATTAAGGTGAAGATGTTTTTTTCAGGTCAGAGTGAGGCCAATGCAACGTCATCTGAAGTCATGGAAATGTGTGAGTGTGTGTGTGTGTGTGTGTGTGTGTGTGTGTGTGTGTGTGTGTTCGTGTGTGTGTTGCAGCACAACTTATCCAGACCTTGAGCAGACTGTGATAACAACCTGAGGTGTCTGATACAGTCAGAAGTGCAGCAGCAGCACCACTGACTTCCTGCATGGTCAGTTATCAGCTGCCAGCAAACGCCTGTCAGGTTTTACTCTGCACACACAGCTACACACACAGCTACACACACAGCTACACACACAGCTACACACACTGTGCCTGAAACAAGAAACAAGCTCAAGTAAAAGTCCAGTAATTAAAGTGTCGTCAGGAAACAAACAGACAAAAGAGAAACAACAACATGTGACACAGACAAATGTGCTGCATGAGCACAAAACACAGGGCTTTCTGTTGTTGTCTGCACAACACACACACACACACACAGCAGTAAAACTAACTTTAAGACTCAGATATGAATCTGGACAGAAGTCCTGTGCAACAAACAGAAAGTGAAGAAAGTGTTTTTTAGGCATTAATTAAGTCGAATGTTCAGTGAACAGGAATAAAGTGACGTGTGGTTTGACATCATCACAGCTCTGCTCTACACTCTTCCCACAGAGTTTCTGCAGCTTCACTTCCTCTCCGTCTCTTCGATGTTGAGATGAAGGCTCTGTGGGCTTCGACCCGTCTGTTGCAGAACTCCTTGTTTCTTTGCATCACTGAAGTTTTTTTCTTTATGACTTTGGATTCATGTTCAGTGTCGCTGTCGTTGCAGAGTGAAACCCTCCCGGCGTGACGGATAACGACCTGCAGAACCATGACGACGCCCTGGACTCTGGATCCTGTGGTCGACGACACATTGTTCCTCTTTGTGCTGAGACAGATGGTGAAAAGTGGAGGAGATGAAGAGGAGGACGAGGACGAGGAGGAGGTCGGACTCTTATTTTCTGAGTGTGTATGAGATGAAAACACTTTGACTCCTTCAGGTTTCATGAGATTTTGAGCTCATTCTTCACCTCGGCTCATAGATGATGTTGTGTTTTATGATCCAGCTCAAGGACTGAATCATCAAACTTCACTTTGACACCAGAACACAGAGGTCATAAAAACACGCTCCTGCTGATCGAGCATGAATCCAGACGTCTCTTTGTCTTGATCGTGTTGAGCTCCACAGAGCTGATCAACCTCCGGAAACAATAACCAGCCGAAAGCAGCTGTTTCAGATCCGTGCAGCTGCAGCTCGTCTCCAGTGGTTACCAGATGTTGAGATGTAGCCCCACAAACCGACAGACCCCGTGACCCACTGAGTGGATGTGAGGGTTCAGTCTGAACCAGAGCTACTTTACTTAGAGAAACTGTTTGTTTTTTTTTGTTTGTTTTTTTAAAGGTCATTTAACACCAGGCGCCGTTGTCCTGCTGTGAACATGATGGTTCTCTGAGATTTTTTTTTTTTATCAAACTTGTTGCAAAAGCTTCAAAATAAAAGCTTCTTGAGCAGCTGCACTTGCTCATGTTTTTGGTGAGAAGCTGCGTTTTGATCCGGCTGCTGTTTGACCGGATTAAAGACGGCGGAGTAAGACAGAGGAACAGAAGGAGTGAAGGGAATAAATGTGCATTAATCTGAATGAATTCATGTTAATACAGAAAATATCAGGAGCCGGTCTTTATTTCTCCTCGTTGCCCCCCCCCCCCCCCAGCGTTTGATTGAGGATTTGAGGAAACACAGTTTAATATTTGATTTCTCTGACAAACACAAACACAAAGACCAGTGACTGCTGTGAATTATGAAAACATTTTCCCAGGTAATATGAACATTTAAAATATCATTCCACTCGTGCTCTGCAGATACACTGAGCCGCACGCTCCTATTAATCATGGCGGATTATGTGAAAATGAATTATACTGTGTTGTCTTCCTGCTTGGCAGCAACCAAACCATGGGGGGGGGGGTGGGGGGTGGGGGGGGGGGGGGAGTTTCCTCACCACCTGCATTACTACAGTTGAATGGCAAACCCCACCGCCGCCATCAATAACACAATAGTTTAGCGTCAGATAAAAATGATGAATGCACTGGCATTCCTTCAGACCCCGATCCAGCCGCCATTTATTTTAATATTTCAGCGACTACCGGGCGCACAATCGTTAATCACTGTTAGACTGCAGATAGGCAGGGAGGGATCACAGCAGAGGAGGAGGAGGAGGAGGAGGAAGAGAGGAGGAAGAGATGGGGTGATGGACGAGGGAGGAGGAGGAGAAGGAATGGGTTTGGGGAATGCCACTTCTTATTGGGGAGGCTGTTGCTCATCTGTCGCCGGCTCGTTGGGGCATGGCTAAAGGCTCCCGCTCAGTCAAACTGCTCTCCTGTACGCATGACATTTCAATTACACAGTGAGCTCTCATAGCTCTCTCCACAGCCAGATAAGCCAAGACACCTAATGCCACACACTGCATGGACACACACACACACAGTAACACACACATACAGCAGCCCTGGCTGCAGGGCTTGTTCGAGACGACATCATTCTGGCTTGTGACAGGTGATTGTTACTGTACGGAAAACGTTAGCACACACACACACACACACACACACACACACACACCTGCCTAAAATAGATATTGAAGAACGACTTAATTTATTGAATCACTTGTAATGTGAGCCAGGCTGAGGGCCTATAGACACCCAGACGATAAGACGCTCCGTCTAATAATAGGAGTGAAAAATGGAAAGTCTCAATGTAACGAGGCCTTTGGAGAGAGACAAAGAAACTGTATGAGCTGAGAGCAGTGTGGAGATCAGACTGGAGTTATATGAGCTGAATGGATAGGGCTAAATACTGGAAGAGGAGATGACCCAGTCTAACGATCCAGTGTATAACTCTGTCCATCTGCAGGTGCCAGCTGTGAGGTTCTCTCAGTGTGTCTGCAGGACGTCGCTGCACGTGACGGCGTCATCGTGAAAAGATCGTGGGTTGGGTTGATGTAAGTACTGGTTGTCATGGTTACTATACACACTGTTCTCCTCCTGTCGTCATTTACTACGACCACTAGATGTCGCCTAGCAGCGAAACCTAACTACAGATCAGGATAAGCCGCTGCTTACGCATGATGACGACACATGATGAGGTGATGTCATAAGTCTTTTTAAGGTGGACCGGCAGAGATCTCAGCTTCACCTGTGCTCCTCCGTTCAACATTAAAACACCACCAAGCTGCTGCATGGAGACAAAACCACCTGACTCACCTGATGAGAGAGTGAACACTGATTACACACCAGCTCCACTCACTTCTTTTAACCTGCCTCATTAACACCAGTTCCTCTTTAAGCACTTCAGTTTTCTTCCACTGAAACAGACAACGATAATAATCACATGGAAGATTTGTTCTTGCATTTCCGTTCTGAAAGAGGCAGGAAATGTGTCGTGTTATGCAACAACAGGGGCGACATCACCAAATGTGGTGTTTTTACTCTCCATTAGTAACCCGCAGGCGTAATAGTTTTGTGTCCATTATCTGGATAGCATCCCACCAGGAGTGAAGATGTTTTATTCACACAAACAAAACGTCTGCTCCTGATGAATAGATTTAATAGTCGGCTGCTTCTGTCTGCGTGTTAGAGGGAAACATTAGGGCCGCTGATGCTTTTAAATAGTACTGAGGCAGCATTAACAGACGAACCAGGAGAATCTTCTGGATCCCCCCCCCTATGCATTCTGCACAAAGAACACCCTCAGCAGGTGATTTACATGCAGCCTGTGCACCATGTGCAACAATGAAGTGAGAGTTACATGTTTGGTTTTGTTCACTCTGTGTATTTCATGATTGTTCTGTGCTTTTATTTTGCAGTGTCAGTGCTGCACAGGAGGTGTGTTCAGAAAGAGCTGCAGCATCATCATCATCATCATCATCAACATCATCAACATCATCATCATCATTATCATCAACATTATTATTATTAGTCCTATAATAACCCTAACCTGAGTGTGGGAATGACCTTGCAACCCACTGTACCTGCCCCCACTCACAAACTCATTAAGTTGTTTACACTGCCCCCCCCCCCCGCCATCGAAGTATGTGGTGACTGAACAACAGGTTCAGGTTTAGCAGCAGCAGCTTTATTTATTTACATCAAATCCAAACCACCAAACTCATCTGAACCTGGACCCTGGACCTGGACCCCCCCCCCGGTGTCTCTGAACACCCACCTCTGCTGCTCATGAATGTGCTGCTTCATATCATCATTCATTCAGAACAGATCAATAAATCCACCGACATGTTTACAGCTGCAGACGACAACCACTTCCTGTCTGGGGAATTCAGCGACTTCATGTAAAGTGGTATTTGTGACGTTGTGCAGTGTGTGTGTGTGTGTGTGTGTGTGTGTGTGTGTGTGTGTGTGTGTCTGCCTCTGAGCCATGTGGTCAGTAATTAGTGGTTTAAACAGAACAATTAGGTTTTCAACAAATAGCAATATTTACTTAGAGCACACAGTGTCTGTCATCCTGATCACAGAGTGGGATGGTGCTGTAACCCTGCTTTTCACTGCGAGGTTGTGGCGAGATTTGTTTCCCCTGCAGCGTGCACCCACCTATCAGCAGGGATTACCCCCCCACCCCCTTCGTCATCACGTCATAGTATTCACTCTTCAAACGTCCTTTTCCTTCGTGTCACTGGTGTTTTCACAGATCCAGTCACCGGCCTCAAGGGCTCTGAACCTTTTTGTCAACAGACTGAAATGTGAGAGGGAATTGTTGGGTATTGCATTGTGTGCAGGGGTTGGGGGGGGTTGGGGTGGGGGGTGGGGGGTGGGAAGACACTCTGGGGAGAGGTTGGCTTTCAGGGGTCACGTGACTGATGGAAGTTGCCAAAGGCAGCAGAACTCCTTGGGATCTTCGACACGACAACCTATGTGAGAAAAGCGCTAAAAGAGACGAGGACAAAAGCTCCCTGTCCTTGAGCTGTACCATCTCTCTTTTATTTTCTTTGTTCACAGGAAAATGGCATTTATGCACGTTTTCATTGTGCACATGCTGTTCCTGCTCGTGGCAGCTTCTGATTCCTCCATGAAGAGACTCGGCTTCTCTCTGTCAGACGTCCAGTCGCAGCTGCACAGACAGACTCTCAGCAGAAGAGAAATTCACATGTCGCTGGTTATCATCATATTCCACTTTATTAGAATAAAAACTTTATTTATACCACTGAAATCCTATAAATGTTCTGCTTTACACTTTATCTTAATGTGGAGCGGTGCTGTTGGTTCTTGTCCTTCCAGCCAATCAGAAAAGTCTAAGGTCAAAGCTCAGAGCTGTCAGTCAATATGTGAAGGCTTTAAGCTGTAACTGTGGTGCGTTCACTGACATGTCTCAGCTTTAAAGACTCTGTTTTCCTTCCTGTCTGCCTCTGCAACATTAAACACTTAATAACATTTAACTAAAGCAACATAATCATAAATAATAAATCTGTCAGTGAGTGACTCTCATATTTACACACGTCCATAACTCTGTGCCAGTCACAAAGAGAAGCTTCAGCACTTTATCAGATCAGAATAGTCGTCCGTCTCCGTCGGCCCAGTTGCCCCCTGTTTCTGTCTTAATGGCTTTAAACCCATTTATTTGCCTGGAGAAAATCTACAGTATGTGTGTTTGAATTAGCTGGTGGCGGTTGCCAGGAGGTAAGTGGGTCAGTGCAGCTGATGGGGGTCAACACCGGGGCATAAATTACACGTGGGCTGTTTGGACTTGGCCATAAACCCGGGGTATCCTGCCTCACAGGGGCATAAAACTAATTGTACTGTGCTCCGTCCTGTCAGGTGATGAATTCATTTCTACCTGCTTATGCTCAGTCGCTGCAGCTAAACACTTCAGCCCCTCATTATGTTGCCATGTGCATCACCCCAGGGACAGAGTCATCCTGCATCCTGTCAAAATAAAGCTAATGTGATGAAATAAAAGGCAGACGAAGGACGAGGAGGAAACGGTTTCATGTCTGACTTTAAATCTACAAATCAGTTTGAGAAGCGTTAACGTCATGTCACCTGACGTCGACAGACCTGATGACGCAGGTTTTAGTCTCTAGATTTCAAGGATCTGAGAGAAATGTTGATGTTTTCACTCATAAACCCAACGTTTGGAGTCATTAGTCACTTTTTAATCATAATTACGTCCTTGTGTTTTAATCCACCATCGACTCTTTTGTATTGTTGTATTTTATTATGGTCTAACTCTGCTTTTTTATTTCAGGCCTGTCTGTCATACATGAGTCCTTTTCTTTTTAGCTGAGCGGTTGTCAGTGAAGCTCTGACCTGCATGAAAGGGCCTGTGCAAATCAAGACTGATTGATTGATTGATTATGTGTGTGTATAAAACTCCACAATAACAATGAGATTCATGCAGATGTTTTCTTAGTGGTGCTAACTGTTCCCTCTGTTTTCTCTCCTCATGCTAAGCTAAGCTAAGCTAGGCTAAGCTAAACTGGCTTTAGAGTATTAATTCTTCAGGCTATTTAAATTCAATTCTCTCATGTACTGTATATATAACCTTCTCTCTCCTCAGCGTAGGATCTGGATCTTTTTTTATGTTGTTGTTTTTTTCTCCAGCTTGACCCGGACAAGCCACTGGGAGTCTGGCTCCCTGCTGTGAATCAAATCGTACATGGTGTGTTGTTGTTCTTTAAAGGCTCATCCAATGATGACAGTTCAGCCACAAACCACGACCAGCAGTTAAACAAAAATAAGACCCTCCCTCTTCAAATCAGTGTGTCTGTGTGTGTGTTTTTGCGGCTAAGCGTCTCCCCGTTGCTCTCTGCCTGACAACCTCCTTTACGAAGCCCACAGCTACCACTTAGCCTGTCCACAAGAGTGGAGTATCTATCAGTATTATGAAACCAAAACTTTGATCAAAGGATTTGGGATTATCAAGAACTTGCAATTTAGAGTTTAAAAGAGGCAGCTGATAGGTTGAACTGCTAAAGCCGTTTCGGCTGACAAAGTAGATAAGGCTCAAGAGAGGAGTGCTGGGAAGAAATACACAATACCATTGCTCAGTATTAGTGTGTGTGCATGTGTGTGTGTGCGTGTGTGTGTGAATGCCTTGAGCCATTTCTGCAATAAGGCTGGCTGTCTCTCCTTTTCCCCAGTCGAACACATCCCAGTGTCTTCCAGCAAACAGGCAAAACGAATAATTTCCATGAAGATTTACTGCAAATGTAATTGGGAGGAAACACTTATCAAGATCCAGATGATGCGTCTTTCTCTTTGGTTATTGCCCAAACACAACCTCTCGCTGAGCTTATAAATATCCACAGACTTCAAAGAAAGCGTTAGAGTAGCTCAGAGAGACGCTCACTTCTTCTAAATGCCACATTTTTTAAGGCCGAGCAATAGAGTAGAGAGAGAGAGCGAGGATCTCGACACCTGTCGCTGACGGGGATGGAGGCGTGAAAGAGCAGCTCCTCCTCGTGTTTACTGATTGTCTGACTGGGGGAGGACATGCAGATGTGAGGAGCACAGCTTGAACCACTGTGATGTTGTTCATTAGGATTTTTATCCTTTGTGTTTAACCTTTAACCTTTAGTCTGAAGTAAAAAGGTGAAGAAGGTCATTCCCATTTTTCATGCTGCACTTTTTTTCCCCACTTATGTTAATATGTATAAATATTCCCCTGTGATATGAGACACATGCAGAACATCTTGTCTGATCTATATATATATAAGACATAGATGAAATGAACCCTGTTGAGCTAAGTGGTAAAAACCTTCAGTTAGTTAAATCATCAGCTGCTGCATCACTCAGGAAACTGTCAAACTGAAGAACAAGGTCATAATATGATCGAATGTTACATGGAAATATTTACATGTATGTGAGTGCACTTCAGTCAAGCACTTTTCTATAATATGATATGTACATAATATGATTCTAGTGTTCTTGCATTGCATGATGATCAGTAACATTGATGAAGATGTTATTAATGAGCTGTGTGGAGGAGGAGTGATGCCCAGGCCAGGTGAGATGAACCTGGAGGACGTACGTATCTCAGGTCATTTAGATGAAGCAGCATCATGGTGAACGCTTTTCATCAACACAGGCTTTGTTTGTGACGCTCGTTTCAACATGGTGCGAGGAATGCCTGTTGTCTTTCAGCCAGATTCCTGAAGATATGGATTAGCTGTCCCTCTCCCTCACACACACACTCTCTCTCCTCTGTTTTCTGCCTGCTTTCTTCCCAGTGCATGCAGCCCTCTGGCTCGGCTCACCACTGTGGATTATAGCTCTCTCACGGCTATCATGATCTTACACAAACAACATTTGTCAGCTCATTTATCACTGTTCCCCCCCGGTTGTCCACTCTCGTCTATTCATCTGTGCTCTATTTCTGCATCCCTGCCTCCAGGGTGAAAATCCACGTTACCTCCAACAACTAAAAATAACCCCCAAAAGTCCCCTTTGATATTTGCACAAATCTGCAATTGACGCTCGGCCGACTTCGCTATAACACCCGCTGTATATTCCTCACTAACCAGACAGGACGGCGGTGCCACCTCGTCGGCGAAGCCACGATGCGTCACTGTCACGTCGCACCGATTGCACCGTCACTTCTGCAAATGATTATCTGCCTGTGATCAAATGCAATAAGCTGCTGAGAGGTTTTCAGCATCCATTGAGAGAGAAAGAGCAGGGAGACAGAGACAGGGGACTTTAGAGGTCACAGGGTCAACAAGGTGCACATGAGCCATAAAAATGCTCTAGTGCTCAAAATGGAAGGAAAACGGTGCAATTACTGCAGAGAGCACAGTCAACACTGTTTTTATCGGTGTGGATTGTGTCTTTAGGTTTCTGCAGGCTGCACAGGAGTTGGGGTATTTGAACGTGTGATATTAAAACCGCTGGCTCCATTTGGTGATGTAAGAGTGTGTGAATGAAAGAAACATTAACCATAAAGAACAGCAGGAGATGACAAAATGATTAAATGTGGAAGAAGAAGAAGAAGACATCGTTTATCAGTGCAGGATAAACAACAGAAGTTTTCAGTCTGCAGGTTTTTGTTGTTTTGGTTGAGAACTGCCTTCGAGGGGAGTTCTGCAGACAGCCTGCCTCCCCATCATGCCCATCAGTAATAATTAGATTGCACTCATAAAGTTAATTGCTGAGTTCTGGAAAACATGTATCATCAGTAAGAGGAAGTCGGCAGCAGCTTGATGATCTGCCAGGTTTTAAACAAACACAGCGGTGAAACTATAATGAACTCTCCACACTGGTGACATCATTACAGTTTACACACCCACCACCTTGTTCACCTTTGACCTTAGCATAGCTTACACATGCACAGTGCTATCAATCTGTGCTGGAGTTGGTGCAATGCAAACTGAAATGATCCTGAATTTACTGACACATCAGATAAATGTGGAGGGAGGCAAATTAGAAGTAACAACCTGTCGTTAATATGAACTGCTCCTAAATGAGGGTGAGATTCACTGAGGTAAATAAAGAGCTCAGCCACTGTTTGAGAGTCTGAGATAATCTGTCTCAACTATTGGCTTGTTTACGACTATCTGAGCTCTGCACTCTGCCCGACGACGACTTCAATCGATGAAATACAATCTGCAACGTCCAGTCTGTAATAGATCCATGAGTTGAAGGCTTATCAGCTGCAAAAACATTGCATAGCAATTTACACCAGTACAGGCCACAGTCATTGTATCATGTTATTAGCTATATCATGTTATTATATCATGGTGGTCACAGCTGACCTGACTCTATACCAATATGTTAATGTATATAAACTTATGAAACAAAACTTTGACTATCTGTCTATCTGGATGGATACTTTTTTTCAGCTATAAATACATCGACACATATCAGTATAATGTGATAATATTTTAATATGATGGTTTTAAAATACAAAATAACATTTTGGTACGAGAGTATTTTGAAACCACTGAAAACGGAAGTGATGCGCTACAGCCTATCAGTTCGCTCTTATAATAGAAGTGCCCGCCCCTTTCCTTTGCTCTGATTGGCCAGCGAAATTGTCTATCACTCTGCTAGATGGAATTCGCACTGTTTAAGAACAAAACAAAAAAAAACAAAACAAACAAAAAACAAACAAACAAACAAACAAAAAACGCATTTTCTGATCGAGAGAACACGTCATTAAGTCCAACGGATGGTGACGCAGCGATTCTTCAACCGCTCTGAACGTCATCGTCAGCAGCCATTTTGTAGGCGGAAAATCGACATGCCCACCTGTGGAGGCGGGGACAGGTGCAGCTGAAGGGAGGACATGACAGGACCAAGAGGGGGGAGAGCTGTGGTGGCGGTGATACAGAAAAGAAACAGAAACAGAAAAGAAAACCGTGATAACCGCCATTAATTAACGTGAACAACGTTCGGAACGTGACGTTAACAGGAAGAAGAAGAAGAAGTCCAGGAGGACAGAGAGGAGAGGACGCCATTTTGGATTTAAACACCAGTTCTCTCGTCAATCATCTGATGTGGAGTTCTTTCAGGACCATTGTCATAAGTTGTGACCTGTGGATCTTTGTGGACTAACGGACTAGACTCTTCTGACAGGTAGGGTCCATCATCACTGCTGCTCTGCTTCTACTGAATTACGTTTATGTCCAACAACCGTGAAATGAGCCTCATATTTGAACTCTCTGTATAATATTAATGCTGTTTAGGCTCGGTTGTGTGTGTGTGTGTGTGTGTGTGTGTGTGTTGGGTTGAAGTTTGTGTGATGGGACTGAGGTGAGCTGCTGTGGAGAACAAAATGGCTGCACACGGTCCCGGTGTCAGTGTGACCCACAGGTCAAAGGTGGATCAGTGTCAGGTTTCAACTACAGCTTACAGGAAAGGCCTCATCATCACACCAAGGCCCTTCACTCCTCCAGTCACTGTATTCATTACAGGATGGATGGACAGGGTCATGGTGAGCACAGGGTTTGTTGACCCCGAGCTGCCATCTGTGTTTTCACTCTGACTTTATCCTCATTATCCTGAGTATTGTGTAAACCTGTTAAGTGTGTGTTGACTTTTAAATACAGGAGGATGGGCCCCATGTTAACAGGTTATAGACAGGACACACTGCCTCACATGGGACTGCGCAGCAAAAAGCTTCAGTAATCAATTGGTGATGATTGAATATAGTGCTGAATGATGAGCAGACTAAACCCTATTTTGATTGCCTTGGCAGATATTGTGATTGTGACACCACTTTACATTTCATTATCTCACCATGTCTTTGATGAAGATGTTGTTTCTGTTTCGTGTTTTACCAAACCAGCTCATTTGCTTGAATTTGGAGACTGTGATGAGTCTCTGTTGCACCACAGACGCTGCGGCTGCGGCTCCTTTGATTTGGATGTTGCACTCGGCCTCGTTGAGCATCAGATAATGTTTAATTGACCAGCCCCGACAGAATTACTTCTGTAGTTCAGCCTTGTTTTTAAAGTAAAAAAAAAAAATCCTTTGGTCTAATTGGTGTTGGTTTAAGGGGGCGAGCACCACTCATGTCATGTGCCTGGACTGTGCAGTAAAGATGTAAACCACTGCACATTCAGCTGTAGTGCAACGAGAGGCTGCATCTGCTGTATGTAAAACTCTGTGTGTGTGTGTGTGTGGCTTGTTTGAGCAGGAAATAATGAAGTGACAAGCACAGTGTCGCAGAACAAGGAAGATGAGTGAAAAAGGAAAAACCTGACGCGCCGGCGTTCTGCAGCCTGACAAACATCTGCCTTATGTAAGCACCGAAAATACAGCGCTTCTGTGAGGAGGCCATGGATTCATAAGGAGCGCTGGCCTCCTGAAAGCTGCAGAATAAAACGTCTTTCACATGTTATCGTGAAGGACTAGCACGGAGACAGGCGCTTGCATCTCATTTGTCCTTCCCACCTGAAGTGATCGAACAGATATTACAGTTCCCTTTTGAGAACTTGTGTCCTTCACTATGAGACAGCCACTAAGATTGCTGAAACCTCTTGATACCTCGATAAGAGAGATGAAACTTTATTGATCCCTGTGGGGAAATTGGATCACTGCTGCAGCAAAACAGGGACAAGGTGTAGCATGGGAATAAGATAAGTGGACTGCAAGCACACAAAGAGAATATAGAGTAGGAAATACAATCAGTACAGCAAGCATATGTATTTGAAGTAGTTTGAGTGGCCTGTATTGATTGGAGTATGGATTGGCACATATGGCTCAAGGAAGTTGCTGTTGTACATAGTGTACGTTCTTTAAGTCGCCAATGCAGGTATGTGAAAAGAAACCAACAGCAGCTAAATGCAGAGACCAGGACAGACAGATGGACGGACATGTCCAATAATCAGAGGAAAGTTACAGCCGTGTCGGTGGCTTCATGTCACTGTGGTCGGGGGAATAAACAACAGGAAGTGGTGCTCAGCCTGATTGAAAGATTGTTGGTTTTGTACGTATTTCGTAAAGTAAACTTGGCACATGCTCATTTATCTAAAGGTGCGTTTGATTGGAACCAGGAAGTTGGATTTTTCCGAGTTCCCAGTCGGCTCCATAATCAGAGACCGGGAGGAACTTCAGTAAATCTGAGTTCACAATCCAAGATGGCCGCTTCGTGCATCAACAGCTGAGCATCACACTGTTCATCAGCCACTTAGTCTTGTTTTTGTGTCACTGAATTAGTTGTATCAACAGTGTTGTGCAACTTTTTATGTTGCGCTCACTGTCAGCTGGTTTTAGCTAACGATGCTAACTACATACTAGGGAACCCTGCAGTCATCAACCACGTGGGAAAATCTTCAGCTAACTGGGTAGACTCCAGACCAGTGTCATGATACTGCAGGACTGTTTCCTGTTGATCTGCACAGATTTCTGTGAACTTGTAGGATGGTTGTGTCTCGTTGTGTCTCGTCGTGTCTCATTGTGTCAAGATGAAGCCTGGAGACCACAAACAATCGACCTGCGTATCAGTCCCTCTCCACAGTAATTTCCTCTCCTCTTCCTACGTGTCTACCTTCTTGCTATTTCAGTCAGCGCCGTGTGGGTGGGTGGCAGGAGTCATCCCAGCATGCCTTGCTGCACTGGTATTTTCAGATTTCAGGTTTTGCGGCGATCTGTAGAATGTCAGGAGGATTAATATGGGAGGTAGATAGATGCTTTGTGATGCATCCTAATCACTGGCCAGGCCTCCTGGCAAGAGTACTTAAGTTTCTGAGGCTCCCCGCCATATTAAGGAGTCACAGATGGAATAATTTCATTTGCGACGGCTGCTCCGAGTTTGGAGCCGCGTTCATTACAGTGTGTGTGTGTGTGTGTGTGTGTGTGTGTGTTATGTGGGGCCAATTCATTTTCACACTGTTAAATTAATAGGGAGTTTACAGGGAAACCGAGGTGAGGAGCTGTGTTAAATGAAAGCAGGATGGTTGGCGAAAGAAAAGTCAGAATCATTTTTTGTGTCCACTTTTCCACCGTTTACCATCTTGGATGGATACACAAGCCCCCCCCCCAGTCCTCCACGCTGACCCCCATCTTGAACATTATAGCAGCCCCTCCCCAGAGAGATTACTCCACAGAGTCCTGCCCTGCATGATGCTTCCCAGGGCCCTATATATTTCCTTATATAACATGGTTGACTGTCACTGTCACTGTGCCTCTCTGTGCTGCTGCTGCACTCAGGGGATGATTGGCATCCTCTTACTGCCGGTTGGCACAGCCATCACTTGACACTATACTGATACACCCCACAGACAACAGTAGTCAATGTACAGTGGCAATCTGAGCTGGGTGAATGTGATCAAGTTGCTAAAGATGACAGTGTGGAAACAGAGCAGTGGAGGTGTGTTTGTGTCTGTGGCTGCTCACTGCTGGGACTGAAGCCCTCACACACACACACACACACACACACATCCACAAATCCTACAAACAAATATGTGCACAAATCTCCACATAACTCAGTCCTGGTCCTCCTGAGCTGTGCACTAGCTCACACACAAACCCTCGGGAGGGTCCACTGCTTCAGGTGATGCACGGTCAGGTGGATCAGTGCCACCTGCAGCCAAACACATCACCTGCAGAACCAAGGAATAACATATAACACCTCGCAGAGCCACAGACTCACCTTACCTTATTACAGGGATATTGTCAATGACAGCTCGGCCTTTGACAACAAGCGCAGACATGCTCCAAATGAACTTTCAAAAAACAGAATTGAAACACATTATGGAGGGAAAATGCTTAAATAATTAATATAATGAGGTGTAAAAATCAGTGATGGATGAAAGCAGCAGCTAATATGAGGCGTAGCATCCACATATGTAGCCGGAGGGTGCTGACTGTAAATGTGAGTGTTTTTAAAATGAGCTCAGGTTCAACATGGGCTGCTGCTGAAAATGTAGAACATCAACAGGTTTGACAGCCTGCCCTGTGCACACAGGTCTGGGTAGCCTGTAGCCTGTCAGGCTGCTCAGTCTGCTACAATATCCTATGTTATATTACATACTGTAGCAGAGCCTGTGGGGGGGGGTGTTTTAGTTGAATATTTTGAGTAAAGTGTCTTTGTTTTTTCTTGATTGTGGCAGAAAAAAACCTCCTTAATGGGGCCCCTGCGACTGTGGGTGGATCTGGTGACCGGAGCAGCCTGTTCGCTCTGTTTCTGTGTCTCCGTCTCCACGTGTTGGACCAGGTCTGCTGCTGGGACGCGTCCCTGCAGGCTGCTGCATCAGTGGACCGGTGGACCGTCAGAAAAGTGGTTCTGTCCGACTCTCCCACCGTGTGCCTCGTCATTCAGGGTGAGCTGCGTGTACGACCTCGGTTTAACCCTCGCCATGACTACGGTGGCCCTGAGGGTTCAATGCACTGCAATTTAGGAAAAAACCTGCAAAAACACAAACATGGTGCAAATTCAGAGAAGAACCTCATCAGTTTGACAAACACTCACAGCACAACAGGAGTGTTTCTGGAGGACGGCCCTTATCTGCCCTGCAGCGTGTGGATGGCAGACAAATCAATGGTCACAAAGCATGTAGGAGGCTGTGGCTGATTTATGTGTCATACAGGATGTGAGTACTTTTCATTTGGAGATTTAGAGCCGTTGCTTTTGAGACGCTCATCTTATTTATATTGACTCCGTACGAAGAGCTTGTTATGGAAAATGGTGAAAAAATGCTCGAAGTGCACTGAAGGCCGTCGGCTTTTGTAAAACATGGCATCCTGCTGTATGAATGGTTTCCACTCTGTAGCTTTTTTTTTTCCAGCTTTGAAGCTCTGACAGGGAAAAAATGCACCGAAGGGTCGCTGGCTCTCAGCTCAGGCCCCCGGGGGTCGTTCCACAACAACAACTGGTCAGCAGACCTCATGCTAAGAGCAGCAGTGTGTGTGGAGAGGGGGGGGTCAACAGTGTATGCTGGGGTGCCACCTGCCTGGGACTTTCAGACAAGCTGGACCCGTGTACGGAGGCCGGAGCTGCTGATGTTGTTGAGTGTAAGGTTAGAAAAGGCTTCGTTCTTCCTCTGATAAATCAGACCTTTCTGTTTGAAACACAGAACAACATCAGGGACACAGAGGTCATGAGCTCAGCTTCACCAGGTAGGATGTTGTCTAAGAACAGGACAGTTTAGGTGGGCAGCTTTACTACAGAGGGATCTACGTGCAGCGTACGTCGGCTGGTGTTTGTAACCCTCGCTCTGGCAGCCTTTCTCTGAAGCTGTAACATTTAGTAATTGCTTCTCTATTTCCTGAACTTGCAGCTATAAAATTTCTCTACAACAACTTTAGATACAGTCAGAGTCTGTGGACATGTGCTGATCCACACTCCCTGCAGCTACTGAGCTGGGACCCACTTATTATTATGGGCTTTTGCTTAGGATTCATATTTTTCCAACAAATGTTTCTGCAGGTCTTTTGAATTGTTGGCGTTACACTAAGCGGTAGCCACACATCCTCAGGTGTTTTCCAGTTTTGTTCATCTTCTTATTCCCTGACACTGCTGAATCCAGCCTCCTTCGCTGGGGTTTCATTCATTCAGGGGATGCCTTAATACAACGCCTTTATTATTTTAGTGTATGAGATCTTAACTCAGAGTCATAAATCTTCCACCAGGACTTCAGCATCATGCACATTAAGTCCTGTTTACCTCATAAAGGATAATGCATTTACGTTTTCTTTCGTGAACCTTTTTAATTCCATGTTTAATATACATCTGCTTTTGCAAGACTAAGCATTAACAGGCAGCATGTAAACACTCAGTGTATCATCTGTAGTACACACCATGCTGTAATGAAGCTGTAGGGATATTCTGTGTGTTTGCTAATGTGCAACTTTTTCCGTTGTGACAGATTGAACTTAACTCGTCTACAAATAAGGTCACAGCAGAAAACACATCCATACACACAGGCAGGTTTCCTTGAAGTTATGAGTGTGTTGGCGGCAAAGTAAAATGTGCTAGTGTTCATGGACCACGAGATGATCCATTACGGCTTAATGTTACTCAAGTATTTGTCTGCGAAGGGAAATGAAAGGGCTTTTATGAGTGAGTGTTCTCAGACTCAGAGGGCACGCTATTGCTTAAATGTCACATCGAGACTAAAGACTTCGCTGCATCAAGCTAAAGTGTTTCTGCTCTCTATGCAAGTTATCGTGCTTGTTTACCACCCTCAGTCCTCACAGTGAAGCAGCCACCGTCAATGGTGCTCTGATATGAATGGTACCAATACAATGCAGCCATTCACAGCTCAGGATCTTTTATCTGCCAGTAAGTAATATTTTTCCAACAAGTGAGATCTCTTGTTTGTTTGTTTGTTTTATATTCACTTGTTAAACTAGTTGTTCAGAAAAGCTTTCAAGTAACACATCATGTTCTCTCTTCAGGGTGAATTTACCTGCCTTTCATCGTAGCTGCTCGTCTGCAACGAAACTTTTTTCCATTCGAAAATGTCTCGTAGCTCAGAGAGCTGCACTTTCAACGCGGCGAATGTTTCTTAAAATGTAGAAAAATCAAAGTGCATTGAGTGTCGATGCTTTTGTATTGTTATTTCCAGGTGTTTATGTTTCCCTCAGGAGTCGGTAGAGACCAGAAACAGAGCTAAAAGACAGCAAACACACAACACTGTACACTCTGTTATTGTCCTTGAATGGCCCCACAATTCAGTTATTATAGGTAACAACATATGTTTTCAGTTTGGACCTTGGAACAGGTATTAAATTGTACTGGACTGGATTCACCCATTCACACACACACACACACACACACACACACTGATTACTATGCATTGCACTGGTCGTTGTATCTGGAGGAAGAGGGATTCAGTATCTTGCTCCAAACACATTACCACCTCAGCACATGTATCACTCACTGCTGAGTTCCCTTTTTAGTTAGTTTTTTTTGGTCTGGCGCTGAAATAAAAACTAAACTAAGCTGTAATCTCCCAGGAGCCGTATCACTCCCCCCTCTCCCTCTAAAAAACTCCACATTAGCCCAAAATTACAGAGTCCGTCCCCATCGCTGTCACCACCAAACGCTAATTCTAATCAAGTGTGGTCCATGATAGTCGGAGGAGAGCGTCTCATTACTCTGCTGCAGAGAAAATACCTGTTCTTACAAAAAATGCTTCATTAGTTGGAGCCCTTCAGCAGCTGCAGCAGACATGAGGCTTTCTGCTCTAAAACAAAAACACCCTCGGAGACTTTACCCAGTGTGAGCTGCTGGGAGCTGCGGTGGAGACTGGGTGCCCATGGGTGGGGGGGTGGGGGGTTGCTGGTGATAATTGCATCCATCCATCAAACCTCAGGTCAGTGTCACCGTTTCAAATGACAACATCCTGTGGTGCAGCTGCTGACTCGGGCATTGTCAGCAATGTTATCTCGCCGTGTTCCTGGATCACTGTGTTGGAAATTGGCAATGGGGAAAGAAAACGGGGCCAAGCAGCCCGGGTCTGCGGTTTGACCCGCGGCTGCCTCAAAGCTCGACACCGCGAGAACAGCCGTGAGGTTAAAGATAAGGCAATTTATACTGGAGGTGGGAGGCCCGGGAAGAAAAAGACCCAAAAGCAGTAGAGGGTATTACAGATTTTGAAAATGGTGTTTCAAAATAAATGATAAAACCGAAGCCTGGAGCAGATTTCACATATTCAGGTTATGAAATGGAAAATAAAAAAAACACAAACTGCCCCGGAGCCTCGAAGTTAACATGTGGTAAATGTAGCACACTTTCTTTTTTTTTTTGCATGAATTCAAGAATAAGTTAATAATAAATAAATGAATAATAAACAATGAAAACAGCAAATATACTGTATTGCAGCTGATCTGAGGTTGTCAGAGTTACTGTGCATTAAGTCAGTGACGCTCTCATTGAATCAGATGCTACAGATACCAGAGCACTGATTTTTACATGTAGACATTAAACATTGACATTATGGATCAATGAGGCTGCAGGAAACCACACGGGGAACGTTCACAGAAAGAACGTCATTTAGTTTTGGAGACACAGTTGCAGCAGTGGACTAATGGGTGCCATGACTGTCCATCCGTCCCTCCCTCCATCCATCCATCCATCCATCCATCCTCTGCTTCATCCAGGACCGGCTCGTGGGGTCTCAGCAGAGATGTCCAGACTTCCCTCTCCCTGGACACTAGTCCCGCCCTTCCGGGGGGATCTCAAGGCGCTCCCAGGGCAGCCGAGTGATACAGTCCCTCCAGCGTGTCCCTGAGGCCTCTGAAACAGACGCCTGAGCCACCTCAGCTGGCTCCTTTGATGGTGGAAGAGCAGCGGGCTCCTCCCCCAAAGTTCATGACCGTAGGTGAGAGCTGACTGACCATAAATGTCAATGAATTCTGTGAAAGTATTTTGGGGATATTTTTGGTCGGGGTCAAAGCGGCGGACCATCGGACCAACGTTCCCCTCAATAGAACCATTTTTAGAAAAGCTGTGTTTGTCGATTCCCTTTAGAGATGATCAATAATCAGCGATACATGAGGAGGACGACCGTTCTGCCACGACTCCAGGGGCAGTGGGACCTGGACATATGTCACAGGCCTCCTGGCGTCTTCTACAGTCTGGGTCACGATACTGTGTCTTGAAAATCGTCTGGTAAAACTCCCATGGATTCAGTTGTGGACGTTCACGGAGCCCGGGGGTTGTTCTGAAAGAGCCTAATGCCCTCAGGGCAAACTAGAAAAGCTGTTAGTGTTTGCTCAGTCGTAGGTTGTAGTAGCTCCGAGCTCCTCTGGAGCTTCTCAGGCATATTTTTACATGCACAAAGCAAACACTATTATTATGCTACAACAGTCATAATACCCATAATACCCGCTCCCTCTGCCCCTGCCTGGCTTGTGGTAACAGCAGCTACTGCAAAATTATGTTAATTTGATACTGGGGGGGTGATGAAATCTTTAAACTACAGCGGCTGTAGTGACAGTGAAATGTCTAATTATTCTGACGGTACGTGCTCCGTGCGCTCGCAGCCCTGACTCATGCCACAGAGCTAAATGTTTAAGTGTTGTTTGGTGAGGAAAAGCTGTCGGTGCCATTAAGGCTGTGCAGACTGTGCTACACTGGGGGGGGGGGGCTCTCAGACTTGATGTGTTGTTGGTGGTGTATCTGTCACACAGACAAAGCAGGGCACTGCACCGCTCTCACACTGATGTTCATCTTTTCTCTCCGACTCAAATCTCCACTAAACCTCAGCCAGTTTGTGTCCCTGCCGTGGAAGAGCCGACGTCCTGACACTAATTGTGTTGATCTGTGCTAACAAGACGCACCACAGACGAGCAATACTAAAAAACTGTGACATGACAGCAAGCAGGAAAACAGAGTCGACTCTGTGTGTGTGGAGCCTGAGATGTGATCTGCAGCTTATTGAGAGGAGCAGTGAACACAGTGAGTGGTGAGGGCTGCAGTGGTGACAGGACAGAGCTCACACACACACACACACACACACACACACACACACACACACACACACACACACACACAACAACCAGCATCAATCCATGATGAAGCATTAACACTTGATCTACGTAGTTCTTCTTCTCTCTTCTTCTTGCCGTCGTTGTCCTCCTCCTCCTCCTCCTTCATCTCTGCCTCCTTCTTTTTCCTCTTTTTCTTTCCTCTTGTCCTCCTCCGTCTCCTTGTACTATTTTTTCCCTTGACTTCTCCCTTTTCTTCTCTGACTTCCTCCTCTACCATCTCGCTCTTGCCCTCCTCCTCCTGATCTTGTTTCTTCTCTCTCTCTTCTCTTCTTCCTCCTCCTCATCGTCCTCCTCATGCAACTTCCTCTTCTCCTGCTCGTCATCGTCCCACCACCTACTACTTCTTTTTCTTGTTCTTATTCCTCTTCTCCTCCTCCGCGTCCTACTTCTCCTCCTTCTTCCTCCTCCTCTTTTCCTGTTTATTGTCATCATCCCCTCCTCCTCCCTCTCCTTTTCTTTCTTGCCCCCCCCCCCCCCCCCCCCATTTTCTCCTTATGTTTCTTGTGATACTTTCAGTTTTCACCTCCACAGCAGTTTGAAGTTTTCCATCCATCAAACCTGCTCTGTCACATTGCAGAGTTCATGCGACACTTGTGGGGGGGGTTGAGGAGGTGGGAGGAGGTGGGAGGAGGAGTCCTGCTTCTTGCTCACTGAGCCTTACGAGACCCACCAGTCCTGTTGTTCCTCTGAAACTCTAAGAAGCAGCAGCGGTGGCGGTGGCGGCGGCGGCGGCGTGGAGCCCCTCGGCCTCGCTGCTCCACCACACTGTAATCGTATTTATGAGAGAGGCAGCGTAATACATCACTTCACATGAGCAATTAGTTTTTTGTGTGAGATTGATTATTACAAATGACCACGTTGAGACTAATCGCGGGCACATATCATTCATAAACACAGCTCGCACGCTGCAGCCGGGCTTCTCTCCTTCCTCTGAACGTAATCTGTGTGGAGCTGAAATGTGATTTGCTTGCAGTTTATTTAATAAGGTTTGGTCTAAACAGATTCAGATACTGAAGCTAAAACATATTTACGTTGGCACTTGAATATTTTTAAGCGCTTAAGCATATTCAGTATATTTAATCACGCAGCGGTGAATATTATTAACTTTTTAGCACCTGTTTATTGCCTTGAGGTGTGTGTGTGTGTTTGTGTGTGTGTGTGTGTGTGTGTGTGTGCTTCACAACTTCAACCTAATAGCCATGGCAACCTCAGGATCCTGCTCTCACTTCTCTCTCTTCTCCAGCTCTTGTTTGACTTTTGCAGCTGCAGTCGTGTTCTTCATCTTATTTACCTGCCGTCCACTTTATTAATATTTTACATCGAGGGTCACTGTAACGACGATAGTGATAATAGGTTAGAAATTAAAAAAGAGCAAACACTCTCCTGAGTTCACTTGAAGCTGAATGGAGGCACGAGTGGACAAGAGGATTACCAGTTCAAGAGCACACTTGTTGGGAATTTGTAATCGTTTTGGTTTTTAATGTGAAACTTAAAGTTGGAGAGCGACGAAGGAATCTGGGCCAATCACTTGTTTTCAGTTTGACTCAGAGTTGAAGGTAAGAGACATGATTTAAACCTGCAGGAGAAGACAGGAAGTGGGAATTCTTCTTCTTCTTCTTCTTCTTCTAGATGTGATGTCATCTCTGTGCAGCCATCGTACATAGATGCATGAATGTAAAGGTAATTTCCCTGAGGGAGGAGGTTTGGCTGGATGTACAGAAGTGTCTCCAAGAAGAGGATCTACAATGATTGGTTTTGTTGCTCGTGCTGGAGATGAAGTGCTGCCAACGTGTCCTCTCTCTCCTCAACTCTGTGATGTTGAACGTGAGTTCTGTTCTTCACCATCTGTCTCCAGCTTTCCAACATCCTCCTCCTGGATCTTCACTGATTTGGCAAATCAACACAGTGTTTTATTTATTTATTTATTTATTTAATTCCTTCACCAAAGACTAATTCATCTATCACAGGAGTCTGAGGGCGTTTTCAGAGGCGAGCCACTGCCACTTCCTGTTAAAGCTACGACAGTTCAGACCAAGACCAGCTGTTTGATCAGACCATGTTTTGAGTCTTTGGTCCGGGGAGCTTTCACACGTATGAATTTGGTTCAGATCAAATGGTAAAGTCTAAAAGTCGCGACCAAATGAGGTCGGTGTGAAACCCACCGGAGGAACGAGGAACGGTGGAGAGTTTGCTCCGCTGCAGCTGCTGCTGCTGCTGCTGCTGCTGCAGTGTCACGCTTTCAAAAGAGACAATGGTGATGTTAACTCCCCACAGAGGGTCACAGAAATACTGATAAAATATATATATATTTATATTAAAAAAGAAATCTGTCCAACCACTGCACCGTGTAACCCCTCTAATAAATAGGGAGCTGTCTGTTCACCAGGCCCTGAGCTCTCTTACATATCCCAATGACAGGCAATTAGCCTGCTTCTCTCTGCCAGCGCTCCTACCCACAGACGTGTCCGTAGGTGGCCTTTCAAAACACACACACACACACACCTCCAGAAATGTTGACATGATATAATCAGAAGGTTTTCATGGTGGAAATACAATGCGGCACACGTCACCTGACGACGCCAGATAAGGTAAAAAACAATCAAACGATCCCCCCGTCAGTGAAGGAAGAGCAGCGTTTGTAATTGACCCATGTGATGAGACTAATAAGCTCCCCTGTGAACTCATCAAAGAACAAAGGAGGGATAATGAGACTGTTTCTCTTTTTATATAACTCATAATCAGTTTGCCTTTTCCCAGTTTTTTGCCTCAGTGCCATGACCTTCAGCCTCTCCTCTCAGCCTGGGCGCGACGCTGTGTGTACTCTTGTTCACTGATGACTGATCCCTTTTTTCATTATCACTAAGTGACCTTCAGAGGGGTTCATACCTGTGATCTTTTGATCTGGTTTCATGTCACTTTTTTATCAGCTGTGCTGTGAAGAAGACGCTCTGATAGGGATGAACATGAATATATTATTTCTCTCTCTTCTCTCCACCCTGCCAATTACACGTCCTGTTTTTACTTGATGTATGTCTCTGTGCAGACACTGGGATGTGACATAGCTTGTTGAACATTCACCATGCGTTGAAGCCGTTAGCAGTGCATGATTGATTAGTCATTTGTCTAGTCTAGAGGATGCCCATGTAAGGCTCTGGGTAATGATTTGATTCTTTTGCCGGGGCCTTTTTTTTTTTTTGTCTGCAGCAAAGGGTAATTAGAGAACCTACAAACCATCCCAAAAGTCTGTTTGCCCCATTAAAATGAACGAGCATCAATCTTGTTGCTACAGCGTGAGAGAGCGAGAGCCACGTCGAATCAGATGAAATGTTGAATAATAGAAATAAAACACCACGGAGACAAGGTGCAGCAACGTTTGAGCTGCTGCCGATGAACCTGGATCAAGTCTTAAGCCCCACCCACCCGAGACAATAGAATAGAATAGAAACCCATTGTCATTGTTAAACAACTGGGAGGAAAATGAAGCTCAGAACTGGGACCATCATAACAGAGCAGAGGTACTGGGAAGACTGGAGGACTGACTCAATCATAGAGGAGAAACAGGACACGGACAGGACGAGTCAAACGCTCGCTCTCTGCACAGACGAGGGTTGAGCTTTGTGTGGATGGATCGTATCGTTGCTTCGCTGCACCGTTAAAAGCTTCATACTTTATTTAAAGGTGGGAAAGAGCAAACAGCGGACGGGCTTCGTAACCTCTCAGCTGGACGGAGCCTGGGTTTGACTGACACCAGTCAGCAGGTGAACCAGAGACAAAACAAACACAGTGTGTGTGTGGACGGTGGGCAGACATCAGGAGGTGTAGCAGCAGCTCTTACATCCAGCTTTACTGCTTCATGCAAAGGTCTCCATCCACATGAAGTGATTCCTTTAGGGCCTTAATTGAATTACTAATTGACACTAAAGGATTTCAAACAGAAATGTCTCCCATTCGTCTGTGTGTGTTAGTGTGTGTGCAGCTGCAGCAGGTTGAACCCACTGAGCAAAGAGTGCTGGTGTGTTGTGTGACAGGCCACTTCAAAAGGTTAAGAATGTTTTTCTTTACCTGTGGGAGGAGCCTGAAGAGGAAGAGGAGCGTGAGGAGGAGGAGGAGGAGGAGCACAGCTGTGATCACAGGAACATCTCTGTGCTTATGAAGCAGCAAAACACTTTGACAGCAGCTGTTTTAGAACAGTTTATATGCAAATCCACACTTTTAACGTGTGATAAATGTATAATTCTTCCAGGTTCAAGACGAGGTCTGATATTTAATGTTGCAGCTCGCTTTTTACTTTTTATTTGTGCCGTCTCGCTGCCTCTCTGTCTTCCTGCTTTCTCTCTCTCTGTCTTAATCTCTCCCTCTCTCCGGGGTTAGTCTGCTGGGTTGAGGCCTTTTCTAGCCTGTTAAAAATTGAATCATTTCCAAGGAGGCACTCAGCTCTCTGGTGAACCACGAGTTTGCAGTGGAAAAAGAATTAGGACTTCAAAAAAAAAATGTGTGTTGCATGCCACTGTGGACACATCTATAAACATGATGCATTTTGATGGCGTGCAAATTTCCTCGCTTCAGTGCAAATAAAAAAAAAAAAAAAGAAGAAGAAGAAGAAGAGGAAGGAGAAGGAGCTTCTGTAGAATGGAGTGGGGTTTACTTTCCCATAATGCATTGCACAGTCTGCGACAGTCCTCAGACAGTGATGAATATGCAGCAGAGGATTTTACATTCACTCAAACGGTCTGTGGTGGGAAAAAAAATTGTAATTCCATGCCACTTGGAAGGCCTCCTGATAAAGTATTATCTTGGCCAATTATGAGAATTGAGCAAATTGCTTTTTTTTCCCTCCAACTTCATTATACAGACACCCCCAGAATAGTCACGCTGAAGAGGTCTGTCAGGAAGTCACTGTGTAAAACCAGGTCTTCAACCTGTTACAGCGCCGTTGACCTCTTTCGCTCCCCCCTCCTCACTTCCCTGGTGTCTGACCTCCGCTAACACGAGCTAACACAGCTGTCCTCTGTTCTGACATCCTGACATCGGGAAAAGGTCACGACTCCCTTAAGAAGTCACATGCACAGGTGGTTTATGATGCAGTCTAGTCATGTGATCTGAAATCAATCTCTCTGCGAAGCGTCATATAGGAACAGTGGAGATTAAGGACGTGTTTGGATGTGGGATCCTGTTGCCAGATATGCTGCGCTGCCAGACACAGTTTAGAGAGTGAGTTTAAAAGAAATATCACATTTTTTACAATAATGCGTCATCAAAGCATTTCAGCTGTCAGCGCTGCTGTTTTCTCACACGAGGCCTGGTCTGAAGATCATCTGCTCCAGTTTTAACCACGACTGAACCAAGTCAGTCTGAGGATCAATGATAAAAACACGGAGATTAGTAATATCCAATATGGCACCTTGAACTTTGACCTATTGGTGGTGCTAGAGGGCTTGAAACACGGATGTGAAACTTGGTGAAAAGCATCATGGGAGTTTTCCCAATCAGTGTGCAATACACAGTTTATGAGGTACACCTGGCTAGAACTAATCAGTGTTATTAATCATGTAATTACTATACAGAATAATATACGTACCTCCTTTACATAGATATATATCAGCATTTATGTTATACAAATCTATGCACAGCATGGGGATGCTGGGCGGTTATGAATTATTAGTTTGCAGGGATGAATTAGTAATGGCTGTGCAGAACTTATCCCATATACCTGCCAGGCTCCATCAGAGTCATCAGAATATATTATTTTATCTAAGTCAGGCCTGAGCGAACAGATACTGTAGGTAATGGCACCAAATCAAAAGCAGTGATCTCAGCCTCATAAATACAGTATAAGCACTGATCTAATATACGTATCACATTTTTTGAACTTGGCAGGAATCAAGGAGCTAAATCAAAATCAGAAGTCAGAGGAAGACGACTGCACTCGTCCCCAGCTCTTCTCCTGCCCTTCCCTCTCCTCCCTCTCCTCCCTCTCCTCCTTCATCGCTGCTATTCTTAGCTGCTCTCCCTCTCTATGAGCTCACTGCTGCTGCTGCTGCTGCTGCTGCTTCATCCACCACAATGAACTCTGCTTCCTCACACACCGTCCTCTCCCCCGTTCCTCCCACCACTCTGCAAACACAAGTCATTATTGTGAATTCTTGCAGGTTGTTGTAAATGTTTGCACTTGCACGCACCTATATGTGCTGCACAACTCTATTTATATATTGTGTGCATACAGTATATATTTGCATTATATCGCCTTCCTTGTAAGGATGTAAAAGCTACTGGCCTTTGTCACAACATTGTTCAGGTATTGATCATCATTTATCAGCCCATCGTTGATCATTTTTTTATTCCTCAGCAGGAGTGATAGTCTACGGAGGCGCACTGCATTCACTCGATAAAGCAACGCCTTGATGTTAACATTCACCAGAACGCAGGGATGTCAAAGGTCGAAGGTCAAGTCTGTGGTGACCTCACACGATTGTGGCCTTTTGAATGTGATACCTCAGTAACACTTTGAGAGAATTTCTACAGATTTCTTACAAACATTCACTTGGATTCAAGAACAAACTAATGGGGCTTTCGTGGTCAAAGGTCAAAGGTCAGGATTGTGGCGATCTCACAAAACATGATTTGGGTTTTTTACTGTGATATCTCAGTAACATCTTGAGAGAATTTCTAAAGAATGTGGTTGAAACACTCACCAGTGGTTACATTTTGGAGGCTTAAGGTCAAAGGTCAAGTCAGTGTGATCTGACAAAACACAGCTGACCTTGTGTGGGCAGAACTCCTCAGGGAAATCCTGAAATCCTCATGGGAATTCCTACAAACCTGGAGCAAACGTTCACTTAGACTCAAGAACCAACTGACCAGACTTTGGTGGTCAAAGGTCAAAAGGTCAATTGCTCAAGACTTTCACATTAGTTATGAACAAATGTTTCATGACACTGGACAAACGGAGGTTTAACTTGGAGCTAGTTTGACTGGCGGAGGCATACGTCACCTTGAGATGCTAATTCTATAGGATTTGTTGTATTTGTGTGTTTTACAGGTGACGTCTGTCAGAGGGGCTCAGAGTCGGTGCTGGTTAAATATGTAAACACCTGATGGCTCCTGTAAAAACCGGTTTAAGGTGATGAGTTCAAAAAGAGCCACAATAAGACATTTGAACTTATTATAGCAGGTGTAACTAAAGACATTAATCATGGCTCAGCTCCATTCCTGTGTCCTCGTACGTGACGATAGTGAACTCGTGTGAGCAACGCCGCGACCCTGGTGCGGCTGCACCCAAACGGGACGCAGCCATTTTTAATGTCATTAGTTCCACCTGTGTTTATTTTGCTGTTACTCAGTCAAAGTGTCTGCTGCGTATCCTAATCTTTTCAAGCACAAATAATATTACAAAGTCTTTGAATAGTAGCACAGCATCAGAGGGCCGTGGTTTAAGAAACAAAATAGCTGTGGAGATTAAAACTCATCCTCAAAAACAGAGCTGAACACCCGTCTACGAGAAACTCAAACAAGCTGAGTGAATATCAAACATTTGAACAGAGAGCGTTGGTTCTGAGGCGACGAGAAACACTGAACATCTCACAATAAAGATCCAATTACCAGAGTCCTTCTGTCTGACATCCCCCTCACTGTTCCCACTCCTACGCAGTGTGCTCACTGATATCTTACATCATCCTGTCTGCGACTGTGCTGCAAGACCTTGTCTGTACTGTACTGCCTCTGTGTTTGATTAATGTTGAGCTGTCATACCATGAGTTACATGCAACAGAGACGTTACAGCGTGTGCAGGATAATCAGGATTACACGTTCTGCAGGAGCGTGATTATGAAACCGAAATCAAAAGTTATGACAAATCGATCAGTTTTGAATTAGAAGTATTGGCAGTCTCCGGGTGCCAGCTGTGAGAATGTGGCCTGAGGGTCGTGTCATGAACAGTCAACTTGACCAGGGAGTAACATAACGAGCAGCAATGAGGTGACGGACCTCTTGCATCACCCCGGCTGTGTCGACTACCTCTCTGAGCTACTGTGGCTGCAGCTGCTTTAATAATATGACCGTCTACTGATGAGCCGTCGGAGAGGTGACGTAACCCCGACATTCGTAACCAGAAAGCAGAGAGAGAACCACGACCTCTCACCTCTTCTCCTGTGAAACCTTTTCATACACTCTAATAGAGAGTAAGCATTATTTCCTAGAAGACGATCTTCACATTGTCCTGCCTGGATCGTTCTGTGATATGTTCATGTTCGGGATGTCATAAGACACTGTCAGTCAGTCCCAGAGAAGACACAGTGTGACCCTGGTAGATAATAGATAATGCATGACTCACAGAAGCTTATTAAATCTGCCATCTCCTCCCCCTCGTTCACGCAGCTCATGTCGGTGAGAGCTGCAGGGCCGTTTGCAAACGTCTCGGATTACAACTTTGAGAAAGACGAGGGTTGATGCTAAACAAAAACTGTCTCATTTCAGATTGAAGGTGTATTCACCTCTGACTTCCAAGAGGCAAACGCAAACCAGCCTCAAACCAGTCAGAGCAACGATCCCGACGACATATGCAGAGCGGCAGGGTTTTGGTTGAGCCAAAAATCAATATTACAGTCAAATCAACAGCCAGATCCAACAACAGCTGCTCTGTGGTGGCCGCCATGCTGCACGGAGATAATGGTCGCTAACCATGAGCTTCAGCCATCATGGTGTTCCCAAGTCAGGAAGTTAGGAGTGCTACGTTAGCATGCTAGCTTCAGTAGGAGCAAAACAAGCACCAATGGTTATAAAGCAATTAATGCCTTGATGTGACAAACATGCACATGTAACATATAGTAAGACTTCATGTTGAGGACGTGAAGATAACAGAGGATGTTGATTAGCACTGTTAAGTGACAGTTGACAGGGCCCTGAAGGCAGCGTGGCGGTCACAGCGTTAAATCAGCTCAGTGGCAATTAGCGAACAACGTGATGTGTCAGTGTCGGCTGTCAGCTACATGTTTCACTACAACGACTTCATTCGCAGTTTACTCAGTTTATCCTCCCTCATTATCCAACTCTCTGCAGTGAACGTGTCACCAGCAGATGATTGTGAGAAAATTAAGGAAAAGAGAAAAAGCAGGACTTTGCCGTTTGTGATCCAGCTCCTTCCTCAGCCCACGTCTTTCACCAGTGTCTCCAGCTGAGCAGAGGGAAAGATGAAATTATAAGTTAAAGCGTTGACCCTGCCTCTTCCTCCTCCTCCTCTTCTTCTTTCCCAATCCACTCTAATGCCACTTTGCTCTGCTTTTGTGTCTCATTATTAAGCAGGCTGGATTTGTGGCCCTGGAGAATGAAACCCTTCTGGTCTCAGTGACGTGTGTCAGTCGTGCACAGCCTGAGCTCACACCGGCCCCAGAATCGATGCGGTGCTGATTGTGGGCCATGTGATGAAATGGACAACGCTCGCTCACAAAAGCTTGTGTTTATTCTGGCTTCAAAAGCGTCGCTCGGGTGCAACGTTCACTTGAACACAGTGTTGGCTTCTTGGCTCTAAAGGTCATCCTGCAGAGACGGAGCAGAGGCAACAAGCAGAGAATCACTGCTCTATTTGTTGCTGTTATACACAACAGTACGTGGTGCTGAGTGGAGCCTTCTACTCTGTCTGCTCTTCACTCTTCTGCTTTTATGTGCCTGCTATCATGAATAGTTGTTATGCACTAGAATATGTTAAAAGCTAATTGTTAACTCTTTATATTAGGGCTGTGCAAACATCATTATATCAAAAGGGCAAATGTTGTTGTTGTTACATCCTGAGAATCTGACAAGACACATTTTACCAAAAACACTGCAGCTTCTGTGATCTGGATATTACCTTTCATGCCACTAGTTTATATGCTGTTTTTAAATCTTAACTACAGTGACAGGAGCTTGTCATGTGACGCACACTTGACCACGCTGCTCAGAGAAACACACAGGTGGTCTCACCTTTCGTCCAGAATGATACCGGTGTCCTGTGATTATCATGACTTCCTCTGAGTCAAACATCCATGAAATGTTTTGCCTCATATAATATTTTAAAAGCTCAGACTCACCTCTGTCGTTCCCCTCTGTCTGCACCAGTTTCCTTCTTCTTCCTCTGCAATAATCTCACTTTTATATTATTATTGAACTGTGCGTTTTGAAAGCACGCGACCTCCTGTGCACCTGTGCAGCCTTGTACTTTTGCAAATGTCAAGTAAACCTCATCTTAATATGATTTCTGTAAACCACAGGGGGTAAGAGCATAAAAATGAGCATGAACAACATGAAGCAGTGTTGTTTAGGTTCAGTTTAAAAGCTCGTATCTGAATTCAGAGCAGGTTTACATGTGCAGTCAGGTGGACAATAGCTTTTCACCACAGCTCTTACATTCAGCTGTTGCTGCATTGTTGCGTTTTACACAAACACTAACGTCACGTCATCTGTGTGTGTGTGTGTGTGCAGGGAGTTTATTGTGAGCTCTCGAGTAAACAATGGTTACTTCAGAATCCAATTAACTAAAGCAAACACAGTGCATCAGTTAGCAGGGGCACGCTGCCTGTGCTCAGTCCACGCTGTGAGAGCTAAGATGTGCTCCACATGGAGGAGGCTAAAAGGAGCAGCGTCTGACAACCACTCCATGCCCCAGCATCCATCACGTGGGCTGCCTCTACTTTGATGTTTGTGCTGCTTACATGCAAAGCCTCCATACAGCAGGAGGAGGAGGAGGAGGAGGAGGAGGTATTAAGGAGGAGCTGCTTTGGCAATCATTGCATTTACTCATGAACAGAAACTGTTTTGTGGATGGACTTTGGTCCATTCGATGTGACGCTCACGTGGCCGTGCAGTCGGAGTAAACAAGACATTTAAAGGTTATATTAATGTGTTTTTTTCCTGTCGCTGCTCTTGTGCCGACCTGAGCTGCACTGCTGTATATTAAAGCGACTTTTTGCTTTTAAGCTTCCTTTAAGTGGCGAATTTCAGGAGTCAGAGGCGCTGTTTTTTTTTTCTAAATCACTCTAATTATCTTTAATAAGTGTCTCTTCTGTGCCTAATGGCTGCTTTTACAACTCAGCCCACAGTGATTCACTATCAACATCATGTTATAGACAGATCGGTGGATGTTTCCCGATGGACGACAACAATAAAAAAGAGATGCTTGTCCATGATTTAGCATCCATCAAGCTCATTATCACTGAGATGGCTTCATGTCCTGGCTTCTAGAAGTGTTTTTAAAGAGGCGGCGCTGTCAGTTTTCAGGCCCAGATCACCGGCCCTGTCTCTGTTGTTGTGGACAGCGGCTTCAGGGTTTGTTGGAACAGCTTATGCATCGTTATGCGCTGCCCAGCATGTGTCACTCCTCTGGCATTTATGTGCAAGGGGGGGTCAAATCCACAAATATGTCAGAGGTTTCACAAATAACACAGAGTTACAGGAGCAGCCTGCAGAGGACATGATGTCTAACAGCAGCACTGATGTGTGTTTCATTAATGCAGCAACCTGCAAAACAACACTAAGAGAAGCTAAACCACAGCTTTAGCATTCGGTCTGAGCTGATTCATGCGTCGAGGCATCAGAGCTACAGATTCTTCATCCTTGTCAACACCTGCTTCTGACATCATGTGCAACTGGACTGCTGACAGAGAGTCAGGTGTTTTGAGCTGCTAGCAGCAGCTAATGTAGCCTGGAGCCTCTGTAGCCTGAAGCTTTACTCTCTTGTGCTTTGATTATACTTTCAAACTCTGTGTCTTCAGACCACACCAACACGGACTCAGGCGACACTGAGGACATTTATCAGACTGCACACACACACACACACACGCACATAGACAACTCACTAAAGTTTCTGACACATCCAGCAGTAAAAAAGTCAAACACCTGGAAACAGACAAAGTCCAGTATGCGCTGTGTGTTTTTCCTCAGTGCTATCTGAGCTCAGAAGCAGCAGAGCCACAGGTTGTAAAATCAAAGCACTGAGTAAAGAGGGAACTCTTCATACGGAGTTGTGGGGCGCAAAGACCTTTTATTCTTATGAATTCACATTTCTGATTCAGTCTGTTGTAATTACTTTCTTTGCATATGAACAGCAGTGGGAACATGTCCTGTCCTCCTCACACGCTCTGTGCCGTGGACTCTGCAGCCTGTGGTGTGTACCTGGTTTTGTGCTGCGAGCAAATTAGGCGCTGTGTGCTTTTCTTATTCCTGTATTTAATTAAATCTGCAAGTAAAAACGTCACAGGTGGACGAGTGAGATTTGAATCTTTTATGCAAGAACAGCACGAACCTCCTTATTCAAATGTACATGGTACAATTATAATTATTATAGATGTAGAAAAATGTCCCTGTGTGTATATAACAACATCAAAAGTTAATGAGGCATGAGTCAGGTGACATATAGTACTTCTTTAGGTTCAGATACTAGCAGTACTTCTTTAGGTTCAGGTACTAGCAGTACTTCTTTAGGTTCAGGTACTAGCAGTACTTCTTACGGTCCAGGTAGTAACAGTAGCAGTATTAAGACGGTGCTGTGCAGTGAAGGTCTGACTCCAGCACCATCACTGTCTTACAGCTACAGATGTTTCGGTCCAGTGCGTCTCAACCAGAGTTTGAGCCTCAGCGAAAGGTCACGAGCTTAAATACGAGACGATTAATGAGAAATAAAAACGAGAGAAGTTCACCTGAACATATCTGCATGAATGTTTCTGGACTCATCTCAGATCTCTGCTGCTTCTGCATGATTTAATCTCTTTATGTTGATTTCGATGAAAGCAGACGTTTAGAGGATTAATGTGCTGGTGTTTGGTGAAGCTGCTAACAAGTCTGAGACATCTGAGTGAAATGACCTGACGAGACACACTGTTGAAGGTGACGCACTGAATTTACCACCTCAGGGGGAAAATCACACACCACTTTTTAAAACTTTGATCTGACAAGAAAAAAAACAACTTTCAATGTGTAAAGAAAACGATGACAAGAGGATTTTTTTTGAGTTTGTCCATCTCGACGTGCAGATCTCTTGTGTATCCTGCACAAAAACAACAGAGCAGCCAACCCCGAGTTCACTTTAATTAGATTTAACATGTGTTCTGACAGAGAACAATACATCTCATAGCATTTGCATGACAATGCCCTCTAATTGTGCTTTTGCTTAATTCGTTTTTAATAGCTAAAGCAGCGCTGCCTGATTATATTAAAAATGGATCACTGTCACCTCTCTCTCTCTCTCCCTCTCTTTCTCCTTGTCCCTTTCTCAGGCCCGTTCTCTCTCTGGAAACTCACACCCAAACGGCCCACATGGAGAGTTATTCACAAATATCATTAACCCTCCTGACTCTTCATTGTGTTGTTTTCCTCTGGGGAATTGGAATCCGCACCCGTTTTGATGAAGAACTGCACAGACTTCTTTTGTTTGAGCCCCAGATGGAGAGAGGCTGATACTTGATTGTGTGAATGTGGCTGTGCCCTGAACTCTGCAGTAAATAGGACTTGGATAATGGTCACTTCTCTGAAGCATTCTTCTGCTCTCTCCTTGTGCCACTAAACCTAAATAAGAGCAACAATTTACAGCCGAGTGAGAAACTTGGTGTTTGTGTCTGAAGGACCGAAGGAGCCCGACGACCTCAGTCTGGTCCCGAGATGGAAACTTCACCCACTTGTCCACCATCAGGGGACAGGTTTTCTAAGTTTTTGTCCACTTGCACTCAGCAGTGATTGGACAGGTGTGAGCAGAATTGGAAAATGAGCAGAATTTGGACTCCTCTCCCTCCCCCTCTCTCTCTCTCTCTCCCTCTCTTTCTTTTGTTTTTTTTATTCTACACACAACTTCTGTCAATTTTTGAGAGACAGCAGGTCCAGCAGCTCCGAGTGCAGCAGGTAGAAATGACCATTGTGGGGGTAGAGCAGCTGCTCTGTGTGTGGAATACCAAGGAGACTGGAGCTCATGGTGCACATGTCTCACTGGGAAACTGAAGGGGGCTCAAATTAATCAAACACCGTGGTCATTAACCTTCCTCACGTCGATCTGTTTTCACCTTTTCAACAAAACACAAACTGTGACCTTCGTTAAAACAACTGAATGCATTTAGATCCCTGTTAGCTCACAAGGTGGAAACCATGTTTTTATGCACCACCTCAGCAGCTGCAGGAGGAGTTGCTGCTGTTAGTGACATTTTCATTCAAAAATGAATCAGATTAATTTCAAATCAAAAGAAGTGCAACATGTGGGTAGTCTGCTGCAGCAATTTCAATATTACGAAAACAGACAGAAGAAAACAACAAGTAACGCTTGTGGAAAGAACTCGATCAGACTGATAGTGCTGACAGAACAACCCTCCTCCTCCTCCTCCTCCACAGAGTTTTATTTTAACATTTCTCTCAAATCCAAGACAAAGAGACGATTTCCAGAGTGCTCTTTTCTTCTTACTCATTCAGTTTTTCAAGGCAGAACAACACTGCAGGCGATGAATGGATGTTTGGAAGTTTGAAAGAGTTCATTTCCTGCAAATAATGTGAGGTGATGTGGGTAAACTGACTTAAACAACTCGTTCTCCTCTTTCTGTCTCTCTCTGCTTCTTCTCGCAGTTACACGGGATCCAATGAAGACATATTAAAAGTTCGGTGTGTCTTGAAGTGTGATACGATGCCACAGATGGCCGTGATGCTCATGTTGCAGAGCCGGAGCATGAGACTGTGTGGACAGTTCAGACAACAGCAGACGGTGGGAATATGAAAAAAATAATGAATTTTCTTCCCTGGTGAGTAAAAGTCACGTTGCATCTGACAGCAGGTGGAGTCCGCTGGGGTGGAGGTGTTGAACAGCTTCAGCCATCATGGACTGAAGGAGACTAAATTGCACAGGATTTAAAGGGACAGTAGGAGATTCTAGTTCAATATACACTTTGTCAGGTTTATTGATTTTCACCTCATGCATCATATAAAAACACATCACATTCCCATTTTATGTCTTTGAGGTTTCAGTGTGAATTTAACTTTTTATTTTCACTTAAAAACTATAAAATTGACCGTGTGTTGTAGTTTGGGCAGTTTTGTTGTGCAGGGTGTCTCTGTAGCAGCACAACACTGCTGACAGTGCACGACAGTGTTGTGACACATTATACCTTATTATATCTAAAAATCAATTTGATCACCGTGCAGTTTGTTGTGCAGCCTGTTCTGCTGTATCCGTTACTCTTGTTTTGACACCAGGGGGAATAAATAAAACAGTAAACTCAGAATGTAAAAGGCTGATGAAGCCAACATGTTAGTTTTACACCAACTGCTGAAGAAAAATTGACCTTTTAGCCTCTGACATGTTTAGCATGAGTCTGAAAGACCTCCTTTACATTGCACATCATCCATTTTGATTTAACAACTGAAATTCGATTTTTAAACACTGGGCAGTGACAGTTGATGTTTTTGGTTGTGGTTGTGGCCTGGAGAGAAAGTCATGCTTCATGAGCTGTAAAGTTGAATAAGGCTTCAGAGATCAACAGGAGAGCTCGGGCTCGCTGCAGCAGCAGTCGTCTCTCTGTCTCACTCCTGAGTTATTTCTCTCTAATCAATTCAGTGAAGTTGCCGAGCAGCGTGACACGGCGCCGAGTGCAGATTTTCTGTTGCTGCAAATGAGTGTGTGACTAAATCGCTGCTTCCTATTCTGCTCCAGTACAGGAGCTGCATTGTTTTCTCAGCCATGGTTAATGTCTTTGACAGTGAGGCAAATAATTAGAGTGTCTACCTGTTGCCTCCCAATTTCCCCATCCTCCAACTCTCTGTGTGCAGGAGGAGGATGGGAGGAATGAACAGTGATTAGCTTCACTCCAGGAAATCAAAAAAAAAAAAAAAATCAGTCACTGAATGTGGGGTTGCTTCCTCTGCCATGTTTATTCCCTCTCTGTGAGACAACGACCTGAGCTGTGGTTGGCTGAGGCTGCCACAACACTAAAGGTTGCATAAGAGAGCTGCAAACAAAAAGATTGAAATTCTGACAAAATTAGCTGCAATAATGAAACCTACCATGTGTGTGTGGATGATACACACATGTACACAATCAAGCCAGGGAGACAGGACACCTGTTGTTCAGGCTTCACTCGCTCAAGGTCAAATCAGGAGGGAAAAGTGGGCGGAGAGTGGAAATAAAAGGTGCTTGCTGCTTGGGCACACTGGCAGGTCCAGCCCCGACTCTTTGCAGCACGTTAACCCCCTAAAAAAGAAAAAAAAAAACCCTCGGACAAAATAATTCTTCAGAAATACAGTTTACAAATAGACTGGATTTGGTTTCTCTGACATCATCCTCCTCTGACCTGCTGCAGGTCGCGCCGCCCCGTGCAGCAGCAGGGGATGATCTGGGATTATGCACACGGAGACATTACAAGACCTGCACTTGACTGTGAACAAAGTATTTCCTGCTGCTCCATCTGAGGAGCTCACGTCAGCCACAGACACAGGAAAACATCCATGAGGCGAAGACGAGTCCTGATGCCGCATGTTGTACATTGTGCTTTTGTTAAAAGAGTCTTAAAGTATCAGAAACATGTCATGGAGGACTTTCTTTCTGCTTTACTGTCCTCAGGAGAGTCAGTGAACCTCCACACCTCCAACGAGTCACTCCTACAAGTCTGCAACCGACGACTACATGACACAACTACATCCAAAAACTGTGCAGGAGACAAAACGATAGAGTAAAAACTAAAGAAGAACCTGATCCACTCTATGCGAGCAGAGAGGGACTGCAGATGGGCTCATTGCATATAAACGGAATATGTGTGTTGAGGTTTAAGATTCTGCAGAGATATTCCAGTTAAATAAATGATTAATTAAGCTGATAAATTGAATATATGCACCTCTTTGAACTTTAATGTGAATGTAAAGTTTGATTTGAGCACCGTCTTGATTTCCACTCCCACAGTTTTGCAGCAGATAGATGGTAGACGCAGATAAAAAAAAAAAAAAAAGCGCCGGCCTCTGACCGTTGTTATTATTACCCACAGTGTGGACGAGTCAATAATCGATTACCATTAACGTCCCAGTCAACATCATTAAACCTCAGAAACATAGTATATATTGATAATGATTTATGTAACACAGTTTACAAAGAGCTCGTCTCTCTGTGATTGAAAAGAACATCACGAATGGAAAATTCAGACTTAATAAAAAAATAATAGAACAGAGAACATCACATTAATTAAAATTTTATGCATCCAAGTTTGATTAGTGTAGTATGAAGAAATGTCAAGACTGTAAAAAATCGTATCATTAATCATCATCATCGCTGAAATATAAAACACTATAAAATATTGATGTTGGATATTCGAGTCTCACCTTATTTATATGCCAATTTCTCCATCACACTTTGTTTTAGAAACTGTGAATGTAACTGAAAAATGAAAAGGACGGACTGACTTTACAAAGGCTCTTCATTTTAGCTGCTTTCATTATTACATTAGATTATAGGTTACACGTGTGTCATTCACACTTGACTCTATTTCATATTAAAGCTCCATACGGTATAAAGGTAGACGTGTGTCTTAAAGCTCCATACAGTATAAAGGTAGACGTCCATGTGTAGTGTGATTATAAAGCAGCTCTAGGTTCTATATTAATACTGTGAAAGTATCAAAGCCTCAGTCCACAGAGAAATGCACACAGCCTGTATTCAGACACTGAGCCTTAAAACCAGCTGTCAGGACTTCCTGTCACTTTGTGATGTCACAACAGAGCCGTTGTGTCAAGTCAGTATAACTAAGAGGGGAAGATCTTGAAAGCTGAAACAAACAACAACAACAACAATGAAATTTAAAAAATGTAAAAGCACACACGGAGCTAGAAAAGGATGGATCCAGGGGAGTGTGAGGCCATCACTTCCTGTCTTTGTAAAAGTACGGAGTAAGGTCCAGGTCGGTCTTTTAACTTCCTCTGTATTCAGGCACCTACTTCCATTTCAATTACCTTAAAAATTCACAGTCTGACCTTGTTTAATATCATCGCTAAACATCTTGTGCATCCTAAGGAGTGAGGTCGGACCACATTTTAACTCAGGACTTTCTGATCTCAGGGTTTGGTGGTGACTTAATTCTGTGGATAAAAGATTCTCTTGCGAACAAACCCCCAGACCGTCGGTGTCATTGGAGCGACGTCTGATTTTCAAAGAGAAGTGCCTGCAACGCATTTCAGTCGTGGACAAACCGAACGTGTCCAGAGCTGTAACACGTTTCTGAAATGCTTCAGCCACAAAACTGGCTGCACAGTTTTTACTCTTCTCTGTTGTTTTCTGGGAGACTCCTTCACTCAGATATTAATATTCTGCAGCAGACAAAAGTATATTTGCAACTTGAATTAATTCTGGAAACTGTACAAACAGTGGCAGGTTCAGTCTCTTCAAATACAGGTCTGTTTGAGTTGGAATATTAGAATAGTTTTTTTTTCTTTTTTAACCATTGACAGATGCAACATCCACTGTTTACTGAGACATTATCACTTTCTCCTTTTGTTACAGCAGAGAGACGAACAATATTTAGTTATTACAAAGCCCCAGAACCTGATGACAGAGGTTAGTTTGAGCTTTAATATTGAAAGTCTTTTGTTAAAGGTCAAACTCCCACAGCCCTGACGCACTCATGATTAAATGAGACAGAGCTTTTGTTTAACACAATTAAGACTGGAGGAAACACACACTGTTGTTTAAATGAAGATTCAATAATTGAATGATTTTCTGGAGATAACAGTCCCGACAATCAACTGATTAATAAGTCTGGGAGCCACTCTGACTGTTTTTATTACATATTACACACAAAACACATTCGTCATTAATTAGCACAAACCTTTCTGAACCACGGGAGCCACTGCAGCGACTGAGTGTTTCTCCCTCTCTCTAAACCAGACTGTACGAACACAACATAACGCCGCAGTGACGGCCAATCAAATCAGCTGCTCTCATCCCCTTTAAAAGCAGTCAGCCTCCTCAGTGTGTTGTGCCGGTGTCATGGCAGAGGGGTTATAGCCACTCCCTCTGTTGCCTGTGCCCGTAATGGGACGGGTCAGATGTTATTGTCCAGGGTTCAGAGCTGCATATAGCACATCTCCTCAGTGAACATACAGATATCCTCCCATCACCGTCGTCCTGCTGTTGTGAAGCTGAATTCATATTTCAGAGCGCAGTAAAACACCTCTGACCGTGGTGCTCAGCCCATAAACACCACCGGTGACATTTTGATGAAGCAGAGAAGAGATGTTTAGAGCCATCGCCTCAAACCTGTTAACAGAGTCGATGCAGTCTGATAACTTCCTCTAATACTCTCCACGGTGTAACCTTGTGGAGTCGCCCACCTCTTTTGTTCAGAGGAGAGTACAAGACGACCCTGTTCTGGCGCTTTATGACAGCAGCCACGACTCACAAACTCAAATTATTAACCACGTTGGAGTTTGTGATGGCTGCCGTACTTAATTATGCAAAACAGGCTGTGTGTGTGATTGGCCGGAGAAGTGGGGGAGGAGGTCCAGAGCTCCATGGTGTCCAATCCTGATTGGTGCCAGCGATGTCGTCGACGTCCTCCAAGATGGTTAAAAGCCCGGCCAGGGTGGCTGGTGTTGGTGGATGGCTAGCCTTGTTAGCATTAGCGATTCTTCGCTTGTTATGGTGCGTTTGAGTTGTAATCAGAAGTCAGAATTTCACGTGTGTGTGTGTAGCTTCACCTGCTGGCTGTGTGTCACGCTGTGTGAGGTGTGTCACAGACTGTGAGGCTTGTTGTGTTTGGGGCAGAGAGGTCAACATGCAGCTGACGATCTGGACGCAGCGTGACCTCTGAGACAGAGGGTCATGGTGCATTCGAGGACCAGTTTTTCTTTTTTAATTTCTGTTTTGTTTTTGGTTTTTTTTGATTGATGGCTGAAGGTTTCAACACATTTATTTCAGGAGCGTCAACTTTCGCCAAACACAGCAGAAAAAGAAATGTGTGCTGGTGCACTTTTAAAGGAAAAGGTCGGTTATGATTTTTATTTCTTTTTCTGACATCTTAAGGATAAAGATGTAAAATTGTGCTGGTCCATGCATCACTCTGACCTCCTGAGCCTGTCTGTGGCGCTCAGGTTCAAACCCACTGGTTCCCACTGAAGCTGTGGATCTGAAAAAAAAAACAAAACCCAAACAGCTGGAAGACATCTGGTGTCATTGATTTGTTTTAATCTTCTGGTCAGTCCGGTTCGCTTTGCTGCTTTTGGATCTTTTCATGGGATTTGCAGATTTATCCTTTTAAAAACAAAGCCGTCATAAAAACTGCTCCAGCGCCGGCTCATCTCCATAAACACGTCCTCAGGTGAGTCGTTCCAGCCAAACCCGACCTTGAGGTTTTGCTAATCAGCCTGTGTTTGCACTGGAGCCAGATTTGCACCGCCGTGGGAATAGACAATTACCTCGAGGCAACAATTTACATTAGTGATGACACCAACAGTGCAGGACGTGTCCATGGACCACACTGCACCAGCTCTGGTTCTGTTCTGCAACAATTATCATGAATCTTCTGCATTAGATTCAGCCTGTTCTCACTGAGACTGGGAGAATAACAGGATCTGCTGTGTGTTTGAAGGCCTGACACACGCCTGCTGTTTATGAAGCCAGTTTTATAACGTTTTAAGGTTGATTCTCTCACGGCTCAGGACAGCTGACAGTCATTTAACATTAATGAAAGGGTGGAGCTGAGTCTCCCCTGGTGGTGATATTCATCAGCTAGTTCCCTTTCTTCTTTTAATGCAGCTCGACCACAGCTTTTCTATATTTATGCTAACTCACTATATATATGTATGTGTCCTGTGTGTATCCAGGCTCCACACTGGAGGCAGCCAGTCAGAGCCGGTGTTTTCTCTCAGCCCACAGCGAAGCTGCGTGAGGGCGAGTCGGCGGAGGAAGACTGAAGGCCTCGGCCCACTTTGATCTACATGACAGCACCGAGAAAAACATTTGGCTCTGACGGAAAACACTAACTCAGGGAAAAGTGCACTGCATGCCTTCACCCTCCTCAACCCCCCCCCAACCCCCCCGCCCAGGCGGAGACGTACGGTGGCTGTCTGTACGCTTTAACACGACCTGCTTCCATCGGCAGCACTCAGAAACCACACGGTGAGCAAGGCGAAAGATTTCCTGTCAGGGGGAGGAAAGTAAGAGTGTGTGTGTGTGTGTGTGTGTGTGAGTGTGTGAGAGAGAGAACCTTTTTCTCACCTCACTCTCCTTCCACTTCAGCTTCTTGGGGATTTCTTAATGACATTCCACTTTAAGCTCTCCCTGTGACCCGTCAATCATTAAAGTTAAAACAAAAGCACAGCTACACTTGTCATTTAACAGCGGGGCTCTCCAACTAATGTCTCTGTGTTTTGTTTTTTTCTTTCCTCCTCTGCTTCCAGAAACACTTTCCAGGCAGATAAATTCCTGCTTCGACTGAGCAGATGCATTCCCCAGAAATCACTTATCTATCATTCTTAAATGGTTATCCCAGCCCTGCTCAGAGCAGAGCAGTTGGCGTCCTCTTGTTAAACAGTCACTGTTCTGTTTTTTGCCTCCCCCCACCCTACCCCACCCCCCCACTCCCCCACTCCCCCCTGTGGACCAGCAAACACTGCGACAAATGTCTTAATAGCTGCATTTGTTCACTTCTCCCCTCCACGACGTCATGAATTTTAAATGGCTCCTGTTTAATTTACTGCTGCAGAATGTCTGGTATTTTGCAGAAAATGCTGAGGGCATCTCTCTCTCCCTCCCTCTCTCTCTCTCTCTCTCCTTCTCTCTGTGGAAGGTGAACGGCGGCGCTTGATTTGGAACTTGTTTTATCACTCGGCACACGCCAAAATCTCGGCTATTCAACAGGTAATCAGAAATGCTAAGACAACCCGAGGCGAGTGGGAATATCTCAGAGGCAAAGTCACCTTGAGACCTCCATCTGGTGGAGCATATGCTCAGTGTGGAGCTGTCTGCATGGGAAATAAGCAAAAGGCCTGAGTGCTGTTATGTTGTTTCTCTTTTTTACTTCCTCCTCGTTTCCATCCTCCTCTCTTTTCCTCCTCTTCCTCTTCCTCTGCACCTGCTCTCTTGTCTCCTGTGGTACGACTCAGAGTCTGATCATCACACCACAGGCTGAGCGCTGATGGACGAGTCTTGCTTTGTTTCGGTTCGGTTTTTTTTGCTCGTTGTCATGACGTGGCTGTAGAGGCGTGACAAAAGAGAGGGTAGAGGCAAATAATTACGAAATTACTCTGACAACAGTTAACACAGTGAGACGTGATGAGGTGGAGAGGGTGTGGGTGTGTGTGTGTGTGTGTGTGTGTGTCAGCCCAGGAACCTGCTGCAGTCACAGACACTTGAAAGTGAAGGAGCACTTTACTCTTGAGGCTTCAGTAAATAAGTGTTATTATACCGCAGGTCTCTGTGACAGTGTTTGGTGTCTGTTTTCACACCACATCATCTCCTTCATGACCAAACGACACAAGTGATAACAACAAATCACACAAAACATGACAACTATCGTTGGTCTGATCAGCATCAAACAAAACCTGACAGAGGCCACGTGTGCTCGTAGCTGGATATTTATAAGAACTCATATTTTTCTCCTTCCACTTTTAATAATGACATCGTACACATCAGATCACTCTCATAAAGATCTTCATCTACACAAACCTGGATAAATACACCATCGAGGGGATTTATATTCATCTTTGGAGTGAAAGTTGGTGTAAATTAAATGAGCTCAGAGCTGCTTCTCCTTTGCTCTTCAGCATAATGGACCAGTTGCGTTTGCAAGTGTAAACAAGCAAAAAGCATTTGACTGAATGTTGATAAGAGCTCAGTTATGACATCATCATGATCTCACGTCAACACATACGTTGACGTTCAGGAACATAGAAACTCTTTTTCCCCTTTTGAACACATGCAAACAGCAAACCACAACCTCCACTTTTCAGAAACAATCCTTTTCAGTGACATAAAACAGAGTTAATGCAATAAAACCTTTGTGTTTTCAGATCCCTGCTACGTGTGGACATGGACCGTGGAGACGGCGGTGGGCTCAGGGAGGTCACGTGAGTCGAGCGATCATGATTCAGCTGTTTGCAGCTGTCCATCAGCAGATATCACCAATACAGAACAAAGAGCAGGCAGGTAAATGGCACACACACACACACACACACACACTGCTGCATCTCTGCTCACCACTCATTATTGACGTGCACGTGTGTCCTCTGCGGTAAACGGTAAAGCACCGTATACCTGGCTGTGTGTGTCCGAGGGATGAAATCAGGCAGAAATACTGTTAAACTGAACTTCTTTCCTAATCTGAACATTCAACACCATGACTCATCCCCTGTGGTTCATCCTGTAGATACTGAATGTGCAGGACAAAAACTCTTTCTCTTGTATGACAAGTGAAAATATATCATTTTGATCATGATTCAGTCTCTTTGCATTTTGTAGAAAACTGTTCAGATCTGATTTATTGTGGCCGTGGTTTCAGTTCAGCTCTGCACACAAGGTTTTTCATATTTTCAAGCAGCTCTTTTATTGGTCAGTGTTCAAAACACATCACACACAGTCTGTTTGAGTTCAAGTCCACAACCTCCTGGTCTTGGTCTGCTTTAGTGCACCTGTACTGTTTAATGAGGAACCAGTGTACTCGCTCACACCAGCATCACTCCAGACCTGATGCAGTGTTTTTTTTTTACTGAAGGTTTTACTATTTGTGTTTCCTGTGTTTGGTTCAGATTGTATTCACCCACAGTGTGAGTAAACCACACAGGAGCTGTGTGTGAGCCGTATTTGTCTCACTGTTATTTCAAACCACTTGACTTTGAATGTCATTGTGCTGGATGCAGGCTCCAAGTAACAAACAGGCATATAAAAATAAACTGCTCCTCACGTGCTTCATGTGAAGCGACATCAAGCAACTCGCTCTCAGACAGCTTTCGCCCAACTGTCAGTAAACACAGCATCAAGCTGCGAGTTTAGAAACTGTACTACATCTGATTCCAACATTGTGTGTGTGTGTCTGGGGGGGGTTTGGCTGAATCCCATTGTCACTGTCTCATTATGGGATGTTATGCAGGTTTTCAGCTCACTGGTCCTCAGTCCTCTGAAGGCCACAGCATCATGTCCCTAATACAAGGAGCACTTCCTGTAGAGGACACAGGCTCGTATCATTCATGGAGGACAACTTTTTCTTTCTCTTTTCTCATCCTTGGATATATTTTTTATATATTAGGGATTATTCCATGTGTTTTTCTTTACTAAATGTTTAACCCTTCAATCCAAACCTAACGATTACACAGTAACACCCTGGCTGTACCACCCACATCACAAAAGCAGCGGCTGCAGTACCTACATCAGTGTCTACACAGAAACTACCTTATGTCTTATCCTCAGAGAGGTTGCCAAGCAACCAGCAGAGATTGGTCAGCCCGCCTCTTGTTTCACACTTAGACATTTGTGTGTATTAAACAAACAGTAACATGTCAGAATGTGCTAATTAGTGAACTTCACAGGAGATGCTAACGATGCTCCATGCTATGAGAGGAGGGACCTGCAGATCGGTTAGCATGGTAGCATCTTTTAGCATTTCAGCTGGCTAAACTAAGGTGGTAGAGTTTATTTAGAGTTTGGATTGAAATTGTGGACATTTCGCCTAGAAATGCTTCCACTCAGACTTTTCTAGTTTGCCTCTTCTTCACTATATCAACATAGATTCTGACACAGGTAATGTTCAGGTGCTGTGGCGTGATATAATGGAGGTTTTTGGGCTGACCGGAATAACTACGACAGGATATTCAGTCTGAAGGCAAGTCAGGCGAAAATAAAACAGTTGTTTGTCCAAAGAGCCACTGCAGCAGAACGTATGTGTGTGACTGTCTAACATTCAGATTAGATAACCCTCTATATGTATGATGTGAATCATACAGCAGCACACGCAGATACACACCTCTCTCTCTCTCTCTCTCTCTCTCTCTCACACACACACACACACACACACACATACACACACTTTTTTCTTTTTGTATAGAGACACTTGATACAATAGTAATTGTTTTGTCATGCTGTAGCACAGTGTTTGGAAGAGCTGATTGATTTTTCGTTCTCTCACTTCTGAGAGCAGCAGCGCTCGCTCGTCTCCACTTTCCCTGGCTGTGCATTGAAAAGGCTTCTGCAGCCGCGTTGCCAGTTAGAGGCTGAGAAAGAGGGAAAGTTTGGAGCCTGCTCACGTATTCTCGCGGCGTTCGTGGAGTTAGTTGTGATGAATGGCGCCTCGGATGCACCACCTATCTGTGTTCACCCTGCACAACGGGAGAGTATTATCACTCTGTTCCTCGCTGGTCGAACAAACTCCCCATCTGTTCCACACGTCATTTTGCAAAACACACCCAACGCACTCGGCTCCGTTACATTTCATTCGGTCGATCAGATAATGGGCCTTTCATGTGGATCAGGTGTTGGAATATCAAGACATTATCATTACCTCTGGTAGAATGAACACCTAATCCCACAGAGGTGGGGACACATTCGCTGCGACACCAGTAAAGTCATTTATGAGGTTTAGTGTTTTGGTTGAAATTAACTCATCAGTTTCAGCCCAATCATAACAAACCAAACAAGAACCAAACACCATCTCAGTGTGGTTTGTATCCCCTCTCTCATGAGCTCGAGTTGGTGTCAGCCAATCAGAAGAGAGACACGGAGCCTCATGTCTTCTGATTGGCTGACAGAGTGGATTTCAAGTGAAACCCTCTCAGACAATGTGTGTCGTGCAAAACGTTGGTGATTATGACAAAGGGGGATACTCAGCTGTGATCTGGCAACCCACAGCATCAGACTGCAGCCGGTGATGAATCTGAAACTCTTTAAGCAGGATATTTATAATTTAAAGGTTTCGTGTGTCACAGAGTTGAAAACTTTGAAGAAGCGTCTTCAGTGTAAAACTGACTTGAGTCGATGTGATGTTTACGTTGGTGAAGTGTTCAGCTCCACCAGAGGCCAAACGAAGACACAGGAAGAGCTGAAGGCTCTGTGATCAGACCAAACATTGATCTTCACTCAGATTAGTTAGAGAAATATTTACTATTTAATGACCCCCCCCCCCACCCCCACCCATCCCCACCCACCTCCCACCACTGGATCAAAAGTGATGAAAAGAGTTCTTACTGCAGAAGAGTCATTAAGACACAAACTTTAATTCTAAAGTAAATTAGACACGGCTTCTTCGTTAAAGTCACACACCAGTGTATTCTAGAGAGCTGCAGGTTCTCAGGTGAGCTCTGATGTCACAGGCAGGTGAGCTCTGATGTCACAGGCAGGTGAGCTCTGATGTCACAGGCAAGTAAGCTCTGATGTCACAGGCAAGTAAGCTCTGATGTCACAGGTACAGACAGGTGATTTGCAGGATCTCCATTTAGAAAGAATCAGAGTTCAGGTTCAAGCATGTAGAGATGCTGATAGAAGAAGTGGAGAGGTCTCTTAGCTTTTTCCACAGCTGTATAAGCAGCTTCTGCCTCTTGTTCCACCACATCCCAGACGTGTCCTGGTAGATTCAGACTTTCACTATTGAGACCTGGAGCTCGATGGTGCAGGAAGAGAAGCAATGATTGTAAGGTAGACTGTGGCATTCAAATCACGACTGGTTGGTGTTCAGCAGCTTAAAGAGTGGAAAGAAAACGCTGCTGGTTCTGGCAGGCTGCTTCCACGTTCCCGTCTATCATCTCGTTGTTTCCTTGTCCTCTGTCGTGGTTTAATTGCTCCCAAACGCAGAATTCATTGAGATTATCTCGACGTGCCGAACCTCTAAAAATTCACAAGATAGTAATGGATGAAAAGAAGAAACTCGTGCTGTTGCTTGCGGACAACATGTCCGAGATGTTAGAGACGTCACTGAGGTTTCTTTGTCTCCTTGAATCTCCTCTCTCGGCCCCGCCGACGTTTGCTGAGTCCATCTGTGTGTGAAAAACAACGTAGGGTAGATAATGAAAATCAATGTCAGTGTTTGTTTGCAGTGTTTATTTACTTAATTTCTTTAAATCAGTTAGATGTAACCAATTTAACTTGACTCTAATGAAAATGTTTTCTCTGTGTATGGATTTATCACCGCTGGTGGAAATTACAGCTTCAATTAAAAAGAAAGATTTATAATCCTACTGAAGATTCAACAGAAACCCGCCTTTAGGATTATAAAGCTCTTATTTAGCACACTGTTCTTACATTTATTTATGAGTAGACACATAATAGAAGCGGGAGGTGTAATGTAAGTGGCCAGTTGCAGTGATTCACAGTATGTTAGTGATTCTAGAGCCAGTGAAGGAGTTAAATTTAAAGTCTGCAGTCCAGCTCTCACCCTCCAACACCAACTGTTGATCCAGTCAAGGCCAGATGTTCACACCGCCTCGGTCTGAGCTCTGAGGTGTCGAGGTCTCTGGTGGAATAAAAAAAAAAAAAAAATAGGTTTGGCCAAATTTAAGAGATACGGGTCCTCAGAGTGTGACCTCGCTCACACTCACATCATCTTCATCCTGCTCAGTGGTCAGTGCTGACGACCCCGCCACAACCTGCTCCTCTTTCACACTCCCTCCACGCCAACAGGGCGCTCTGCAGCTTCCTCAGCGTCTGTGTGATGAAAGGTGGACAAAAAAAAGAAACATGGATCTGTCTGTGTTTTTTTTTTTTTTTTTTTTTTATAGTGTCCAAATCCCAAGGAGGTGTTTTATCGAATGCAACGGAGAGTCACAGCAGCAGCAGCTCTCACTTTATGGGTTCATAGAAAGATACGATCTTTGCAACATGTGACGACAACACGCAGAATTTCACTCTGTCATTTCACTCTCTCACTCACTCTACTCACACTCAACATGTGTTTTTTTTATATTACTTTTCTGTATATACCCACTGTATGTTACTTCTTATTCACACCACTGTGCAATATCTTTGCTTTTCATACTTCTGCTAATGTGACAAGTAAATTCCCCATACGAGGGATCAACAAATCGTTTGGTATTGTATTGGTATTGATTTCATGAACGCTGGCACTATATACTGACAACTTATACTCATTTTTTTTTATGTAGCACTTTTCTAAACACGGGCACAAAGTGCAATTAACAGTTAATCATTACATACACAGTGAAATCTTGGTTAGCATTAGCTTATCGCTAGCTGTAGTGTTTTGGTCACAACAGCTACTAGAAGACATTGTTTTTCTTACTTTCTTTTCTGTGTCCTGACCTGTTCACTCAGATGTTCTGGGTTAACCTACAGTTTATCAGTCAGTTGCCCCCCCCGGTGGTGAATTGTACTTGTTGTTGCTCTCCTAGTCTTTTGTTCACTGTATCAGGATGACTGAGAGAGAGAGAACTTGTCCAACATGGTTGAGGACGGAGCAGCTTCCTCAGATCAGGTGTTCACTCACACATGAATAGAACTGGACGGCAGCATGAACTCTGTGTATATACAGTAAATTCTCTATACTGTGAAGCAGTGAAGTGGGACTGAGTGCTGGGAGTTTGAGTGAATAACCATACTGGACAGTGTGTGTATGTGTGTGTGTGTGTGTGTGTGTGTTGAGTGGAACAGCAGGGTATAGCGAGTGTTATCAGTGACCCTGCTGAGCCTCGGCTCCTCAGCCGGCTGATTATGTCGACTCTAAACAAAGCCCACAATTCTCTGGTCTATCCAACCGAAGGCCTCCTCATCACAATACTGTGACCACTCACAGCAAATCTCTCATTTTCTCAAGGAACCACATGTGAAGAAGACAGATAGACTCTCCTCACTCCTCCCTAGTGTTCAGTCTTAATCTGTTTTGTTTTGTATTGTTTTGTCTTTTGCTTTCGTCCCTGTTGACTTTACTGGGTCCAGAGCAGAGCCATCAGTTTGAACTCTTTCTCTACATCAGCATCTTTGCACAGGATGTTGAAATGTCTCTTAATTAATGTCTGTGGTGTCCATGCTGCCACCTTTGTACTCTCCAACTTTCCACTGGTCAAGAAACCTGTTAAAACACGCTAACGTTGAGCTGTTGTCGTCAGCGGAAACCGGTTCAGTGGTTCATGGATTTAAACTCAGCACCTGCTCATTTTCACCCTGTTGAGTCTTTCAGAGCGCAGACACTGTGGACACACCTGTCACCTGTCACCTGCAGCACACGTCTCACTTTTAGGTGAAATTTGCTGTTGTTTAAAAAAAAAAAAGTCAGCTATATGACTTGTGGGGATCGGATGAGAAGATATTTTGCTGCAAGGAAAAATAAACTCAACAACAAAATCCACAAACACACAGACACAAACCTTTAGGTGTAAGACCTGCTTTGTTAGAAAGACAGTATTTATCCATGTATGTTAACGTCTAAATGCATGTTTGCAGTAAATACATTCACATTTTGAAGTGTAGAGGTAGAAAAGGTAAAGTATTAGAAAGAAGATTTTGTGGGTGTGATGATCTAATACAAGTTTTGTCAACTAAAAATCTCTAAATGCTCATAAAAGTTTTTGTATTGATTCTTTTACAGCTCAAAAATCCATCATTCTTTAGATCAATAACAATCTTAACATCTTCCAACTTAAGAAAAGACATAAAAGGCACATCAGCGATACTAAAAAGCTGCTCTTATATTTTAAAAATGACGAGTATAATGAGAAAGTGGCTGCTGTTATTGACAAAACAAGTTTTATCTCTATCTCTGCAGCTCCCTCAGCTTTACGCTGCTGTTGAGCATCTTTCACCACAGTGTTTGTTTTATTTTCAGGCCTCGGCTCAGTTTTAGCAGTCGTGTCGTCCTCATTTCCAGCAGCGGCAGCAGCAGCAGCAGGCGGCAGCTCTTTTCAATTAAAAAGCTGTGACAAGCCCCATTACCCCACACCATACGGCAGACACACAAAGCCAGACACTCGCTGGTGAACACAGTGGAACATTTAGCAGCTAAAGAGTCAGACATGTGTCTTCGGTCGAGCTACGGCCTCAAAACCACTGATAATATAAGACATGGACAGAGTTTAAATTCATGATGATGATGGTGTGAGAGGTGACATGATGGCAAGAGATCTGACTCAGGTTGTATTGACATTTCTGCAAATACAGATGTGTATCTAAGGTTCACATCTGGGCCGCAGCCTGTGTACACAACAGGGATGTTCATGCTGCTCTGTTCAGGGTATTACATGTGCCAGAGAAAGACAAAGGCAAAAAGTTAGAGCCCAAACTTTAGGAAGCAAGGCATGAAACAGAGGCAGGGTACCTCCAGGCCTCTGCTGTTTCCTGTAGAGCTTTAGACCAGGTGTCAATGCAAAGGACAGACGTGAAATTAGAATAAGTACAATAAGAGCAGCAGCAGCAGCAGTGAGAGCGTGGGGCTCAGGGTGAAAGCTGCAGCAGCTACAGAAATGAAAAACACTGTGACGCTGTGGTGGTCTGGACTCTGATGCTCTTAGTATCTGTTACCAGGGGGGTTGAGCATGCAGCAGTGGACGGGCTGCTGTCACACAGGTGTGACGTTTAAGCTCTTTAAGCAGAAGTCAGTGCTACATAATATACAGCTGCTGAACAGCAGTGTGAGCTCTGCACATTCACACCCAGTGATCTCACACCTCTGGGTTTAGATGCAGCCCAGCGGTTTGTTGCCATTGCAGGAAGTGTGTGTGTGTGTGTGATGTAGTGACCTTAACTTCACTGTAGTTGCCTGGTCCAAATAAACAAAAACCTCTTTTTGTCTGGAGATCATCTTGAGACAAGAGTTTGTTGGGTTTTTTCTTAAAATTAACAAACCTTGATCATAAAATATGTCAAACACAGAGACCGACTCTGTCACCGGCCTGAAAACACATCAGAGACCACTGTGTTTGCTCGGATAGTTTTGGTTTGAGAGGACAAAGCCAGGTGGTGTGGATGCTGTTTACCTTTATATTATAATATCTGATGACAGATTCAGTTTTCTATGGTGGAATATGGGTTAGTCATTGTGTTGCAGCTGTTTGCATGTATTTCTGCAGGTATTTGTAACAGTGAAAGAATAATATTGAATGCTTCTCCTGGTTTTCTGTGCAGGAGCGTGTCGACATCACAGGCTGCTGCTGACTGGAAGCTCTACATGTTTAGACGAGTACAAAGGTGCAGCGGATGACAGATCACAGGATGCTGCAGGTAATGAAGTAAAGTAGTTTTTAGTGATGTGCTGATCTGCAGTGTGAGGCCTCTGGTGTCATGATGTGATCCTGATGATGGGATTTCTGCCCCTGCTTCCTCTCACCTCTGTTTCTGTCACCTACGTGTGAATTTATACCCCCATACCTATGTATATATAAATATATGTATGTGTGTCGTTCTTATAGGTATTCTGTACAAGTGAGTTGGCGGCGTTGCAGTGTTGATTAATTTACTTCTGCTGAAACAATCTAAATGTAAATTGGAACTCTCTATCTGTGTCTCGCAGACTATAATGAGAAGAGAATTTAAATGACCCGGTTGCTTTTTCATCCGTTCTGACGCAAAGTTGAAATTTACAGAGAGACGACTTCTGTGTAAACAAAAAGACATTATGTATAGGAAGGAGAAAACACCTCTGAGGCTTTACCGGGGACCTGAACCGTATGGCAGGCTGCTTATACACGGCAGGCTCTCAGTAATGGGTTGAGGGGGAGCTATTATAGGGTCAGCTGTTTCTCAAGTTGATGTCTCTCCATGCTCTCGGTGCTTTTTCTTCTCTTTTGCCTGTGTCTTTAGAGCTGGAATACATAAAGATGGCAGCCGGTTGTTTGTCTCTTTAAACACTCTGGGCGAGAGCGGACTTGAACGCTCGCTGCATGCACATTGTGCAGCAGTGGAGAGAAAGTTGGCGACAAACTGGTGGAGCAGCTACAGCTGCAGTCTGTCGCCACTTTGTCCTGACTTTTATTTTGAAACCTTTCCGATCAGATTAATTATCATTCATGACTGATAGACGCCTTTAATCTCTTAAGATCCTTTTCCAGTTTGCTGATGCTGGGTGATATTTTATTGATTAGGATGGATTTATTCCTGTTTTACCTTTTACTCTTTACTCTTCTTGTATTCTACTCTAATATTCTGATTGATTGCTTTGGTGTTTTAGTCAAACACATTTATCCCGTCGATGATAAATGATTCTTTTTGATGATTGATATCAATTCCTCAACATCTGATTAATGGATACTGACTCGATGGGAATATTTTACCCCAGATCAGATTTAGCTGGTTTGATGTTTTTGATTAATTGTTTGTTGATCAGTGAGTTTGGCTCTCGCACGGTTTTTTAAAAACAAAACCTAAACAAGTGCAACTGTAAGCATTTCACAATAAGAGCGTTGGCAATAACCTTGACTACTGGCCGTCCCTTCACAATAAAACATCAGCTCAGACTCATTAATAATGCTTTTAAATCCTCAGTCTGCGTTTGAATACGTCTTTAGTCACATTTCTAAATCAAATTAAATTAAATTAAACCGTTGCTAATTACTTCAGTGGCTCGTTGAGCCTGCTGCGTTTTTCCATCACACCTTAATAACGACGAGGTTTAACTCTCAGCTCGACCATGTCTGTGAGTTTCATCCTCATTATTATTATACTGAGGAATGTAAAGATGGTGGCAGCTGCTTGGCCTCAGCGCCACGGTGAAAGAATGGAGGCAGAGACACAAAGAGACAGAAGTCAGTGCTGTTGGCACGCGGCTCACATTTCATATCAGTTTGTCTCTCACCTTTATGTGTGCATGGGAGAAACTGTGACTGTGAACTTTATAGCTATAGCAAAATATGTCGACTGCACATGTGGAGATAAGATAAGGGATTATATACATATATATATGTGGTTCTTCTTTGAAACATACGGCACAGCCAGACGGCTTTGTTCTCATGTTCCCTGTTCCTTGTTTTTCCCGTCTCCTCCATTTTTTGACGGCGTCATTTCTCCGACTCTTCTTCTCTCTTTCCACCAATTTAACCACATTTAAACTCAGTAATCTAGACTTTGTTAAACTAAACCCAGAACATCTTCAACAATGAGTCGTTGTGCATCATGTTTTCATAATGAAAACATCAGCAGCCTGGTGCTGCTCCGTCTGACTCCTCACTTGTCACTTCAGGATCTTTTTCTTCAGTAATGTCCCTCTAATTAAGTTCAATCAGGGACTATTTTCAGCCGTGGATTAACACACTCATGGTGGTGGGAAAGTCTTGTGTGTCGTGAAAAGCTCGTGTCTCTAGACAACAGGAGTAAAGCACGGTTCATGAGATATATTAATAACAATACAGAATATCCCAGACGGAGCTTCATCCATCTGCAACACGTTGTCTGATCATTATAAAAACACTCATACACACACGTTTTCATTCAAGGTTTGATTTTTTTATCATGCAGATTAAACTGCAGAGACGTCTTCTTCTTCTTCTGAAGCTGAACAGATTGAAGCACCTGCAGGCGTTGAGTGTGCTGCATTTTCATTTTCATACGCAGTTTAAAACATAACAACTGAACATCCAGTGGAGTCGAGGTTTACATATAAATCATCAAACCTCTGGCTGCAGCGACACGACAGATCCTCATCGAAAAAAAAACTTTAATGGTGGAAGTCACAGGTGCAGTGACCCAGATTCACCTGCAGGGATCAATCAGGTTATTTCTGCACCAGATCACACCCCACAGATGTGGGATCCTCCTGCAATAACTGCTGCTACTGTAGTGTTTAAAAGCACCGGTGATGCTTCCTCTTCCTCTTCCTCCTTTCCCTCCTCCTCCCCCTCCTCCTCCTCTTCCTCCTCCTCCTCCTCCTCCTCCTCCTCTTCCTCCTCCTCTGACTGGGGCTGTTTGACTCCAGTTTGCTGATAAATTGCTGCTCCTATTTGCTCCTCTCTCTGTGGGAAGACACTATGAATTCACTTCATTAAAATTCCACCAGGGAAGATGACACCTTTTATTTAAGGTCCCCCCCCTCTCTTTCCCTCTCTCTTTCTCTTTTGCTCTCTCGCTCTGCTCTTTCTCTTTCTCTTTTTTTTTCTTTCTTACACGGGGGAGATTGATTTGAATTTTAATTTGCCAGCACAATGTCACAGCATCTGTTTGTGAAATGAGGTCAAGGAGCTCAAGTTGTTTAACAGGATCAATACTAAGGGATGTAATGTAATAAAGGCAAAAAAAAAAAATGCTTGGCAATAGTCGCTCAGGCTTCAGATCCAGTCGCTCCTATGGAACTATTAGTAAGGATGTCGTGCTGCCATAACCAAGGTCTTTTCGTCATTTGGCTCTTTTGTTGATGGGAAACCTCATATCAACCTTTATATTTTATTCAGTGACTATGAGGGCAGCCCCCCTGAACGACTGAACCACAGACAGAGAGCGAGAGAAAGAAGGGAAGGAAGAAAGCAGGGGAGGATTTCAAGGAAAATCAGTGTGTCTACCTCCTCCATATTCACCAGGAGGAGGCCAGCCTGTGGGATGTGTCTGTTGTGTGAGTTGTTGATTGAAACAGACATGCTCGGCTAAGCTTCAGAGAGCATCTGGCGGATTCACTTATTACTGACTTCATGAGGCTTTCAACTCCCACTTGACCCCGTGGTAATTCACACATGCACTCACGCACAGTCGCACTCACACACATGTCACGTATACAGTCGTGATACAGTTGGTGTGCTGCAATACACTGTGGCTTTGTCTCTCATTAAATCTGATCCCCAGTTCACTCTTTTCCTCAACAGTGTAAAGTTGTTGACAGGATCTAATTACAAGGTACTCAATATTATGTGCTTCTGTCTAGTACAGCTTCACTTTTCATAATTTAGAATCTAAAAGCACAAATTACCATACACTGTTTTTGTCGAGCAGTCTGAGAAAGTTGACACTAATTGTTCAGGAGTGATTTTAGAAGACGTTAACTTCATTTACAAGAAAATACAACCCCATCATTTCACGGAAGAACAAATTGTACTGTAGAGTTATACAGTATAAAGGCAGACGTGCGTCTTAAAGCTCCATACAGTATAAAGGTAGACGTCCATGTGTAGTGTGATTATAAAGCAGCTCTACGTTCTATATTAACACTGTGAAAGTATCAAAGCCTCAGTCCACAGAGAAATGCACACAGCCTGTATTCAGACACTGAGCCTTAAAACCAGCCGTCAGGACTTCCTGTCACTTTGTGAGGTCACAACAGAGCAGTCACACCAACACCAAGCCCCTCCCCCCACCACCTGGACCCACCATCCAACACTGTTTTATTCTGAAAGTGGCTTTATTGTTATTGGATCACTGACTCACAGTTGGAGACTCACTCTAGTGGTCAGGAGAGGAACTGCAGTTGTCATTTGTGGATGTCGAGTGCTGTTTTTTTATGGGGGCTGAGCTCCCGCTGTTTATTCTCTGAAAAACTTTCCTTTTCTTGAAGCAGAGGTATCTGTTGAGGAAACTTTCCTCCGAGAAAGAGAAGTATGATTTTCTATTTGAAAGCATTCCCTCGCTGCAGATGTCTAGAGGCAATTAGACGAGCTGCACATTCAAACACTGTGACTCTGGCCTCAGCATTCAGCCGTGGTATTTACTGCTTTTGTTGCTCCACAGTGTTTAGTAGGTGTAAAATGCACACACACACACAGACTCAGATACACACTCAGACATGGCAGGGAGAATAAAAAAGGAGAATGCAATGAAATATATGATGAGGCGAAATTAAAGCAGGATTCATTACAGAGCAGCGAGGGTAGAATAAAACCAAACACTTTTAGGAAGAAATGAATCTCATTTCCTCCCACCCCTCGTCCACACACTGTCCACACACTGCTCTATACTGTGTGTGTGTGTGAATGTGTGCATGTGTGTCAGGTGCTGTTTCAATGGGAAAACTCAATTACTTTCGTTGTTGAGATGAAGTAAACTTTTCATCTTCAGTTCACAGCCAAGTTCATCTCTGTGGGCTCGGATTGCAATCACTCAGTGATTGTTTGACAAGGATAAGATGTGAATAGAATGCACCAGCCGTATATTTTTCATCATTGTTAACCACACTGGAGAGAGTGACCTGGACAGAGATAGGCCGGAAAATATCTGCAGGGCTGTTGTTTGATCTTCGCAGCCAATAAACAAGACCCCATGTCCTTATTTAAGTCCTGCTAGCAGCCCCTAGAGGTTGAACTCATCATTACACCTGGTAGTGGTACGTTGGGCAGCTGATTGTGCTCAGTGGTTTGGATGTTTCTTGACTTTAGAGATATATACTGTCTGAATCCTATACTGTTGACTCCCGCTGGGAGGGTTTGGATATCAGAGAAGCGAGAGATTAAATATCTTCAGAACAGTTGTTTTGCATATTAACAAGTAAAAACCATTGAACTGTGGTAGCAGGGAAAATAAGAGAGTTTAATCTATTAATAAACATTTTTGCTTTCCCATTGTGGAGTTGATTAATGTCACACAGCACACACACGTGTTAGCCTGTAATTTCCTCGACATTCTAGTATTTACGTTATTCAAAGCATGAGACAGATACCCTAACATCTAATGAGCATCGGTGCTGTGTGAACTATGAAGCAGGCTGTAATCCCTCCTCAATGAACGTGTTAAAACTCCGTCTCATACAGTTGCTGTCCGGCGCTTCAACCGGCCAATCATTCGCTCCCTTCATCCTCTGCTAATCCTACCGTGCACTTTTGCAACCAATTCATCTCTTAATCTATATGGTCCAAGTCCTCACAGTGCTCTCTCCCTGCTGGCGCTGGTGTCAGGAAGAGTTAACAGTATTCCCTTTGAATGCCCACTCAGCCCCGTTTTGTGCAGCAGCCACTGAAGATTATGAGGGCCCTCATTAAAAGATGATGTAAGACCACTGGAAGGCCAGCGTCTGTGCTCCCCTCCTCTATATTTCTCCGTCTTCCCCTTCAGACGCTCACTCAGTCACACTTTTATTCCCATCCTTCCTTCTTCTTTATGCCGGCTATGATCTGAAACGGGAGTATGCTAATGGCACATGCACACTGTTGTATTTTCATTAGGTCTAATATGAGCGCGATGGTAATTTCACAGGCAAGATGAAGTGCTGAGCTGCGAGTCACTGCTGGCACGAGATCAGTTCACGAGTCAGACATTAGTGTCACGCCGAATTGGCCCATTAGCACATTTCAATCAAAGTTTCTAACCGTAGCTGTCAGGTTGTGCTGCGTTCCACATAATTCACACTGAGCCGACTCAGAACACAAAACTGAGCGTTCACATTGGGGACGTTCACAGGAAAATCGTTAACGGCTCACCTTGGCAATGACTTCACAGGCGCCATGACAGCTGTTCAAAAATGGACCCAGTCAGTCAGATCAGGCTCAGTAATTATCAACACTGCTTTGTTTATTCAGGCTTTGTTCTGTCATGCTGAAGCAGTGCTGTGGAGTTCATTCAGCAGCACATGAGATCTGACATTAGAATCAGTCCAAAAATAATAAAAATAATAATAACAATAATAACGAAGATAAATAGGAGAAGAAAAACTTAATTAGTTGTATTTATGCATTCACCTGCACCGCAGCAGTCAAAACCACTCCACATCTTTTGTCAGAAGTCTTCGCCTCATTCTGAAGTGAGACAGCCAACATTAAAATCCTCCCTTTTGTTGATGTGCTTTGCATAAATTTACATATTCAAATGAGGAAGCTTATAACAAAAGAACTCTGGGGCCAAAATGCATTAATGAGACATTTGAAAGGTAAAATCGAATCATCTCTGAAAATGTAATTGTTTAGCATGAAACTAAAACACAACTTAAACTACTTCAGTTTTTAAATGGCATTTTGCTTATTATTTCTCCTGCAAAAATGTCATGTTATTAGGATAAACTTCACACTGTAACCGTCATGGACCATCTCCGTCTTAACAAAAACACCTGAGTGAGCTTTAACCAGGTAGGAGTTAGGGATTTTGTCTTGTCACTTGCCTCCTTGAACATGATCTGTGGAGCCTTCGCAAACATAAATAACCAGGGAACAGACGGACAACGTGATCTCTAGACCTCCTCAAGGGTGATTATGATGACATGCATATGTGCAGTCGAGGCAAAAAGTAGGTGGGTTATGAACATCTGTGTGTCGTCGGCATAAAGACAAAGATGAGAACAGAAAAATGGTCCCAAAACTGACCCCTGAGGGACACCGTACTGCCATGTTAATCCTGTTAAAGGTTATTACAGAGAAGCGTTTTAAGGCTGTAGCTCGTGCTCCTACCCAGGTCCAATACTCAAAGTGCCGCAGCCTCTCCGAAGTCTAAAAGCAGCAGCAGGAATCGGCAGCGATGCAGAGTAAACTGATGAATGTCCTTGTGGTTCTGACAATTGTCTGGCAAGGTAAGAGTTGTAAGTGAGGCTGACATGTGTGGATTATAATAGAATGTGTCAGATCCACGGCAGGCTGCCCAGCAAGAAGCGCCTGTGGCTCTGACGCTCTGTCAGCAGACCCTTAAGCAACAGGCGACATTAGCAACTCACTGCAAAGATCCCTCCAGGCCAGTAAACACTGAGCGGCACTGAGGCTGCAGCCTGGGGGGGTGGGTGAATGAATGACCTCCACACAGACAGTGGTCACATGAGAACTCATCCTGTGGTGGAAACTAGAAATCACTTGATGACCCTCGAACCACTGGGACCAGACCCACCAGGCTGTAGTAACAACACTGAGTGTGTCAAATAGAGCAGAGCGTGTTACTGCTCAGGGAGGGAAGTTTTACTTTGAAACAAGAGGAGTTTAATTTCCTTTCTAAAGCACCAGTCTCTGTCTGAGGAGTCCTTGAATTTTATAGAAATGCTTTTTCATTTAATAAAAGTAAACATCTTCTTTTTCCACATTAAAATCCATCGAAAGCCGTAAGACTTGTTGTCCTCACAAACTTTCTACCACTGCTGGAATGATCTGCATAATTTGCATGTACTTGAAGTGGGTGATGTGCAGTTGACCCGACTGTCACCTACATGATGTCCAAGTACTTTATATTCTCTGAGGTGAGTGTTTTGCCTTCTCGAGGTTTCTCTTCTCTCGAACCGGTGACCTTTTTTAAGATTCATGTGCTGTCAGAGCAGGTGGAGCTCCTGAGGTCATGAACGAGCCTGTTTGCTTTTGAATAACTGCCTCTAAAAACTGGAAATATGGAAATGAAGGAACACAATGAAATTCATCTGAAGGTCTAATAATGTGTAGTCCCAACTCTTTGGTCCATTTTTTGTAACTGTGACATTTTGCTTCCCTGTGAACTTAAACAAACTTCAATGAAATACATGGTACAGAGCTTCAGGGGAAATAGACCTTGATGGCTCAGATAGTTCCGCCATCACGTCGTGGGACTGTTGATGCTGTTAACGTTTCTCATTAACAGCATGAAATCTGACGACTGCAGATTCTCTTGGAAACTTTTGAGATGTGCATCGCTGTGTGACACAAGTTTTCACTTCAGAGTGGAGTTCATTCTGTAGGAATTCAGTGGAAAAGTCATGGAAATAGAGTTGTAGAAACTGTCTGTGGATTATATGCACAAACGATCAGTACGGCACAGCTCAGCCTTTGTTTTTGTCAAGATAAGACAGTAAATGAGCTTCAATGGATCAATTATTATGTCCAAAATCACGGCTCCATGTTGGAATAAAAACCTTCAGGAGGCGTTTGGACCCCGGCTTCAGTCAATCCTCCGTCTACCGACTGAACAAAATGATATCACCTGATAACGTCCCCTTTTTTTTATCCAAACATGATGCTTTTACATCAAAGGTGTATTATATATTTTTGCCTGTGTGTGGTAGTTGCCTGAGCCACAGTGCCTCTCCGCTGCCTTTGTGTATTTGTTTTGTTACTTGGGAATACATTACATATTCACATTTCTGCGGCAAGAGAATCCTTTGAATATTAGCAAGGCAAGGAGCTGTCTGACTTGATCAAATATTGCCCTGCAGTCGTTTCTTTATACAAGCCAGGGTTTTTATTTCTGATTCACTCTATGCTCCTTCTTTTTTTAAGAAAGGAGCAGAAAGAGAATACGTTCTCTATGAATGTGAGTGGAAAAAGTGAGTGTGAGTGTTTGCAAAAGCATGAGTGTGTGCATGTTTTTACTTGAGGGTGCAAACAGAGACCCACAAAATCTTTCATCTGACTAATACATAATTAATGTCCAGTGTGTTTGCAGTAATTATGGGACTGTATACGTGCCATGCCTGGAAAAAAAAAAAGAAGCCTATTTGTCCCTGAGTCTAGAGTCTGCTGGGTCAAACATTTCTGTTTTCAGCCATTGAAGCCGAGCCTGTCACCCTTTGAGATTATCACTCAAGATAAAGTTGCATTTTGTCGTTGCTCAAGGGTTAAAACGTTTGGCCTGTGTGAGTCTCGTCAGGAATAAGAATCGGAGCCTGAAAACAGCGATAAGTCAGATTCAACTGAAACTTCAAGATCGGGTTTGCAAACAGAGAGAGAGAGAGAGAGTTTTACCATCAGCGTGTTGTGCCCTTCAGAGCTATAGAGAGAAGTTGTTCTTTTCAGGCCCCTGACGGACGAGGGGAACATGGGGTTGACTCTGAGTGTCTAACCTTATGAATTCTGGATGACCATCAGATTTGTTAATCAGCGTGTTATTGTGATGGTGTGGGCGGGCAGAAGGAGGGGGGGGTCAAGACACTGAAGTCTGAACTGTGTCGAGTGGTTTGTGCTCATTTATTGGAAAATGATCATTTTCCATTAGTTGCAATCAATCGATTACATCTGAGCCAGCGGCCTCTGGAAGCTCCCTGTCATCTTCTCTCTGTTTCTTGTCTTTTTCATTCGTGTTTATATTTTGTTCTGTGTCTGTGGCTGAAAACACAACCAGTGTCGACACTGACGAATGACTGAGGCTGACGCTGCTGTCACGCTGCTGCGCTATCGCTGTAGACAAGCTACTATTACCTAATCCTCAGAGACGTCGCCTCACACTGAGTAAATCTACTTTTAAGACTTTCATTGTTTCTTTCCTGAACCTTTTATGTAGAAAGGTTTAAAAGATATAAAGAGAAGAGATGGCACAGGGAGGGTGATAAGTAGGGAGTTAACATGCTTTTGATGAAGTGAATGAAAGACAGAAGAAGTTGCTTTATAACCAAACAAACGTGTAGTAGTCAAATTAATGAACAACAGAAATAATCCACAGCAGAAAGAGGCAGTAACTGTTCGTCATTTTGCTCCTGAGCATGAAATAATGCGATCAGACTTGGGCGTGACTGGAGCTGCTTGTAGAGGAGGATGCACCATGCGACACGTCTCAGTTTTTAATTCACCTGAAGACAAAGATAAATGAAAAGTTTGAATATCACAGACTCAGCCGGTTGCAGGAAGGAGCCCTGCAGAATATTAACAACCCCCGTCCCTGCTCCAGGATCCTCACTGCAGCTCGTTGGGTTCACGCTTCAGTCCGACACACTGGCGGCTCAGACGTGTGCTCACGCACGTTTCCCTCAGAGGTTCATTCAAATAAACACATGCAGCCGGCAGAGTGACGCAGGCCGTGATTGGCTCCTGGGGTCCTGCTCGTCACTGATTACACACATGCACTTATGCATGTGTTGCCTCTGAAGAATGCTGCTCGAGGTGCGTTCAAGAAAGTGTGATGCATGCTGGATGGTTTCCAAGCATCAACACGCGAGGCTTTGAAGAACTCCTTTAACACGACGACAGTGTTCTGTCACACAGAGAGGATCAGGCTTTGCTCATGGAGGCCACAGTGTCAGGTATATCCATGTGCTGCAGGTCGGCTGGATGAAGCACTGGGCTCAGAGGCTGCTGGACTGTGTTGTGCTTTTATATTGTTGTTGCACAAGTGAAAGCATTGATTAAACACAGTTAAGTTAGTCTCAGTATAAAGTCAAACATTATGGATGTTGATCACAGTAAATGTTTAGACACACACTGACACTAAGTGCCATAACTAATAGTAGAAGGAAACAAAAGCCTCTCGTTTCCACTTTACATCAATAAAAAACAACAACAAAGACACAAAGATTTTCTAATTCAATCATCTGAAGTGGTTTTAATGTGAGCGACCGGCAGGAGGAGAGGAACGCCACCCACTGTAATCATTTATCGTTCATTTATTTGATTTAAAACAGATCTCTTCAGAATGAGAGGAGAAATAAAAAAGAAATGACGGAGCTTTGATTACCTGTCGTGCTGCTTCTTGGAGCAGAGCAGGAAAAGTGGTGGTGGGATCGGTTGGTGGTGGTGGTGGTGGTGGTGGGGGGTGTCAGGGTCAGCCCCCGACCCACAGGTGATGTAGTTGGAGGGGAAGGGCCCGGGGCCACGCTCTGGTTCACTGCAGCTGCCATGTGCTGATGTGACAGATGATGCCGAACCTGGAGAGCTGCCAAACCTGAGGAACCAGGCTTATGTGGCCTCCTGCTCAGACCATGACCCCCCCGGCCCCCGTGCTGCCGGGACAGGATGTGACAACGCTCAGCAGCTGATTCAGTCCTGTGGCCTGCACAGGTGTGGCTGCAACAGGAGCATCAGGACCAGCTCTGTTAGAGCTGTTTAAATGAAACCTCTCTACCTGTGACCTGTCTGTCTGCTCTGCAGGGAACAGTCCTGGTCATTTCAGGAGAGCGGATTGGAGACTCACTCTAGTGGTCAGGAGAGGAACTGCAGCTGCTGGTTTCATTGTCACCTCTGGAGCTTGTTGCTTGGTCAAAGTGAGACATGACTATTTATTTACAGTGACACTGAGCCATGATGATGTTGAACTAACTCTGTGACAACGTCAGAGCTGAACAGAGTCGTCTCCTCGTAAAGATCCTCATTTGTTTTTGATTGATTTATAAACAAACTTTATTGACTGTGATGTGATTGACAGATGAAGGTTGATGTGTGAAGACGCTGTGGATGGAGATGGATGGACATCTCGCTCGTCCTGCCTCCGTATCAACTGAATATTTCCTCACATTCTCCAGAGATCACATTTCCTTCTACACAGAGCCCCCCCCCCCACCCCCACCCCCACCCCCCACCCTTCTCCCTCACATCCCATCTATAACTGCAGGCCTCTAAAGGCCCATTTAGAGACAACTAAAATATTTCTCCCTCACATTAGTGCTCTGTGCCTCGGATGGGTGACCATGATGGGGAGTCTTGTTAGTGTCTGACCCTCGGGGGGGTCTGGCACAGGTGGGAAGCCATCAACATGAATCTGCAGTGGCGTCGACGACAACGGCGGTGAAACCTACAGCCGCCCAATGCACCGCTTTCAATTTACATCTGCTCGCCGTTCCTCTCCAGCCCGAGAACATAATGAGCACAAACAACTCAGAGGAAAATGAGATAAACGAGGGCTGTAATTGTGTTTGGAATTGCAATTACTGTCATCACAGGCCTTTGTCGCAGGGATTTAGTGGATCCAGATGTGCAAAATGGGGAAAGACTGCCATTGTTTGAGTGGACCGGATCAACCCCGGCACCGCGCTCACACTTTCATCGACTTGTAATTACTGACACTAATTGACCAACCACAGCTGGCGCTGAGCCGTAACAAGCAGAGTCAGACTTTTCATTGGCGGAGTGACGCCTCCTGGTGACTCACCTGCACCACCTCGGACTGGGAGACTCTCACAGAGGGGGAGGGAGAGGTGAGGAGTGTGAGTAAATTTGTGCCACAGAGATCATATTCATACATGTTTGTTAAGATTGTCCCACACTGACATCATACCATGTGTTCACTGTCTTGAACTTTGACTCCCCCAGACCCAGAGTTTCATGCCACTGGAGCACTTTCCCTCCGTTGCACTGGTGGAGGAGGAGGATGATGACTTCATCATGGCTCAAACTGTACATCAGTGGTGAGTTTGTTGAATGAGAGTGGGAGAAGTAACAGTGAAACTTCATGTTTGGTATTTTTATTGTTTTTTTTCCTCCATAAGTGGATTCACAAAAAGCCAAGATTAACAACATTAACTCGTTTGTCGAGCTTTTTCTCAACAAAGATACAAATGTGTAAATTTGAAGTGCACATATGCGTCAATTACATTTTGCATAGACTCATACACTCATTTTTGCAGCAGGATCCATTCAGAACAGTGGAAACTATTGGATTATAATGCATGAATGTGTACATGAAGAGAAAGCAGCTGTAAATGTTTCTCCAGGGATCCTGAGTCTTTATGCTCCAACCATAATTCATTTTTAATTATACTCTTATTATTGTTAATCTGAAGTAGTAATTAATCCTGTAGAGTATTTGTGCTGCTGTGTGGTGGTGTACAGTGAGTACAGTACAGTACATGTACAGTATGTGGTGTATGTTACATTTCTATAGCAGCAGCTCACACAGGTCAGACCTTCGTCCTGTTTTCTCCATCTTCACTTAACTCAGTGTTTTAGCAGCACTTCCAGCTTTGTTGCAGGCGTCATCTCCCTCCACCTGCAGCAGTGTGTCTGTGTGTGTGTGTGTGTGTGTGCACTCACATATGGTGGCTAAAACGAGCGATCGCAGCACTTACAAAAAGACAGTGTAAGACAGCAACCTGTGAAATGACCCGTGGATTCATAAACACCCCGGGAGATGTGAGTAAACTCTATTTCAGGTGTGAGAGGTGTGTAAACACTGTTTATGTTCTGTCTGAGCTCCACCACTGCACCCCAGGTTGATACTACAGCAATGCAACATAGAAAACCCCAGGTATATAAAATGTGTAAGACAGACATAAAGACAGAGAGAGTTGGGAGTTTGGCAGATTTAGCTGGGGATGGGTCTGAGAGAACAGAGTGTGCTTGAAGCAGCAGCAGCAGCAGCAGCAGCAGCAGTGTGACACAGTGACAGTGATCAGTGCACAGGGAGCTGAACCACACTCAGAGGAAATGGTCACATTTCAGAAAAGTCTCTCCCAGCACAAGGAATAGGGGCTCAGAGATAATTGGCCACCTCTCTCGTCTGGCCTGACGAGTGGCTGACATCTGTCACCGGAGACGGTGTTGGTGTTGTACAGAGGAGAGAAGAAGAAGGTAAACATGCACCCCCTGGAGAAGGCTTTACCAAACACTTGAGCCTGAGCAAACAGAAAATAGCAACAGGAGGTTTTTTAGAAATATTAAATCCCCCTGCTGGTTTAAACCTTCGCAGGAGCAGTTCTGGGTTTGGCCACAGTCTGGTTTAAATTGGCAGCAGGGTTTATGTGGTGCAGCCGCCTTAATGCATAATGGAATAAAAATCCATGTGGAGGGAAGCTGGAGGAAGCTGAGTGTGATGGAAACATGGCTCTGTTGTGTTTACAATGATCCTGCCTCCAACCAACAACAACCTGCTGCATCTGCTGCTGCTGCTGCTGCTGCACCTGCTGCTGCTGCTGCTGCATCTGCTGCTGCTGTGGTGCATTTATATTTAACAAAGACCTGTTCTTTTAATAAGTTATTCATCGATTGGAAGAAACCATCACATACACCTTTAAAATAAACACACACCACTGTGTTGGTGTGTGTCGATGATCAGTGTGAGATAAGATGTGTGTTAAGACGTATGTATATAGATCAGTGTACAAATGTATATCCACTCATACAGTCACACATTCACACAGACAAAATAATGACATGTTCCTATAGACCATTTTAAAAACATGGTGCTGTGACAAACCAACATCAACCTGAGGATCTAAGCTCCAGGACAAACAGCATGCTCAGAATAAATAAGGACAATTAGAGGGAGCAGATGTCCAACACACACACACACACACACAAAATTAAACCAATAAAAGAGCTGTTGATAATAAAAGGGTAAAAAAAAAGACGAGTTCACATAAAGCGAGTCTGTAAAAGTGAGTTTAAAGAAGTGATTTAAAGAAGGTTCAGCCTCTGGTCCTCAGGCAACTCGTCTCAGCTCGTCTCAGCTCGTCTCAGCTTGTCTCAGAGCTGAGCAGCACCATCACATTTAGATAATTAAACCTGATTAACAAATACAACAAAGTGACAGAGGAGTGTGAGGTTCTGCCAAGACACCGACAGAGCAGCAGCAGCAGCAGCAGCAGCACGCTCTGAGGGCGGCGGCCATCTTTGTTTACTCAAACACTGAACTGAAGGCTGATCAATGACGATCATATAAATCTGTACATATCAACAGTGTGAAAGATCTGGACTTCCTCTCCTCGAGCGTCGACTCATACTCTGCAGCAGCAGTGACCCACATCATTAAAGTGGAGGGGGGGGGGCATGGGGGATTCTCCAGAGATCACAAACTCTCTCTGAAGCTGCCCAGGGGGGCGAGGGGGCTGCTGGGGGTCGGCCATCCAACTGCACTAACAGGGTGCCGGAGAGGACCTTTCTGGGTTTTTAATAGAAAGCCCCTCTTTACTCCACACACACATGCACGCACACACACACACACACACACACACACACACACACACACACACACACACACACCTCCATGATGAAAGCTTTTTGGGGAAGATGTTTCATCTCTGTGGCTTCAGTGAGATCGGAAGAACAGCAGAACAAGTTTAAAGATATCTTTCTGTGTGAGGTCTGTGTGTGTGTGTGTGTGTGTGTGTGTGTGTGTGTGTGTGTGCACGGACTTAAATACGACATGTTTATAGCTTGTGTGTGTGTGTGTGTGTGTGTGTGTCCACATGCATGGCCCTGAGGGAGCTCCTCACCAGAGTGTGAGTTTCACACATGTTTCATTTCCTGCAGTCAGCATCAGTTCAAACCCTCCGAGGAATTAACTCTATCTACCTGCTTGTCGTTTTCTCCTGTCGCTCTAGGCGCACACACACACACACACACACACACACACTCTCGCTCTCTCCTTTGAAGGTTTTCAGTCTCCCCAGTCAGGGAAGATAAGGCGGCGCTGGAGAGAAGAGGAGTCACAGTGATGGATGGCGCTCACACAACGCTCTACTATTAATGCCTTATTGATTAATGTCTGTCGCCGGCCTCCCACCACATAAGTAGCCACACACGACTGTGCCCCTGCACCACACCTCCTCACTATCATTAGACACTGACACTAATTTGGGCCCTGAAGGGTTGTGTAGGCGAGGTGTTAAAAATAGCTCCGCCCCCGTGGGCGTCTGGAGGCTGGAGCTGCTGAAAAACGCTGCTGCTCACAGGTTTTCTTTCATTTCCTGTAGTTTTCTGTTTTTCCTGAAAATCTCATTACTGTGTGTGTGTTGATGAGCGGCGTCGGGGTCGTTTTATTGTGGCCGTTTCCTGCTGGTTCTGCGTCAGTAGGAAGTTCTGCCCAGCTCTGGGTTGTAACACGTGGAGTTTCTGATGCTGCTTAATGTGGCAGATAAATAAGTCGTTTAAATTAAAAGCACAGGTTTGAAAATCGACTCTGCTGCTGCATCAAAACCAAACAGCTCCAGGTTGGAGCTGGAACACACCTGCTTTCTAATTATTAATTAACAAATGATCAAATTATCAGTTAATCTTTAATTATGTGGAAGAACAGATTCTGATCGTTAATTTAGTGCCAGGTGTACGGAGTGTGTGTGTGTGTGTGTGTGTGTGTGTGTGTGTGAGATTGAGTTTGTTAGTTTGTTGGTTAATGAGACTTTTGTGCAGATTGTGTTAAACTGCCTTCAGCTTCACTCTGACGTTCTTCACATCCTTATGGACCAGATTTCAGAGCAGAGCCAGAGTTAAGTAAAAACTTAAAAACAGTGTATTTATACTGTAAAAACATGTTTGTGTTCAGCAGCAGCTGATGATTCTGCATCAACATGTGGACGAAGTACGTTCAGAGCTTCTCTTTCAGGTTTCTTCTGCAGCACTTCTCTGAGTTTTCTCTCATTTTGTTTGTTTTGATTTCTCACACAAAAACCAGGTGAAGTTTATAATAACTTCATCTCTGTGTTTCCCTCAGGAAGGAAGACGGTGCAACTGTGAAGGAGCCTGAGATTAAACATCATCACTTTTCACTTCATACAGAGATGAGATGTGACGACCTTGAAGAAATCACACGTGTTGATACGAGACTCTGCACATGTGAGATGTTTCTTTCTTTATTAACCTGAGGACTTATATTCAGTGTCCTGAAGCCAACAAGTGAAAATTGCACCAACATTCAGGATGCAGGTTTTATTTTGGAATCATTTCCTTCTCTGTGTTTGTGCAGGAAACAGGAAACGCATCACTGTCCTGATGTGTCCAGTCGTCTTCACCGTGGCCAGTTCATCTCCAGTTCTCCTGGTGAACCTGCCGACAGATGACGAGTCCTGCTCTCTGTCACTCACCTGGATCCAGAGGAGGTGTGGTCAGATGACCTTGACTGCACAGGAAGTAAACAGGTACATGTCCATGAGCAGCTCAGTGCAGCCTCCACATCAGAACAGGAACGGACGACATTTTTGTTTTAATCATGTGATCTCTCCTCATGTTTCCTCATGTTCACCTGTGGGATTAAACTGATTCAAATGTGTGTCTTTATTAGCCGACGTGACCAGCTGCCACTCCTCCTTCTTGTTTTGGTGTTTTGAAGTTGCACAAAAAAGATGGAAACTAAATTTGTGAAGTTAAAGAGTTTGTGTCAGAGTTTTGATGTGTTTCACATTCACATGTACGACATCATCTCCTTGACGATGCACAGACTTCAGTCGTGTGAAGTGATGAACAGATGGTTAATGAAACTAATTAAATGTACATGTATCACTTCACTTAAAGCCAGACACACGAGTTTAATGAAGTTTGATGAAGTCACACGTAAACAGTTCAGTCAGGTAAAAGATCTGAGGAAGTCCAGATGTTTCAGTTCCAGCTGCAGCAGCGTCGCACACTGAGCGCACAGACGCACACACCACAGGTTGTTTACCCCCCGACTGTACACACACTTTTAAAGAACTAAAATCTGTGTCCTCAAGTTTTGAGACTGTGACGACTCACAGCTATATTTCCTCTCTTGTTGCCACGGCAGCAGCTGGAGAGGATGTCCCACAAACTTTGTGTTTATTTTTTTATCTCTACTTTGGTTTTTGTGCCACACAGCTTCACAGCACAGGCTGGAGATGAGGGTGGGCGTGGCCTCTGTGACAGGAGGTCTGACATGATGAGCTGTTTCTGCACCAGGCTGTAAACATGTTGACTTTAACATGGGAGTCTATGGAGACTGACTCAGGGTTGGAGACTCACTCTAGTGGTCAGGAGAGGAACTGCAGCTGCTGCTTCGTCAGCCCCCGCTTCATGAGGTGAGATGATCATGAGATGTTAAGTGTGTTTGCAAAAGATAAGTGACAAAATTAACAGTTATCAGGTCAGTATGCAGCATATTGTTTATTCAGTTTTTTTGCAGCACTGGTAATGGATGTATTCTCCCACAATGCATTACACAGGAGAATGAATATCATTAAATATGGATGGTGGTGAAACAGCCGCGGACATCCCAGAAAACAAACAAACAAAATGATCTGATGAGTAACTGTGACGAGGCATCAGTGCATCATGTCTTACATCATTCTGGTCATACGCTGGTATGAAACAATTAGAAATGTTCCTATAGTAAGACATACAGTATATAGACTATATATATATATATATATACAGTATTCAATCAGCCTGCTGAGAAGAGCTGAGTCACTCTGAGTGTGAACTGGTCAAAGTTTCTAAAAATAAAATGCAAACAAACGTATGTGAAACGAAACCTGGAGGTTTGGATCGTGAGCACAAACACGACTGCTGAACCTGATGCACTCTACACACACCCCCACACACACACACACACACGCCTGTAAACAACTTGAAAAATTCAGAATTGTAAGAACCCCTGGACATCCTGCATCCCACTCTGGGAGCTCCTGATACAGGCAACATCATCAACTATGTCTGTGTGGCATGTGTACACACACACACACACACACACACACACACAGCACAATCCCATTTGATTTGTCCCTTCAGGAGAGGGGATAAATCAGCAGGTCTGAACGTGGCTCTGATGCTCCCTGAGTTTTCCCTCTTGTCCTTTTCTTCTTCCAGCTCTCGCCCTGTGTTCCTGATGGAGACTCCAGCCACTGTCTGTTCTCTCTCTCTCTCTCTCTCTCTGCATGCTCAAAGATCCAATGCTGATTCTGGGAAATGAAATGTCGCCAGTGAAGCAGCAAACTCTATGAAAAATGGATTTTCTTCAAACAGAACCTGAAGCATGTTCTGGGTTGACCTTTGACTCGAGGCAATATCCTCTTTTCCGCTGCTCAGATTGAAGCTCCAGTTTACTTTAGAAGATGTGACGAGCGGAGTTCATAAACTCTCTGTTCACTGGTTCATCCACTGAAACATCAGCTACAAACAAAGATACAGATGGTGTAGATACTTCTGCTGCATAGTGTCAACCTTTCTTCATCATCTTCTTGTTCATCATCTTCTTCACTGTCAACTTCCTCTAACCCTAACCTTTAATTCCTCGGCGAGACATCGTGTGCTCCACAGTAATAAAACTACCGGTACGTTTATTTCTACATATATGATAATGAGTCCTGATAATGAATCTGCAGTCAGAGGTGGGTTTCCTACAGAACTGACTCTATAGTAGTGTTATGTGTTGTGCACGGTCTCATTTTCAGTCACCACCTCGTTTTTAAGTTGCCAAAAATGTCAGTGTTATGATGCAATTATTTTTTTATGGCCTCACATTCTTATGAAAACACCTTGAAATAAATAGCTTTTTAAAAAAATATCATTATTATTATTATTTCCATGGGGATATTCACCGGCAAGACATCAAAGGAGTGGTACGCACTGAAGGTGAGCCACTCCTCGCATTAAATAATACAGCTATAAAGATCAAAATTTAATGCATCTCCTACTCATCAAGGCTCATTTGTGATTTACGGCTCTTCTCCAGGAATAAAAGAAAAAAAAAAAGCAGCCTAATTTGAGAATGAAGATCCAGCCCAGATTGCCTGAAAGAAGCCTGAGAGGAGGTCTGAACTATTTTTTAAGGCAGAACAAAGGTAAGATATTCCAAGTCTGTTTTAATGTCTCTTTGAAATAAATTAAACCCATCAAATGAAGGTTTATTGATGCAGAACTTTTTGCACTCTAAATCAGCACTTATTTGATCTCACATAAAGGCGTATCTCTCCCGCCCTGGCTCGGCTCCCTCTGCTTCTTATGGGGTGGTGGTGGTGGGGGGAATTAACAAGTATATCAAACACATGAAGCTCATCAGCCCAACAGTTTCAGCCTTGCTAATGCTGTAATCCAATTAACAAGGTCATGTTTGTAGATTACTGTATGCACGCTCACTCCAGGACTTTGAAAGCATGTTAATCTGCAGATGCATGCAGAATGAAAAGAGCATGATGATGATATCAGCCGCTTCATTATGTGATAGTTTGACCCTGCGAGTGCGTCTCGATAAAACACTCACAGGATGTAGATTCATGCTGCAGTGTTTGTTCTGGGTTCATCCTCCTCTTCTTACAGCTGCACGTGGATGGATAGATAATGTAGGTGTCGTTATCTGCACCAAACATCATGTTGCATTAATTATCTGTGTGTGTTTCCACCACTGGGGGGCGACAGAGCGGATTGACAACACAACACTGATATAAGTTTTGCTGCAGTGCAACATGACATCACACACACACAGTGCTGATGGATTATTTTGCACCTTGACGTGTTTCCATCTTGCAAATCATCGTGATAACAAATCAAATTTCGCCGCCGAGTCAAACAATGCCGTGTGTGAATATTACAAACCGCAGCGCTGTGTTTTGGTGTCTGATAAGACTTTGGACACATAAATCTGCTCGTGCGACCGAAGCCCTGGATCATATTTCTCTGTCTCACCTGTACTTCTCACCAATATCATCCAGCAGCAGCCACACCTTCCCGACTCTTTGTTCTTTAGTTGTGTTCTCACGTTATCATCAAGTGTTTCCATCCAGACAGATCTGATTTTCAGTGTTGTGTTTGTCTGACAGTAGCTCAAATTTGGCTTTTATCTTTTCTCAAGTCACATTTTGAAGACAAACTTTAAACATTTTGGTTGTTTTCCTCTAAATATTTTCACCAGATGAGGGATTTTAGTCTTTGGATCTGAAGGTATCTGAGTGAAGCTGCAGGTCTGATGAGGCCTCTGTGGGTCATGCTGACTCATTGGATTTTATAGTAGAACTGATTTATGGATGTTTTTATCTCCTCCTCAGTTTGTTGACACCTCGATGGATCGTTCAGCTGCTGGTGAAAACCTGCTGATCGTCCGGTCCAGAGGTTTTCAGAGAAACATCTCAGCTCCTCCCTGATGTCTCACAGTCACCACAGAAACAACGTCATCTCAAACTTCTTTATCTGTTCTTTTTAACCAGGTCTGTTTGATTCCCGCTGATTGTGGTGAACTCCCATGATCCCACGCTACTTCATGACGTCATTCATCACCATTTTCTGGCTGGAAACATTTGGAGTAATGTAAGAACACAACACAACTAAATGTATAACATGCATCCAGATGGTTTTAGATATTTTAACATCCAAAGAAAAGTGCTGAGTTGAGCCACATGATCAGTTTCACTAATCCACTTCACTAATTCACCTTCACATTAATATTTAATGTGTCGTCAGGATGATGCAAAGAAAACATCACACATATGAAATCCTTCAGTGGTTTTCTTTCATTCAGCTTCAGTATCTTTCTCACCACAACAGCCCAGCTGACAAGCTTCTTGGTAAAGGCACTGTTTGCTTTAAAGTGATTCTCTTCCAATTTCCTGAAAGATCAATACCAACACGTCTTAAGCACATACACACTGTGAATTTCCATTCCTCTATGCGCCACCCAGAGCTGCGCCGGCATTTCAGATGTATTCAAAGAGGGAGAGAGCTGTTTGATAACGGTGCACTGGAGAGCTGCGTGAGACAAATGAAATGAAATCAGAGAAAGGTGTACACTTCATTTCACTGTGTTTATTCGCGGGAGGCCGAGGTATATGCAACATATTGAGACACCTGCTGAGTCTCTGCCGGAGAGTGGGGGGTCATAAATTATGAATGGAGACCTTGAAACACAGTGTGATACCCGGCGACAGCGTCGGAGGCAGGAGATGTTGCATACTGATGAAACCGCTGCTGTCACACACATGTATGACAAGCCGATGGTGACTTTGAGTCCCTCCAACTTGACGTCCCATCACCGCAGCTCATTTCACAGGACACACATCGACTCGTTCCTGAAGATGCCGGCTGCCGATGTAAAAGTGGAACACAGGGAATCTTTTATTTTGAAACCACTTCCATGTGATGTGTATCAGGATACAGATCTGGATATCAACATACGACCTGCAGGTTTATATTGTTGAGCTTTCTTGTTATTTCCCCCAGTAGGGATTGAAAAGGTTCATCTTATCTTCATCTTATCATGAGACGAGGGAGATGTTCTGCATATTTATCCAGCTGAGACTTGGAGCTGCTCCTAAAACCTCAGTGTGGTCTGAACCCAACCTCGGAAAACCTAAGGACTCACTGAATACAGACTGACTGATACAGTGTTAGCAGTTGTGCTCATGCACAAGGTGGAAACACTCGTTCGTGTGTTTCAGTCGTTGGTTATTTCATTTCAATCATCTTATGTCTTGTCTTATATAAAAACAGCACGAGGACGTAAACAAGGTGAAACACAGAGAGCTGAACCTGTGAAATGTGTCAGCAGAGTGAAATATTGAGTCTCAGGTAAAATCTTGGAACACAGTAAAAGATTTAAAGCCCAATTGTTACCCTGATTTCTCCAAGATGATGGAGCGTCTGTGGCGGCCTCTGTGAAAAACAGGGCCGTCTTATCTTTGTAGTGAGCTGCTGTTTAGGATTCAGCTCTTCATCCAGCAGAGGCTCACACCGGCCTGTAGTTTCACAATTGGATAATCACAGAAATTTTCACAGAGAGCGGCTGCTCCTGACTGAACGTGAAGTATGCGATGCCCAATTTCAGTTTTCTAAACATGCAGTCCTAAATCAAAGGATGAGATGACACCGAAGTGAGCAAAGTGGACTGAAAACTGAAGATGCAGAAGTCAGAGGAGAAAATGTTTGACACCTAAACAGCAAGAAAATGATGAGAGAGGAGAAGAAGGGCTGCAGAGGAGGAAAAGGCGTTGATTGTTGGATGAGCTGAGGAAGAGAGAGTGCAATAAAGCAACAAGCTCAGCTCGTATCCAGGTTATCTTGTCCCCACGTTTATGAACACCAGGAGGCTCCTGCTCAAATTATCTCAGCAGCAGATCACTGCCACAGGATCCCACTGTAATTAACATGGCCGACAAAAGTCTCATCCGACACCTGATAAACCAACAGCTGCACAGCCACACAAATAAACTGCAAATGCAAGAGTGAGATCATTGTCTCAGCAGCATGGCAACGAAGAAGTGGACGACGAGGAAAAAGAAGGAAAAAAAGGAGAAGAGAGATTAAAAAAAGGAGGCAGCAGCAGGTCGAGATGAGGAGGAGAGAGGGACATAAATAAGGTGAGAGGAGGAGAGGAGTGGATTGATTGTTGCCCTGCAGCTCAGGAAACAATCATGGAGCAGCGGCGTTCATGACCTCCTGCAGAAGGCTTTATTACCCTGTTATCTGCTGTGGAGAGGACCTCCCCACTCTGCTGCTGCTGCTGCGGCTGCTGGAGACACCACTGTCACAGGACTATTATGATTTACAATCACCAGCCCTGTTAAAGGTGGAGACAGTGGATGGTTGTTGGTAATGCAGGTTGTAGAGTCTGTGGTGCAGGAATCAGATGAAAAGTCCATGAATTGTTAAACTATTGCAGCTGTGTGATTTTTCTCCTCTCCTAGATAACATGAGCCTTATCTCAAGGTCGACCAATCACAGTGCAGCACTTCAAATCCAGACGTGATTTACTTTGGTACTTCTTCACTGGTCAGATCACAGGTTGGGTTATAAACTGTCCAGGCTCAGAGGTGAAGACTGAAGAGCCAAATGTTGCAGTTCCTCTGCTGACCACTTGAGGCAGCTCATGTTAAAATGTCCTAAAGCTTTACCACAGAGATAAACACGTTTGTTCTCTACACAGGTTGAGTATTGACATAACTCACCTTTATTAAGACTTAGATTCATAACTGACCGTCCATCTTTGTTTACGGTCTGCAGTGTATTAACAAACATACATGACCTCACTTCACACAAGCACATGGATGAGCCACGGTCGGTCAAACTGACCTGGGATCAGACAAACACCATCACTCTTCATTGCAGCGTGTGTGTGTGTGTGTCAGACTCAGAGGTGTCTCGTCCTCCTGTGATGGTCCAGATGTAACAGGATCATTTCATCCACTCACAGGAAGAGAAATTGGACTCCTCCGTCTCTTCAGTCTGGGAACTCAAACTCATGACTGAACCATTTTTCTCAAGAATGAGAGAAGTAATGGTGAATTTCAGTCCAACCTCAGTGTGACTTTCTCACAGGAGACACTGAGTCCAGACACAGGAAGTGACTGCAGCATCACTGGTGGAGGAAACATTTGTCCAAACTAAACACAGCACAGACTGAAGGATTAGACAGAGGAGAGCTTCCTGTGGTCGGTGCTTCACTGACTTTCTGCAGGGGGAGAAAAAAGCAACCTCATTAAGAGGAAAACAGCCTGAGCCCCTCGCCCTCTCAGAGCATCCACTGTCATGGCTGCATGAATAATTAAATCAACAAGTGTAAACTGCTGCATGTACAGTGGTTATTAGAGTAATCACTAATTAAGTGTTTTGAATGCATCGCAGGGAGTCGGCTCAATGTGAAACTTCAGCATGTTTGAGCTTCGTTCTGTAATTACTGTGTGAAGCTGTCGCACTGAGGACCTCCATTATATCACTCACTGTTTGAGTTGCCTTCTTTAAAAGGTTCAGACAAGAAAAGTTAACACAACTGTATGAGTGGAGAAAGTCAAATATGTAACAAGCAAAATGTGTTTTATTTACAGAATGAAGTGAAACTCATCAGCAGTTGCTCACATGCTCTGTGGTAACGGGCTGAACAGGATCCAGCGTCTGAAAGGATCATATTGAAACAGCTGAATCACGTGTACCTGTCGGGCACAGGTGGACGCACAGGCAGGACTTTAACAACGCTGTCCTTAGAGGTTTGTTGTTTTTGTTGCTGTTGTTCTTCTTCTGTGGAAAAACGACAAAATTTCCCGTGAGAACAGTTTTGTCGTTGTGGCCCAGAGGGACACCGCGTCACTCAGGAGACAAAATGTTTACTCGCTCACCTTCTGTCATTCCTGACATTTTCCTGCACCGACCACCTCCACCTACCCCCCCTCCTCCTCTGCCTCATTGCCCAGGCTGTGATGTGATGTACGGGGCTTCATTAGAGACTCTCCCTCTACAGTGAGACATCAGGAGTAAAGAACCTATTTGTATCCATGCTAATGAGGCTGAGTGAGACCCATCCCTCCTGGTGAGCGTGCAAGCACACACACACTCATGCACACACACCCCCCCCTGCAGTGAGAGCTTACAGAGCAAGGGAATAAAATATTCTCTTTTTTCTCTGCACCAGGCCTGTTGGAGGCTCCTCGTCCTCCTGTTTTCTTCAGATGAGGCTTTTCAGTTGGAGAGCATTATCTGCTGCTGATGGAGCTGTAATTACCTCAGAGAGACGTCCATGATGCTTCATCAGGACTACAAGGACGCATCAGTGGGGAAGGAAGGAATCAAGGAATCACGGGAGGACAGTGTAGGTGCCACATCTGATCTTCAAGACGATTTAATCCAGACTTGATGTTTTGGTGGATGCTGTGGATTCACTCCAGCTGTTTGTTCTGTGGTACTTCATAATTACATTTTGGCTCTTTACTTCACATCCATGTGTAGAAAGCTGCACCTTCCTGTGTGTTTTATAACACGAGCTCATAACAAGGACAGAACAGCAGTGGTGGAGGAGGAGGTTCATGTTCTTTATTGAACTCAATATAAAATCACCTTTTAGTTTTAAATACTTCATATTAAAAACACAGAAGAAGAAGAAGAAGTCCAGGTCACCTGTTCAGTTGCAGCTCCTCAGGATGGAGCTGGTTCTATCTAGTTAACCATTTGAATCCAGTGGTTCCTGTCCTTTTGGAGCATCTGATTCTCTGATCTTTGTCTTTTTAAGCCTTTTGAGTCTTAAAGTTAAAACGTGATGTGATGAGTTGAAACTGTTCAAGAAGGGAATCACCTCTTTGGTGGAGCAGCTGACGACTCATGGACGTCTCACATACAACGAGGAGCGTAAACCTGAACCAAACCAAGCTGTGACTGTTGTTATAGTAACCAGGGTCTGTCCAGAGCTGGTCACCCCCTGCACCGGAACAGAGGATGTTTTCCTGGCTGGAGGATGAGTTTGATGAAAATGTCACTGGACAGAAACAGGACAGAGACAAAGAGCTGGAGATGATGCAGGTCTCAGTCAGTGTCTTTAACCTCAGGTTCAACAGCAGACTAACTTTTCCCTTCAGTGGAGTTTAGCTCGGCTTCTCTGCAGACCAACAAATCAATGATTATTGGATTTGGTGCGATGAAGCTTTTTATTCGAAACAGGCTGAAAAATGATTCTAACAGCTTCACATTTTCTTAAAATGCTGCAGAACAACAAAGAACTTCAAAAAAAACAAGATGCACCTGAACCTGTTTTTTTGTCAGCACGATGCCAGGAGAGTGAGCACACACACACTGACCCAGGTTGGCTTAGGGTTAGGGTTACTGCTGCTCCTCTTTGACTGCTCCTTCCATAGATCATCAACATGAAACGTGGGAATCAGCTCCTTATTTAAAACTGGATAAAGCATCGTCCATGAAAGTGACACTTGACAGCTGTGTGGCATTCAAGCGTCGTGAGCTTTGCGTGGTGACGTTGTAGGACGAGTGAATGAAACTTTATCCAAAAAGTTAGTTTCAGCTGCTAATTGCAGATTTCTGGCCACTGAAAATATGATAAAAATCAAGAGTAAGAAGAAGTTTTCAAGGCAGAAAGTCTGTGGTGGGAGGAAAATCAATGTTTATAGGATTTACTATAGGCTTTATAGATGAATTGTGCTTTGTGCCTGTGCTCTGAAGTTCATTTTATCACAGTTATCTGATGTTTGGAGGAAAAAAAAAAGTGAAAATCCGATAAACACCAGCTGTCCCAACATGGATCCATGTGCATCTGGTTCTCACAAGAGGTTCTGCACTCACAGTTTTCACTCTTCAACACCACCTTCACATCACCATCCAAATCCTTCACTGGGCTTTTTAAAGGGATTGTGATCGGCTGTCGGACGGGATCCAGTTCAGAGAGGAAACAGAAACAGGCGCCAGGAATGTGCACCAGTGCTCCATCACCACAGTCACAGGGGTCTCTGTGTCTGTGACTGGAATATCTTTGAAGAAGAAGAAATACAATCGTGTCTCTTTGGACTGTTGGAGATTGAACGGCCATGTTTCACTGTTGTCATTTACGTGACAGTGAAAACCAACTTTTCCAGCTGCTGAAGGAAAAACAGCGTGAAAACTGAGACGGAAACATCAAAACATCAACAACTGTCCACACGGTGGCGCCATCACAACAAAGCATGCTAAATGTCTTAGCATCTAAACCGTATTTCCAGCTGTAAATGTTTAAAACGAGTCATCACACAACATGAATCATAACAGACGATGTCAGGACAGTAATCTCCCGCCCCAGTGAAGCTTTACAGGTGTAGAAATGATTAGATAAAGAAGCTGTTAAACATCGTTGTTCTGTCATTCTGACAGGTATGATGCTTAAACGTGTTCACTAGCTCAGCTCAGAGTGGGATCATGCCAACAGGTTCTAATTAAGCTGTCGTTGCCAGTTTTGCGGGGTTTTGCAGGTCGTACTGTCGCTGTGTAAAAACCTGGTGACGGCACCAAAGGAAACTGAGAAGGTCAGAAATGTTTCACAGAATGAATGAAACCTCCGTATGATTCATCCTCTGTCGACCACGAACGCCTCCATGAACTGACGCGATAATCTGTTTCACAGTCTCTGATAACTGACTGACAGGCGCCTCCATCCACACTCACATGGCTGACAAGACACAGCTACAGTGTGTGTGTGTGTGTGTGTGTGCATCATGAGGGCTGTAGTGTTTTAGAAGTGCAGTGTGTATCATTTTTAAACATCACTACATCACTGTCACATTAATGTGCTATCTTGGTCCATTTACTGTGAACAGTGGAGGAGAGTGGTGCTCACACACACACAGGATGTTGTTGTTAACGCTGCACTTTCCACGAATTATCACCACATCTTCCATAAAAAAAGCAAAGACCCAGTTCACAGGTTCGATACCCAGCCACAGAAACTACAGCGCTCCATGTTTATCAGTGTTAAATCAGTTTCATTTAACAGAGAAGAGGAGGTTCATTCAGTCACAGACTCTGTTATTTTCTTCCTTCTTTCTTTCTAAAAACATTCACATCCTTCCCACGTCTTCACTTTTTTGCTTGTAACAAGGGAAGTGGATGTGTGACGTTTATAAATGTACAGACTGTTTTCAGAAAGGACAGAGTCTCCAGTGCATAAGAACAGTCATAATAATAATAATACATTACATGTACAGACTCTTTACTCAAGGATGCCTTCCAACTGTAAAACATTAAACCACAAGTCGAACAGAGATATTAATTCAGAATAAATACAGCTGTAATAAATATGATGAAGTGAAGGAAAGGAACTGGGACTGAACAGACTGACCTCAGATCAGAGACAGAGAGGACGTGACGTGTGATATAAATGAAGGTGGACTCATCAGAGGTTAAAGTTCACACGAGAAACACGTTGACATCACTCAGTGTGTGTTACGCCATAAGTCGACTCCACTGTGTCAAACATCAGAAAACATCCAGAAACACGGGAATCTCAACTTTTTCACAACGTTCAGCTCAGAGCTGCAGCTCCACTGACCAACACACACACACACACACACACACACACACACACACGGAAATCAAAGTGTGTGTTGTTTATTTATTCGTCCACAGCTCTGGATATTATGACATCAGTCAGAATCGGTTTCATCCATGTTTGTGTGTGTGTGTGTGTGTGTGTGTGTGTGTTGACTCGACGTCTCCGTGTGAGGTTCAAGGACACGTGACACATTTTATTTGATGTCGGTCGTTAGTGAATTCAGTGAATTCACTCAGAGTGTGACACTGACACACAGCTACTATCACACAATCATTCACACACACACACACACACACACACGGTGCATTCACATCATGTTGATGTGTTTAAGGTCCTGATTTACACTTGTGTTTGATTTCCTTCAGAGGAAGTTTGTTTCTGAGCAGACAATCAAACGGAAACTTTTAGCCAGTGCTGTGGAGCCGTGGTTCAGTTAGTTTTGCTCTGAAAATCTGAGAGTAAATGTCTGTTTAGAGTTGAAGTGTGTTCAAGGCTGCTTCCTGATTATCGCTGATATTTGTTGGACTGTGTGTTTGCAGAGTTTCTCTGCTGACAGACGGACGGCCTTGGATCAGAAATGCATTAGGTTTTTAAGCAGAGAGAATGAAAGGTCTTTCCTGGTGTTGATATTTGATGTGTTTGAATTCATAAGAGGTTCAAGTTATGCTTTCAATCTAAAACCAAAAAAACAGTTGAATGTGGTTTTACAGTGCGACTTTGCTTCGTCATGATGGGAACTGAGCACCGGAAATGAATGTACACAAGTTGAGCAAAAACTTAACGAAATGTAAATGTAAAGAGTGAAGGTGAATATTTATCAAGAGGATGATGAGTTACTAAGCAACAGAGTGGTGATAATATCATGTCTGAATACAGATGTTGAAGTCAGGTGTTGGTGAGTTTGTGTGAAACCTTGAAGCTGCAGCGACTCGTGGAGAAGTGGCATCTACACTTCATAATTCATTGTCTCCTGTACTGCACATTACAGTGAGTCCACACTGTGTGTGTGTGTGTGTGTGTGAGAGAGAGAGAGAGAGAGAGAGAGAGAGAGAGAGCATGTATGGACTCTGCTCAGCTGGCTGCACAGTTAAACCATGGAGGAATGGACTCTCTCGTCTGGCTGTCACACAAATGGACTAAAATTACACATTCTCACACATTAACACTCGCCGTCGCACGCGGTCGTGTAGGTTTCCTCCTGGAAAAGTCAAGATCGTGTTTCATCATCTCGATTTCCCCCAGCGGCTTCTGCTCTCCAAATCTCCATGTTGGGGAAAAAATAACAGATTTATGGGTGGGGCGCTAACAATATCCTCAGTTATTGCTAGAAGCAAATGAATAAATCACCATGCCAAGATGCTTCAGCTCCACTGCCTGGACCCATAAGAATTGAGTGTGTGTGCAACTGCATGTGTGCAAGTGTGTGTGTGTGTGTCAAAGTAGTTTGTGCATCCACGCAGTCATGCATCTGTGTGCTTGTGCATTTCATTTGAAATGTGTTACAGAGCAACTGCAGCCTCCTTAAAGCGTTCCTGTTTGATTTATTCAGTTGATTGCTGTTGGTTTTCAGCGGCTTGATGAGGCCGGTGAAACGCAGTCAGCTGCAAAAAAAAAAAAAAAAAGAACAAAATCTAATTCATTTGAGTGAAAAACCTCCTCGCTGTTCCTCATTCTTTTATTTATGGAGATAAGATCAGCGTCGACTGCTTGTACAAACATATGTCATGGTGGTTCATCCTACTGGGTGTCTTTAAAATCAACTGTAAATTCCTGAAGGAGAGAAAAAAAGATGCATAATTTATCCTGGGAGCCACATTTGTTGGTGTAATTAGGGCAGTATGAAAGTCCATATTTAGCCCCTCAGAGAGGATGAGGAGTTGCTCGCCTTCTGTCAAGATCATTAAAAATAAATGTGCTACAGGCCCCAGATGTGAGGCCTGTGGCCAGAGCATGTTTTGTCCTGTGAAATGCAGGGACATATGGAAAGAGGGCGAAAGGTAGGAGTCGGCTTTAATCAGAGTTAAAGCTTTAAACTACATTAAACCAGTGATGAACTGAATTCAAACTGAGAATGTCAAGTTTATAAATGTAAAGGTAGACGTTCGTCTTAAAACTCTAACCTGAGAGAGGAGATGGAAAACTGCACTGAGATGTTTTTTGGATCCTAAAACCACAAATATATTTCAAACCTTCAAAATAAAAGCACAGGATAAGTGTCCAAGATGGACCTTTAATCTATCGCCTGCCTTAGAGACAGTTTTCTCAGAATTTGCATGCAGCAGGGATCCAGAAAACAAATACCCACTGCAGCTCGTCACTACATTTGTATGCAGCACTCACCCATGCATTTACTTTTTTTTTTTTATTCTAATCTGACATCTGTCTGCTCTGCGGAGCTAACAGGACACATGTTCCAGTGAGCAGTGGCTGCTACATAACTTTGCGTACAGCTTTGTTTACAATATGTAAATAAGATGTAAATGAGTTGCTCCACAGAGAAAAGACCTTTGTGCTTCTTCAAACATCAACCGACAGCACGAGTTCAAGTCAGCGACGCCCACTCTTACAATTAAATAAAGCATAAAAACATTTACATTATGCAGCACAGGTCCATTCATTGTGTGTTTTTACAAGAGTTTGCTCAGATTATAGTAGGATCTGAATATGCTGTATGTACCAAACGCTGCAGTTCCTCTCCTGACCACTAGAGTGAGTCAGTCTCAAAATGCCCTTTAACATTACAGCAGAAATAATTTGTTATTTTGCATGCAGACGTCAATGTTTATCCAATTTTGTTATGAATTAAAGTTCTGTGTACTTGTGGGCGTGGCCTCTTTTGATTGGCAGTGCCCGTTTCCAAAGCCGAAGCTCTGCTCTCTGCAGCTTTTCTTCTTCTTCTTCTTTTTCTTCTTCTTCTTCTTCGTCTATTTGGAGTAATGAACATTTTCAACTCATTACTTTTCAGATTGGAGCCGTTTCAGGCACAAAAACAGCTTTTCCAGGTGGATCTCCTCCTGATGTCTCAGACAATTGGCTGCTCTCCCTCCTGCCTGCACGAGCAACTCACTGGTGGCCTCACTTGGACGAGCGGAGCAGGTAGTTCAGGAAGGAGGTATTTAAATTTACTTATAGTTCATCAGATGCATGTTTGAGGGAGGGCATCTTCATGTTCACAGCATGAGACAGTGTTAAGAGTTTTTCTCTGGCCTGGTATCATGATACATTACCACACACACACACACACTCACACTCACACTGCTGACAGGCTGCTGAACATTGAAGCTTCCATGGGGTAAGAGTGCAAAATGATTCATGGCAGAAATCTATCAACCCTCATATGAGCAGCATCTGTGTTGTGTCATGACGCTTGGTCATGTTTCATAGACAGGAGGACGAGACGTTGAGCTCTGTGACCTTTCTCACAACAGATACAGACGTTTGAAAGAGCCTCCAGAAAATCCTGAGACTGACGGGCTTCACTGTGGAGGAGCTTCCTCCGTTTGGTCCAGTGGGATCCAGACGAGTATCTGAAGAAGAAGAAGAAGAAGAAGAAAGTGTCTATTTAAGGAAGGTCGGTTGATCACAGGGTGTGTTGACAAAGAGAAGAGCATCTGAGCTCAAAGTACAAATCAATGAGAGTCTGGGTGTTTTTTCCTTTTTTTTTTTTTTACTGTTGAAGTTCTGACTCCAAAACCCACTTTGACCCAAGTTTCTGTTCATGAGGAGACTTTTTAAAATCACTTCGTTCCTGCTCCGACCTTCTCTCTGCATCTCAGATGTTCACAAGAGAAGTGACACAAGAACAGCACTAAGAAGAAAATACAATAGATAAAGATCAATATTTTGATATTAGGAATGGTTTTAATTGTGTGATTTACTGACCGTCTCTTGATTATTGATTATTACTGATCAGAAAATGACCCAGCCCTCTTGCTTTGGCTTCACTCTCCACTGATTTACTTACATTTCACTTTGTGTTTTGGTCTGTTTGACTTAAAGTAAATATGGTTCTGAAAACTAGCAGTACGTTAGCTGTTAGCTCACAGGCTGGAGCATCAGCTGGATCCACTTTAATGAACTTTACAAACAAAGCGCAGGAATCTCTGAAGTTTCCCTCATGCTGTTTCTGCTTTGAATCAATCAAGGTGCGTTTTTTTTAATGATATAACTTATGTTTTGTTTTCTCACAAACTTCTTCTCTGATTCAGTTTTAGTGGCAAGAACTGAATAAACATGTCGAGAAAAATCCATTCAAAGTGCTGAAGTGAAGCAAAACAGAAAACGTGTTGTTTTTCTCTTTTTCGGGGGTGAACACTTGATGACATATCGATTTAAGAGTGTGTGTGTGTGTGTGTGTGTGTGTGTGTGAGGAAGTACAGGGAGTGTCACTCTGTATTTTCTTATTGTTTACCATTTGTCCTCATAGGTGAGACTGTCTGCGCACGTGTCTTAATGAAATTGTGATAGGAGCTCAGATGATAGACTGTGTGTGTCCCTGTGTGTGTGTGTGTGTGTGTGTGTGTGTGTGTGTGTGTGTGTGTGTGTGAACTGCAGCACTTTTCTAAATGTGCAGAGTAATTCATCATGCGGCGCTGCCTGGCCATCCACACCTCAGAACAGTAGAACTAACGACCGGAGCTTCACGGGCTGTTGAGCTCCTCATTTCTAATTGATGTGTGTCACCCCCACCCCCACCGCCCCCCACCCCCACCCCTCTTGGATTATAAACGCCCAGCTGGAAATGGGAGCAAGGTATTGTGGGTAACAGTTAAAATGACAGATCTGTTATTTACTTTGATGTACACAGATGTTTTTGATAAATGTTCACTTCATTTGATTGGTGTTTGTGTTGATTTCTATTTATTGCATTTCAGGGGGAAACGTAACCATGGAAACTAAAATCAGATGATCCTGTGCTTCTTTGACACCTGTATACTAATCCATCATCTGGTGCAGGAGGCAGGAAAACCCCCTCATGAACAAACAGGTGAGGACGACTGTGAGGTGATCACAATGCACAAACAGATTCTGGTGAAGCTCTCAAATGTGAACTGACGTTGCACCAGTCAACCAGACGGCAACCTCTATGACCTTTGACCTTCAGCCCTGGTGCATGTGGTGCCTCAGGGTGAGTTTTTTTTTTTTTTTTTTTTTTTTTTACTTTCTAAACATGAATGATGTGCACAATCATGGTGATTATATCGTTCTTTCTTCCATTGCCTTGTGCACCAGATCTTCTGACTCATTCTGCAGCAGAAACTCAAAGTTGTGGATGGTGGTGTGTACCAGTAATAAGGACAGCAGACAGTGTTGATCATGTTGTGACTGGCAGTTCAGGGGTCGTCTGTGACTGTTTTTGTTATTAAAATTCTGGTTTTGTTGATAATCTCGTCAGGGACGTGTGTGATTGAACGACCCTGATCCTGTGGTTCTGCCAGAAAAAAAACAAACAGCAAAAACCACAAATGATCAGAGAAAAGAGGCGATCAATAAAACAAAAAAACGTCCATTTCACCAACAGAAATACACACTATTAACACGAAGCCTTTACTGGCCTGTAATATTGATAGGATTGGACCTGATTGGACATGATGTGAAAAGATTCATTTCTTATAATAGAAATCCCTCGTACGTGTGACGAGCAGGTCAGAAGTTGAACAGTTGGACTCGTCGCCACCGTAGTCGTCCTGTTCCTGGAGCTGCTGAGTTCACTCGTACATTTTAATTTTGTTTTCATCAGCAAAGCTCGTTTGTTTAAAAATGAAAGTCACTGACAGTCGCTTCCCCAAAGTCACCAACTCTTCTAATTATAGTCTGAGAGTCGTCTGCAGCTTTTCCTTTGAAAGTGACATGATTTATAATTATATTAGAAAAAATGGAACACAGCTTCAGAGTCAAAATGTCTGCTGTGACGTCATCAGTTACATCATCAGGCAGTGATGTCAAAATGGAACACTCAGCTTCAGTCAAAATGCCTGCTGTGACATCATCAGGCAGTGATGTCAAAATGGAACACTCAGCTTCAAAATGCCTGCTGTGACATCATCAGGCAGTGATGTCATAATGGAACACTCAGCTTCAAAGTCAGAATGTCTTGTGACATCATCGGGCAGTGTATATAGAAGCTCATTACACACATCGCTGAAACAGACGTCTGCTCAAAGCGCTCACTGTGAGTTTTACTTGTTACGTTTTCAAACTCTCTTCAAACGAACACAGTGGAGAATATTAGTTGAGAACAGAAAGGAGAGCCAACAATCCAACAACCGAGGAACATGTCTGAGGTCCCAGTGATGGCGTCAAAGAATCCCGAGAAACAAATGGAGGCCTGTGCTGTCAGGGAGTCAGAAGATCAACAAGAAGCATCTGAGCAGGAGCTGCAGCAGCTGAAAACCGAGCTCAGCACTCAGCTTGTACTAAACTTGCAACTGACTACGGAGCTTAAAGAGGAGAAAGAGAGGAACAAAGCTCTCCAACAAGCTTCATCCCAACACTCCCAGATGTATGAAGCTGAATACCTCAGGGCCAGACAGCAGGTCGAGAGCCTGCAGTATGAGCTGGAGAAGGAAATCAAGGTTCATGCTGCCAGCGTGATGCTGGAGATCTTCCAGAGTGTTGAGTCAGAGACCCTGCAACAAGAGATGTGTGCAATTCAACAAAAAGCACATGAGCAGGAGCTGCAGCAGCTGAAAACCGAGCTCAGCACTCAGCTCCTCCTAAACTCGCAACTGACTACAGAGCTTAAAGAGGAGAAAGAGAGGAACAAAGCTCTCCAACAACCTTCATCCCAAAACACCCAGATGTATGAAGCTGAAGTGCTCAGGGCCACACAGCAGGCCGACAGCCTGCAGTATGAGCTGGAGAAGGAAATCAAGGCTCATGCTGCCAGCATGATGCTGGAGATGTTCCAGAGTGTTGAGTCAGAGACTCTCCAGGACGAGAACCTGGCTCTGAGGGAAGAGCTGGAGGAGCTGAGAGCTCAGCTCAACAGCCAGGCAGAGAGGAGCGACATCCGGCCTCCACGAGGAGTCGTGGCCCCCACGGCCGAGGAGAGCGACATCCGGCCTCCACGAGGAGTCGTGGCCCCCACGGCCGAGGAGAGCGACAGCCGGCCTCCACGAGGAGTCGTGGCCCCCACGGCCAAGGGGAGCTACAGCCGGCCTCCGCGAGGGCACGTGGCCCCCACGGCCAAGGGGAGCAACAGCCGGCCTCCGCGAGGACACGTGGCCCCCACGGCCAAGGGGAGCGACAACCGGCCCACCCGAGGAGACGTGGCCCCCACAGCCGAGGAGAGCGACAGCCGGCCGCCCCGAGGAGACGTGGCCCTCACAGCCGAGGAGATCGACAGCCGGCCGCCCCGAGGAGACGTGGCCCCCACAGCCGAGGAGAGCGACAGCCGGCCGCCCCGAGGAGACGTGGCCCCCACAGCCGAGGAGAGCGACAGCCGGCCGCCCCGAGGAGACGTGGCCCCCACAGCCGAGGAGATCGACAGCCGGCCGCCCCGAGGAGACGTGGCCCCCACAGCCGAGGAGATCGACAGCCAGCCACCCCGAGGAGACGTGGCCCCCACAGCCGAGGAGATCAACAGCCAGCCACCCCGAGGAGACGTGGCCCCCACACCAGCCAGGATGTCAACATGGAAGAGGATCCGCCACAGTCTGGGGCTGAGGAAACCGCAGCGCTGGAAGAGGAGAAGGGAGATCTCATCCAACGTCTGAGCTGACTTTCTCTCACGCCATTTTTCTTTTCTTTTTTATAACCTATGGTCTAACACCCCAGGACTAAGAGCAGAATTCCCCCTCGAGAGATGAAGTTTGCCAAGCGGAAACTTCTCTAGTTGTAGCGACTTCAGCTAAGACCGCACGATAGCAACATACTGCTGTCTGTTTCTCCACAAGCTAACCCGGTGAAAAAAGCCGCTCGTAGCCACAGATGATGCTGAGAACAGCACCGACCTTCATCAACAGCACAAACAGGGTCCCAGCACATAAAAGGAGGCATCACACATCTGCTAGCTTTGCCTGAAGACGAAAACAGAACTCACCCACTCTCCTCCAGCCGCTTGTGAGTTGTAGGAAATGATGAGTTGATTACCGAATGCTAGAGCAACTCAACTCCGTTCATTTCCCTGTCAACACTCCCTAGTTATTGTTAGAAACAGACAGGAACACTGATGCATTCGGTAATCGACTCGTCAGGGCTTTCCTACAACTCGCAAGCGGCTGGAGGAGAGTGGGTGAGTTCTGTTTTCGTGCTGGCAGCCTGTTTGTACTGTTGATGAAGGTCGGTGCTGTTACGTGTCTGTGCTGAAGTCGCTACAACTACAGAAGTTTGTGGAGGGGGTGCTCTGCTCAGTGTCACGGTGTGTTAGGTCATGGGTTACATTTACACTGGAATATCCCTTTAACTTTTATTAAGCACCAAAACGAAGCCCCAGCACTGCACAAACTCAGTACAAATTATGAAAATAAAAATAATAAATAAAAACCTTTCTTGTCCCACAGTTTTTGTTCAGTTGACACCAGATTTGCTGCACAGCAGCTTCAGTCTGTCCTCCACAAAGTTAACACCCAGATTTCTGATATGTGAAAAACTGAGCCTCCAGTGATGAAAACGTCTGACTGTAAACATGTACCAGCCAATTCTTCATAAATACATTTTCAATCTTCCTAAAAAAAAACTGACAAGATTTTAGAGTCGTGGCTGATGAAGTTTGTCAAATGGTAAAGCTAATGTTCTTGTTGTCTCTATTTCTCCCTATTTTGTCTCCTGTTACTCAAAATTGCCTTTGTCCAAAACAAATTTGTCCAAAAACGACCACTGCTGCAAAGCAGCTTTAATTTTCTTTGTTTTCTTTTTCTCTTCTCTTAACTATTCTTTTATCTCTTTTCTGAACTTTTTTCTCTATCAACATTAAAAAGAAAAAAAAAAGGTGTTTAAAGAGTGTAAATGTGGCACAATCTGATCTGAGAACAGTTGCAATAACTGGGTTGAGCAGGGCTGAGAGGGTGACCTTAAAAACGTAATCCAGTAACTTACTCATCAACCTCATCTGGATGAACGTTTCAGAGGAAGTTAAGTGCTCGTTTTCCTGCTGATAATTGTTCTTATTAATTATGTATTGAACAAGCTGAGGACACAGTGGCTGCAGGAAGTAGTCTGGGCCCTACATCCACTGTGCTGTGCAGCAGATTTAATTATAAAGGGATAAATCGCCACCATCATTCACCAAAGAGCTTTTTGTACATGTATTAAAAGTGAAAAACAGTGGACTCTGGATGGACTCAGGTCGTTGTCATGCTGAGGTGAACCGCCGCCCTGATCTCAGGTCAGGTGCACACTCTGCAGCTCCCTCTGTGCTTTAATCAGTGCTGACCGGTCCCTGCTGCTGAGAAACACTGTGACTCATGTAGCGGCGCAGAATGATCTAACACACACTCAATCCGGTGCAACAACATTTTCTGCAAAGTGCAACAGTGTCACTTCATAGGCTCACAGTGCTACCTACGGTGGCCCAGAGGGTTCAACTCAGTTCAGAAAACAACTTCCTGATCTTGATGTATTTTCATTTAAATTTAACTCACTGTGATATTTTAGAAATTACATGAACCTGAAGTTCAGAGTTTGTTTTTGTCTGTCGTCACTTTAAATGCAGGTGTAACTGAAATATAATGAATAACTGAGAACATGGAATAATATAAGTGTAACAGGGTAGACCTCTATCAGTTACAGCGTGTGTGCGTGTGTGTGTGTGCGTGCGTGCGTGCAGTGATCAGTGGTGGTGGGCTAACCTGAAACAGGTGTTCTGGGTGTGACTTTGTCAGCCATCTTAACTACCCTCACACACGTCCTCCACTCAGTCTCCCTCTGCTCTTCTTGGTGTCAGTGGTCGCGGTGTGACGTGGGCTGGAGTGTTCTCAGGACGGCAGGTCGGACAGAAAGGCGGCAGCAGCAGCAGCGTCTTGCAGCCACACAGAGCCAGTGCATCAGCCAACCCGGCCGGATCCAGCCGGCCACCCACCAGGTAACACCACACCCTCAGCCACTTTCCCCCTGGTCTCTCTAGACTCAACTTTTCACAATAAAAGCCTACAAAGAAATGTATTTAAAATGATCTTTTTTCAGGATTCAAATCTCGTGCGTCGGTGCTGAACCGTCCACCCACTTCACCAAATCACCGTCTCATTGAGTCGAATCTCGAAGACGAACCGTCCCTGTGGCGTCAACTTTAAATTAAACAACAGAATAAATAGTTTTCACTGTTTTGAGTGTCGCCCTGAAACTATTCCAGCTGAGAGTCCACGGTGATTAAGCTTTTTTTGTTTATGCTTCAGTTTGGAAAAGCTGCAGCTGTTAAGAGTTTTCAGGCAAACCCTACCTCCACCACATTTTCATTTGCCACAAGGTTTCCTTAACCTTATCCCCCGCTGTAGTTGTTGTCATGCACAGATATCCCATAATATTCAATATTTCTTTCACTGCACACTACAGGAATTTATCAAAACCAATTTAAAGTTGCAGCTAACTTTGAGTTTGACAGTCTCTAAATGCCTGTGTCCTTCTCACCAGCACCTCGGGTAATTTTTTTTTCTTTTTTTTGGGGGGGGGGGGGGGGGGGGGCAGTGTTTGGAGCAGCCAGCAGCTGTCGAGTCTCCTCCAAAAAAAAATAAAAAAGATATTTGACTCCCCTCAGGCCGAGCGTCAGCAGCTCATTCAACAATAAAAGAGCCAAATAATTACAGAGCCTGAGGAGGCGATGTGTCTGCAGCCCCCAGTGGTGCTGCACACGGCTCTGACTGCCTACAGGCTGCAGGTACGCCCAGATATGAAGGGGAGAAAGTTAGTGATGAAAGTGGAGAAGAACCAGCACATTTCTACATTTCTGCTGCGTTCAGTCTGAGGGAGGTGTTTGTCCATGTGTGGGACTAACTCCTGGATGATTGAATTGCTGCTAAGTGATAAAACTTCTGTCATTAAAGCAGGATTTGAACGGCCTCTGTACTGCTGTACCGCAGTGTGTTTCCACTCAGTTACTCACAGTTTTGCCAAAGGACCAAAGTCACATGTTGCACCAGCGCTGCTAATTTCACTCTGTCTCCCAGTAGCTTTTTTGCTAGTGGAGATAATTTCAAACTGTTAATGAGCTATTAATGAAGCTGCGATCTCCTTAACACGTCTAATGGCACTTGTGCATGAACCGAATCCAGAAGTTATGTGGTGGAGAAGTAAAGCGCCTAAGAAACGTGATGTGATGTGAGAGATAAAATGTTGATTAAATGTAAATGTAACAGACACAGTGAAATAACAGCCGCTAGCAATGTGACAAAGTGGTGCCACTAGATGTCGCACCACTTGGCTTATATGGTTATTTATACCTTTTTTTCAGTGAAATAAGCAAGTGTGCCTTGTTTTTTACCAGTGGAAAAGGGTCCTTACATCAGATTTAGCAGCTCGTAGCATTTTCCATCCTAATAAATCCAGAACAGGTCTTGAGCTTGAAATGTTTTTATTTGCTGAGACCGACCTGCACAGACGACACTGAAATGGGCACAGAAACTTATTGAAACTCAGAAAGTACAACGACATAAAAGATTCATGAGCTTATTAAATTATAAAATGATGAATGATCATAATTAAACTCTTATTTACCGAAGCTTTAACATCAGCCTGTTGTCGTGTCAGCTGCCTCTCTGTTGCAGGCGTAACGATGGACAGAAACGTGACTGAAAATAAAGCCGTAGTGTGTGAAGATGTGAGTGTAAAGGTAGAATGTGAAAGCAGAAGTGACACCTCGGGAGCACGCAGCACCAGATTGTGGATGGATAATATTTGAAGAGCTTAGAAAAAGAAAAAGAAAGAAAAAACCTTAATCCCACCTCCAAGGGATAAATACGTCTGCAGGAGGACATGACACAAGAAGTGAAGTCTGGCTTTATGAAGAGAATAAAATGACACTGATGTGTGTTTTCACCCGGTGCATATGATTCTGTGTGATTCACTGCATTTGGATCTGATGCCAGCGAGGTGAGGATGAGGAGGCTGCAGCAGGTTGCACTGGATTTACAATAAAGCCAATAATATGACAAAATAAACAGACTAAGGAAATGATATGGATGGAATAATTACGTTGGTATATTCACATGCAAGTGGAAATATGATCATTTAACTGTGTAAAGTCCAGACGGCAGATGTGGTGCATGTGATGCTTGTGTGAAAGTCTGTTCAGTGTTGAACGTTAGAAAAGAGTGAGTTGAGAAGCTGCTGCAGCTTCTCTCTGTTTGCAGCTTCACCCACGTTTCATCGATAGTTTTATTATAGTTTTATTTGGCTCAACCCTGAATAAATGAGTGACAATAATCAGAGAGAGATGATATGAAAGATAAAAGGCTGTTTGACCTTCTCAGCTGCAGTTTGGGAGAGAGAAGGGATCAGAACTTTGAGAAGATTCTCACTTGATTAAAAACAGGACGGAGTGATTTTTTTGTTTTTCAGACGTGAGGTCACTGTCAAACGTCGCGCTAGGGTTTGCACATTTGTAAACACTGAACCAAGACGGTTCAGTCTGGGGAAAGTTTTGGGACAGTGAGCATTTTGTTTTGTTTTGTTGTTGGGTTGAAGAAGAGCGGTACGCGCTGGGGAGGGAGGGAGGGACAGAGATGGCAGCTTGATTGACACATCACGATTCAATCATCTTGAATGTGGCATTCAAGATGATTGGATGGTGTTTTCCAGGATTGTCCGTTCCACAGGTGAAGAGACGATCATGTGTCTGTCTGACTAGCTCTGCCTTGACCTTAAGGTCATGGGTTTGATTCCTATGTTGACAGAGGTCACAATCCTGGCACCGGCCCACATGGCACTCTTCAAATTTCTGCGAGGAAACTGATTTAAAACTGATGCACATGCACCGACCACATGTTTGGAATAAAAGCGACGGCCTGAACTTGTGCGTGCTGTAATCGTGGCTCCTAACTCGGTTAATCCCTTTGACTTTAATCAGCTGTGATGTGACATTTAACTGGTTACAAAGGTGTGAAAGTGTCAAAGTGTGGAGGAGGCAGGAGGCCGTCACCTCCCCGTGGACTCACAGCACAGATCTCGTCCTAATGAAACTCCAGATCAGCGTCAGCAACAACTTTTAATCTGAAAATAGATTTGTCTAAAGAAATGATCCAGCTGTCTGGAAGCGGAGCGCTGCAGCCATGTTGGTCTTTCTTAACTTTTCTCTTCACAGCGTCGCTTCATCTGTCAGAGTTGTAGCCGAAGGGCAGCAGAACCACTGCGTGTTTAAGACCTGGACGAGCTGCCTCCACCTGCCTGAACTGACTCTATCAAAACAAGACACACTCTATTGTCTGTCTGAATTCTTCCACTTGTTGTGGGTATTGATTGACAGCTACAGTAGCCTGGTGAGTCTGGTGGAGGAAGATGATGATATGGATGAGGAAGATGTTTCTGGAGCAACCGCATATGTTTGAAGGTAGCAGCTAGCAGCTTCACAGTGGAGTCTGTCCACAGAAAATCCAGCATCGGACCTAGGCTAGCAGGTCCAGCACCAAGGTTGCCATGGTGACTGGAAGAATTTATAGTTAGGAGGAACGTAATCATTGAGAAACTGATTTCAGTTGGATGCAACATTAGGACGAGTGGTCGAACGTCTGACATTGTTTTTGTAGGAAGAGAAAAGTCATTGGTTTTGAAATGTGGTTTGTATGGAGATACATGAACTATTAACGTGTGGGTACAGGGCTAAAGCTGCGACAGTCTTTAAGTGTAATAAAAAGCTCAAGGCTGAGAGCTGCTCTGTAGTGTTGCTGCACAGTAATAGCCCCCCCACCCCCCCGTCCTACAGAGGGAAGCCTCTTTAACAGTGAGACATGAGCCCCTGCTGAGCTTGAGTCAATGGCTCCTCTTCTTCCTCTGCTGCTGCTGCTGCACCCGGAGGTCAGTGCACTAAAACCAAACACTGGGTGACACATGTACAGAAGTCACTAGCGTGCAGAAACAGACGTGGCTTTAAGGCCGAGAGCGTCCGTCATTGTCGGCCCATTCAAACACTGGATTGTCTCACATGTATTGAGCGTCCAGAGATTATGTCGTTATGTCCACATACCAATTATCCACATGAAAGCGACGGAGGAAATGTACTTATCATGGTTCAGAAGGAAATAAATGAAACACGAGGGAGAGCAAAGCACTTAGAGACGAAGCATTTAACCGGCTGTTAAACATGAACGCACTCCTGCATCCTTGAGATGATACAATAATCTATTGTGTATTGGTATCTCCATCACTTGTTGTCTTGGCAACAGACACTCCGCCTGGGGTCCATATTGTAAGGAAATAACATTTAATTACATGAGGCTCCCAAAGCATCATGCACATAATGATAAAGTGATATTACATTCAAAAAATGAAGGATTTCACTGGGTTGAAAATGTTTTTTTTTTTCATTTAGAAAACCTGTTTCGTCTGTTCACAGTAACCTATTGAACCACAAAATACATCCTTGAAGTTTGTAGAAAAATTATGTGCAAATGTCTTTGGAAACATGAATTATTTGCCCCTCAGTGTCACTGAAGCCTCATGACACCAACATTATGCTGCAGCTACAGCTATCACCTGTCAATCATCTCGACTGACTGTCCAACAGAGACACATCCCTCAACATTAAAGAACAACTAACAGAACAGATTTAAATGCATCTATCAGAATCTGCTGCAAAAACTAGAGAAATGCACACAGTCTGTATTCAGATACCTTCAAACTGCTTCCCGTCACTTTGTGATGTCACAACAGAGCAGTCAGACTAAGCCCCGCCCCCTCACCACCTGGACCCACCATCCGACAACTTGCAGGATTTGGTTTCTTTGAGCGTTTTATTCTGAAATCTCAGAAAACAGTCAGCCAATCAGGAGAGAGTCTCAGAGCCTCCTCTCTTCTGATTGGCTGACACTGACCTGTTGTTGCTAGAGCTCCAGAGGGAAGCTGAGAGAGGGGATATCTTCTTATGATTCGACACTTCAGAGGGAGAAGGAGGAAAATCTGGAGCTTTAATGATCCAGTTGATGGATCAAACCGGTGATTTTAGAAAACATCACTGATGCGACACTATGTTGCTTCTCGGCCTGAAAATGTTTCTAAACTCATTGACGTGGTAGAAAAACGGTTAATATGATGAATCGTGCTGCTGCTGCAGCCTGAGCGGGGTTGCACTGAGTTGTTGACGGAACCATTGCCATTGCTGTTGCCAGTAACGGTGCTGGTGCCAAGCAAAGAGGGTTTTGTGTGTGGCCGGAGCTCTGGACGGGAGGCTGGCCGGCCATGCGGCCCAGCGCAGGGCACTCCTGTGTGGTTGAGAGGAGCAGGGAGAATGGACTTGAGCTCGGTCTCTGGAGCTTGGTGGAGCTGCGGTGTACCAGGACCACGGTGGCACTGTGTTCCTACCTGCACAGGGCAGCTACATAGTGCAGTTGCAGCCGACGCGACCCCACGACCTCACACCATTCATCCGATTAACCATTTTTCTACCACTTAAATGAGTTTAGAGACATTATTTTAAGGCTGAGAAGCTACATAGTGTTGCTTTAAAACAAATAAATAAATAAACCAAGAAATATGAAGATGCAACAGCTCCAGAAACGCCGCAGAAACAGAAAAGAGCCAAACGGAGCAGACTGTGTTTTTCTGTCTGTGCAGCACATTTCTATATCTGCTTGTGTGTGCTGTCTTTTTTTCTAACCTCTGCAGACAGTGTGCTGTGTTGTCAGCTCGGCAAAGATGTTTTCTTTGTTTGATGGTTTCTTAAACTTTTCAGGGCCACTGCACTCATGGACCTGACAGAGCTGTCCATACACATCCACATGAACCTTCTCCAGGCCTCGGCAGCAGCAGTGGGTCTGATGCCGAGCTGCTTCGTCAGGGCGACCTCTGAGCCGGGCTGTGGTGCATTGTGGGACTAAACCCGGGGACCTTTTACTGGCCAATGGTGCAGACACAGAGGTAGGTGAAGACCAAAGCTGTCCCACTTGTAATAGGGGTATTATGGGCTGTGACTCCGCCCCCTTTAGCAGCTAAAACATGAAAAACTTCATAGTCACGTCACATTCAAATGCAGCAGAGACACTGTGCTCTTTAATACTTTCCAGATCTCATCACCAGCTCCATGGAAACCGCCTCAGCATCTGTTTTGTCTCCTCAGTTTGTCTGAACTTCTGTTTGTGCCTCTTTGTTTTTTCTCCAGCTCCCTCTGCCATTTGTTGTCTCACTTTGATGCTCCTTTTCTTTTCTCTGCTGCTCCTTTAAAAACATGCTGCAGGAACAGAGTCTAAGTCATTTTCCTAAACTTGGCTCTCTAACAGTTTGAGATATTTTACTTCTCTAGGTAGGTGGCTCTCTGTGCCACCTACCCTCAGCCTGAATGACCTCACATTTATCCACTTAATCTGACATGAATTCCTATTATTTAATTTGACATTCTCCTAATATTTTCATAGTGTGTACAGTGTAATGTGTCGCTGTGCCGTCATGGATCATCTCCTGTGACTTACTCCGATCTGAGAGGAGTCACATCAGACGATGATATTGATCTTTGCAGAGGAAAATCTGATGACATGTGAAATCTCTTTATCCCTCCCTTAATCTCACCCAGTTATTGTAATCAGCACCACGCCATCAACCATCTGACCACATCTCTCCTCCTATTGGCGCTACTGAAAATATCTTTCGCAACTTCCACTTTCTTAAGAACTTTGTGCCATTTGTTTCACAATTAAACTACATTATGTAGGAGAGCGCCCTTCGGTACTGTTGCATAAGTGCCTCAGGAACACTGTGGCTGCAGGAGGAGACGGCCGTTTTCATTTTCACAGTAAAATGGCCTCTCGCTGCAGCGTGGACAAATCTCCGTCAGCCATTAGGGAATAATTAGCACGGTATTATTTACAGTCCTTGGAATAATATGACTAAGTAATCATTCTGTGAAGGAGGTCATTTAGGTAATTTATATTTGTTTCACTTGGGCTGTGTCTGAAAAATTAATGCTCCCACCAGCTCCTTTCAGCTGCTCTGTAATTAAGAAGGTCTCTGTGTTTCTGTGCTCCACAGTCCAACAGTCTGAGAGCGTTAGTGTGAAGGTTGTGAAGATGGTGTTTTTCACTCTGTTTTCTAACTTCTGTCCAGCAGCTCTGAGCTCAGTGCTACTTGAACTACAGAGACAGGAAGTGCAGGTGTTCTCTGCCTGAGGTGACCTGGGCCTGGACCTCTAAGGCCTTGTTCACGCCATCTCTCCAAATCAGGTTTTTATCAGATCCAGACTGTATCTAGTTTGATTTTTTTGACAGTTTGAACAGCCAGAAACCACATGAGAAACAATTTTTATCAAATCTGATTCAAACCACATACGGAGTTGGTTTCAAATATGATTCTGATCAGACTTGTACAGTCCCCAGTTCCGTCCAAGACATGATGGATAGATGAGTGTCTTTCCTCTGCTCCTTCCTGTTAAAGTGCTGGTTAGTTAACGAACGAAAAGTCGTGTCCGTGCGTCACTGTTATGGAGCTTTTATTAAATTAATCACAGTGTAGACAGCGTCAGTTTAAACACACAGGCGGTGATTAAAATCAGTGTTTGGTGACACTGTGAAGCGTGGCAGCGTGGCATGGGAGTTGTTGTCACCAGCGTCTCTCAGTTCAGGTTCTTATTATCCACAGAAATCTTCTTCTCCTCGACTCAACAAACTGACCAGGTGATAAAAACCAGTAGAAACACAGAATAAATCGTCTCGGAGAACAGAGCTGAAGAAGATATGAGAAGTGTAAAGAAAAATGTGAAGTTTTGAAAAAGTTTGTGTTTAGTCTTTTCATCGACGTTCTGTCCACGGCATCATATTATAACGCAGACATGAGCTGATACAGAAACATATTTCTTTATCTTACCAGATGTGAACAAACTGCAGGTGTCAAAGAAGAAAAACAAAAGGCAGATGCTTGCCCACTCACACCCCCACACCCTCGCTATTTGTTAGACACTGTCCACTTTGCACAGACGTGATGAGACGCATCATCAAATTAAATCTCAGTTTCAGTCCAACATGTTTTTATTCCAACACGTTTCGGGATCAGATGTTCATATGCACCACTTTCTTCCAAAAAAAGTTATGAGCTTCCATTAGACACATGCAATGAGGACGTGTGCACGTGGTGGCACTGAGGTGACCAGATGAAACAGGGCATTACCATGACAACGATCACAGATTGCCCTGGTTTTGTAAATAATGGAAACGTGTATGTGTGTGTGTGTGTGTGTGTGGGGGGGGGGGGGGGGGGGGTAATAACTCAACAACATAAGTCACATTTTAAATTAGGGACAATCAACATAAAATATGAGCATTAATAACAGTGAAATGAAAATCATTAAAATGTAACGTTAATGTAATTCACCACAGCCTCCGTCTTCATGATGCGTTCACTGCACAGGAAGGAATGAAATGTCCATTAAAAAAGGAGGTAGTAACAGTTTATTTAATATCCGTCGTCGTCGTCGTCGTCGTCATCTCAGCCGCAGCACGATCGATACCAGAGTTTCTGTTTAGGCACCTGACACTGTGACTTCATTAATTATTTATAGTTATTAATTATCCTGACAGGAAGTGACAGGAGCGGTCAGCGTCTCATGGCAACATGACATGTTGTACTTTTCCACTCTTCAGACAGTCACACTCCTGACACACGCACTAACACACACACACAGATCATTTGTAACATGGAGGCCGTCCTCACAGCTGTCAGGACATTTTTATCTTTCACCTTTTTTTTATTTGGAAGGTAAAAGTCAGAGTCAAAAATATTTCTCTGTGCTGTCGCGTGTGTGTGTGTGTGTGTGTGTGTGTGTGTGTGTGAGTTTTCTAGCTCTCTAGTTTCATGACTTGTGTTTTTGTTTTGTATAATCATCATCATAATAACAAAAATACAAATTACACTTTAAAAGAAGTAACAAATAGTAAAAGGTTCAAAAACGGACTAAAGAAAATCTACAAGAAGAAAGAAAATAAGAAGATCTTTGACCTTTGACCTTTGACCTTTAGCCACCAAAATTAACGTTTTTTACTGAATTCAAAGAAAAGCTGTTTTGGAGCTATCGCATGAAAGGCCAGAACTGTGTTTTGTGAGGTCACACCAGCCTCAACCTTAGACCTTTGACCCTTTGACCCTTGAATCTAATCAGCTCATCCTCGACTGGTGTGGAGACATAAAAACATGTAGATCCTGTTGGAGTGAATCAGCTGGGTTGGGTGATTAAGGATGCGTTTGTGAAAGTTTGTTTCCTTTGCGTCACATGACGCTGTGAGCTGGAGGTGTTGTTTTCTTTGTGAACTTGTAGCTGAGACACTTTTTGCTGCTGCAGGATATAAACTCTCCTCCTCTCTTCTTCTACTCCTCCTCACTGAATCACATCATTCAGCGTCTCTCAAGAAAAATCTCCCTGTCGCCCCGTCGAGCTGCATCCGGTGGATCTGCAGCTCTAATGAGGAGCTCGTGCATCCAAACTAAGGAGCTTGAAAACTGCTTCAGACAAAAGGAGAAAGAAAGAGAGTGGGATTAAAAAAGAGCCTCATCACATCTTCTGCAACCTGTCACAGCCGGAGCTCAGACAGAGAGGCTGAAGCTCCATCTGCTCCTGATGCTGCTCCATCACTGTGTGGATGTGTGTGAGTCAGTGGGTGAAGGGGACACACACACACACAGACACACACACACGGTGCTCAGAAAAACACTGTATAAGTGCAGAGCTCACCTGTGCCATGTGTTTCTACCAGCACCCGAGGTCATGGACAGTGTGAGTGTGTTTTTCAGAGCGGATGCGGTACCATGATGATGATGATGATGATGATGGTGGTGGTGATGAGAGCACCGTTCCCTCCATTAGCCAACAAAACTGTTTCACTCGCACAACAGGCTCATTGTCGCCGACACACACAGGAAGAAGATCCAAGGTTAAAGATGTCGTGTCATTGTTCTGCTGCCGATTTACTGAACGTCTTCAAAGGCCTGCGATGGATTGACATGTAGTGATGTGCATGTTGCACATCGTCATGCATGTCATGCATGCATGTTGCTTAGCAACGTGGAGAACGCATAACTTAATTGCTGTAATACCTCAAGTTTTAAGGCTCCTTTGTTTTAACTGTTGTACCTTTAAGTTACTGATCTGAGCTGGAACATAATGATGACATTGAACTGTGTCTTTCTTCCCATGTTATTTGCTCTCACCACCTGAGCGCTATGAATCTTGGGATACGTTGGACCCACCTGTTGGATCCTTTGTTTGCCAGAGAAACGGAGAGAAACACATTATTTGAAGTGGCCTCCAAACTGGGGCAGTCTAGTTCAGTGCAATCAGGCTTTGCGGGTCTCTCTGTAACCATGACAACCAAGGTCCGGTCCCCTTCACCCCGCTGTGGGTCGGGACACACAGTGGTTGTTCAGGTTGGACGTGTCAGTCCGTGCACATGAACTGTGGGTATTGAAGATGGCGACAGTGCTGATCGGAGCTCAGACTGGTTTTTTTTTCTGTTTCACCTTTATTGACTTGAAGCAGCAGCAGCGTCACACGGTCTGTAACAATCTGAGCTGCATCAGCTGTTCAGTCTGAACAGATACAACACAGATAAAACAGACTCATTAGAAAAGAACAGGATTTCAAAGTAAATTTCATGAAATAGAAAAGTGAGAAAATTGTACTATTTACCTCAGTGAGTCACTTCAGTGTATCGACAAAGACCTGAAATAAACTCAGGATGAACACAAAGTGTTTTCCATTTCATTTTCTGAGAAACACAAACGACAGGATCCCCGGAGTCGATGCAGCGAGAGTAATAGAAGAGAAGTGGAAGAGCGACCGTCAACACAAACTCATTTCACAAGATGAGTCTTTTTTCTTTTTTCTGTTTTTCGGGGGGGGGGGGGGGGGGGGGGGGGGGGGGGGCTGTGAGGGAGCGATGCACATTGTGTTGTTGTTACACAACCAGGTGTGGGCAGACTCAGCTTTAACCTGTAGCACATCAATCTGGACTGATGAAACTCCGCCCCCTTTTCTCTCCTTGTGTTGTTTTCCAGGTCGACCTGTGCACCACCTCCTGCTGCCTGATCCTGTCGCGCCCCGCCCCCCGAGGCCGATGGCTCCACCCACTCTGACAACATGTGACCTCATGTTCAGTCACACACCTTTACTCATGTCAGCAGAGGAAGTCAAAACGAAACCGAAGGAGGCAGAAAAAACCACAGGTTGGTTTCATCACTTCACAAAGTTCACAGCTTAAAAAAGAGTGAAGAGGTATTTGTACAATAGAATCAAATGAATGTTGAACACGAGGAGGTGAAACTTTTCTCATTGGGGAAAACAAATCGTGCATTAGTGAAAAGTGAGAAGTGATGATGATGATGTGGAATCAAACGGCCTGTCGCCTCATTGTGTTTGGTTTATTTTGGCTTTGACGAAGGTGCCCCCCCCCCGCCGACAAAATGGGACACAGCGGAGCAGTGGGAGTGATTGTTTTTCTTGCAGCACAAAAACAAAATCTTTGCTGTTCAGTGCCGACGTGTGCCGGAGCAGATAAAGAAAAAACATAACAACCACACTGCATGAACGTCTGAGTGATGGGCACAGAGCTGAAGTTCTTAAGACTCCAAAAACTGTTAGTGCACGGCCGTGGAGCGACGTCCTCAGAAACAACAGGAACATCCACTTTAATCAGAAGAATGAAATGAAACATGAATTAAAAGTCTGAATGAATCAGATTTATTCATCAGCTGCCTCATTTCCACACAGCGCCTCACTGAGCTGAGTTTTATTAGAGAGCTGAGGTGAAACTGAATCTTTAAACTGTGGAAGAAGAAGGTGTTTCCACAGTGTGTGAAGTTCAGCCTGTGGGTGGCGCTGCAGGAACAACCTTGGTCAATTAAGCATCATGTCCAAGTTTCAGGACAGAGCAGAGACAGAGAGAGTGTTTGTCTTTGTCCTGATACGATGCACAGGAGATGATTAAGGCCTGATTATTAAAGTAGAATAAACTAGACTTTACTTAGTCAGTCCACACGAGGCGCTGTGACCCACACTCACACGTTCATACTGTAAATATATGTAAATATAAATATTGTTCACTGACTCCTCTGCGGCGTTTTTCACAGTGAAGTGAATCAGTGGATGAATCTCTGACAAGTTTGAGGTGATCTCTCACTTTGAGACACTTGATAAAAACAGAGCTGTGACCTTCAAGGAGACACAAGTACAACAGGAACACACACACACAGAAAACACACAAGTACAACAGGAAGAAATGTTACGACACAGTGAATCATGTAAACCAAACTGAACCAAACTGTTGAGTCTCACATATATGCAGGAATTAATGAACGCCCTCTTTCTCTCTTTCCTCTGTGTGTGTGTGTCTCTCACTCACACACACTCACACACACACACTCACACACTGAGTCAGCAGTCAGACGGAGCAGTAGTGCAGACCCTAAAGCCATGTTATAAGTCAAGGCAGGGCGCAGGGTGCATGTAGCTCTAATCCTCCAATTAATTTTCATTCCCACAAGTGGAGGACCCCTGAGAGCGTCCTGACACTTCCATTAAAAAGTAAAATGAAACACAGCATGAAGGTGAAGCCAGAGAGATCTCTTTCTTCTGCCCATCTCCACAGAGAGCTATAAGTTTTACAACATTTTTGTCAAACACTGAAATTCTCTCTTTTTGTTTTCTCTCCATCTTTGTGTTTTTCAGTCGTACAAAAGGAAGAGTAGCTCGGTGTGTGTGTGTGTGTGTGTGTGTGTTTAGTGCACCTGTGGATATGTACATATGTAACATGTGCTCCCTGAATCTGGTAAAATACGAGCTGCAGCTTTGAAAACTGCAGGATGATCACTTTACCTACACTTCAGTCACTGATAGAGACAGTTATAGTTTAACTTGAGCACGTGTTCAACACGACCTGATCTGAAGAAACTCAGGAAGCTCTTGAAGCCAGGCAAGGTAGCTCACGACCAAACTCAGAAAACAACTGCGTCAGTTTGACAAAAACCTCCCAACACAACAGGAAATCTTTCTGGGGACACAATAAAGCAAGGGACCAGTCCGGGGACACAGTAAAGTGAGTGACTAGTCTGGGGACACAATAAAGTGAGGGACCAGTCTGGGCCTTCAGTTGTTGTTCTTCTTGCTACCTGTTAGTGGGGTTTGACAAGAAGCTGAGTTTGTTTGGTTTATTAGAACGTCAGTATCACATGATTCACATGGACTGTTAGCTTAGCATTAGCCTTTAGAAACAGGTGAACATCCTCTAATGAGTAACTGTCCACTGTGTGTTCCTACAGTGTCGTTTGGCTCAAACCTGGAGAGATGAGATGAACCCACATCGGCCACTGACAGGACATCTATTCTACATGAAACCAGACAGACTGTCATTCACCTGCAACGTTTGAAGACACACCCACACAGAAAAAAACAAGGTCTTCAGGTCGGTTCTTATCTTCTGACCTTATGAGACATATTGTTGTTGTGTCACATGAAGTGCTTTAAGGAACTCCTGATTGTGATCCGTGTAAACTTGGTGTCACATGTTTTCAAACATGCTGAGGCTGCACAACCATCTCCAGTATCATTATGTGCCATTACCATGGTTACGGGTGTCATTATCACTTTTTTTTCTATTTTTTTTGCAAGGTTAGTGGAAAAAACACACACACACACACAGTGTGTTCACACAGTTACACAACACACTCACTCTCCTCAGTAAATCTACCTGTTGCTGTCGTTCGGACAGAAACTCTCCCTGTTGGTCCTCCTGCAGAATATCGACTGTAAACAAGAATGACCTTATTTACATTGACATTGACCTGTGTGTAAGTAAATAGACAGTTAATAGACTGACGTTAGGCTCGTTGCAGAATAAGAGCAGAACTTTCTTTGTGTCTAATTTGTCACGGTTGTTAATTTTCCCACAGTTTGAGGTTTTACAGCTCTATAGTTTAAAACACGAACAGAACATGGAGCCAGTTATCGTCCAGATGTGACTCTTTTAAACAAGTGACTCTTAGAGCTCACAACACACCTTTGTGGTTGTTCCCATTCTCTCTCTACTGCATCAGTTTCTCAGCAGCTGCTTTAAATGAATCAGTCCTAACTCACCCCACCTGGTTTCAGCTCCTGACCTGTCCTCACAGTTTGGTTGTTATTTGAATTTCTCACTTTTTTTTCCAGCCCAATCCATCAGTAAAGATAAGAAAAAAAAAAAAAAAAAGTCAACAGGAAAACCACGAGCAGTATTAATCATTACCTGGAGCCTGTAGATGAAATATTAAAAAGAGCAAATCTAAATCCACCTAAAGCAACAACAAGAGAGAGAGCTGCTTAAATATTAATGCACAAGCAATAATGATGTAATTATAGAGTATGTAATAAATGAACAGTCACAGAGGTCAGATACAGCTACTGAAGCTGTAGCCCAGTGTGTGTGTGTGAGTGTGTGTGTGTGTGTGTGTGTGTTACATATCTCTCCTATCACTCCTCCAGGTCACTGTCAGTAGCTGACCTGCTCTCTGAGTTATCTTTTCTTTCCCTTCACTCTCGGTGTTATTTGATGACGGAGCAGTTACCAGGGCAACATTACAACACCACCACTTTATTATTATGTAAAAACATCTCCTCCTCCTCCTCCTCCTCCTCTTCCTCGTTGCACAACACTCAACAGCACTCTGTTGCTTCCTCTTTCCTCCTGTTCGTAAAAACATGTTTAATCTGATAATCTCCAGTACAATAATAATATAATAATAAGACTTGCCTTCTAACTTTTTCCCCGGCCTTGACTTTGCTCATGACATACCAGAAAAAAATGGATGGAGAGACCTCTTATCTGGAAGCATTACTTTCTGCTGACGCCCCTATTCATTCTTGACAGCTTGATTTTTTTTCCCCCTCTCTCCGTCTCTCCTGCAGCAGAGAGAAAGGCAGACATTTTCAGCCGGGCTACAATTTATCATTGAGCAGCACACAGGGCTGAAATTTGGCACTGAGGGTAGTTTGACGGGTGATCTGCCAGAGCTTAAAAATTGCACCCATGCGAAGACCAGGCTGAGACATTGTGACAAATAATGGTGTTTACAGCTGGTGGCTGGTGAAACGATAAGCTAACTGTGTCTCTGTGGTTGATCGCATTATTTATTTATTAGCTATTTAATCTTCAAATACAGAGCCAGACGATGGAGACTTCACCTGAACGAAGGAGGAACTGTTGGAAATGTGTGATTTAAATTACATGTTAATAACTGAGGCGATGGTCTCAGGTCGGTATGATGTTGTTGTTATTGTTGAGAAGGAATTTTATGGATTTATTGTGGAAATTTGCAGGATGTGAAAACAAAACAAGAAGCTAAGAAGAGTGAGAGAGGGTTGATTTAATCAAATCCAAATCAAAAGCAAACAAACAAACACAAGTGAACAGAAAACCGTCTTATTGCATGAAGCTATTCACATCCTGATTTACACATCAAATAACAGCCAGCCAATGACCAAATGTGGTCATCAGCAGAGCAGGGAGAGTGGACGTTTGTCTCCTTGTGTGGTCTTTGTCTCTTTAAAATGTTTTATTGAAATGTTTTGGTGTTTGTCCAAAACTTCAGGACAAAACAGATTCTTACTGTTACTGTGTGACAAAGTGATATTATTGAGCTGTAGATACATAAGGATGAGAATCTGTCATTATTGTGTCGATGTACGGAAGCCCTGGAAGGCCAGTAAACTCTCTGAGGTGTTTATGAATATGAAAAAGGGAAAACTGAGAAAATCATCCTGGCACAACCATATTCAGGTTGACAGTGAATATACCGAACTCTGCTGTTATAAATAAGGAATAACCTGGACGGTGCACACGACAGGATGAGGTGTGATACCTGCAGACCACACAACATGTAAGTCTCTGTCCGATGTGAGCTCAGTCTGACCCAGAACTGACCGGGTCTTAACTTCAGTTTATTGGTCAGATCTTGAACTTGTTAAACAAAATCTGAGCTTTGAAAATATTAATTTCAGTAGTAATCATGTTCTGAGTTGTAAAATAAGATGAAATAAAAATAAAGGGAGCTTCACTCATCAGCTTCTGACCTTCAACAGGCTGGACTTTGACAACATGATACACTCTTCTCTCTGAATCTGAACAGACAGAACGGACTCGTCTCTTCCTCGAGTGTTTGTTGTCGACATTGGCAGCTCTGGGAACTCAGGGCTTCGTCCCTCCTACAGCTCGTTGGGCGTAGTCTTGGTGGACGGGTTGTTTCTGCTGTTCTCACTGTGGAAGATGTGCTTCTGTAACCGCGGGAAACGTCTCACCAGCATCTGCCTGAAGTAGTTCTGGAACTTTTTCCCCACAAAGGTGTAGAAGAGTGGGCTGAAGCAGAAGTAAATGTAGGCCAGGTTACGAGTGACTTGCTTGGTGTAACCCCTCCGCTTCGACTGCTCACAGTCATCATCAGACGGCAGCAGCATCATGATGTTGTACGGCGTCCAGCAGATGAAGAACAACAGGACGATGATGAATATCAGCCTGACTGTCCTGAACTTGGAGACGAGCCTGGACGATACGACCGTAATGCCGATCCTCACGTAGCAGTAGACGATAACGACCAGAGGGAAGATCAGGAAGAGGAACAGCTGAATGTAGAATCCAAATGTTCTCAACAGGTCTGTGTTGATGTACTCCAGGTCACCTGGAAAGTCATCACAGTGGATTTTGTCTTCCAAATGATCAAAATATGTTTCATGGAGCAGCATGGGTGTGATGCAGGCCAGGCTGCTGATCAGCCACACCACGGCACAGGAGCCCAGAGCATAGCGTTTGTTCCTCAGCTGCAACGCACCCAGCGAGTAAACAACAGCGAGGTGGCGGTCGAAGGTCAGGAGGGTCAAGAAGAGCACAGAGCTGTAGAGACCCAGGTAGTAGATGCTGCCCACTATCTTACACATAGCTCTGCCAAAGGTCCACTCAGACAGCTGCATGTAGATGGCCATGAAGGGAAGGCTGCTCATGAAGATCAGGGAGGAGAGCACCAGGTTCAACAGGAAGATGTTGGTCACAGTGGTCAGCTTCTCAAACCTGGCGAGAAAGAAAACACAGTGGATATCATTGTAAAACACTCTGAGAAACCAAGTCCTGCCAGTTGTTGGATGGTGTTGGATCCAGGTGGTAGGCTCTGTTGTCACATCACAAAGTGACAGGAAGTCCTGACGGCTGGTTTTAAGGCTCAGTGTCTGAATACAGGCTGTGTGCATTTCTCTGTGGACTGAGGCTTTGATACTTTCACAGTATTAATATAGAACCTAGAGCTGCTTTATAATCACACTACACATGGACGTCTGCCTTTATACTGTATGGAGCTTTAAGACGCACGTCTACCTTTATACTGTATGGAGCTTTAAGACGCACGTCTACCTTTATACTGTATGGAGCTTTAAGACGCACGTCTACCTTTATACTGTATGGAGCTTTAAGACGCACGTCTACCTTTATACTGTATGGAGCTTTAATAGAAAGGTGCATATTCGTATATGTTATAGATAATAACCAGTGTTTTCGTCATGTCCCTGTCTGTATATAGCCACCACCATATATTGCCACTGTATCTTTTATTAATACAACAGAGAGCGGTTGTCAAAGTCATAAATGTAATTCCTCCAAACAAGGATATGAAATGAGTTCCTAACCCTGCAGGATGATACAACATGATCATCATTATATCAGTGGCTGAGGAAGATTGAGGACTCGATATGAGTCCAGATGGGACTGGGTGCAGCACTTCTGCACCAGTCTGCATGTCGTTGTAAAAAGTTTTACATCCAGCTCAAAAGAAAAGAAAAGAAGACAAGACCATGTTCATTTGAATTGTAACTAAGCTTGAATAAAATGAGGCAGTGAGATTTCAGTTGTAATTTCTGTGCATGAATGGAGCCATAGAGAGTTTTTCTTCCTTTCTTTCCTTTCTTTGAGCCTGTCGCCGTCAACATGCAGCTGACAGAGCATCTTTCCAACCCTCTGTAATATGCTGGATTATAAAAACATTCCTTTCAGTCCGAGGCTCATGGAGACTTTGCTGAGCTCATCTCTGACATTGTCATTTGTGTTTCCATGATCACTGGGAATATATTTCACACTCGCATTGCTCACAAAAGGTGGAGAGAGAGAGACGGTGGAGCAGAGGGTTAGCAAAGAGTGACAGAGGAGAGGCAGCTCTCATGGGGGAACTTTACCTACTGAAGAGCTGCTGCTGTATTTTATCTCTGTCTGGGCACAAGAAGGAGGAGGAGGAGGAGGAAGCTGCTGCTATGACTTCATCTTACGCTTTCCTAGTCAGGTGTCACTTCTCTGACAACCCAATGACATCTCCAGTCAAATCCACTCCTGCTCCAAATGGCCTCAAACTGAGGCCTGTCAGGAGGAGCCTCTCCATGGTGTCCCCCATGCACTCTGCACACTCTGCTTCCCAGAGAGTGAAACCGTCATGGCCGCGCTGCAGCCTGTAATTGGTGGTTCTGCTGAACTGTTTCACAACAGACAGTTTTTTTTCTTATCTGTCTGCAGGCTTGTGTTCAGATGCATGTCCACTTCTCATTAATCAAACTCCACTTTGACTCTATTTATGGTCAGCAGCTTTTCAGCAGCAAGTCTGCTTACAGTGTGTGTAATTAATGCTCCCTGCTCTGGATTTACATTGTATTCACGCACATGACTCAAAGGAAACCATGCATGTAATCTAATGTTGATGTTGGTAATTTGATCTCGTTGTGAACTTTACTGACTCTCTCTAAAATGGGTTTTAATCATGTCAAGTTGCCGCCAAGGGAAACCCAACCTTTCCAGCAGCAGCAGCAGCAGCAGCAGCAGCACAGAGCCACTGGAACAGGTCCTTGGTTGAACTTTAAACAGATGCACCAGCTGATCCTTCTCAGTGTTTGTGCCTGTGTTTAACCGTGTTTGCTATCACAGCCAGTAAAACCACAGATAAAATCAACTGAAGGACTGAAACAGTAGAATGGATGGTTTATGTTCTTGAACGCACCTCACGGGTCGTGTGAGGTGAGGTACTTATCTACAGTCAGTGTATAAACCTGCAGGAGATTCAGATCAGCAGCAGGAGCCCAGGAGCTGAGTGATGAGCTGCTGTGACGGGGTCAGCAGGAAAAAAAAAGTGTTTTAGCCTCTTTAAAAACACCCAAAGAAAAAAACGCTGATATGTTTAATGTAAGAGTGGATGATTTGTTTTGATTTCCTTTGGCAAGACGCTCTGTGAACCTCTGAACTTCTGTAAGATGCAAGAAAATATTCAAAATAAAGCGGATATTGATTTTTATTTTTAGTTTTTTAACACTTTATTTTCCTGCTGCTTCTCTGAACTCATGTGAATCTACAGCAGGTCACACACTGACTAAACAACTATCACTACAAGGGTTTACAACTCTAATTGACATTTCAAAATAAGAGTTCTGTGTGTGTGTTTTTTTCTAAATGAAAAACAGCAGGCGTCATACATTTGGATTCAACCTGCAAAACTATGACTTTTCTCACTGATTCTTTTCAATAACACATTTAAAAACCTCTCTCTCTCACTCACCTGTGGATGATGAACAGCACCAGCCCGTTGCCAAGCACACTGATGAGAAACATGAAGTAGTAGATGGTGGAAATGTGAGCTCCCAGTTTGTTGACGCCACCCTTGTGACACAGGCTCGACATTGGGTGCAATGCACTGATATTGTCGTAGAAATAAGTTTTGTAGTCATACTCAGGTGTTGCAGTTTCCATCTCATACATTTTTAGGTAAAAATCTGTAAAAACAAAGCAAAAGAGTCCAAGAAGAAGAAGATGTTAAGTTCTTTGCACAGAGTCAGTTGAACTGAGAAATAAAATCAGAGGAGCTGAGGGGACTTACTGCCTTCTGCTTGTTGTCTGACTGAAAGGTCCAGAGCGTCTGAGTCACTGCGAGTTCATGTCACTCAGTAATAAGTCAGCAGGCGAGGCTGAGGAAGTTCCACAGAAGTGTGGGTGTTTGTGAAGAGTGTGTGTGTGTGTGTGTGTGTGTGTGTGTGTGTGTATGTATGTGTGTGTGTGCCAGTGTGGAGGAAGGACGGGCTAAAAGCACAACATACACACACCCTGTGTATCCCTCTTGTTGCACTGCTCAGTTGGGATTCAGACCCAGCTGTGGATCACTCAACATCTGTGTGAGCAGCATCACATGTTCGTACAACAAGTGGAGCAGCTCTTCTCACTTATGATGCAGTCACTGCCAGGAAATTAACAAATAACCCACAAATAAAATCTTCCAGGGCTTTATGAGATAAGGACGAGATTAAATGTGGCTCAGAGAGGAATGTGTCTTTGGCAGCAGGCAGGAGTTTCCTCTGCACTGTGCACTGTGTTTGCACAGCTGGGCCATGGGGGCAGATACTTACAGCTGTACAGAGTATTTTTAGTATTTGAATCGGGCGCGGTGGTCCAGTGGTTAGCTTTGTCACCTCACAGCAAGAGGGTTGTGGGTTGGATCCCCCAAGCAGGAGTTTGCATGTTCTCCCTGGTTCTCTCTGGGCTCTCCAGCTTCCTCACACCGTCCACACACATGTAGAACAGTAGGTGAGGCTGAGCTCGGGGTTTTGTTGTTGTAGTTAACGTCCTGTCCTTGATATATTTGTCATGTGATCTGTGACTGGTGAAGAAACGATCATGTTTTTGTTCATATAAAAGCTGAATCTGAGTCTGTTTCAGAAAACAGGAAGTCTCACTTGTAAAGTAGCTGTAAATGGATTATTTGTCTCATATGAGTATGAATGTTGGGTTCCTATGGTCCTGTTCTCGACACAGTCTCAGTGTGTTTACTGGGTGGACACCCCTGGTTAATCTACCCTTCTCTGCTGAAGTCATTGTTTCCCTGTGGGACGCCACTGTCATGTCACATCTTGCCATCTACACCGTGTTACACAGCAGTCACAGCTTTGGTACGGCTGCATGTGTGTGATCAGAGATAAGATAAGGAGGTCGCAGCGTTAGAGAGGAAATTCATTTTTACAGCAGCAGCACCGGGGGGGTGGTGTGGGGTGGGGGGTGTCTGCAAGTACCCCGACATTGTATGGAAGTAAAGTCGCTCCACACACTTCCTCGAGCTTGTTTGGTTCACAGTCAGAGCAGAGATGTAGGAGATGACCAAAGATGGAGGCAGGAGCTGTATCTACTCTCTGAAGTTCTCCTCCTCCTCCTCCTCCTCTTCTTTATCATCATCATCTGCCTCCACATCCACCTCCTTCCACTGCACAGTGTCGTCTGTGGCCTTCGTGTTTGTTATTTCTGACTTCTGCCTGTGACGTCTTATTACTCCTCTGGGCCACGACCAGTTCACTCTGTCTCAGTCTGATACTGACCAGACTTTAACATTTTAAAAAGAGAAACTGGGGCAGCTACAGGTCGAGACAGAAATCTGATGCTGACGCTGCAGTGTGAAGATGTTCTTCTCAGAACGTTGATGATGATAAGTTGATGATATGTCCTTTTTTTTTTTTTTTTTTTTTTTTTACAGGAGGTGGAGAGAGGGGGAATGACATGCAGCAAATGGCGCCCGATGCGGGATTCGAACCAGGGCCGACTGCAGCGAGGACTATAGCCTCTACATATGGGGTGCCCGCCCCAAATGTTCATTTTTTGATTCTCACTGATTCATGTGAGGGGAGTGTCACACTGCTGCTGTTGCTAAAGCACTTTACTGTAAGAAATGTGATTGTTTGTGAGTCAGTTACAGTGGGGGTGGGGGGGGGGGGGGGGGGTAGTAAAAAAAAAAAAAAAAAGGAAAAGCTCCTGGTGCGGCCACCACACCCAACAGTGAAGGACTGAAGAATAAAAACTTTATTTGCAGCAGGAGCAGACTATAGTATGTATTGGATAAATACACAGAGGCAGCTGATCAGAAAATATTGATGATATTGACCAATGAGATGAACAGATCAAAAATTACACATTCAAAAGAATAATGAAGGAGCAGGAAGCAGCAGACAAGAAATGTGAGTGTTGACAAACGAGGGTGAATGACGATGATGATTTTAGTTCCTGAACGCAAACCAAAAGATAAAAAGAGGAAAGAAAGAAAGATTGACTTTCTCAGAAAGTTGCATAAAGTCCTGTCTGGTGTCTTCGTTCTGTGAAAAATGTTGTACAACTTGGAAGGAAGGAAGAGATCCTTCCTGTTTCAAAATAAAAACATGAAGTTTTCTCACTGTGATTATTTCCTAAACTTGAAAAAGAAGCTGCTGCTTTAAGTCACTTCTTAAAACACGTTGGGCAGGGGCAGGGGCAGATACAGTAAACGCAGGTATATTCATTAAAACATGATGAAGTTTAGGGCCTGACAAGATGAGACTAATAATGTGTTTGCTGCTGTTTATAGACATTAAATAAAACATGATATTCAGTACTAACTATAACACTGTGTCATAATTCTTCCTTATACCTCCAGCACCTTCTATGGAAACATCCTGTCTTCAAAATAAAAGTAAAACTGCATGGAAAGACACAAAAAGCCTGAGCTCACTGGGCCCTAATAAAGATGTAACTCGGTCATTTCCTGCAACAGCTGATAAACAGGAGGAACTTCAGCTTTTCACTTCATCATCATCATCATCATCATTATTATGATTATTATTATTATTATTATAGAGTTGGGTTGATTCATGTTTGTGCTTCCTAATAACCCAGCACCAGCACTGGTCAGAGTGTGAGCCCTGAAGGTCAAATTATTGTGTGTGTGTGTGCTTCTTAATTTGTGCCCTGTTTGTGGGACCATGTGTTTTTTTTGTTTTTGTTTTCTATCTCACACATGTTAATGCAGTTTAATAGAAAGTATGGAATGTGTGTGTGTGTGTGTGTGTGTGTGTGTGTGTGTGGATCATCTCTCCAGGGCAGCTTATGTGCAGCCTGGGAAAGAAGAAAAACATGGATTGTTGGTGTTGTGCTGTGGAACTTTCTGACATTCAGAAAAAGAATTTGACCCAAACGTACCCTTCTCTGGTAAAAGGGAAACGAAACATCACTTTCTCAGGATATTCTGTCAGAGTCGTGTGTGTGACATTCCAAGTTCCAAGTTTGGAAGTTTTTCCAAGTAAGTTCTTTCTGCTCCGTCGTCAAGAGTTGTTCTGTTTGTTTGTTTTTGGTTTTTTTTTTTTTTCAGATGAATGAATGAGGTTGTGACAAACCTCGAACAGGCTGCCAGACTCATCAGTGTCACTGGGAAATTTGTTCGTTGCAAAGTGGTTTCAGTAAAAAAAAAAAAAAAAAAAGTTTCCTTGTGTGACGTCTTGAGGTCAACACTTCCTGTGTGACAGGTGGAGGTCTGTATGAAAGGTCCAGGTGGACTGTGTTGCACAAAACATCACATCATCATGTATGTATGTGTATATATATATATATATATATAAAAGAGAAGAAGAATCACAACTACTTGATGGTTACCGTTTTCTCATGTCAATCATAGATACATCTCAGAGGGGGGAATGCCAGTTTTTTCACAAGTTGTTGATTTTCATTTGTTCTGCTTTGATCTCCACGGTGACGCGCTAAAACGATCTGATTAGACATTACAGTCACTGTCTCATTGATCTTTTACCCTTTTATTTCTTATCTCTGTGAATCATGTAAAATCACACTTATCGATTTGTGAAGTTTGTGCAGACCTCATGTAATTCTGATGTATCAAACTCGGCTTCAAACTGAATCAAGGACCAGTGATGAATGTTAAAACCAGCCGTGAGAGTGTGCAGCTCTCTGATTGGTAGGAAAACATCCTAAAAATGACATGAAGCTTTTCAGGATTTTAAAGCTCAAATGCGCTGAAAACTGGATGGATGTTAAGTTTGTTTTTTCAGGACAGTGGCTCAGAAAAGCTGCTTTGCATCAACACAAAAGGAACAATAGAAAAAAATAAAGACATAATGTGGATTTTTGGAAATCCAGTAATGCACACTCAAGTAATTAAGTGTTTCCAGTGAAGTTGGACAGATTATAAAACAAGATGCACACTGCAGATGTTTCAGCTTTATTGAGGTTATGCATCGTCTGTTTATCCAACTACTGAACTGTGATTACATTCACACAGAGGGAAAGAAGAAAAAGTGTGTTTTTAAAATGTCATAATGTTCACTAACAGTGGAGCATTAACATTATTCTTCCACACTGAAGCGCTTCATCATTTATTAAAAAAAAAAAAAAAAAAAAAAAGAGGAGCTGCAGCGTGTTCAGCTCAGCCTACGTCCTGATCATACCAAACAGGGAGCGGATCCAGATCCAGAGCACACACTGAACTTGCTGCAGTATCAGTTTCAATAACATTCATTAACAGTAAGGTTTTTAAATGTCATTTACGTTTCACATCAGTGAAAACATGCAAAAATATTGAGTAAGATGAACACGTGTAAAGGTCATAGTCACACCTCTGCTTTGGTTTTATCATCACAACAGAAAAATAAAGTCCCAACACTTTTTCTGACTCAAATGATTTGATCACTTATCACTGTGTTCAGGTCACAGGAACAAAGAGTTGAACTGTTGGGAATGAGCAACAGTCTGAGGGTAAATCAGTGTCATTAATAAACTGAAGTTTTACTGTCGTTTTATGTTGAAATCCACGAAAAAACAACAACAAAGATTCACATTAATGAGTGGTTGAAGTTTAAGATCCATGTTGATGAGTCGACAACATGTTTGTTTATACGGGAAGTTGAGTTTTTTTCAGCCACTTAAAGCACCAGTCTTTATATGTTGGCACATATTTACTGGTTTAATGAGAAACAACATCATTCTGCAGAAAAAAGGCAAAGTTTTCTGAATTTAACATCTTTCATGACACTTATAACACATGTTGTGACTGGGGTGTTCATTTTCTTCTTGACTCAGATTTGCATGAAATAAATGACATGAAAAACTTAGTATTACACAATTAAAGTTTATTTTCCATATAAAATATTTTTACAATAAACATAATAATGCCATGTGTTTTCCAAATGTAAATCGTATGTACACAAACATTGTCATCATTTTCCAGCATTGATCAGTTTGACCTTTGAGAATCACACAGATGGGGGCAAAAACCGTTGCACTTGCTGGAAAGAAAGTGACAAATCATGTCACAATCTGCTCTAGAAAATGAGCTTTGACTCTGTACAGACAGTTTAGTGTGTGAAGATGTTTACTGATAAGGCTGACACCTCTTAGAGCACACACATAAACAAAATCATACATTGAATATCTAACAAAAAAAAGGTGCTCATGTTGATGTTCGGATGGTGCGGGGTTGAGAAAAAAAAAAGACCGACCACAGCTGCACCTTTCAGGCTCAGTCACAGCTTAAATGTGAGACTGCTCAGCAGAAAAACAGGAGCTTAGTCAGTAGCAGAAGTGGAAGTAGCGTGACATTGATGTACTGCTGCAAAAAGCTTTAGGTGGGAGGCTGGAGTGGGTGGTTGGAGACACAAAGCATGTGACTGTGATGCCTAACCTCTGCTGTGTATTTTAGTTTGTCTTCATCCCCACAACACACACACACATCTCCATACACTCTCATTTTGCTTTGCCTAATGATTGCAGAGGTTTTATGTTTTGTTTTTCCAAGGTTGTGAATTTTTCTCTCTGCAGTACAGAGGTCGGTGTAGAGTATTGTTACCAGGTGCACAAAGCACTTTAACACCAGACACTGTGATTTGCCATGTTGTTAGCTTTAAGCTGCTAAAACACTGAGTTAAAGGGGAAACTCAAGCTATTTAGTTTCATCAAGTGTGAGGATGCACAACAAGAAATTATCAGCACAGGTAAAGAAACCCTCACTTTTTTTTTTTTTTTGGATAGGTTAAACCACAAAACAAAGAATCCTACATTTCCCACGATGCAACTAAAAGCATTCAATTAAACCCCTCAGTACAAAACACCATGGTCACAGTGTGTAAGGTGTGTTTTTTCTGTTATAAACTGATATAGTACTGCAAAAAATGCTGGACCCTGCATCTCCCATGATGCATCTGACTGTAGCATCTAAAAACAGAACTGTTTTTGTTGACTCACTCATGATCCGACTGTGATGACACCGACAGTTTCCACTAAAAATGAGTCTCGTATTTTAAAAATATTGACTTTTATGTGAAAGATAATTAATATTATTATTGAAAAAACACTCTTTAATGTCATGACAAAACCATGAAAATATGAATCAGCCTTTAAGACAAGATCAAGTAAAAACACTGACAGATGTTCCTGCTCCTCTAAGGATGAACCAACAAACACATGGGACTTTTCCTCCATAAATCACCTTTGTATGGAAGATAAGATACAATTTAGATATACATATCATGGTCCCCAGTGGATAATCCATTATGATTCTAATGACCCCATCAATTAACACTAATGTGTGAGACAGACTGGAAAGACAAGTGACAGAAGCCCTGTTTGTTTGTTTCTGGACCAGCACCAGAAAATCTTCGACAAGTTTTGGTGGTGATGACATGGTAACTAGTGGTGTTGGTCTTAGCCACACAAGGAAATTTAATTCTCTTCCTGGGAAACTGGGACCAGAGTCATTTCCTACTAAAATAACCAATGCTTTCCGATAAAGGGCTTCAGCCTTGATGTAAGTCCTCCTCCTCAGGAAGCACGTATTTACATCTGCATCTAACAAACACAGTGGGAATAACCCATCTGATGCACTAGATGAGATAAATGTAGCTGTGTCGCCATGACAGAGCATCCCCACAGATAAAGATGAGTTCTCAGGAATTATGCATCATTTTATCAAATAAAGTCAAATGTGGGGCAAGTTCCCTCACTCTGAGATGAGTTAACACTGAAATTATCTCGGTTTAGCCAAACGGGTACTTAATGTTAAAGTTAATGTTTAATGTTAAATTATCTACAATCTCACGTCCTGTTTCAAATTAAAAGTCTACCAGGAACATGCCAGCCGATGGGAGACTTTTATTTTGATGCAGGAAGTCTAATTTCATTATTAATTGATTAATTTAGCAAAGAGATGATCAGTGAATGAAAACACTGTCCTTGAACTGGTTGAATTAGTGCTTTGGAAACACACACAAGAATTTAAATGAAGAGTTTTGAGTTGGGAGTAAATCAGGAAACTAAAATATGAGGAAAGAGCAGAGAGAAAAACATAAACCTGGATGAATCTGCAAACAGAGGCCGATTTCTGAGACTCTCTGTTAAATCCACATGCACAGAACAGCAAAGCAAAAAAACACACAAGTCCAAGTGTGTAATATTGGTAAACAAGAAAACAAAAGACGACGGGTAAAAATAGTCAGTGAATGGATTCTTACAGGCCTGTCTGTCACAGTGATGGATTAACACAGAAGAAGAATCTGTCTTCTTTTTTTTCATCATGAGGGATTACGACATGTGGGAAGCACTAAACACAGGCAGAGGGTGAAATGATGCAGCGCTCACTGAGGATGGTGTGATTTTTATTTTAAATGTTTGTTGTTGTTGTTGTTTTTAACCTTTCACAAGAATCAAGGCCACATTTTCCAGTTTGTGATGGAGGAACGTTAAAAATAAAAATACAAAATAATCTGCAGATACGATTGATTTTTCTGATTCTACTTATGTATTTAACATAAATGAATAAATGAAAGGGGTTAATGAAGAAAACTGAGCTTTGTAAGGTCCTTTTAGCTGTTTTTTCTCTACATGTAAAGAAATACCCAAAGTCTTATTTGGCTTTAATTTAATGCACGATTCCTTTTTTATTATTTTCATTCATATTTTCCACATTTTGTTGAGCAGAATTGTCTGTTTTGTGTTTTGTGCATGCATGTTGTGTTGTGTTCAAACTGCTGTTTGATGCTAGCCTGTTAGCATCTTGTCATTAACTTAAAAGAGTGACTCAGGTAAAAGAGGAGGTAGCCATCTTGTTCTCATCTCAATTCCTACAGTAACACCTGTTTTAGGATTAGACACCTGCAGGTGGTAGATCTACGTGTTAGCCTGGTATCTCAGTAAAGCTACCGTTATCCTGCCGACCGCCTTTGATCATCATGAACTCAATAATCATGAATCAATACCCTGCCTGGTTCAGTTTTTTCGTACCTGCCTCCGGTGCAGCAGCTCACTCCCACTCACTCTCGACAGTCCCTCACTCACATCTCTGTGAATCAGTGATACAGTAAATCGCTTTTCTCACAAAACACACCTCAGGTGCTTGAATGAGAAGCAGCCTCTCCCGCCGCTGCCGCCGCCGCCACTACTGCTGTGCTGTCAGACGTTTGGTCCTTTGCTGTAGTGTTCCCTGAGGTTGTAGGTCTGATAACACATGGAAATATCACACACCCCAGGAAGCCCGGGGTTGCCTCGTTTACCAGGATCTCCCGGGGGTCCTGGTTTTCCTGGTATTCCCTGATTACCTGGGTGTCCGATTCCGTCGAAGCCGCGGGGGCCTTGTATTCCTGCAGTGGGGAGGGACAACAAAATGAAAGCTGTTGCATTTATGGAAATAAAGATTTGATTCACAGTTCACTGTTTCTGCTGAGTCATGAATCATGTCTGCTCTTTCTATATGCGACAGGTTAACAGGCCTCCACACTGCTCTCACTCTGCAGCGTCCCCTCTCCTCACCTCTCCCTCACCCCTCCTTCCAAGCTGTCACTAAAAGTGCTCATTGAAAATTAAGTGCAGACAGGAGATCCGCCCACACGTGTATTAAAAATGTAACATTACAAACAGGCCAGATGCTTTTTTGTTAAGAGTGCACTCATGCACAGACCTGAGAGCTCAGATGTCAGAGCGCCGCGGTCGCTAAAAGAGCTGCAGCTCAAACACAAAGTGGTTTAATGGATGAGGACATTTCAGAAAACACACTGTTACATACCTGGCTGTCCAGGTGGTCCCGGAGGCCCACGGTACCCTTCTCCTTTGCCGCCTTTGAGACCTCTTGGTCCCATGTCACCTGGGGACACAATGTGTCAGCTTTTAAAAAACTGCAATTAGAGTGTCGGTAAATGAGCTGTCGGCTCCGAGCTGCAGGAGTTCATTTCTGAATATTTCATTACAACCTGAATGTTACATATCAAATTATCTACAGAACCATTAGACATGAACATTATTGCACAAACAGTTGATATGCAGGTGGAGCAACAGGACAACAGACCTGTCTGCATGCTAGCGTTCGCTAGTCCGGCTAAAAAATTTGGTCTGTAACAAAGTCGGTGGGATTCTGTCTCTGGTTACCATGGATACCTGTACAAAAGTGTGTCGGCTAAAAGGGCCTCTAATGGATTCTCTAAAAATGAATGTGCACAGAGTTGAGTTTTAGTAATGTGCAGGAAAAAATGTCTGAGCATGAGGACGCTAAAGACGTAGCATGTGGCACATACATTACTTCTATGGGTACAGCCACGTTCCTGCAACATGACAGTCAGAGAACGCGTAGTGATGTTTTCTATATGGACATTCAATGATCTGTTTTTCAATCTAAAGTGGTAGAGAGCAGCCTAAAAGGAGAGACGAGCTGCGTCCATGCACTCAGGTTGAAATCTGTTGACAACATCACTGTCAGCTCCCAGAATAACAAAAACAATCATGTTGAGGTTGGTGCAGGTAGATTCACATCAACAAAACCTAAACTGTAAAATGGCTCCTGCAGTGATCTGATGATGCACTTGCATAATCTTTGGACAGACAAATTACTAAGAATAAAAGGAAGAACTGATGAAATCAAAACAAGACTGTTCCACACACTGGTGGTGGAGGACACACACACACACACACACACACACACACACACACACACACACACAGCTGATCTTCCTGTGTAAAACCTGCAGACTTGACACCTCAGGTTGTGCAAAAACAAAACCACAAGAGACAATGACAGCGCCAATGTCGTCCAACTAGGCCACAAGAATGAGCCAAGTTCCTGTGCGTGAAGGTCAAGTAATGTATATACAGATAGTTCCTCAGTTCCCTGCACTGACTGTGACCTAACAAGTGGAGATAGTGCTCAGGAGTGGAGTGCTACAGTTTGGCATCTTTCACAGCTGATTAGCCGCTCCTCGTCTTGAAGTGGTGATAAATCAAAGACAGCTCATTGAGATGCGTTTGGTATTTGTTGTCTTTTGCTCTGCTGATTTTCACTGATGTTCACTTGTTTAATGATCTTGTTTTATGGGGTACAGTGAACATCAACACATCCAATTTGTTAGTCGTTGACACTGTTTTGATTTTAATCGCTGATGAAAGCAACAGTAAATTTTGTCCTCGCTCTTGTTCGTGACGTCGTCTTGTTATTTATCGGCTTGTTTTCATCGGGGCAAAGAGAGAGGTTTTTGTCGCTGCAGTTTCAGGCTGCGGATCAGACACCATCTACAAAACAGGGAGCGCTGCCAACAGATGATATAAATCCATCCTGAAGAGCTGCAGAGGAACAAATTCATACATCATTATGGGTCACGTCACCTTTGGGGCCGGAGCGGCCCTGCATCCCCGGTGGTCCTGGATAACCAGGAGCACCGCTCCTGCCTGGGTACCCCGGTGTTCCCATGGATCCTTTGGGTCCCGGTACTCCTGGCTCGCCTGGGGGTCCCTTCACACTGTGGCAGGGTTCACACCTAGCTGGGGGGGCCAGGGTCTGCAGCAGTGCTGGGAGTTGGTCTGCAGGGTAGAGCCAGAAAGTGCAGAGTTAAAGATCCTCACAGAGCCTCCTGATTAACAGTTTGACCATAGGATCCTCGCTTCTGTTTAATGTTTAAAGTCAGGATTGTGTGAAACATGAAGGATTCCCCCTGTGAACAGCTGCTACAGAGGAAGTCTTTCCTCATAGCAGGATGAGCCAAAAAAAGAAAAAGAAGAAGTAGCTGTGGTTCATGTTGTAATGTAACTGTAAAGAAAAGAAAAAGACAAGCTGAAATGAGTGAGAAGAACCTAACTGGTTGATATGATGTGGTTTTTCCCGCAGCTCCATGTAGATGATGGATTATCTGGGTTATTTAATGCTGTGTCAGTGTTTCACAACATGTATTATGACTTACATTCAGCTGTTCAGACCCAGTTTGTTGCAATCAGTATGAAACTATGAGGAATATGTGATGCTTCATCTGTGACGACTGCTTCAGACTGGGTTTACAGACGCTGGCTGCCCCACCCCATCGCCCCCCCGTCTTTTCCTCTCCAGCTCGGAGCAGAGCGACATAAAAAACAAACAGATACTTACTACGCAGAACATCAGTGCAGAGCTTCAGAAGATGTTCGTCTGACGGAGGTTTGCCCTGCAACACACAATTACCCTTTTTTACTCGAATCCTCAGTGGGACCCAGAGATCAGGCTGCAGCTGTGATTGAGTATGCCTGCAGATTTATAGGATCTCAATGCTGCACACTTTGTCTTCACATGGCCCACACACACTGACAGCAGCACCACCATTACTCCTGAACATTACCCCCCCCACCCACCCATCCCCCGAGTCCAGACAGGAAATCACTGGCTACATTCTTCAGCCCGTTTATTTGTCTCTCTCTTTTCTTCGTTTATATGTGAGGAACAGGAAGAGGAGGGTCACTCACCGGTTTCCCTGGATATCCTGGCTGGCCTGGTTGTCCCGGCAACCCATCCTGGCCAGGAAACCCCCTGGGACCAACAGCACCCATGTGGCCCATGTCGCCCTTCTTTCCCTCCGGTCCCCTGAGGCCGTCGTCACCTGTCACACCTTTCTGAAGACGGAGAGAAGATTGTCATGTTAGAGGAGGAAAAAGGTGAAACTGGCTCCTGTTTCTTTTTTTTTTTTGTCTTTTTTTGCAGTAACTGACCAAATAATGTCGTCGTCTCATACATAAAGATCAGTCGACTGTTGGCTGAGCTCCGTCCCACTCCACAGAGATGCTCAGTATTAAAAGAGTTTTCTTTTTCATCAGCATCTCCAACAGGAGCTAACATCTAAAGACTGTGTTTGCTGCTCTAACATACACTGCAATCATTAGCATATCTTGCTAACTAGCTAACTACTACTATCTCTGTGGAGCAGGTCATTAACTGGAAGCCTGTCCTGGCGTCTCTCCAAGCTTCAGCTTCACCCACAGCAGCTCCGTCCTGCTCTTTATAGGTCTGGGGGAGAATTTACAGCCCCAGCAGCCGGAGCCAAGATCGGATCAAACACATGAGTTAGCTCTCATCCTAACTCGGAGCCTTTTGCTCCTGTGATGTTAAAAGTGAAAACAGACCAGATGAAAATACGAGTAAGAATATGAACTATAAAAGACGATGTTAGCAGCGTTAGCCTCTGTATCAAGTGTATTTTTCTGTGTTTCTCATTTGTATACGAGTCAGATGGAAATACTAGAAGTCAGAGAGACATGGAGCATTTTTTCAACCAGCTCATGGACCTACATCAGATTGATTAGCTGATCGCTGAGCTGCCATTGTCAGCTTCAGATTATAAAACAGTTTTCACAATCAGCAGGCTCTGGTTGGAGAAGTCAAAGAACCAGCGTCTGTTCTGCAGCAGACAGGAGACCTGACAGGTGCAACAACCTAGCAAACTGTTAATTATGGCAATTTAACTCATGCACAGTGTTTTTTGTTTCTTTGGCACCTTCACTGGGTTTTATTGGTGATCTAAAAGCTTCGGCGTTGACTCGTGTTAAACGATTTCCTCCAAAACGGTACAGCAGCCGAGGGAGGTGACATCTCTATAAATTGTGATTCTGCAGACAGTACAGTAAAGTGTTTGATATTTAAGATGTGTGCGCCTTTAGAAAGGAGGTGCTTTTGTGATGTATATTTTTGCCCAGGGGGCCAGATCTCCGCAGGCCTGGAGGTATTGGCTCTGTAAGTCTTCTATAGCAGCCACGAAAGGCTTGACAGGGCTTCTCACTGCGGCGCAGAATAAGACAGAATGGATTATATCTAATACCGCAAAGTCTAATTCGACAAACCTCTCCTTTCCTTCCCTTGGGTCCCACTTCGCCCTGATGGAAGAAAGAAAAGAGAGCAAGAAGGGTGGGGAGGAAAGAGAAGAGGGGAGAAATAGAGAGAGACAGTTAGAAACTTCTGCTTACATATCAAAGGCTGAGACAGTATGTCAGAGGAGCTGCGCTCACTGCTCTGCATTGCTGATGCAGAACTGCTCTCTTTCCTGTCTGAACCGGTGGCTTACAAAACATTTTAGATTGGTTATTGTAATGCATTCTCTAAGGCTTTTTCCCCTCTCTCGGCTACTTGTTATAATGGGATGAAAAATGCATCTGCAGAACTGTTACTCCTTAAAAAACACCATCCATCGGTAACACCATTTTTGTCAGGTTTTTTTTTTTTTGTAGAATTAAACACTAGGATTTATATCTGAGGATATCTTGGTGTGTCTCTTCTTTCCATATGTCTCTCTTTCCTTTGTGAACTAGAGACTGATTTATGCAACTGAAGTATCTTGATCTGCTTTATCAGTGGAAGCAGCAGAATATCACATCAGAGCACACATGAACACACAGCTCCTTCCTGTCCTGCAAGCAGTCGCACAAAAGTAAGTCCTCAAAGCGACAGGTTGTTATTTGTGGCGAATTGAACTTCAAAAACATGCTGGCAACATCTACCACCGCTCAGATACTTAAAATGCATCAAGACGTCCAACTAGACTTGGACCAATTAGGGCTCAGGGAGTCCAAATTCTCCACAGCAGAACTTTACAGAGTTATAGAGAGCAGCAGGAATGAGGCCTATAACCCAGAAATTAGTTTTAGCATTCTAGCACTTCATTAGCATTTTCCTCCAGCTGCCTTGTCTCCAACGTCAGTGGGTTTTTGGGTAGATGCCTGAAAAATAAGCCGCAACCTCACGGGCTCAGAAATGAAAGAATAGCCAGCAGCTGCAGTTCCTCTCCTGACCACTAGAGTGAGTCTCAGTCAATCTCCATTGACTCCCATGTTAAAGGGGAACTATGCAATGGTCGCCATCACAATTACTGAGAAGCTGATTGATTAAGGTACAAATCTTGCACAGTTCCTCTTTAAGATGTCCTTTAACTTTACAGCAGGTTCAATCTCCACAGCACTGTCATCATCGTGTTTTATTCTGCAACACAAAAACACTCCACACCTACAGCACTTTACAGGAACTGGAATCAGTGCATGAAATTACTTCACACGGGAAGTAAATACACTGTCATGTGTGGTGAGAAACATGAGTTATATGTCTTTGTTAAACACGTCCCACAGTGGTTTTACACGTAGTCATAGATGTAGACGTTACAAATGGAGAACGGCATGTTTACACCGGAGTAATGTGGGAATGACGAGGCATTCATTTCCCCTCTTGGTGCAATGATTAACTGTTTTCAGAAGAAATGATGGCCTAAACCTAAACCTAATCCTGACTTTAACCACAACCACAGCTGTTACATCACAACTCGTGAATTCATTTCCTCAACAGCAGCAGTTGGGAACTGGATGTTTCAGCTCAGATCGTCAATCATTTGATTTTTTGGACAAGAAAGCGTCTTTTAATTTTAATCACTTCATCCACATCGACCACATTTCCTTCCTTTCTTTCCACTCCGTCTTCAGATTGCGTTGCCTTCACAGTATCGCCAGACATCAGCTGCTGTACTTCCCCAGTTATCGTGTATTTTGGCATCATTTTTATTTACGGCCACCGTCAATCAACTCATCAAAGTTGTGCAACCCCCCACACACACGCACACACACCCCAAATTTTGGCTGTTATTGTGCACAACAGTTTCATTTTTACTCAGCTCCATCTCCATGCCACATTAGTGAGAAGACTAGTGGTGCTCCCTCCTCTCTCTCCTCCTGATCTGCAGCAACTGAGTCCTATTTATTTTACCCAGCAGAATTAGGAAGTCTGTCAGAAGACAAGGATCTGTCATATTCATTTCAGCGGTGACACACTTGTGATTCACTGCTGATGCTTTTAGCCTTGAGGGTGTGTCACATGGAAGTCGGGCCACTTCTCGACTCACTGGAATTACAGAGTGCGAATATTAAGCTGAGAGAAACAATTGCTGTATCTGTCTCAAGTGTCACACACAGGACTTCACAATCCTGTTTCCACATGATGCAATACACACACCTTTGACTGGATCATCGTAAAATCCATATGTACCAATCAATGACTCTGTAATTGACATTTCAGTCGATTCTTAAACGCTCCTCATTTGCTATTGTTCCTATTAAATCGTGTCAATGAAACCTGCAAATCTATATCATTAATTTGTTTATTACCAATTATTGATAATGATACTGACGCTGATAATCCCAGGATGGATAAACATGTTGAATCAATCATGCTGCTCTGCTGCTTTCACCTTCTTTCTCCTATTTTATCTTGTTGCCAAGATCAAATCATTTCTCGCTGCCAAGAATCAGAAAAAAAAAAAGATCCTTTCTGATTCTTGCAATTTCATCTTTACAGCATCAGCATATATATTTCCTCTCCGGAGAGCGGAGCATATACAACTCTGACCTTTGCCTTCTTCTGCTGACAATTTTATAATTACTTATTCTTTTGAAGCGTCCATGTTCTCTTGAAACTCACAGGAATAATAATAATATTTTTTTACTCTCATTTCAGAAGTAGCACATCTGGAGACCATCTCCTCTTACCCACTTCCTCTTCATCTTCTTCTTATTCTGTCCATTCTTTCCTCATTAAATGAACAGTTACCCTACATTACATAGGGTAACAAGCTATTTTGGACTGTCAGTCGATAAAACATTAATTGCAATTAATGTTTCTTTATGCAAATGTAACTATATTATACATTATACATTATTATTTCTCTCATAATTGTTTCACATAAAAGTCAGACATGCACATAGAACTGTGCATTTCCTGTCCCTGGATATTTTCCTACATTGTTTGTACATGTAAAAACCACCTACATTGTTGTTATCAACATAGTATTATTGCTAACCATGGCTATAAAGTTTGCACTTTTTTTTTTAAACATTATAAATTGTTTGCGTTGATATCAGGTGCAAGTATGAAAGCGTTACATTTTCATTATCCGATTTCCAGTGTAAATTAGCTTAGGTTATTAGAGACAGTATCTGGTAGCTAACAGGCTAACTAGCAGGAGCTAGTCTGCAATAGAAGACCTTCATTGCAGTAGACACTCTGGCATGCTAGCTTAGCCTCTGTTCATGTCATTACCAATACCTGCTGTCATAGTCACAAAAGTTAGCTTGTTAGCTCAGTCAGTAATAGTGCAGTAGAGTTTTGACACAGTTTTTTCTAATGAAGCCACCTCAAATGTCATTAGCAATGCCTGCTCACAAGAGTTAGCTTGTTAGCTCAGTCGCTAATGGTGCAGTAGTTTTGACACACTTTCTAGCTTAGCCACCATTAACGTCATTAGCAGCTGCTGCTATCGTAGTCACTAGTGCTAGCTTGTTAGCTCAGTCGCTAATGGGACAGTAGTTCTGACACAGTTTCTAGCTTTGCCACCATTAATGTCGTTAGCAATGCCTGCAGTTGTAGGCACAAGTGTTAACTTGTTAGCTCAGTTGCTAATGGGTCAGTAGTTTTAGGTTTATTCAGGTGTTTAACAGCTGTTGTGGAGCAGTGGCTAATGCGACACATTTAGCGATGGCCTCTGTCCGTTAAAGATGTGCTCTGCACTGTGCCTCTGTAATCTCTCAGTGACATGGTGCTGCTGTATCTGCTGCTGTGCTTCTGAGCCTCTTCCTGCCTTTCACTGTATCAGATTTGTGTGGCTGCTCGGGCGGCCATGAAGTTGCCAATCCGTGAGTCTGTGAAGTGACCATTGATTTTTAGTTAAATGTCTGTAATTCAGCCCGAGTGTCTTCATTGTGTCCTCTCTGCTGTTGCCAAGAATCTTGAGCTGTGACGCTCTGATCTCCATCTGGTTCTGAGGCTGAGCACTGAAACTCAGAGTGGGTGGAGGTTGTTTTTTTTTTTTTTTTTACACCACGAGGGGCCCTGAGCCTCCGGAGCAGCTCCCCTAAACAGATTAGCTCGGCTAAGTCACTTAGCCTCGCTCAGAGTCCCTGCTGAAAGTTGACTTTTTGAGACTACATTTTATTTGATTTTATGATTTTATAGTACTGTCTAGAGCCTCCGTGTGATTTATTCTCTCATTTTTATTTTGTCTCTTCTCATTTAATCTGTTTCCTCTTTTATTTTATCCTGTGCTGCACTCCTGTTCTCTTGCACTGCTTTCTATTTAGTCTTTTATTGCATTTTTATGTGTTTTTATATGCTGTCTGAATTTAATCTTGTAAAGCACCTTGTAAAGTCACTTTCAGAGTGGTGTTATATTAGTAGAGTTAATTACGATATTTATTTTGTGATAAGGTTTTTTATGGTTACTTGCATTAGAAGATTTCTCTGATTAACTGCAGAGAGAAATTATGAATCAGCTGACATGAGTTATATACAGTTATACTTATGGATACACCCTCCCTCTCTTTATACTAGAGCTGACGTTAATTCAAAACCTGTATTCTCGTCTATATCCTATTAATAATCGTAGCTCTGCCCCTGTGCTAACGTAACCTAACTACAGAGCTCTCACCCCAAATTAGCTCCTCATAAATGAGGACTGGCCGAGACACACTTCCTCATTCTCGTGCCCTTGTGGGGACACACACACACACACACACACACACACTCAAACCCCAGTGTCAGTGCTGCAGCTTTGGAAACGTAAGCTCTGCTGCCACTCAGTGGAGACACAGTGACACTGCACTCACCGGTACACCGGGGGTCCCTGGCTCTCCATCTCTGCCTCGCTCCCCCTGCAAAGGCCAAAGACATAATACATCATGATTAGCTGACGGTCTGATTGAGTGTGTTTACATAGGTGCTGGCACAGCTTCATGTGTGTGTGGACTGGTTTTTCTGTATTTGTGGGAAAAAGTCAGAGCTCACTATACTTGTGGGGACCACATGCAGGTTTAAATGGCTGGTAATGGTGAAGACTGGTGTGTGTGTGTGTGTGTGTGTGTGTGTGTGGTTATAGGTGTGGGAAAGCATCAAGTCAAGGATGGGTCCTCACAAATGCAGACAGATGTGTGTGTGTCTGTGTGTGTGTGCAACATCACTGTGTCAATGTAGATAAGTGTGTGTGCTAGTGTGTGCTGATCCATGCCTTCATTCAGTGTGTGTGTGTGTGTGTGTGTGTGAAAGCAGAGAAAAGGTCATGATTACCACTAGCAGCCAATAAGAGAAACCCAGGGAGAGAGGGAAAAGGAATTGGCGAACAGTGACCTTTAACAAACCTGACTTTTTATCTCATGTGTGGTTTCCAACTGCATCCTGCAGCTCTGTAAGACACTGCTCGTGTCTCTCTCTCTGCCTCCTCTGGGCCTTCACACTGTTTTCCATTAGTGCGAGTGTGTGCGAGTGTGTGTGTGTATGAGCCAGCAAGCGGCTGATTCAGAGCATTCATCATCACACGCCTTGATTGTTCACTTTGTGACTGACGCTGTGTTCACAATGGTGGAAGTCGAGCGGCTGATGTAAATCAGTGTAACACAACACGGTTAGACTCAGCAGCCAAAGAAATAACAATAGTAATAATAAAAAAGAGACAATATTGCTGAATCAATTCGCTGACACTGATGAGCCAGGTGCCTGTTGTAAAAATGCATCTCTCTCTCTCTCTCCTGTAACAAATGACTCTCTTTCTTGACTTCTTGACTTCCACTGCACATTCCTGTACTTCCCAGGTCTGAATGGGGCAGCTATATATGCACCTACAGCACAGCAGTGACTGTAATCTCTTGGTTCGCACACAAGACGGATCACACTTGAGAATTTTTATTCCAAGTGAAAAAGTGGAGCCGGATCTGCAGCATCCAGCTCTTGTCAGAGTAACGGAGCAGTTGTTGACTGAATTAGACGTCCTGAATTAGTCAGCTACTCGGCTCAGCTCTGTTTCCTGCACTGGTGGTTGTTTGTCAGCCACAAGTCACATTTTGGCTCAGTGTCATTTGCAGCTCAGTCCAGTCAGAATAACTTAGGACAAACACAAAATTGTATCACGCAAACTGATATTTCACTATTTCTGCCCTCTGTTAGCATCAAATCAGAAAGCAGTGCATGCTGGTAATCATCACAGAGCACTGGATGAAAAGCAGCAGATGAGATGAAGTGAGAATAAGGGATTCATTGAATTAATCACATATAGTTGTTCAGTAATTACTTTTTAAATTAATAATTAACCATCTTTAATTTGTAGTGGGACAGAGTCGACCTGTGGGCTGTTCTCAGGGATCAGCTGGTCACTGTCTTCTCTCACCGCGAACTCAGGTTTATTAAAAGTCGTGTCGAACTTTGATCCTTTAAAGTACGAGCCGAGTTGGTTCGATCCTATATGCAAAAATCTCATCAGCACAATAAGCATATCAGATCAGAGTGTCAGAGTATCTCCTGACAAAATGCATCTGTGGCGGCTTGTTATGGTCATGTCACCATGGTAACCATAATGAACCGTCACGGCTTGGTTTAGGTTTAGGAAAAGATCATGATCTGTCATATTCATCCATCCGACACACACCTCCTTCCTCCTGAAGTAGAATCTACGTCACATCACTCACTCGCGTCTTTATCGCTGTGGCCACTAGGTGTCGCCTGGCAACAAATCCAACTATGGGTCATAATAACCAAGCTAATAAACAATAAGCTAATAATACTATTTGTCCACATTTCATGTTCTTTGAGTTAAAATGGAGTTGATAAAATGTTAGTAAAATAATTATATTCAAGAATCAGTATCTGTTCCAATATCAAACACCCAGCCTTAGATGACTTGTCCTGGTACAGAGAAATGAAAGAAAAGTAGATTACCTGGTCTCCTTTGGAGCCTCTCTCTCCTCTCTCCCCCTAAAAACACAACACTGAACATTAAATCGTGTCCAAGTCGGAGCTCGTCTTCACACTGACAGTCAAACATCCAAATAAACGTTGTTTGGAGGAATTAATGCAAGCACAAAAAAACAAAAGCGTCCTGTTGACAGTATAGTGTATGGAAAACAAAGCGCAGTGCGTTAAACAGACAGATCAGGATTAGGATTGTTTGTAGTGTATTTGTGTGCCTGCGTGTGCTTGCTTTTGAAGTGTGAAGGACAACCTTCAGCGTCATTAAAATTAATCATGTCATCTAAGCTAAAAATGAATAATGCATTAACAAGTATGTATAAAGTTAAGCTGTCAACATTTCCACAGTACAACATGTAAATCATGTAAGCTCCTGACAAGTGAGGCTATAAATCATTCATAAAGTGGCGCCTGTGCAGCCAAATATAGACTTCGTTTTGTGAAAACAAAATGATGCAACTCATTTATTTCACTCGCTGTTATCAGCATTTGTTCCTTAAAGGCTTCCTTACCATGTGACCTTTGAACCCTGGAAGTCCCATGCCGCCTGGCAGCCCAGGAAAACCTGGCTCCCCTGTTGAGCCCTGGAAAGGTGAAAGGTTATTGATCTTTGGGAATCAATGCATGGAAAAAAACAGAGGTTTTAAAGTAAAGCCTGGCCTCCACCAATTATTTCTCACTGGATAGAAAAACGTATGTACCCATCATGTCTTTGTCTGGAATCCACACAGGCAGCATCTTCATTTCGCAGATAAAAAAGAGCGCCAAGATGAAATATTTAAAAGGTGGTCAAAAATAAAACCTCGAGCAGTTTTCAGGTGTGTGTGTGTGTGTGGGTGTGTGTGTGTGTGACTAGCAATTCAATCCCCTGCAATAACTCCCCACTGCTGCTGCTGCTGCTGCAGTAAAAATGAAAAATGTTCTTAGCCAGTAATCAAGGATGAATAAATATGGATTATAAAGACGCTGGAGTGAAAAACTTTTCAAGCACTCCATCAAACCATCACTTCCCCTCCCAAAAAAAAAACAGTTCAGTGCCATCAGCTTTTGAAGGACGGCGCAGCCACATAACCAAGGTTACCTATAATTAAGTAGCACGGTGGAGACAACTCAGAGTCTTTTTAACATCACAATGGTTGACATTTACGGGCGTAATTGCTCAGAAACACGGCGCTTAACAAACAAGTGGCATTAAAAGTGTAGCTGTCAGTCATCAGGAGGATACACACTGCAAAAACACAAGTGTCTGGCTCTGAAAGGAGACAGAGAGCGAGGTTGGTTTTAGGAAAGAGAAAAAGGCAAAAAGCTGTCACCCTGATCTCATCCTGATCCCTCGGGGGGAATTAGTGGTGCCCTCACTAATCCCACCACCATGCTGAATTCTCTCAAAACACACACTTTCATATGGGCGTCACTGCAGACTCGCTAGCACCTGGGAATACATGTGCAAATAGCTTACATGCTATTGACAAGAGACGGCTGCTGGGGGAGAACCTCAATCACAGCAGAGTCATGTGACCTCTGTGTTAACCCTCTTTGATTTTCAGACTAAATGTTCACTGCGTCCAAAAAGTACCTGTAGCCATAGATCTATATACGTGCTAGCTGGTTAGCATGCTAACTTCAGTAGAAGAAAAAAAGTGATGTAAAACCAATGAGATAAAGGAATGATGCTTGATTCACGACTAGACTGGAACGCAAACCGCTGCTAATGCTAATGTTAGCTACGTAGCAATAGCAAAACTTGTAAATATATGAACAGCCTCGTCATCTATGTCATACACTGCAGCTGCTGCTGCAGAGAAGTTACAGGCTAAATGAATATTAAAGCAGAGGAGGAAACGTTTACAGTTTCTTTGCTGCATTAGATTTTTTAAATATTCATTGAATTCTTAAATGTAAGTGTTGTTTTTATTATGTTAGAGTATTTCATGTAGCCTAATGATTTTAACTGCCAATGTAACATTAACTTTATACAGTGTTTATGTAGTGTTGTACCCTCTAAAAGCTTAAAATCTGGCCTCTTTTTTTTTTTTTTTTTACCTAATCTTCACTAGAAAACTGACATGCCGCTGTGACGAAGTGAGTATTATGGGCTGCTCTCTGTAACACACCATGAAGAGGCCCTGTGGGGAAACATATTGGTTAAATAAATAGCAGATGAACGTTGAATATGATCACATCCTCTGAGCAACAACTGATTCTTTGTCATCCGTGTATGAATAAATATCAGACTGTCAGTGTTGGCAACTGCTCCTCGTGTCATGATTTTTTTTTAAGACATATGAGGAAGTTATTTTGACTCTTAAGTCCTTTTTTTTACTGTTGTTTTACTTTGGCATTCACTTGAAAATCTGACACCAGTGGCTCCAGGTATGGTGTAAATCTCTGTAAATATCTGTCAGAATAAATAAGGTGAGGAGAAAGAAAGGAGAAAGGTGAGGTGAAGGAGAGGGAGGTGAAGGTGAAGGCAACTCTCACCTTCTGGCCTGGTGGACCCACAGACCCAGCAGCTCCTGGATCTCCACACCTCCCCTGAATAAAACACAGACAGCACATTAGTCTGGAAGCACCTGTTGACAACAACATGCACTCCTGAGTCGATCTCGTCTGAAAAAACACACACACACACACACACGTCTCAGGGCTAAATTTACCTATCACAGAGAGCAGCACACAGGTCGTCGAGGCCAAATCTGAGTGCAGCTCCTATTTTGCATTCATATGGCTGCAGCACGCCGTGCAACAAAGGAGGTGGAGTGAAGAGGAATATAAATCACAGTATGTGATGATTAATCATTATCCTCTCAGCCAGTCACATTATTGGTCTCTCCTCCTGTTAAACTGCCCTATCACAGGAGCACATCACAACAATGGCTTCAGGAGCAGCGGTGCCATATTTTCATTTTTATCATGCAAGTTGATAAGACTTTTGTCGGGCTACAACAGAATTAGTGCAGCATAAAGTGCACATCCCTTTAAGTATCATCAACATGTTAAGTAAATGCACAAGTTAAGAGCTTCTCTCTATTATATAATGTAGATATATGTGGATTTTCCTTATGACTCACCAGTGTGTTGGCAGGAGCTGATTATATCTCCTTGTGTGTGCAGTATAATAAGTTATACTTTATAAGCTCCATATACTGTATATCTTTAATGCAATATACAAATAGGAGCTGTCAGATAAATGTTGAGCAGACAGTACAAACTATATTTACCACTGAAACAGCATAAAGCTTAAAGTGCAGGATCTGCAGGATCTGAGGAGCTGAAGTTACAACTAACACTAGATAATTAGATATTGACACTGGTTAGTTTAGTGATTAGCATCTTTACTTCTTCTTCACATCTTGTGTGTTTTCAAGAGAAGTTACATCGACTAATTTTAAGCTGATTAAATCAACAACTCGTCAACTTGGACTCTGCTGAACAGGAAGTGTGTGTCAGCATCGAGCATCCTGGGTAAAAACTATACACAGTCAAATATTCAGATCACCCCTGATGACGGCGTCAGCAGCGGCTTGTTCACATTTTAACAACCATTACAATCTTGTTTTTCCAGCATTGGTCGCTCCCTTTGTAGCAGTGTCTGTGGCTCTGCAGTGAGACTGACTGGAGGTCTGCGTGTGAGTTGTGTAAATGTCGACAGTCGACTTGTGTAAACAAGGTGTCGAGTCCATTCACACACATGCACACAGGCTCAGAGGTTTGTGTGGTTTGTTCTGCAGCAGCTTGACATTTGTTGATAATTTTTCACAATCTCATCGAGTGTGTGTGTGTGTGTGTGTGTGTGTGTGTGAGACAGCATTGTGTTGTTTTTGTTGTGTGTTTTCATCTGCAATTAGCTGCAGATGGAACTCGCAGCCTTCAGGCGTCTGTGGGAATTTAATCAGCCGACAGGGAAGTTTCCCTACAGGTGTAACCCCCCCCAAAAAAAAATCAGGTGTGGAAACAACAGACTGGTGAAAATCACCCATGAGTCTTTAGCTCGGTGCAAAACTGCTTGACTTGGCATTTTACAAAGAACAATTTTACATTTAAAATTTCAATTAAATTCATTCAAAATTCAATGAATGAATGAACAGACGACTCAGGTTTGTTGTTGTTTGTTTACTGACTGATAGAATCAACCTAAATCATTTCTAACAACCGCGCTGCGAAGGCACAAGCACTAACGTCTCACAGACCGTTTTCACCTTCAGATGCATGAAACCCTGATCTTCTCTGCTGCTGCTGCTGCTGCCTCTCCCTCCGTCTCTCTGCTGAGCTGAGTATACAGACTCCAAAGGGACAGGAAATGTGCATTTCAAGGTCAGGGGAGTATGAATCTGTCCTAGTGCCCCCTTGTGCTCGTCTTTGGGAGCGGAGCAGAGCAGAGCAGCAGCAGCAGCCTGTAAGGGCCACTCCACTTATTTTAACACATAAAGGTCACTTTAATGTCATTTCTTTGGTGTTAAAGTCAGAACATCACAGTCTCTGGTGCGTTCATTACCACCGGTTCTGCAGGAGTGCAGTGACCAATCAATGGAGCAGCTCTTCAATCTGTAACAAACCCTCCGCTCATTATGAATATTATACAAACTCACTTTGCATAAACAGAGTCAAACCTAAACTACTGTAACTGTGACAGAGAGATGCACATGCTGAGTGGCATTCATAAATACCTACAGTTTGACTCCAAAAACATGTTGAATTCCCTCCCAGAATGCACTTCTCTCCATGGGAACATGGGCGGGGTACAACATCATAACAGGCTGAAAATAGCTGAGCGGCCGGGGGAGAAGCAGCAGGCCATTAGCATAATAACTAATTATAACGTTCAACGCACAGACCTTGGGACCATCTTGGCCGATCTCTCCGGGTGGCCCTTGGGGCCCCTGGATTCCCTGGACAGAGAGAGATATTGAAGGGAGAGAGGGCGGGACGAGAGAGGAAGGGAATGAGAGAGAGAGAGAGAATGAGATGAAAGAGACAGACACAGCGCTGTGGGCTGAATGTGACAGAGTGCATGACGGCTTGGTCAGGAGGCACCGAGGGAGAAATGAGATGGCTCAGGTCCACACACGCACCCTCCACCTACACACACACACACACACAGTCTCATGCATGTCCACATTTGCACACTTGCAAACACACACACACACACATACACAGTGTGTTTGCATATTCAACAAAGCATTCTGCTGCTATATCAAGAGCCAGGCTTGAAGCGTGTGTTAGTCACTCTCATCTGCCCACATGCTTTCACCACAGAAAGAAAACACACACAAATAAATAAATGCAGCAGCACAGTTAATGTCAGCTCTCTGTCAATAAAAAAACCTGGAGCATAAAAGCTGAATTCAATCCTGTGTGTGCATTTGTTGATTCAGCTTCTAGAAAGCAGGTTCTTATACGATGACAAGTCCATCCCAATTCCACAGTGTGTACGACCATAAATATTTGTGAGTGAGCACAAAGGTGGAAGATGATATTAGGAGAAAAGCACTGAAACACAGTGAGGAGATAAAAGACAAAGTACTGCTGGCATGTTTTGACATTCTGTCTTCATCATGGAACAGCATGAGACCAGAGAGGGACGAGCACACACTTCACCTGTGAACCCCAGGTGAAGCCGAGCCTGTCGAGCCTGTCGTCGACGGTGTGAGATTTTCAAAATAAAATGGCTGCTGCTCAGTTTAGAGAAACAGCAGGCGGCTTCATTTTGAGACAGATTTCACAGGAGTCTCAGGTTGTTTTATTTGCCTTTCCAAGTTTGTGCCACTAACATGGATCTGTTATCTGTGACTGTAACTTCAACCTGATGATCCATCGATGTGGCAGACACTTCTTCATTTTTAGATAATTAAACAATTCAAAGATTAAAATGTCACATGTGATCAGAGTGGGTTCAGTCAATGAATACTTCCATCTATATTTATTACCACACGATTGTACATGGTTGCCTAGATACAAAGGGTGGCTCACACTACCTCCTCCTCCTGACTGTGTGTGTGTGTGTGTGTGTGTGTGTGTGTGTCACATAAGTCAGAGGCCCACTGCAGGCATAACGTCACAGCAGTTCTCCTTTCTACTGCCAAGAATAGAAAGAGGAGGATGAAGACCAAAGACTAACAGAAGAAGAAGTAGCGGGTGGATGTGTGAACCTGATGCAGTCTGAGAAAAACACATTTCAGATGCAGTACAAGTTTAACTGCATGTGTCGGATCAGGATACTGATAAGATACTCAACATTTATATGTTGATCTGTGACCGTGCACTGGTTAATGAACACAGGTTTACACAATGCACACTGATGCATTCACTGATCAGACTCCTCACTCTGTATCTGCACTTCCTCCTCTGAACCACCAGAGGGCGGCAGAGCTGTGACCACAGTGACCAGTCCTCTCCATCCTCAACCTGGCCCTGTGTCATCTCATTAACCAGAGGGTGTTTGTGGGGGGTGCCCTCTCTGTGTGAGGACAACCCTCCCACACACACACTCAGCCATCTTTGTCTGAAAGCTAATGACCAATCAGCACCTTAATGTCACTGCTAAATAAATCAAATGGGCTCATATGGAGGCAAATGAATGATGTCATTAGGAGCTCAGTCACAGACAGAGCCTGTTAATCTGCAGGTAAAGTACAGAAGGAACTTTTTTCACTTCATTTTTTCCCCTCAGTGCTTCATCTCCTGTCAGAGAGGCTGCAGACAGATTTGTTATCTCCATGTTTCCAGCCACCAGTCGCTTCTTTTCACCTGCCAGCAGCAGCAGAGAGCGAAGGCCTGAGTCTACATTTGTAGGACGTCTTAGCATGTTCAAGCACAAAACTGTTTGGAGCTACTTAAAAACACACTCGACTGTGAAGCAAAAGGTGCATCATCATAAACTTTCCTGATGAATTTGATTTTTAACTCATTGAATTCTGCAGACACAGCACTGGCCAACAAATCTCACACCGCACACCTTTGCACACCTGCCCTGTTGCTGCATGACATCTGCTTTCTCATCCAGAGCGGCGGCTAACATCATCTGTTATATCATCTGTAGCGTCCCTTCTCTAACCCAATCTAATATACAATCCTCAGCTGGCTTTACTACCTGCAAATACTGCGGGAATCAAACCCCCCGTCTCTAAAGTGGAGCTCGATGTTCCCGTCCTGATTCATGCTTCACTGGCTCGAGAAATAAGTTTAATCTTCTGGTCTTTACAATCCACACCAATGTGCTGCCTGATGGTTCACATAGAAAAACTAAAAGAAGCATTCAACAAAGTCACGTTCAGGTTGTGTATGTGCAGCCATGAAGGTCACTGAGGGACAGTTAATGGAGAAAACACCACATGTCTTTATACTGCAGCCAAACATGTGGAAGGTCATCACTTCAGCGTCTCACAGCGAGGTCAGAGAGCGTTACCTTTATTCCAGGTGTTCCCTGAGGCCCAGGTGACCCCGCCTCTCCCTGAGAAACAAAGAAAAGAAAAACAAAAAGGATGAAGGTTTGATTCCTGGTCACCAACATCACTGACAAGTTTCTCTCAGGTCAGATTTTACCGGCGGTCCCGTTGGCCCCACTTCACCTGGCGGCCCCTGGACACCCTGAGGAGACACAGAGACAGGAGGACAGGAGGACAGGATGAGGTAATGTTGTGTTTCAGATGAGTGTGTATTAAGAACCAGAGGATTCTCCCTGGACTCTGAACGTCCTCTGAGCTCCACAGTCTTAAAGACATCCTGCTAACTGCTAACTGGTTTCACAGCCCACAACTTTTAATGTTCTGGTTCCATCTCACTTCATCACTCGTTTCCAGCTGCAGCATCCAGATGTCTTCAGCTCAGACAAAGTGGGCAGTTCAGGTCATTTTCACACTTTTCCACCAAGTAAAAACGCTCCATAGAAACACAGTCAGTACAGATACTTAAACAACATGCTTCTAACCCTCTGATGTAGATGTGAAAGTGAATGTGAATGTGAATGGGTGGGGTGGTTACATTATGCAGCATCTTGTCAGGCCGTGCTGTATCTGTCAGCTGTGAGCTGGTGATTTATGAGTGGTTAAAGGCTTCGGCTCTGTTGAAGCATCAACTCTCCACCTGTTATGCAAACACAAATGGATCATAGAGGAGGATCAAAGTGCTTTAGATTCAGACGACGTGAACCTGCACTGATGATTCCTCTGCAGATAAGTGTGTATGTGTGTGTGTGATAAAGTAAACTTGTAAAGTGTAATCCCGGGGGTTTAGAGTAAATCTGATGGATCTGGATATCAGCAGGTGTCTGACATGGTGGCTTTACTTTGGTAACAACACTGAGGCTGTTCAGCATCAGAAAAGAATCCGATGAGCTTCCTTTGATTTAGTCGATGTCATATTTCAGTGTCAGATAAAAAAAAACAAAAAAACAAATACGTTAGAATTCAATTAAAATGATTCGTCACACGACCGAGGAGGGAAGATGAAAGATGAGATGCATCCAGGAGCAGCGATGAGGGCGAGGACACATATTTAAACGAGGGAAAAATTCACAAACACATTAAGAGAAGAAGCGGGTCCTGCATCGTGACATCCGTCTTACTCATCCATCTCTCAGCAGAGGATGGATGAAGATACGTGATCCGTCTTCAGCAGATCCTGGTTATCGACACGTTGTCATACCTTCAGTCTGAAGGCAGGAGGGTGGGATGACAGATGGAGATGGAGGAGGAGGAGGAGGTAGAACAGAGCTGATGATGTTTTCGAGGACAGTTTGAGGAGCATAACTGATGTTGTTGTTGTTTATAGAAATGCTGTATATGTGCTCTGATGTTGCAGCATCATTAAACAGACACAGATTTTATCGGTGCATGTGAAATATTTTTCCGCTGCACAAAGTCGAACTTTTGGCTGAAAGGAAAATATTCCTGTTTGTATCTGTTCAGTTCTCTGAGACGAGCTCGCACGTCGTGTCCTCATGTACATGAGTCTGCGTTTCCTCAGATCTGTGTGGTGGAGGTGGAGAGGGCAGATTTAACAAGAAACACTGAGTCACAACGTTCACAGGACAAGTCCAGGAACCAGCTCTACTGAAACTACAGGTCTCTGGTGAAGTGACTTTGGTGTTGTCTGCATAGTTTGGGCTCCACCTGATGGAGGCTTCATGGACGAGAAAAAGACAGATTCGTCTACAGGAGGCTTTAGAAGGTTGGGCTTCTGAAGGGTTGGACACAGCTCATGTGTTCATTCAAGTGTCCACAGTCCAGACAGTGGACACTGGACATTGGATGGATGGATGGATGGAGGGATGGACGGACGGATGGACGGATGCAGAGAAACTGCACAGACCTGTACCTGTCTGAGCTCCTCTGGAGAGACTTCTGGTTCTGGTTTCAAATGTGGGACAAACCTTCACAAAGAAAAACATGCCAAGTGTGAAGAAAGGACGAAGAACTGAAAAGACTTGGCACCAACTCCTCTGACTGCAGATACTCTCAGAGGTGTGGTTGGACATTAACTCAGCTCAGCTCAGCTCGGCACTGGTACTCGCTGCTGTTGTTACATGCGAGCATTGTTTACTTGTTTGTGTGATAATCAAACACCCTCATGGAGACGGACGGGTTTTTACGTCGCCTCAGTTACAAGGCAATTTACAACTGAACAGGGACAATGCAGCACAGTAAAAACTGTTTACCATAATAAAAGCTGCATTTATAGTTTGTGCCTTCGGCTTGATTGAGACAGGACGCTTTTGTTCTGCAGCTGAGATGTTATATTGTATGAAGTGTATGTGTGGCTGTGTGGTGGTGGGGTGTGACAGTGATGGGTTTACCAGGCTGACTGTAGCAGACATAGGATGTTAAAGTGTATAAAGACATAAACACAACACAGCATTCAGCAGCAGCAGTGATGCTTTTAGCTCAGGGACTGTTTACAGTAAAAATAAACCTGGTTTTGTTCCAGTCTGCAGTCTCTCTGTCTGATTGAAAAGGTTATTTAACCTACAGGAAACTGAAGCGCTCATGTAGAGGCCATTATCTTGTCAAAGACTATTTATATCTCATCTATTTCTGTGCCCACAGAGCTGCTCCAAACACATTACAGTTACACTCGTGTGTCTGGTTGAACATTTTCATGACGACAACGACGACAACGGCTCTGCACTGAAGTCTCTACTTATGAAAGGAAAAGGTGTTTGACTTCCGATGCAGCGATGTAAAGAACATTTCAAACCGAGCTTAAAAGTCGATTGTGCTTCTGTGAAAGTGGAGAATTCGACGAGACAGGTTTTGAAGACGTCTCAACTTTTTCTGTCTGACATGGGACGTGTTCAGAAACCCATTAGATCCTATCAGTGCCTCTTTGCATGTTACTCAGAGCTGCTCAGCCCTCTACCTCTCTCTGCATGACTGGTAAAGTGCCCGCAGATTTCAGACTCCATAACTCATGTGATGTGATGGTGGAGGAGTGACCTTCTTCTAACGTGTCATGACCTTTAACCTTCAGGACAAAAGGATATATCAACAGGATCATCAATTATAAAACATGTAAGAAATAAAGTAGAAGAGTGTAACAGTGTGTGTGTGTGTGTGTGTGTGTTTGCAGTGAGTTTTACTAGCACACAACAGTGTGTAAAAGCAGCAATGAATCGCAGCTCTCATGTTTGTTCCCTGATCATTTACAGAGCCTCTTATTAGAGACCCGTCGCCTGCTGGATGAGTTTGTCTGCAGCTCTGACAATCAAATCAAGTCAGTCAGGATCCAATAATCTGTATTGATACACATGATTATTACAGAGCTCTAATGTCCAGTAACTGAACTCATGTTTTACAACCCACTTCCTGCAGCCTGTGATAGAAACAATTAGGAGTCAACTCACCGCTGCACCTGGAGCTCCAGCAGGTCCTGGGTCTCCTTTCCGTCCCTGAGAAACAACAGACGTGTCAGAGTTTCATCACACAGCTGTTTGTTTATGAATAAGTCCCATACAGCAGGTTTGCATTAGCTGTATCTTCATGCTTTGGGCACACAGTGAAGTCAGGGAACTTCATTATGTAGGACTTTGATCCTTTTATTACTTTATCTCTTCATTTTTACCATTTCAATTCATTTTCCTTTTTAAGATCCTTCCTTTTACTTCTTTTATTACAGCTCCTCTATTTTAGATTTTTATTTATCTTATCACTCTGTCGTTATCTTTAATTTCCAGTCTCCAGTGTTTCCTCAGTTCCTGTTTTATTTTCTTATCTCTGTTTTTATTTATTACTTTATTGGTGTTGCATTGTTTGTGGGAAAAGTCTGACTTATTGATTAATTGATTGAACCCTGTGAAGTGATGCACTGCCTCTGGCTCTGTGACTGATGCCGTGCGATAAACCGATCTGGATTTAAACATTATATTTGACCCAGTCTGTCGATGTCAATGGTTACGTGTGGATTTGGCTCATTGGGAGTCGGTCTTTGGTCTCTGCTGCAGCACTGACGCACACACAGCTCGTGGTGGGGAGCGTCCTGTGGTCGGAGATCTCACAGTGAAGCCGCGACTTGTTAAAACGCAGAAATGAAAAAAATGGCAACAAACAAACACATTTGAAGCCACAACACAACATGCAAATAAAGTTACAACCCTCCACAGGGACCTCTGTATAGTGTTTAACTGTTGTTTGTTGAGTGTATTACAACATATGTGGTGTGTGTGTGTGTGTGTGTGTGTGTGTGAGCTGGTTCCAGTTTGGACCAGTGTGACTGCAGCACTGGCAGGAAGTGTGTGAAACGAGCTGCTGTTGCAGATTCACAAATTCAAATTCATTTATTGGTTCATTTACAAGAAGAAGTTGGTTAGTTTCAGTGCGACAGAGAGATGAAGACTTGACATGTGGCAACAGACTGGACTGAACACACAACAGGTAACGACGCTGAGTGTCGTGTCGTGCAAGAGGAGGCGTCAGGTGATGATACGATAACATTAAACATGTCACACACTTCATGCTACCGCTGAAGGTCGTGAAGCTGCTGTCCGACACTACAGGTGTGAACTCGGTCCAACACGACGACGGACACGTCGTCTCGTTCAGCTCGAGGCTTTGTTGGGTCTAAATGAAGCAGGAAGTGGCCTGTCGACGCATCTCGTCGTCACTGAGGCTCCACCTCTAAACCAGCATTTAACGCTTTAATCTGCACAAAGTCACACAGCGACCAGCATAAACCTATAAACCTCTTTTGTCCAACGTTTTAAAGTCATGGTGCTCATCCCCTTCACCTGCTCTGGTCTCTGGTTGTAACACTAGTGCTGTTCCACCTCAGCACTTTACCTCAGTGTGAGCTCTCCTCAGGCTTCAGAGGTTTCCAGGTCTCACTGACATGGTCGTGTATTTTAGGTGCAGAGCTGTGCTTGTTGGCAGCAGAGGGAACTGAATTAGCTCTCTACTGCATGTGTTTTCTTTTGAAGTGTCTCACCACACTACGCACATAAACCCGTAAGAGCAGCAGACCTCATAATTACACAGCCGAGACGCCCACCACAGCCCAATAAATGACAAGATGACATAAATTCTCTGGACGCCCCGAGAACAAGAGAAAATACACACAGAGCTCTGACACCGCGTCCTTTTCATGTGTAAAGACTAATCTGCCACTTCAGCACCAGACACAGATTGTCACAGGCCGACGGATCTGAGAGAAGAGTCAACAAAAGATAAAGAGATCAACTGAGAGGATCACAAGTGGGATGTCGACAGGACAAATGGGAAACTGACAGCAGCTTCAACAACTGGTCATTGAGTTAAGAGAAGAACAGAGATACAAGCAGCTGAAGTGTGTTTGCTCTGCAGGATCACTGTTGACCTGCAGCTCCTCTAGTGAAGGTGGTTTTAGACACCTGATAAGGATTTCTCCTGGTCTCCACTGAGTGAGGTCTTTTTTTTTTTTTTAATCTTGTGGGTCCAACCAACAGGGTGGAGACCCCAGAGAAAACCCAAGAACATGCTGCAGGGATTAAACATCCCATCTGGTCCTACAGGGAACATCTTGAGATCCTCCAAACTGGACTCTGTGGCTTGTGACATGTTTCTTGTCCACCAACAACAGGGACCACAACCATAAAGTGACTTGATGATGTGACAATGGGACACTCACAGACTTCATGTGAACGAGCATCAGTCATATAGAGTCTATGGTCTGTAAGAGACCATGATCATGTTTCCTCTGCAGGTGTATGAACTGCTGTCAGGAATCATCTTAGTGTCTTCACACTGGAGCCAGGCTCGTTGGCTGGTGATTAAAGGACGGAGATGTTAATGGCTGCATGTCGGTTATTAATTGCCACAGTTATGGTCGTTTATCTCGGCCTCTGCTAATTGGCCCCGCCCCCTTTCAGCAGTAATAATCCACTGGCAGCAGAGTGTCTGCAGTAATCAGGAGCCTCCAACAGTCCTGTGGTTTCCACCATCTCCTCATCTGTCCCTGTTAATGACGTGTTGAAGGTCTGAGCTTCATCTGCACCTTCATCACTATCACAGTCCAGAAATACTGAAGCCTTTCTGTTCTGACTTAACCAGCTGTTGGCCAGATGTGAGCTGAATCTACAGATGCTGCAGCAGCAGCACCAACCAACAAACAAACAGGCGTTTCTCCTCCACAACAACGTCAGGGAACATTGAACGTCTTAATGAGTGACTGGAAACAGTCTGACATAAACTGAACACAGTAGGAGGAGCTGATTGTTACGATGAGGGTGATGTTGGGGTCAAAAGGTCACAGCTTTGTCTCTGACTGCAGGCTGATGAAGGAAGTAGCTTTAGTGGATTATTAGATTTAAATTTGTGAACACTTCTTATGTTGGATGTGACTTTTCTTTCTTTTCTCTTTACAACTCAAGATACCATCAGTGTATCAGATGCACTATAGTGTGTATGTATCTACATATATATGGCTCATTAGAGTGCTCATATAAAATGTGTTGGCTGCACTTATCTGAAGTTTTGTAGGTAAACGGTTTAGTTTTTCTCTTAATATTTGTTCAGGGACATTTACCTTAGAGCGCTCTGAGTATAAATCCACCTCAGGTGAGCTGAGACTGTCACAGGCCTGAGCTCTGACAGAGTCTCACTTCAGCTCTAAAACCACTTCACCATATCTGGAGCTCTGCAGGCTTCACCAGAGGAAACTGTCGGACAGTTATCTGCTCTTTGACTGCACTGGGATTTTTTAAAAAGCAACAACTATAAACCTAAACTATACGGCAAACTGATTTTCTGATGTGATTGACTGAACTTGATCAGCGTGAAGTCGTCCACTGCTCGTGTGACTCATGTTTCCAGTTTAGTTTTGCAACATTAAAGACAACTCATTATTTCTAACTGGTCCATCCAGGAGCCAGGAATAAAGTCAGGCTCTTTAAATTTGGTGTTTGAGATGCTGGAATCAGACAGCTGGAAATGGAGCAGATGTTATTTTGCACCTGAAATACAGAGAAAGTAAAAGTGAGAGTCTTTTAAGTGACTACTGGGAAACGACAGAAGGTCAAACTGAGCAAAATGTTGGAAAGACTCGAAGCTCAAAGGTCCGTTTGTCAATAATTTGGAGCTTTCGACTGAATCATGAGGTCGATCCGACAGCTTCAGTCAGAAGCTCCGCTCACTGACCTTTTCACAAAGCCTCTGGGGCAGCGACTGTGAGTCAGTCCTCAGTCCTGTCTGTGGGAGCTCTGGGAGCTTAATGACGCATGCATGAGTTTACATATATGTACATGTACAATGGAAAGAGACGTGAACTGAAACAGAAAACAAATGCATTCCTTAACGTGAGAGAAGTTTCAGGCGTCTGGAGAGAGAGAGTTAAAAAAACCCCTCAGTGTTAATTACAGATGTCAGAGTTGTGAACATCGCCTGAAATTATATCAGCCCCCATCCAACCAACACCCAACAGTTAGAGTAAAGCAGCATTTAAAAAAACAAAAGAAGAAGAAGCAGATGTGATCTGTGCAGAACTAAATCGGCTTCAGTGTGGTCACCGCCCGAGGAGACGACTGTAAAGTATTTCTGCCTCTTCATCCATGACAGCTACACTGAATGTTAATGAGGCCTGAACTTAGATATACTGCAGAAGGCCTCAGGCTGCCACAGCAGTCTTTAATCACACACACACACAGAAAAGCACTGTCTTTCAGCAACATACATTAACTTTGAAGCGCGTATGGATTTGATGTTTCACACTTGACTGAACCAAGTTAGAAATTATCAACTTTATGGTTTTTTGGTATCTGTCGCTCTCTTATTATCAGAGAGCAAGAGTGTGTGCGTGTGCGCGCGGGAGTATCACTATCAATTATGCCTTGTTCTTCATTTTTGCCAGTATTTCCTTCATATACAATATGCGAAAGGTTATATTTGATTATTTCACACAAATGCATCAATTTCACATACTTTCTTTGATTTCGAGGTGTGCACATTCTCCCGTCAAGTTCACTTTTTATAAATCCCAAATGTTGCTTACAAGTGGCGTATGCCTTCTTTTGTGCGTGAGGCGCCAGGTGCCTGGTGCTTCCTGTTTCCAGGCTGAGCTGAGCTAACAGGCTAACTGATGGTAGCATTAATGAGTGGTATCAATGTGTAAAATAATGAAAACAGACCTTAGAGTTGGTGTTTGTATCATTCTGAAGTAACTGAGCTGTTTAGTGTTTACCTCCACCCTCCTCCCCTCCCACCACCACAGCTCCACACATGGGCACCAACTGTGTGCTCCTATGCACCAACCACCACCAACACCACCCTCCACTTGGTGTAAAACACTTCCAGATTGTCGAAGGGGAAAGTCGTTTATTATGATAACAGGAAGAGTCCTAAATTACTGAGCAGTGTGGCTGTGAGTCAAACCGGTCGTGGAGGAGACTTAAAATAGCATCACCCGCTCGTAGCTGGTGGGCGGGTGGGGTCGCCTGTCCGCCTGCTGCTGCTGCTGCTGCAGATGTTAGCATGCACCCTTTCATTTAGCCACTTGTTCTTTTCATGTCACCGCAGCAGGACGTCGCACGGACTCTACACACAGCGCTCGTCCTCGGCTGCTGCTTCTTCAGTGGTGTTAATTTCATTAAGTGACAGAAGAGGAGAGTGTTTCCAGATTTACAGTGTAACACGTGTGTTAAAGTGTCAGATGATCAGGATGTTGTTCTGCTTTCACACAGCTTCAGTTTCACAGCTATAAAATCCTTTAGTGTAGCTGCAGGAAAAGCTTTGAAGGCGACAAGACGGCTCTGTGATTAAATGTTGGTGATTAAGACCAGAACAACTGTAGATTCATGCAGATATGTCAAACAGTAAAAAGTCTAAGTTTTACAGACCCACGCTGATGTTCTGTAATTAAGTAGTAAGACGTAAGTAAAGGCTGACAGCATGTTATTTCAGTGAGGTCATCTTCAGGGACCTTCCAGGTCTGATTCCTTACAAATTCAAGGACCTAACGTGTTTCATTCTGAGTTACAGAGCGAGGTTAATGACTGTGACACCACTAAGACTAATATCAGGCTTTACAGACACTCATAGACCAGAGATAAAAAGAGGAGTGAATGTGTGAACACGTTCAGCTGCTGCAGTGATGGTCCACTGTGAGGTCTCAACCACCGCAAAGCTATTATTTCTATTTTTTTCAAGGATATGAAGGAAAATTTTCTGCACTCGTCTGTTTCAGGATCAGAGAATAAACAACTGACCTGTGGTCCTGGTGGGCCCACCACTCCACCGGTGCCTGGAAGTCCTGGCTCCCCCTGGTCGGACGACAAACACAGTGTGAGATGATCACATGATCTGTGCAGAACCAGAACAAGTAGAACTAGAACCATCACTAGAATTAAACCTTCTTTACTTCACAGTTAACTACGTTTGGTGGATGATGGAGACACATGGAAGTGGATCTTACCACTGATCCGGACTCTCCTGGAGGACCTGGTTCTCCTCTCTCACCTGGGAGACCCTGCAGAAAAACAGTTTATTATCATTGGGCCATAACTTTTAATCTAAATAAAGTACACTTACCTACTGCACATTTACATTTCACCAGCCAAACATATCAAGATACATACATCTGTGTTTCTTCATCTGTGTTTGAATTTAAGATGATAATATTTACAGCAATCTCACCTTGGGTCCTGGTGGTCCTGGTTCTCCTGGTTCACCTGGGTCTCCTCTGTCTCCCTGAGTGACATCAGTAGAATCAGGAAACTGTCAGTCACTGGAGCAGAGTAGAAAACATCACTGATGCACATGATGCTGCTGTAAGGACTCACCTGGTTACCTTGTAGACCAGGCTCCCCTCTCAGTCCTGCAGGGCCAACGTCCCCCTGCACAGAGGAGACCGAGCTCATGAATCCAGGCAGAAAAACTGCTCAAAGACGTTTCACTGTATCCATGTTGTTGTTGTTTTTGTTTTTTTTTACCTTCATCCCAGGTGATCCAGGAGGACCAGGTTCTCCAGGGCTCCCGTCTTTCCCCTGAGGACAGAGACGACTTCCACTGAGTCCATGGTGTGTTTTAAAGACTCACTGACACAGTATGAAGAGATGAAGGAGGCAGAAGGAGGTGATGATGATGAGCACTTACAGGCTTACCGTCAGGTCCTGGTGGCCCCTCCCTGCCCTTCTCCCCCCGGAAACCCTGCAGTGTTTTTGAAATAAAACAACTTAAATATAACACTTTGCTGGATCCAGCTCACGGTGAAGCTCTGTGACTCTCCCCTGCTGGATAAACAAACACCTTTTAACTGTTACTCATTAAAACATGAGTCACTAGGACGAGGAGCCGTTAAAGGTCATTAGTAAAGGGCAGGACAAATGTATAGTTTGGTTAAATTGCACCGACTCCACATCAAATAACCCAAAACTATCAGTTCTCTACTTTCCAATTTGCATGTTGTGGTCTCCCCTCCCTCCCTGCACTGCGCTCCAGGGTCATTAATAGTGTGTGCGTGTGTGTGTGTGTATGTGTTGGTGTGTGGTGCATAAAAAAACAACCAGTGTCTGTAATAATCCAGTATAATTAGATCTCATATATACAGCAGAGCAAGAGCCGAGTCGTGCATCTTGTCCTGTGAGACTTATAGGATGAAGTAAAGTGTGTGTGTGTGTGTGTGAGTTGTCACCATGCGTCCTGGTGGGCCACGCTGTCCTGGTGGTCCGACGACACAGTTGCAGTCTTCCTCCTCCTCTTCTCCTCGGTGGCTGTTCGATTCAGAGGACACTGAGGAAACACACAAACACTTGAAACACCAACACTTTTTAATCATTTTTAGAAGAAAAACATCAGAAATTTAAAAAAAAAAGAAAGGTGAGAAAAGAGGAAGCAGCTTCACTCACCCTCTCATCGTCCTGTATGTGCACCATGAGAAAAGAGAAGGGACAGAGCAGAGGAACAGTTAGTATCATCACATCATATCACAGAGCTATAACCTGACTCTGTGTGTGTGTGTGGACGGAGGCCGAGGACAGTGAACGCCTCACCACAGAGTAGATCTCGCAGGCTGTTTCCCTCTCGCTCTGATGAGGATCACAGTAGAGACGCAGCTTCTGCAGCTCCACCTGCAGCAGACGAACAGAGACGAACATCAGGATTTATAATAAAAACAATGTGTTGTCAGAGAGCAACATCAACACAGAGCAGAATATCTGTATTTTTAGCCTATAACCGGTTTTAATCAATTCACTGTCGTAGATTTCTTTTATTATAAACTCCTTCCTGTCTGTGACTGTACAGCAGCTCAGAGATTAAAGTGGCTTTAATCACTTCGTGCACCGAAGCACCAAGTGATTAAAGCCACATGAACTCCAGTTTCATTTAAATCCACTCGTGCGTCCTGATAACCAGGTGCTGTAAAATATCATACTGTCATTGGAATTATGTTTAAAGATAAATAAATGAAAAAATGGAAATGTTTAATTGGAGGACAGTTTCCACTGTTTTCTGTCCAAATGTCAACAACATCTGACAATAATCTTTATAGTTTCCTCTCTGAGCTTTGATTTGACACTCACAGCCTTTACAGCCTGTTTAAATGAACTCCAGCTGATCTCACCTGTGGCTCTGAAAAACTCAGTTCACTCAGGCGTTTGTGTTTCATACTCACGGGCACAGTGACATCCGTCCCTCTCCTCTTCGCCACCTGCGTCTCTCCATTGATATAAATGGGCTCCACCGGCTCCAGCGCGATTTCCCGGATCACTTGATCGTCTAGGAAACCGGTGACCTGGCTCGGCCTCACCAGGAGTTTGAGCTGATGCCATTTTCCGTCGTACAGAGTCTAAGAGACGACGGCACACAAACATGGTTATCTCCAAACACAAAGATGCTGCTGCTGTAAAAACTTAAGAGTGTGTTCATTCATGAGCCTGAAACACGTCTTTGTCCGAGCACAAGTTGGACGTGAAGACGATCATTAACCTGTCACATCCTCTCCTGCTCAGCCTCCCGTTTCTGTTGGCAGCCGTTCCTATGTGTGTATCATCTGATCTAATTTCATGAGGCCAAAAATGTGTTCCCCTCACTGCTCTGTAAATAGTAGTGACCAGCGAGGCTTCCTCTTTTCCATCACAGTTTTTTTTTTTCCTCGAGGCTCAAACGCTGCAGCGGCGACAGACAGGAACAGAGCAGCTATTGTTTCCCGGGGGACCGAGCCACAGCCGTCATTTCCAAAATGACAAATCACAGGCTGCTGCCTCGCGCCACTTCAAAACCAAAAGCAAATCAAACATGTGCAAACTGAAATTGAACATAATTACAGCCCTTCTCCCTGCTACAGTCTAGGTGTGTGTGTTCGGACGGAGGAGGGTGGAGGGTGGGTGCCTTTTGGAAAAAACACACCCCGGTGAGCCCAACAGGATGTATTATTATTACCTACTGCTGCCATGGAAACAGAGCCATGCTCTCCAAGAACTACACATCCGCACGCTACTTTCCACAGCGGTTTTTAAGAGCAGGAAAAGGTTTTCTTCACGTCACATCTCCACGGCCTCGGCTGCATATTGAACTGAGCAGCGGACGATGTTTAAACGACCGCTCTCTTGGCAAGGAGCGACTCGTCCCTGTCAGATTCACTCACAGCAGCCGACACCACGGGGAAACCCCAGACCGAAGCAGACGCACTCACAGCACAATGCATTCTTTCAGCAGCAGCAGAGTCTGCTCTTCACAAACACCTACACTGATGAGATATTTGCGGTTTTCTTCCTCACACTGTGTCCCAGTGTTTCTCCTTCAACACCAACCTGGAAGCCATCGGAGAAGACGACTGTTTGCTCCATCTGTGTGAAGCTCGTGGTGCTGAACGACACGGTTTTGTCTTTCCCGCTCAGTGTCACTCCAACCTGGATCTCCAGATCTCTTGACAGCACCCTCCAGAGGTCAAAGGTCAGCCTGCTGGACGGCCCCTTCAGACGCAGAGTGGCTACAAACACATAAGACGGAGGGAGGCCTTCTGGAAAAATGTCCCTGGGAGAAGAACAGAGGACAATAACTTCATATTAACAATAATAAAGACTCACAGAGAAAGAAAGAGGAAGGTAACAGATACCTGGTGTTCTCTGTGATGTCAGTGGCGGCTGTGAGGGCGTACGCCACCTCAGACACCAGAGAACCACGGATCTTCCTGGTCTTCTTCTGGATGTTCATCCCCACCATCAGCTCGAAGCCCTTCTCATCACGAGATGCCACCGGGATTCGTGTCGGACACACGGACTCTAGAAAGAGACGGGGCATTTTTTATTCTAAAAGAATCATTTAATCTCTCATTTGTCAGCAACTCGAGGCAAATCAAGTTTTTATGTCTAATAGAAGCATCACATTGAGCCTAATGCACAAAAACAGGGCAACGTGTGTCTGTGTTTGTTGTTATTTTCAGTGCAGTTCATCTAAAATTAGTCAACGAGCAACACGTTAATTTAAAACATGAGACAAAAACTAGAGAGGTTATTACGTTTTTTTTTTAGGAGAAAATATGTTCTGGTGACCAGTGAGTCAGTTCAATAAAAGCTGGAAGTAAATAAACGCTCGTCAACATGTGAGTTTCCCTCCCTCGAGGTTTCATCTGAGTTCTCCAAGTGCAGCTGGGAACATGATCCAGGAAACATTAAGAGCCCGGAGGCAGGAAACTACAGGAATCTTGTTCTGACACTGTCAGTAAATGAGCAAATATTTACATGTTTACAGTGTCAGTTGATCAGTCAGTTTAGCTTCAGGTGCTGCTGTTGCTGTTGAAATGCTTTTTCCTCCCTCCTCAGTCCAGCCTGAGTCTTATCACATGCTCCAGCTGCGGTCTTATGATGAGCTTCCTCACCACTTATCTCTGCTCTAACCCGACCTGAGCCGTCCTCAGGCTCTGGTCAGAGTGGGAGCAGCTTCCTCTGAGAAAACAGCTGATATAAACAGGACGGAGGTGAAGCCTGCAGCTCTGACCTTCACACAGCTTCTGCTCCATGGAGTCTCTGATCCGGTCGATGGTGGTGTAGTCTTCGGCGTACAGGACGTAGGCGGACGACGGTTTATTGGCGATGGACACCAGCTCTGAGGTGGTGATCTCATCACCGACTCCGACTGCAAACACCGTAATCCCCTGAGCTCGAGCTTCCATGCTGGCGTCCACCTGAAAAGACACACACACACACACACACACAGGTTATCACTGGTGAAACTGAGCCTGCGCTTATTAGATTGACAGGAGAGGAGTTTTTAAACTTCTCACCACATCGTCCTGGGATTTGCCGTCAGTGACCACAACAGCGATGCGGTTCTTGACCTGGCTGACCCGCTGCGACGAGGGGAAGACGTGGTCCACAGCGAACTTGATGGCCCTCCCAGTCTGCACAACAGTGGATAAATGAAAAACACATTGTAAAGCATCACACACATGTGTGAACTGGTCTGTTCACCAGTTCTCAGCTGCTGACCGCTGCATCACAGACTACAAATTAAAATATACAAACACATAAAAAATCTTTTTAAAATCTTTTTCACAACTAAATACAGCAGAGAAATTGTTTACCAAAATATAATATGTATGATCCAAAGAGAAGGATGTTATTTTGGAGGATAAAGCAAACTCAGCAGGATGTCTGTGTGTTTATGGAGTGTTTGTGTGTCTGTGGTGTTGCTGTGTGGTCGTGTTGCACCTGTGGTGAGAAGCTACTGGCACTGGTGCACTGTGCTTAAGTGTGTTCTGCTTCTCCATAACTGCTCCGCTTTATTAGTCCCTTGTTTCTGGATGGAGCTCTGGAAGTGGTGAAGATGTTTACAGGACATTTTATAAGACATAAACTCCATTTTATTCCTCCACCACCACCACCACCCTGCACGCTGGTGTCCCAGTGAACCTGTGGGAAGCATCTGGGTCTTGAACCTTCAGGCATTTTCATCCATGATGAAGGAACATACTGAATATTCATACTTGAGCAAAAATAATTCAAATTGCATGCAGGTGGATGTGCACAGAGAAAACCTGCTGTCACACCGACCTGTGTGTTTCCTCCCATGTAGGTGATGCTCTGTATGGCCTGGATGAGATCTGCTCCGCCCTGATGTTTGCCCAGGGAGATCTCCAGACGAGGCGTGTCACTGTACTGGACAACGGCCACCTACAGCAAACACAGCAGGACAAAATGGAGGAAAATAAAATGTTTACACTGAAGCAGAAACTGCAGCAAATGTCAGAGAAAAAAGCTTCGATGATAATCAGGTGGTGGTAATCCTGTAAAATCAGATACTGTGGACATGGATGGAGATCTGCAGACTTCAGCAAATGTGATTTGAAATGGAAAGTACAACCTCAACACGAAGATAAACTGAAAAAAACACTTGTGTGCAGGAGTATTGTGTGCTCTGAGGTTCACGCTCACACAGTGGACAGTACCTGTGTGTAGTGGGAGCTGATGTCGAACTGACTGGTGATGTTGATGAGCCACTGTTTGGCCGTGTCGAAGTCAGAGAAGCCAACGCTCCACGAGCCGTCAACGATGTACACCAGGTCATTTACCGCTGTGCTGCAGCCTGCACACACACACACACAAACGTCACACTAAGTAAATGAATGTAATCTGATTTACGTGAACGTCACCCCCACCTGCCCGGACGTCCTCCTCCTCTGCAGCCTCCAGCGTCGTCAGCAGCAGCATCACACTCCACACGGACCAGAGCAACATGGCTGTGCAGGAGATCTGTCACCTCCGTCCAGTCCCACGCAGCTGAGACACAGAGCAAAGCCACATCAATTCACAGCACTCAGCCTGTCTGATAACTCATGAAGAAGAAGTGCAGGTAGATGTGAAAATACTGGACAGAGGTGGAAAAGCAAAGATCAGGATTAACTAAATGCATCAAAACTCACTGAGAGAAAGAGATTTTCAGGTAAAGAATCATCAACTCGTGTCACCTGATCTTAACCTGCCTGAGCTGAAGGTGGCAAAGAGGATCCGCAAATCATCTGGAGATTTATAAGGATCCAAGACTTCAGACTTCCACATAACATATTAAAAGGATCTACACAAATATCTCAACTAGTTCTGTCACTACTGATGTGAACCTTCTCACATTATCACTCGACAGACAGTGAACGTCTCCATAACAACAACTACAACAGTTCCTGCTGCTGTTAGCTCCACTGTGCACAGTCTAATATAAACTAATGTCCAAACTAACAGCTTGAGAATGAGATTTGACTGAACATCATCTCCCTCTGTTCTCCTCCCCCTCATTTCCATAAAACACTTTTGCGAGTTTTCATGTTGTTCCATGCGACATATGGTCTCGTAGTGTGTTTTCTGTGTAGCTCTGCCCCCGTGTTCATTTCGCAGCGCAAACACGGCTCCACCGACCACAAGGCCGGGCCGGAGAAAATAACAACGAGAGCCCTGTGCCGGGACGGGAAAACAGAAATATAAACATGGCAGAGAGGGCTGCAGTGTGCTGGCACCGGCTTTAAAGACAGGGGAGGATCAGTGAGCTGCACAGAGCTCAGCCACCACAACCATTATTTTATAAAAGCTGGCTCGCTACCATGGGATCATATTTTAACAATGTCCGTGCACTTGTGCCCGTAAAGGTTTTCACCCCAACACAACCAGGGACCAGTGTGACGCAAACAAACAAAGAGGAAAAAACCTGATCAATCAAACTGCTCACGTGCGTCGAGCTCATCCACAAACTCATTTAGTTACTGAATAAAAACATCACATTGTCTCGGTGCCCAGCCAGCATCCACATGTGCTGCACATCTGGATCAAATATGGGCATCATGGGGAACAGGTGACTATGTAAGACCTGACTGTGACTGTATGGGTGCCTGCTGAGGTCAAAAATTTTACAGGGGTGAGTTTATTCATGTGAATAAATCAGACACTTCCACTCAGCCTCGTATACAAACTGAGAGACTCTCACACATATCCAATATCTCCTCCTCGGCCTTTTATTGCCACGGTAACGCTCTGAGTAGCTGGCTCATGCTTTTATTCCTGGAAGACTAGATTAGTGCTGTAATGCACTGTTGTTGCTGGACTGACTGAGCAGGTGTTAAATAACCCGCAGCCAGGTGGTTCACTGGTTCCCAGTGAAGCAACGAAGTGATTTTTACAACACTTGTTAGTGTTTTTAAAGGCCTCACACTGTTTAAAGTGAGACTTTCATGTGTTTATTTTTATTATAATAAAGCCAGAGCATCAGATCTTCTGATTGGCTGTTAGCAGAGCTGCAGAGAGAAGGTAAAACTTTCATTTTATAGTTGCTATTCCCTCTTCACACCAATAAAAAACTCCATATATCCCCCTGTGTGTTGAAACAGCTTCTTATTTTACAGGCTTTTTTCCCCATTTTCTGCTTGTTGTCTTGAGTTGTATGAAATGTGTTTTAACGATAAACTTGACTTGATCCAACCTGACATATAAGTTACTGCAGCAGAGCTCTCAGTCTGGACTGCTGGACCCTCGGCAGCAGCAAACAGCTCGGAGCAGTGGAGTGTGATTATTGAATTGACTGGCCTTTAACTCGCCCTTTAAATTCATCCAAAACTTTCAACCAACCATTTGTCAACGTCTGATGCTGTTAATGTGAATTTCCTTTATTGCTGTAGTCTCCAACTGTTCTCTGTTCTTCTTCTTTTTCTTTGTTTTTCTGTGCAGACTGCTCTCGACAACTTTCTGATTGTTCAAATTCAGTGCTCTCAAACTGGCTCAGACGGAGTGAGAGCTGATACTGGACGAGTCAATCTGTGAACAGACATCTTGAACTAACTTTGGGAAAGCTCCCACAGTTTAAATCAATGACCAGCACCGACTGAACAACAGGAACAAATTAACACACAGCAGATGTTTGTCTTTTCAGCCCAAGAGTAGGAAACAGTGGATTTGATGAAGCAGTGCACATTTCAATCTGTATGAAGCAGACACAGTGTCACTGCCCTCCATCAGTGCAGCAACCTGTGAGTCACGTGTTTAACGCCTTAATGCAACAGAGTTATGATAATGATGATCAGCGGTGGGCTGACACCTGCACTCCTGCTGCAGCATGTCCAAATGTTCACTGTTCAAAAAAGATGCAGGAAACAGGAAATGAGTGGAGTCAGAGTGCAGAGGAGAAAGTTTATGCAAATTAAAAACATTAGTGTAAGAAACTGTCTGTTCCATCTCTATGGACTTGTCACTGACTTATTAATAGTAATATTAACTTTATTTCTAACATGATAATCGAGAACAACAGTCCTGTGACCAGTCGTCTTTAAAAACAGTAAGTTGCAGTATGAAAAAGTCCAACAAACTTTCATATCCAATGTCAGATCTGTGCCCCAGCTCGTTCCCTCAGGAGTTAAAAAGGCAAGTCTGTTTTTAATAGAGATTTATAATTGGTTAGTGAGCAGCTACCCTGAGGTCCACAGGTTGTTCCAGAGCCTGGGGCATTCATAGAAAACCCCACCCCCCTCAGACCTGAGCACCTCATGGTACATACAGAAGAAGGAGCTCAGAAAGTTTAACTAGTAATAAAATCTTAAAATCAATTTTAACTTGAGTGTAAGTCAAACAGCTGTGACTGTGGTATGAAACTGTTGTGTTGAACTTCCTCATTATAACATGTGTTTATCTTTGTTATGTGATCGACTGTGATTCTTCAAACCACCACGACCACCTTCTCTGCCAAAACCTCAGCTCTGTAAGTTTTTGTGTACGGAGCTCAAACCAAACATGAACCAAAGTGTTGACAGATCAGGAGGCGTTCATGAACACGACTGTGATTTCTCTAACAGCGCCGTGTCGTCCTGCAGGATCAGATAAAGAAGCTGCTTCTGAAGTCGAATTGTTCAGAGAACAAAAGAGAACGAGTGGTCGGTTTCACAGCAGCTGCAGCACTGACTGAGATACAGAGATTTGTAATTAGCAGCAGAAAACACATGAGCTCCAGTCCAGGCGCTCTGCACAGCGACAGCCACTGGAGGATGGTTTAAGTGTTTCACTATTTCTAAAAGTGTCTCTATGAGGATCCTCAAATAAACTGCACAGACGCTCCTTTTTCTTTTTCTCCCCTTCTGCCTCATTCTTTCATTTTAAAGCCCGTCAGTCATTACACACACATTACAGAGCGTGTGGATAGGTGGATACACCGAAGCTAGATTCCTCCAGACCTCACTCTGCATTTGGCAAACTGGAAGTGCTGCTGTACAGCGACCACATCAACCGCCTGCACTGGCCTCAGCATCACAGACACATTCCTGGTGCACAGATGTTGGACTCGATGCCGTTTGCTTGGTTTGGGAAACAAATAACACACATAACACGATCGTGTCTGCTGCGTTTCTCACTACAGTTAAACGATGAGCTGTAAGAAGCAGGATGTTTGTTTTGGAGTTTGGAGATACCTCCTCATTTCAAAGCAGCGGTTCTTACAGATTTCATGTCAGTGAAAATATCTTAAACCCAAATTTATAATAATAATAATAATAATAATAACTTCTGTCTTTGATTTACTGATGAATGGCATTTTAATAAACTGTTCTCTTTCCTTCTTCCTGAACCACTTCAAGGACCCCTGGTGACTCCCAGACCCCAGTTTAAGGAACCACTGTCGTCAAAGAGCAGTGTTTTCTATATAGTATTTTTAGCCTTTGAATTACAGTTATATAAAGTTATAGAGTTATATTACAAGTGTCCAGTCAGTACTTTACATTCCTGACACTGTGGTGTGAGAGTCAATTTGTAGTGGCATCAAACTTTTGGCTCTGTAGATCTACGGTTTTACAGTAAGGCCAATGAAAAGCTGATGGTGTGTGACCTGAGCAGAGATACAGATGTATAATCTGCTCTGGTCTTGGTTCTGGCACAAATAACTCAAGGCAGAAATAACTCCATGCAGTGAGTATTTCAGGATTTCAGCCGTCATGTAAAAGCCTGTAGTAGATGACAGATAATTGGCGACTCCCTCTGAAGAAGACTATATACTTTTCTGACAGAAGATCTTCACAGGATGATGAAACTATCTGCTGGTGTCTCACTCCTCCACTATCTGCCATTAAAAAAAACCAAAAACCCGTCCCACACACCTTCTCCATCATTTCCAGTTCTCTGTGCAGCCGTACATGCAGTAATTAGAATGAAAGACAAAGTTATTTCAGGCTACAGACTCAACTAAACAGCATAACTCTGAAATGCCAAGACACACACACACACACACACACACAAAGAGGGAAAGAGGCTAAAGCAGAGGACCTCACTGACCCATAATCACAGAGGTTGATGTATGCAGTTATACTGTATATTTAGCTTGTCTTCTCATTGTCCTGCTCGTTGTTCACTTGTGGCCAAACCAAACCCATGACATGGAAACATCAGGTTTGGAGAAGACGACAAAGAAACCCAGCGATAATACATGAACGTGCGCAGAGATAACGTATATACAACCTGAGAGCAACAAACAACCACCAGCATGAACACAGCAAATAAATAAAAATGATCCCAGCCAGAGGAGACACATCAAGGCCTTAACCCTCCACTAACTCCCTCCGCATGCACAACACGTGCCGTAAAAGAAGATGTCAGGCTCCTACCTCTCTCTTCCTGCTGCTGGAAGCCACTGATGGCTGCCACTTTGCTCAGGGAGAAAGTGAAGAGAGTCAAGTCCTGCCCTTGGTGGCGACAGTCCTGCCTCTGGTTGGCAGAGGGAGTGGTGGGTGGGAGTGTCAGGGCAGCCTCCTACAAACTGTGGCTGCAGCTTCGCCACAGAGCCTAAAACACAGCACTGACTGATGTGGACTTACACACACACACACACACACATACATATATATATATATATATATATATACACACACACATATGTGGATGTGTGGACTGGCCGCAGTGTGAAAGTGCATTAGTGTGTACATGTCTATTTATGTTCATTCAATATTTATCATACAGTTTCAGAGGATCTTCAGTCACTTTAAGGTTCCTATGAAGAAACAACATGACTCACTCACAGCGTGCTCTTATTTTGAAATCCTTTCCGAAACTACTCGTAGTACCTTTTACAGGTAAAAGTTTAGGCTAACACGCTGGATAACGACAGCAACTCATGCAACAGGCTGATAAATATAAAGTCAGTTCTGTAAATATAACTTAATCCAACTTCATTTAGCAGCTAAAAGCTGTGTTGCTGCTGTTGTGGGGTTGCCCGAGGTTGGACCATGGATCTATTATAAGAACTGGATTCGGCCGACACGCCGATTTTTCCCAGTGGCCACTCGTGGTATTGCAACAATAAATACTCATGAGCCCACAAAGCACTTTTCCCATAGAGCGCAATAGTAAAAGAGACGGCTGTCAAACTGTTCACAGGACACCTCCAGCTGTAACCACCGTTAATTACTAATCTTTCTATTGAATATTTTTAAGTCATGGACTTTTATCCATCATAAAGTTTTCAAAAGGCCAGAAAAGCCCCAGAAAAGTCTCTTTTCCCATGGTGACGTCACAGATGTGCGCGGGCACTCCCAAAGCGCGGTCGTGTTGTGTCTCGGGAACGAGGATGGCTGAAACTTAACGAGGACTCTGTTCGGCACAAAACTCAGTCACAGAAAGTGAAAAACGACTTAGAGGTGAGTTTTCATTCGGACACATGGAGTTAATTTAACTTTATGATGTTTAATGTGTGTTAGCAGTGTCTCATCGCGGCTGAAGTTCAACACCTGTTCCTCGGTTCACAACGTCCACGCTGATTTATTTTACTGCTTAATATTCCTCGGTGGTAAAATGTAAACTGAGACTTGGCCACCATTGTTTGAAAACCATGCTTGTGACTCCCCCCCAATCCAATATCTGCAGCAGTGTCTGAGGCATTCATGTATATACTGAAATACCTGGTTGTGAAACAGCTGCATGAGTGGACACTGACGTCCTACGTGTTGTGGAAATACTGTAAGGTTAAACTGTTTAATAACAAAGAGTCACAGCCACCTGAAGGCTTAATGATGATGATGAAACTACCTATAAACACACGCAGTAAAGACAAGGAAGATGCTATTTTCTGATTGTAAGTAAATGAAATTCAAATAGCTATAATTTTCCTTAAACGCACAGTATGTCTTACAAAAACAAATCACATGTGGCTGAGTTTATATCACCACCACCAGCGTCCTGTAGATACAACTGTAGATCTGTGCAGCAAAGAAGTTATGTGTAGGGTAAATATACTCTTCAATATTAAAAGGTAAGAGAGTAAAGCCCTCATGATAACATAATGAGGTGTTCTGAGCTAATCTGTCATGTTTAACATTAACTTCTCATTAAAAATGCACAAAAGACAGTTGATTGTAATTTATTGCCCTGTGATTTAAGCTCTACAGGTTCGAATCAACTAATATAATACATACATGGATACACCAAGGGCTCACGGCGGCCTGAAGAGACAGTCAGCCACCCGTTCAAACACTGGGGCACACTGTACAGAGCAGGAATCAGGGGGGCGGGGACAGCTGGCCGTCGCCGGAGGCTCGCGGTGAGAATAGTAAGTGAGCCACGCTGACCGGGCCGGACTCAGCAGAGACAGTCAGCCACCCGTTCAAACACTGGGGCACACTGTACAGAGCAGGAATCAGGGGGGCGGGGACAGCTGGCCGTCGCCGGAGGCTCGCGGTGAGAATAGTAAGTGAGCCACGCTGACCGGGCCGGACTCAGCAGAGACAGTCAGCCACCCGTTCAAACACTGGGGCACACTGTACAGAGCAGGAATCAGGGGGGCGGGGACAGCTGGCCGTCGCCGGAGGCTCGCGGTGAGAATAGTAAGTGAGCCACGCTGACCGGGCCGGACTCAGCAGAGACAGTCAGCCACCCGTTCAAACACTGGGGCACACTGTACAGAGCAGGAATCAGGGGGGCGGGGACAGCTGGCCGTCGCCGGAGGCTCGCGGTGAGAATAGTAAGTGAGCCACGCTGACCGGGCCGGACTCAGCAGAGACAGTCAGCCACCCGTTCAAACACTGGGGCACACTGTACAGAGCAGGAATCAGGGGGGCGGGGACAGCTGGCCGTCGCCGGAGGCTCGCGGTGAGAATAGTAAGTGAGCCACGCTGACCGGGCCGGACTCAGCAGAGACAGTCAGCCACCCGTTCAAACACTGGGGCACACTGTACAGAGCAGGAATCAGGGGGGCGGGGACAGCTGGCCGTCGCCGGAGGCTCGCGGTGAGAATAGTAAGTGAGCCACGCTGACCGGGCCGGACTCAGCAGAGACAGTCAGCCACCCGTTCAAACACTGGGGCACACTGTACAGAGCAGGAATCAGGGGGGCGGGGACAGCTGGCCGTCGCCGGAGGCTCGCGGTGAGAATAGTAAGTGAGCCACGCTGACCGGGCCGGACTCAGCAGAGACAGTCAGCCACCCGTTCAAACACTGGGGCACACTGTACAGAGCAGGAATCAGGGGGGCGGGGACAGCTGGCCGTCGCCGGAGGCTCGCGGTGAGAATAGTAAGTGAGCCACGCTGACCGGGCCGGACTCAGCAGAGACAGTCAGCCACCCGTTCAAACACTGGGGCACACTGTACAGAGCAGGAATCAGGGGGGCGGGGACAGCTGGCCGTCGCCGGAGGCTCGCGGTGAGAATAGTAAGTGAGCCACGCTGACCGGGCCGGACTCAGCAGAGACAGTCAGCCACCCGTTCAAACACTGGGGCACACTGTACAGAGCAGGAATCAGGGGGGCGGGGACAGCTGGCCGTCGCCGGAGGCTCGCGGTGAGAATAGTAAGTGAGCCACGCTGACCGGGCCGGACTCAGCAGAGACAGTCAGCCACCCGTTCAAACACTGGGGCACACTGTACAGAGCAGGAATCAGGGGGGCGGGGACAGCTGGCCGTCGCCGGAGGCTCGCGGTGAGAATAGTAAGTGAGCCACGCTGACCGGGCCGGACTCAGCAGAGACAGTCAGCCACCCGTTCAAACACTGGGGCACACTGTACAGAGCAGGAATCAGGGGGGCGGGGACAGCTGGCCGTCGCCGGAGGCTCGCGGTGAGAATAGTAAGTGAGCCACGCTGACCGGGCCGGACTCAGCAGAGACAGTCAGCCACCCGTTCAAACACTGGGGCACACTGTACAGAGCAGGAATCAGGGGGGCGGGGACAGCTGGCCGTCGCCGGAGGCTCGCGGTGAGAATAGTAAGTGAGCCACGCTGACCGGGCCGGACTCAGCAGAGACAGTCAGCCACCCGTTCAAACACTGGGGCACACTGTACAGAGCAGGAATCAGGGGGGCGGGGACAGCTGGCCGTCGCCGGAGGCTCGCGGTGAGAATAGTAAGTGAGCCACGCTGACCGGGCCGGACTCAGCAGAGACAGTCAGCCACCCGTTCAAACACTGGGGCACACTGTACAGAGCAGGAATCAGGGGGGCGGGGACAGCTGGCCGTCGCCGGAGGCTCGCGGTGAGAATAGTAAGTGAGCCACGCTGACCGGGCCGGACTCAGCAGAGACAGTCAGCCACCCGTTCAAACACTGGGGCACACTGTACAGAGCAGGAATCAGGGGGGCGGGGACAGCTGGCCGTCGCCGGAGGCTCGCGGTGAGAATAGTAAGTGAGCCACGCTGACCGGGCCGGACTCAGCAGAGACAGTCAGCCACCCGTTCAAACACTGGGGCACACTGTACAGAGCAGGAATCAGGGGGGCGGGGACAGCTGGCCGTCGCCGGAGGCTCGCGGTGAGAATAGTAAGTGAGCCACGCTGACCGGGCCGGACTCAGCAGAGACAGTCAGCCACCCGTTCAAACACTGGGGCACACTGTACAGAGCAGGAATCAGGGGGGCGGGGACAGCTGGCCGTCGCCGGAGGCTCGCGGTGAGAATAGTAAGTGAGCCACGCTGACCGGGCCGGACTCAGCAGAGACAGTCAGCCACCCGTTCAAACACTGGGGCACACTGTACAGAGCAGGAATCAGGGGGGCGGGGACAGCTGGCCGTCGCCGGAGGCTCGCGGTGAGAATAGTAAGTGAGCCACGCTGACCGGGCCGGACTCAGCAGAGACAGTCAGCCACCCGTTCAAACACTGGGGCACACTGTACAGAGCAGGAATCAGGGGGGCGGGGACAGCTGGCCGTCGCCGGAGGCTCGCGGTGAGAATAGTAAGTGAGCCACGCTGACCGGGCCGGACTCAGCAGAGACAGTCAGCCACCCGTTCAAACACTGGGGCACACTGTACAGAGCAGGAATCAGGGGGGCGGGGACAGCTGGCCGTCGCCGGAGGCTCGCGGTGAGAATAGTAAGTGAGCCACGCTGACCGGGCCGGACTCAGCAGAGACAGTCAGCCACCCGTTCAAACACTGGGGCACACTGTACAGAGCAGGAATCAGGGGGGCGGGGACAGCTGGCCGTCGCCGGAGGCTCGCGGTGAGAATAGTAAGTGAGCCACGCTGACCGGGCCGGACTCAGCAGAGACAGTCAGCCACCCGTTCAAACACTGGGGCACACTGTACAGAGCAGGAATCAGGGGGGCGGGGACAGCTGGCCGTCGCCGGAGGCTCGCGGTGAGAATAGTAAGTGAGCCACGCTGACCGGGCCGGACTCAGCAGAGACAGTCAGCCACCCGTTCAAACACTGGGGCACACTGTACAGAGCAGGAATCAGGGGGCGGGGACAGCTGGCCGTCGCCGGAGGCTCGCGGTGAGAATAGTAAGTGAGCCACGCTGACCGGGCCGGACTCAGCAGAGACAGTCAGCCACCCGTTCAAACACTGGGGCACACTGTACAGAGCAGGAATCAGGGGGGCGGGGACAGCTGGCCGTCGCCGGAGGCTCGCGGTGAGAATAGTAAGTGAGCCACGCTGACCGGGCCGGACTCAGCAGAGACAGTCAGCCACCCGTTCAAACACTGGGGCACACTGTACAGAGCAGGAATCAGGGGGGCGGGGACAGCTGGCCGTCGCCGGAGGCTCGCGGTGAGAATAGTAAGTGAGCCACGCTGACCGGGCCGGACTCAGCAGAGACAGTCAGCCACCCGTTCAAACACTGGGGCACACTGTACAGAGCAGGAATCAGGGGGGCGGGGACAGCTGGCCGTCGCCGGAGGCTCGCGGTGAGAATAGTAAGTGAGCCACGCTGACCGGGCCGGACTCAGCAGAGACAGTCAGCCACCCGTTCAAACACTGGGGCACACTGTACAGAGCAGGAATCAGGGGGGCGGGGACAGCTGGCCGTCGCCGGAGGCTCGCGGTGAGAATAGTAAGTGAGCCACGCTGACCGGGCCGGACTCAGCAGAGACAGTCAGCCACCCGTTCAAACACTGGGGCACACTGTACAGAGCAGGAATCAGGGGGGCGGGGACAGCTGGCCGTCGCCGGAGGCTCGCGGTGAGAATAGTAAGTGAGCCACGCTGACCGGGCCGGACTCAGCAGAGACAGTCAGCCACCCGTTCAAACACTGGGGCACACTGTACAGAGCAGGAATCAGGGGGGCGGGGACAGCTGGCCGTCGCCGGAGGCTCGCGGTGAGAATAGTAAGTGAGCCACGCTGACCGGGCCGGACTCAGCAGAGACAGTCAGCCACCCGTTCAAACACTGGGGCACACTGTACAGAGCAGGAATCAGGGGGGCGGGGACAGCTGGCCGTCGCCGGAGGCTCGCGGTGAGAATAGTAAGTGAGCCACGCTGACCGGGCCGGACTCAGCAGAGACAGTCAGCCACCCGTTCAAACACTGGGGCACACTGTACAGAGCAGGAATCAGGGGGGCGGGGACAGCTGGCCGTCGCCGGAGGCTCGCGGTGAGAATAGTAAGTGAGCCACGCTGACCGGGCCGGACTCAGCAGAGACAGTCAGCCACCCGTTCAAACACTGGGGCACACTGTACAGAGCAGGAATCAGGGGGGCGGGGACAGCTGGCCGTCGCCGGAGGCTCGCGGTGAGAATAGTAAGTGAGCCACGCTGACCGGGCCGGACTCAGCAGAGACAGTCAGCCACCCGTTCAAACACTGGGGCACACTGTACAGAGCAGGAATCAGGGGGGCGGGGACAGCTGGCCGTCGCCGGAGGCTCGCGGTGAGAATAGTAAGTGAGCCACGCTGACCGGGCCGGACTCAGCAGAGACAGTCAGCCACCCGTTCAAACACTGGGGCACACTGTACAGAGCAGGAATCAGGGGGGCGGGGACAGCTGGCCGTCGCCGGAGGCTCGCGGTGAGAATAGTAAGTGAGCCACGCTGACCGGGCCGGACTCAGCAGAGACAGTCAGCCACCCGTTCAAACACTGGGGCACACTGTACAGAGCAGGAATCAGGGGGGCGGGGACAGCTGGCCGTCGCCGGAGGCTCGCGGTGAGAATAGTAAGTGAGCCACGCTGACCGGGCCGGACTCAGCAGAGACAGTCAGCCACCCGTTCAAACACTGGGGCACACTGTACAGAGCAGGAATCAGGGGGGCGGGGACAGCTGGCCGTCGCCGGAGGCTCGCGGTGAGAATAGTAAGTGAGCCACGCTGACCGGGCCGGACTCAGCAGAGACAGTCAGCCACCCGTTCAAACACTGGGGCACACTGTACAGAGCAGGAATCAGGGGGGCGGGGACAGCTGGCCGTCGCCGGAGGCTCGCGGTGAGAATAGTAAGTGAGCCACGCTGACCGGGCCGGACTCAGCAGAGACAGTCAGCCACCCGTTCAAACACTGGGGCACACTGTACAGAGCAGGAATCAGGGGGGCGGGGACAGCTGGCCGTCGCCGGAGGCTCGCGGTGAGAATAGTAAGTGAGCCACGCTGACCGGGCCGGACTCAGCAGAGACAGTCAGCCACCCGTTCAAACACTGGGGCACACTGTACAGAGCAGGAATCAGGGGGGCGGGGACAGCTGGCCGTCGCCGGAGGCTCGCGGTGAGAATAGTAAGTGAGCCACGCTGACCGGGCCGGACTCAGCAGAGACAGTCAGCCACCCGTTCAAACACTGGGGCACACTGTACAGAGCAGGAATCAGGGGGGCGGGGACAGCTGGCCGTCGCCGGAGGCTCGCGGTGAGAATAGTAAGTGAGCCACGCTGACCGGGCCGGACTCAGCAGAGACAGTCAGCCACCCGTTCAAACACTGGGGCACACTGTACAGAGCAGGAATCAGGGGGGCGGGGACAGCTGGCCGTCGCCGGAGGCTCGCGGTGAGAATAGTAAGTGAGCCACGCTGACCGGGCCGGACTCAGCAGAGACAGTCAGCCACCCGTTCAAACACTGGGGCACACTGTACAGAGCAGGAATCAGGGGGGCGGGGACAGCTGGCCGTCGCCGGAGGCTCGCGGTGAGAATAGTAAGTGAGCCACGCTGACCGGGCCGGACTCAGCAGAGACAGTCAGCCACCCGTTCAAACACTGGGGCACACTGTACAGAGCAGGAATCAGGGGGGCGGGGACAGCTGGCCGTCGCCGGAGGCTCGCGGTGAGAATAGTAAGTGAGCCACGCTGACCGGGCCGGACTCAGCAGAGACAGTCAGCCACCCGTTCAAACACTGGGGCACACTGTACAGAGCAGGAATCAGGGGGGCGGGGACAGCTGGCCGTCGCCGGAGGCTCGCGGTGAGAATAGTAAGTGAGCCACGCTGACCGGGCCGGACTCAGCAGAGACAGTCAGCCACCCGTTCAAACACTGGGGCACACTGTACAGAGCAGGAATCAGGGGGGCGGGGACAGCTGGCCGTCGCCGGAGGCTCGCGGTGAGAATAGTAAGTGAGCCACGCTGACCGGGCCGGACTCAGCAGAGACAGTCAGCCACCCGTTCAAACACTGGGGCACACTGTACAGAGCAGGAATCAGGGGGGCGGGGACAGCTGGCCGTCGCCGGAGGCTCGCGGTGAGAATAGTAAGTGAGCCACGCTGACCGGGCCGGACTCAGCAGAGACAGTCAGCCACCCGTTCAAACACTGGGGCACACTGTACAGAGCAGGAATCAGGGGGGCGGGGACAGCTGGCCGTCGCCGGAGGCTCGCGGTGAGAATAGTAAGTGAGCCACGCTGACCGGGCCGGACTCAGCAGAGACAGTCAGCCACCCGTTCAAACACTGGGGCACACTGTACAGAGCAGGAATCAGGGGGGCGGGGACAGCTGGCCGTCGCCGGAGGCTCGCGGTGAGAATAGTAAGTGAGCCACGCTGACCGGGCCGGACTCAGCAGAGACAGTCAGCCACCCGTTCAAACACTGGGGCACACTGTACAGAGCAGGAATCAGGGGGGCGGGGACAGCTGGCCGTCGCCGGAGGCTCGCGGTGAGAATAGTAAGTGAGCCACGCTGACCGGGCCGGACTCAGCAGAGACAGTCAGCCACCCGTTCAAACACTGGGGCACACTGTACAGAGCAGGAATCAGGGGGGCGGGGACAGCTGGCCGTCGCCGGAGGCTCGCGGTGAGAATAGTAAGTGAGCCACGCTGACCGGGCCGGACTCAGCAGAGACAGTCAGCCACCCGTTCAAACACTGGGGCACACTGTACAGAGCAGGAATCAGGGGGGCGGGGACAGCTGGCCGTCGCCGGAGGCTCGCGGTGAGAATAGTAAGTGAGCCACGCTGACCGGGCCGGACTCAGCAGAGACAGTCAGCCACCCGTTCAAACACTGGGGCACACTGTACAGAGCAGGAATCAGGGGGGCGGGGACAGCTGGCCGTCGCCGGAGGCTCGCGGTGAGAATAGTAAGTGAGCCACGCTGACCGGGCCGGACTCAGCAGAGACAGTCAGCCACCCGTTCAAACACTGGGGCACACTGTACAGAGCAGGAATCAGGGGGGCGGGGACAGCTGGCCGTCGCCGGAGGCTCGCGGTGAGAATAGTAAGTGAGCCACGCTGACCGGGCCGGACTCAGCAGAGACAGTCAGCCACCCGTTCAAACACTGGGGCACACTGTACAGAGCAGGAATCAGGGGGGCGGGGACAGCTGGCCGTCGCCGGAGGCTCGCGGTGAGAATAGTAAGTGAGCCACGCTGACCGGGCCGGACTCAGCAGAGACAGTCAGCCACCCGTTCAAACACTGGGGCACACTGTACAGAGCAGGAATCAGGGGGGCGGGGACAGCTGGCCGTCGCCGGAGGCTCGCGGTGAGAATAGTAAGTGAGCCACGCTGACCGGGCCGGACTCAGCAGAGACAGTCAGCCACCCGTTCAAACACTGGGGCACACTGTACAGAGCAGGAATCAGGGGGGCGGGGACAGCTGGCCGTCGCCGGAGGCTCGCGGTGAGAATAGTAAGTGAGCCACGCTGACCGGGCCGGACTCAGCAGAGACAGTCAGCCACCCGTTCAAACACTGGGGCACACTGTACAGAGCAGGAATCAGGGGGGCGGGGACAGCTGGCCGTCGCCGGAGGCTCGCGGTGAGAATAGTAAGTGAGCCACGCTGACCGGGCCGGACTCAGCAGAGACAGTCAGCCACCCGTTCAAACACTGGGGCACACTGTACAGAGCAGGAATCAGGGGGGCGGGGACAGCTGGCCGTCGCCGGAGGCTCGCGGTGAGAATAGTAAGTGAGCCACGCTGACCGGGCCGGACTCAGCAGAGACAGTCAGCCACCCGTTCAAACACTGGGGCACACTGTACAGAGCAGGAATCAGGGGGGCGGGGACAGCTGGCCGTCGCCGGAGGCTCGCGGTGAGAATAGTAAGTGAGCCACGCTGACCGGCCGGACTCAGCAGAGACAGTCAGCCACCCGTTCAAACACTGGGGCACACTGTACAGAGCAGGAATCAGGGGGGCGGGGACAGCTGGCCGTCGCCGGAGGCTCGCGGTGAGAATAGTAAGTGAGCCACGCTGACCGGGCCGGACTCAGCAGAGACAGTCAGCCACCCGTTCAAACACTGGGGCACACTGTACAGAGCAGGAATCAGGGGGGCGGGGACAGCTGGCCGTCGCCGGAGGCTCGCGGTGAGAATAGTAAGTGAGCCACGCTGACCGGGCCGGACTCAGCAGAGACAGTCAGCCACCCGTTCAAACACTGGGGCACACTGTACAGAGCAGGAATCAGGGGGGCGGGGACAGCTGGCCGTCGCCGGAGGCTCGCGGTGAGAATAGTAAGTGAGCCACGCTGACCGGGCCGGACTCAGCAGAGACAGTCAGCCACCCGTTCAAACACTGGGGCACACTGTACAGAGCAGGAATCAGGGGGGCGGGGACAGCTGGCCGTCGCCGGAGGCTCGCGGTGAGAATAGTAAGTGAGCCACGCTGACCGGGCCGGACTCAGCAGAGACAGTCAGCCACCCGTTCAAACACTGGGGCACACTGTACAGAGCAGGAATCAGGGGGGCGGGGACAGCTGGCCGTCGCCGGAGGCTCGCGGTGAGAATAGTAAGTGAGCCACGCTGACCGGGCCGGACTCAGCAGAGACAGTCAGCCACCCGTTCAAACACTGGGGCACACTGTACAGAGCAGGAATCAGGGGGGCGGGGACAGCTGGCCGTCGCCGGAGGCTCGCGGTGAGAATAGTAAGTGAGCCACGCTGACCGGGCCGGACTCAGCAGAGACAGTCAGCCACCCGTTCAAACACTGGGGCACACTGTACAGAGCAGGAATCAGGGGGGCGGGGACAGCTGGCCGTCGCCGGAGGCTCGCGGTGAGAATAGTAAGTGAGCCACGCTGACCGGGCCGGACTCAGCAGAGACAGTCAGCCACCCGTTCAAACACTGGGGCACACTGTACAGAGCAGGAATCAGGGGGGCGGGGACAGCTGGCCGTCGCCGGAGGCTCGCGGTGAGAATAGTAAGTGAGCCACGCTGACCGGGCCGGACTCAGCAGAGACAGTCAGCCACCCGTTCAAACACTGGGGCACACTGTACAGAGCAGGAATCAGGGGGGCGGGGACAGCTGGCCGTCGCCGGAGGCTCGCGGTGAGAATAGTAAGTGAGCCACGCTGACCGGGCCGGACTCAGCAGAGACAGTCAGCCACCCGTTCAAACACTGGGGCACACTGTACAGAGCAGGAATCAGGGGGGCGGGGACAGCTGGCCGTCGCCGGAGGCTCGCGGTGAGAATAGTAAGTGAGCCACGCTGACCGGGCCGGACTCAGCAGAGACAGTCAGCCACCCGTTCAAACACTGGGGCACACTGTACAGAGCAGGAATCAGGGGGGCGGGGACAGCTGGCCGTCGCCGGAGGCTCGCGGTGAGAATAGTAAGTGAGCCACGCTGACCGGGCCGGACTCAGCAGAGACAGTCAGCCACCCGTTCAAACACTGGGGCACACTGTACAGAGCAGGAATCAGGGGGGCGGGGACAGCTGGCCGTCGCCGGAGGCTCGCGGTGAGAATAGTAAGTGAGCCACGCTGACCGGGCCGGACTCAGCAGAGACAGTCAGCCACCCGTTCAAACACTGGGGCACACTGTACAGAGCAGGAATCAGGGGGGCGGGGACAGCTGGCCGTCGCCGGAGGCTCGCGGTGAGAATAGTAAGTGAGCCACGCTGACCGGGCCGGACTCAGCAGAGACAGTCAGCCACCCGTTCAAACACTGGGGCACACTGTACAGAGCAGGAATCAGGGGGGCGGGGACAGCTGGCCGTCGCCGGAGGCTCGCGGTGAGAATAGTAAGTGAGCCACGCTGACCGGGCCGGACTCAGCAGAGACAGTCAGCCACCCGTTCAAACACTGGGGCACACTGTACAGAGCAGGAATCAGGGGGGCGGGGACAGCTGGCCGTCGCCGGAGGCTCGCGGTGAGAATAGTAAGTGAGCCACGCTGACCGGGCCGGACTCAGCAGAGACAGTCAGCCACCCGTTCAAACACTGGGGCACACTGTACAGAGCAGGAATCAGGGGGGCGGGGACAGCTGGCCGTCGCCGGAGGCTCGCGGTGAGAATAGTAAGTGAGCCACGCTGACCGGGCCGGACTCAGCAGAGACAGTCAGCCACCCGTTCAAACACTGGGGCACACTGTACAGAGCAGGAATCAGGGGGGCGGGGACAGCTGGCCGTCGCCGGAGGCTCGCGGTGAGAATAGTAAGTGAGCCACGCTGACCGGGCCGGACTCAGCAGAGACAGTCAGCCACCCGTTCAAACACTGGGGCACACTGTACAGAGCAGGAATCAGGGGGGCGGGGACAGCTGGCCGTCGCCGGAGGCTCGCGGTGAGAATAGTAAGTGAGCCACGCTGACCGGGCCGGACTCAGCAGAGACAGTCAGCCACCCGTTCAAACACTGGGGCACACTGTACAGAGCAGGAATCAGGGGGGCGGGGACAGCTGGCCGTCGCCGGAGGCTCGCGGTGAGAATAGTAAGTGAGCCACGCTGACCGGGCCGGACTCAGCAGAGACAGTCAGCCACCCGTTCAAACACTGGGGCACACTGTACAGAGCAGGAATCAGGGGGGCGGGGACAGCTGGCCGTCGCCGGAGGCTCGCGGTGAGAATAGTAAGTGAGCCACGCTGACCGGGCCGGACTCAGCAGAGACAGTCAGCCACCCGTTCAAACACTGGGGCACACTGTACAGAGCAGGAATCAGGGGGGCGGGGACAGCTGGCCGTCGCCGGAGGCTCGCGGTGAGAATAGTAAGTGAGCCACGCTGACCGGGCCGGACTCAGCAGAGACAGTCAGCCACCCGTTCAAACACTGGGGCACACTGTACAGAGCAGGAATCAGGGGGGCGGGGACAGCTGGCCGTCGCCGGAGGCTCGCGGTGAGAATAGTAAGTGAGCCACGCTGACCGGGCCGGACTCAGCAGAGACAGTCAGCCACCCGTTCAAACACTGGGGCACACTGTACAGAGCAGGAATCAGGGGGGCGGGGACAGCTGGCCGTCGCCGGAGGCTCGCGGTGAGAATAGTAAGTGAGCCACGCTGACCGGGCCGGACTCAGCAGAGACAGTCAGCCACCCGTTCAAACACTGGGGCACACTGTACAGAGCAGGAATCAGGGGGGCGGGGACAGCTGGCCGTCGCCGGAGGCTCGCGGTGAGAATAGTAAGTGAGCCACGCTGACCGGGCCGGACTCAGCAGAGACAGTCAGCCACCCGTTCAAACACTGGGGCACACTGTACAGAGCAGGAATCAGGGGGGCGGGGACAGCTGGCCGTCGCCGGAGGCTCGCGGTGAGAATAGTAAGTGAGCCACGCTGACCGGGCCGGACTCAGCAGAGACAGTCAGCCACCCGTTCAAACACTGGGGCACACTGTACAGAGCAGGAATCAGGGGGGCGGGGACAGCTGGCCGTCGCCGGAGGCTCGCGGTGAGAATAGTAAGTGAGCCACGCTGACCGGGCCGGACTCAGCAGAGACAGTCAGCCACCCGTTCAAACACTGGGGCACACTGTACAGAGCAGGAATCAGGGGGGCGGGGACAGCTGGCCGTCGCCGGAGGCTCGCGGTGAGAATAGTAAGTGAGCCACGCTGACCGGGCCGGACTCAGCAGAGACAGTCAGCCACCCGTTCAAACACTGGGGCACACTGTACAGAGCAGGAATCAGGGGGGCGGGGACAGCTGGCCGTCGCCGGAGGCTCGCGGTGAGAATAGTAAGTGAGCCACGCTGACCGGGCCGGACTCAGCAGAGACAGTCAGCCACCCGTTCAAACACTGGGGCACACTGTACAGAGCAGGAATCAGGGGGGCGGGGACAGCTGGCCGTCGCCGGAGGCTCGCGGTGAGAATAGTAAGTGAGCCACGCTGACCGGGCCGGACTCAGCAGAGACAGTCAGCCACCCGTTCAAACACTGGGGCACACTGTACAGAGCAGGAATCAGGGGGGCGGGGACAGCTGGCCGTCGCCGGAGGCTCGCGGTGAGAATAGTAAGTGAGCCACGCTGACCGGGCCGGACTCAGCAGAGACAGTCAGCCACCCGTTCAAACACTGGGGCACACTGTACAGAGCAGGAATCAGGGGGGCGGGGACAGCTGGCCGTCGCCGGAGGCTCGCGGTGAGAATAGTAAGTGAGCCACGCTGACCGGGCCGGACTCAGCAGAGACAGTCAGCCACCCGTTCAAACACTGGGGCACACTGTACAGAGCAGGAATCAGGGGGGCGGGGACAGCTGGCCGTCGCCGGAGGCTCGCGGTGAGAATAGTAAGTGAGCCACGCTGACCGGGCCGGACTCAGCAGAGACAGTCAGCCACCCGTTCAAACACTGGGGCACACTGTACAGAGCAGGAATCAGGGGGGCGGGGACAGCTGGCCGTCGCCGGAGGCTCGCGGTGAGAATAGTAAGTGAGCCACGCTGACCGGGCCGGACTCAGCAGAGACAGTCAGCCACCCGTTCAAACACTGGGGCACACTGTACAGAGCAGGAATCAGGGGGGCGGGGACAGCTGGCCGTCGCCGGAGGCTCGCGGTGAGAATAGTAAGTGAGCCACGCTGACCGGGCCGGACTCAGCAGAGACAGTCAGCCACCCGTTCAAACACTGGGGCACACTGTACAGAGCAGGAATCAGGGGGGCGGGGACAGCTGGCCGTCGCCGGAGGCTCGCGGTGAGAATAGTAAGTGAGCCACGCTGACCGGGCCGGACTCAGCAGAGACAGTCAGCCACCCGTTCAAACACTGGGGCACACTGTACAGAGCAGGAATCAGGGGGGCGGGGACAGCTGGCCGTCGCCGGAGGCTCGCGGTGAGAATAGTAAGTGAGCCACGCTGACCGGGCCGGACTCAGCAGAGACAGTCAGCCACCCGTTCAAACACTGGGGCACACTGTACAGAGCAGGAATCAGGGGGGCGGGGACAGCTGGCCGTCGCCGGAGGCTCGCGGTGAGAATAGTAAGTGAGCCACGCTGACCGGGCCGGACTCAGCAGAGACAGTCAGCCACCCGTTCAAACACTGGGGCACACTGTACAGAGCAGGAATCAGGGGGGCGGGGACAGCTGGCCGTCGCCGGAGGCTCGCGGTGAGAATAGTAAGTGAGCCACGCTGACCGGGCCGGACTCAGCAGAGACAGTCAGCCACCCGTTCAAACACTGGGGCACACTGTACAGAGCAGGAATCAGGGGGGCGGGGACAGCTGGCCGTCGCCGGAGGCTCGCGGTGAGAATAGTAAGTGAGCCACGCTGACCGGGCCGGACTCAGCAGAGACAGTCAGCCACCCGTTCAAACACTGGGGCACACTGTACAGAGCAGGAATCAGGGGGGCGGGGACAGCTGGCCGTCGCCGGAGGCTCGCGGTGAGAATAGTAAGTGAGCCACGCTGACCGGGCCGGACTCAGCAGAGACAGTCAGCCACCCGTTCAAACACTGGGGCACACTGTACAGAGCAGGAATCAGGGGGGCGGGGACAGCTGGCCGTCGCCGGAGGCTCGCGGTGAGAATAGTAAGTGAGCCACGCTGACCGGGCCGGACTCAGCAGAGACAGTCAGCCACCCGTTCAAACACTGGGGCACACTGTACAGAGCAGGAATCAGGGGGGCGGGGACAGCTGGCCGTCGCCGGAGGCTCGCGGTGAGAATAGTAAGTGAGCCACGCTGACCGGGCCGGACTCAGCAGAGACAGTCAGCCACCCGTTCAAACACTGGGGCACACTGTACAGAGCAGGAATCAGGGGGGCGGGGACAGCTGGCCGTCGCCGGAGGCTCGCGGTGAGAATAGTAAGTGAGCCACGCTGACCGGGCCGGACTCAGCAGAGACAGTCAGCCACCCGTTCAAACACTGGGGCACACTGTACAGAGCAGGAATCAGGGGGGCGGGGACAGCTGGCCGTCGCCGGAGGCTCGCGGTGAGAATAGTAAGTGAGCCACGCTGACCGGGCCGGACTCAGCAGAGACAGTCAGCCACCCGTTCAAACACTGGGGCACACTGTACAGAGCAGGAATCAGGGGGGCGGGGACAGCTGGCCGTCGCCGGAGGCTCGCGGTGAGAATAGTAAGTGAGCCACGCTGACCGGGCCGGACTCAGCAGAGACAGTCAGCCACCCGTTCAAACACTGGGGCACACTGTACAGAGCAGGAATCAGGGGGGCGGGGACAGCTGGCCGTCGCCGGAGGCTCGCGGTGAGAATAGTAAGTGAGCCACGCTGACCGGGCCGGACTCAGCAGAGACAGTCAGCCACCCGTTCAAACACTGGGGCACACTGTACAGAGCAGGAATCAGGGGGGCGGGGACAGCTGGCCGTCGCCGGAGGCTCGCGGTGAGAATAGTAAGTGAGCCACGCTGACCGGGCCGGACTCAGCAGAGACAGTCAGCCACCCGTTCAAACACTGGGGCACACTGTACAGAGCAGGAATCAGGGGGGCGGGGACAGCTGGCCGTCGCCGGAGGCTCGCGGTGAGAATAGTAAGTGAGCCACGCTGACCGGGCCGGACTCAGCAGAGACAGTCAGCCACCCGTTCAAACACTGGGGCACACTGTACAGAGCAGGAATCAGGGGGGCGGGGACAGCTGGCCGTCGCCGGAGGCTCGCGGTGAGAATAGTAAGTGAGCCACGCTGACCGGGCCGGACTCAGCAGAGACAGTCAGCCACCCGTTCAAACACTGGGGCACACTGTACAGAGCAGGAATCAGGGGGGCGGGGACAGCTGGCCGTCGCCGGAGGCTCGCGGTGAGAATAGTAAGTGAGCCACGCTGACCGGGCCGGACTCAGCAGAGACAGTCAGCCACCCGTTCAAACACTGGGGCACACTGTACAGAGCAGGAATCAGGGGGGCGGGGACAGCTGGCCGTCGCCGGAGGCTCGCGGTGAGAATAGTAAGTGAGCCACGCTGACCGGGCCGGACTCAGCAGAGACAGTCAGCCACCCGTTCAAACACTGGGGCACACTGTACAGAGCAGGAATCAGGGGGGCGGGGACAGCTGGCCGTCGCCGGAGGCTCGCGGTGAGAATAGTAAGTGAGCCACGCTGACCGGGCCGGACTCAGCAGAGACAGTCAGCCACCCGTTCAAACACTGGGGCACACTGTACAGAGCAGGAATCAGGGGGGCGGGGACAGCTGGCCGTCGCCGGAGGCTCGCGGTGAGAATAGTAAGTGAGCCACGCTGACCGGGCCGGACTCAGCAGAGACAGTCAGCCACCCGTTCAAACACTGGGGCACACTGTACAGAGCAGGAATCAGGGGGGCGGGGACAGCTGGCCGTCGCCGGAGGCTCGCGGTGAGAATAGTAAGTGAGCCACGCTGACCGGGCCGGACTCAGCAGAGACAGTCAGCCACCCGTTCAAACACTGGGGCACACTGTACAGAGCAGGAATCAGGGGGGCGGGGACAGCTGGCCGTCGCCGGAGGCTCGCGGTGAGAATAGTAAGTGAGCCACGCTGACCGGGCCGGACTCAGCAGAGACAGTCAGCCACCCGTTCAAACACTGGGGCACACTGTACAGAGCAGGAATCAGGGGGGCGGGGACAGCTGGCCGTCGCCGGAGGCTCGCGGTGAGAATAGTAAGTGAGCCACGCTGACCGGGCCGGACTCAGCAGAGACAGTCAGCCACCCGTTCAAACACTGGGGCACACTGTACAGAGCAGGAATCAGGGGGGCGGGGACAGCTGGCCGTCGCCGGAGGCTCGCGGTGAGAATAGTAAGTGAGCCACGCTGACCGGGCCGGACTCAGCAGAGACAGTCAGCCACCCGTTCAAACACTGGGGCACACTGTACAGAGCAGGAATCAGGGGGGCGGGGACAGCTGGCCGTCGCCGGAGGCTCGCGGTGAGAATAGTAAGTGAGCCACGCTGACCGGGCCGGACTCAGCAGAGACAGTCAGCCACCCGTTCAAACACTGGGGCACACTGTACAGAGCAGGAATCAGGGGGGCGGGGACAGCTGGCCGTCGCCGGAGGCTCGCGGTGAGAATAGTAAGTGAGCCACGCTGACCGGGCCGGACTCAGCAGAGACAGTCAGCCACCCGTTCAAACACTGGGGCACACTGTACAGAGCAGGAATCAGGGGGGCGGGGACAGCTGGCCGTCGCCGGAGGCTCGCGGTGAGAATAGTAAGTGAGCCACGCTGACCGGGCCGGACTCAGCAGAGACAGTCAGCCACCCGTTCAAACACTGGGGCACACTGTACAGAGCAGGAATCAGGGGGGCGGGGACAGCTGGCCGTCGCCGGAGGCTCGCGGTGAGAATAGTAAGTGAGCCACGCTGACCGGGCCGGACTCAGCAGAGACAGTCAGCCACCCGTTCAAACACTGGGGCACACTGTACAGAGCAGGAATCAGGGGGGCGGGGACAGCTGGCCGTCGCCGGAGGCTCGCGGTGAGAATAGTAAGTGAGCCACGCTGACCGGGCCGGACTCAGCAGAGACAGTCAGCCACCCGTTCAAACACTGGGGCACACTGTACAGAGCAGGAATCAGGGGGGCGGGGACAGCTGGCCGTCGCCGGAGGCTCGCGGTGAGAATAGTAAGTGAGCCACGCTGACCGGGCCGGACTCAGCAGAGACAGTCAGCCACCCGTTCAAACACTGGGGCACACTGTACAGAGCAGGAATCAGGGGGGCGGGGACAGCTGGCCGTCGCCGGAGGCTCGCGGTGAGAATAGTAAGTGAGCCACGCTGACCGGGCCGGACTCAGCAGAGACAGTCAGCCACCCGTTCAAACACTGGGGCACACTGTACAGAGCAGGAATCAGGGGGGCGGGGACAGCTGGCCGTCGCCGGAGGCTCGCGGTGAGAATAGTAAGTGAGCCACGCTGACCGGGCCGGACTCAGCAGAGACAGTCAGCCACCCGTTCAAACACTGGGGCACACTGTACAGAGCAGGAATCAGGGGGGCGGGGACAGCTGGCCGTCGCCGGAGGCTCGCGGTGAGAATAGTAAGTGAGCCACGCTGACCGGGCCGGACTCAGCAGAGACAGTCAGCCACCCGTTCAAACACTGGGGCACACTGTACAGAGCAGGAATCAGGGGGGCGGGGACAGCTGGCCGTCGCCGGAGGCTCGCGGTGAGAATAGTAAGTGAGCCACGCTGACCGGGCCGGACTCAGCAGAGACAGTCAGCCACCCGTTCAAACACTGGGGCACACTGTACAGAGCAGGAATCAGGGGGGCGGGGACAGCTGGCCGTCGCCGGAGGCTCGCGGTGAGAATAGTAAGTGAGCCACGCTGACCGGGCCGGACTCAGCAGAGACAGTCAGCCACCCGTTCAAACACTGGGGCACACTGTACAGAGCAGGAATCAGGGGGGCGGGGACAGCTGGCCGTCGCCGGAGGCTCGCGGTGAGAATAGTAAGTGAGCCACGCTGACCGGGCCGGACTCAGCAGAGACAGTCAGCCACCCGTTCAAACACTGGGGCACACTGTACAGAGCAGGAATCAGGGGGGCGGGGACAGCTGGCCGTCGCCGGAGGCTCGCGGTGAGAATAGTAAGTGAGCCACGCTGACCGGGCCGGACTCAGCAGAGACAGTCAGCCACCCGTTCAAACACTGGGGCACACTGTACAGAGCAGGAATCAGGGGGGCGGGGACAGCTGGCCGTCGCCGGAGGCTCGCGGTGAGAATAGTAAGTGAGCCACGCTGACCGGGCCGGACTCAGCAGAGACAGTCAGCCACCCGTTCAAACACTGGGGCACACTGTACAGAGCAGGAATCAGGGGGGCGGGGACAGCTGGCCGTCGCCGGAGGCTCGCGGTGAGAATAGTAAGTGAGCCACGCTGACCGGGCCGGACTCAGCAGAGACAGTCAGCCACCCGTTCAAACACTGGGGCACACTGTACAGAGCAGGAATCAGGGGGGCGGGGACAGCTGGCCGTCGCCGGAGGCTCGCGGTGAGAATAGTAAGTGAGCCACGCTGACCGGGCCGGACTCAGCAGAGACAGTCAGCCACCCGTTCAAACACTGGGGCACACTGTACAGAGCAGGAATCAGGGGGGCGGGGACAGCTGGCCGTCGCCGGAGGCTCGCGGTGAGAATAGTAAGTGAGCCACGCTGACCGGGCCGGACTCAGCAGAGACAGTCAGCCACCCGTTCAAACACTGGGGCACACTGTACAGAGCAGGAATCAGGGGGGCGGGGACAGCTGGCCGTCGCCGGAGGCTCGCGGTGAGAATAGTAAGTGAGCCACGCTGACCGGGCCGGACTCAGCAGAGACAGTCAGCCACCCGTTCAAACACTGGGGCACACTGTACAGAGCAGGAATCAGGGGGGCGGGGACAGCTGGCCGTCGCCGGAGGCTCGCGGTGAGAATAGTAAGTGAGCCACGCTGACCGGGCCGGACTCAGCAGAGACAGTCAGCCACCCGTTCAAACACTGGGGCACACTGTACAGAGCAGGAATCAGGGGGGCGGGGACAGCTGGCCGTCGCCGGAGGCTCGCGGTGAGAATAGTAAGTGAGCCACGCTGACCGGGCCGGACTCAGCAGAGACAGTCAGCCACCCGTTCAAACACTGGGGCACACTGTACAGAGCAGGAATCAGGGGGGCGGGGACAGCTGGCCGTCGCCGGAGGCTCGCGGTGAGAATAGTAAGTGAGCCACGCTGACCGGGCCGGACTCAGCAGAGACAGTCAGCCACCCGTTCAAACACTGGGGCACACTGTACAGAGCAGGAATCAGGGGGGCGGGGACAGCTGGCCGTCGCCGGAGGCTCGCGGTGAGAATAGTAAGTGAGCCACGCTGACCGGGCCGGACTCAGCAGAGACAGTCAGCCACCCGTTCAAACACTGGGGCACACTGTACAGAGCAGGAATCAGGGGGGCGGGGACAGCTGGCCGTCGCCGGAGGCTCGCGGTGAGAATAGTAAGTGAGCCACGCTGACCGGGCCGGACTCAGCAGAGACAGTCAGCCACCCGTTCAAACACTGGGGCACACTGTACAGAGCAGGAATCAGGGGGGCGGGGACAGCTGGCCGTCGCCGGAGGCTCGCGGTGAGAATAGTAAGTGAGCCACGCTGACCGGGCCGGACTCAGCAGAGACAGTCAGCCACCCGTTCAAACACTGGGGCACACTGTACAGAGCAGGAATCAGGGGGGCGGGGACAGCTGGCCGTCGCCGGAGGCTCGCGGTGAGAATAGTAAGTGAGCCACGCTGACCGGGCCGGACTCAGCAGAGACAGTCAGCCACCCGTTCAAACACTGGGGCACACTGTACAGAGCAGGAATCAGGGGGGCGGGGACAGCTGGCCGTCGCCGGAGGCTCGCGGTGAGAATAGTAAGTGAGCCACGCTGACCGGGCCGGACTCAGCAGAGACAGTCAGCCACCCGTTCAAACACTGGGGCACACTGTACAGAGCAGGAATCAGGGGGGCGGGGACAGCTGGCCGTCGCCGGAGGCTCGCGGTGAGAATAGTAAGTGAGCCACGCTGACCGGGCCGGACTCAGCAGAGACAGTCAGCCACCCGTTCAAACACTGGGGCACACTGTACAGAGCAGGAATCAGGGGGGCGGGGACAGCTGGCCGTCGCCGGAGGCTCGCGGTGAGAATAGTAAGTGAGCCACGCTGACCGGGCCGGACTCAGCAGAGACAGTCAGCCACCCGTTCAAACACTGGGGCACACTGTACAGAGCAGGAATCAGGGGGGCGGGGACAGCTGGCCGTCGCCGGAGGCTCGCGGTGAGAATAGTAAGTGAGCCACGCTGACCGGGCCGGACTCAGCAGAGACAGTCAGCCACCCGTTCAAACACTGGGGCACACTGTACAGAGCAGGAATCAGGGGGGCGGGGACAGCTGGCCGTCGCCGGAGGCTCGCGGTGAGAATAGTAAGTGAGCCACGCTGACCGGGCCGGACTCAGCAGAGACAGTCAGCCACCCGTTCAAACACTGGGGCACACTGTACAGAGCAGGAATCAGGGGGGCGGGGACAGCTGGCCGTCGCCGGAGGCTCGCGGTGAGAATAGTAAGTGAGCCACGCTGACCGGGCCGGACTCAGCAGAGACAGTCAGCCACCCGTTCAAACACTGGGGCACACTGTACAGAGCAGGAATCAGGGGGGCGGGGACAGCTGGCCGTCGCCGGAGGCTCGCGGTGAGAATAGTAAGTGAGCCACGCTGACCGGGCCGGACTCAGCAGAGACAGTCAGCCACCCGTTCAAACACTGGGGCACACTGTACAGAGCAGGAATCAGGGGGGCGGGGACAGCTGGCCGTCGCCGGAGGCTCGCGGTGAGAATAGTAAGTGAGCCACGCTGACCGGGCCGGACTCAGCAGAGACAGTCAGCCACCCGTTCAAACACTGGGGCACACTGTACAGAGCAGGAATCAGGGGGGCGGGGACAGCTGGCCGTCGCCGGAGGCTCGCGGTGAGAATAGTAAGTGAGCCACGCTGACCGGGCCGGACTCAGCAGAGACAGTCAGCCACCCGTTCAAACACTGGGGCACACTGTACAGAGCAGGAATCAGGGGGGCGGGGACAGCTGGCCGTCGCCGGAGGCTCGCGGTGAGAATAGTAAGTGAGCCACGCTGACCGGGCCGGACTCAGCAGAGACAGTCAGCCACCCGTTCAAACACTGGGGCACACTGTACAGAGCAGGAATCAGGGGGGCGGGGACAGCTGGCCGTCGCCGGAGGCTCGCGGTGAGAATAGTAAGTGAGCCACGCTGACCGGGCCGGACTCAGCAGAGACAGTCAGCCACCCGTTCAAACACTGGGGCACACTGTACAGAGCAGGAATCAGGGGGGCGGGGACAGCTGGCCGTCGCCGGAGGCTCGCGGTGAGAATAGTAAGTGAGCCACGCTGACCGGGCCGGACTCAGCAGAGACAGTCAGCCACCCGTTCAAACACTGGGGCACACTGTACAGAGCAGGAATCAGGGGGGCGGGGACAGCTGGCCGTCGCCGGAGGCTCGCGGTGAGAATAGTAAGTGAGCCACGCTGACCGGGCCGGACTCAGCAGAGACAGTCAGCCACCCGTTCAAACACTGGGGCACACTGTACAGAGCAGGAATCAGGGGGGCGGGGACAGCTGGCCGTCGCCGGAGGCTCGCGGTGAGAATAGTAAGTGAGCCACGCTGACCGGGCCGGACTCAGCAGAGACAGTCAGCCACCCGTTCAAACACTGGGGCACACTGTACAGAGCAGGAATCAGGGGGGCGGGGACAGCTGGCCGTCGCCGGAGGCTCGCGGTGAGAATAGTAAGTGAGCCACGCTGACCGGGCCGGACTCAGCAGAGACAGTCAGCCACCCGTTCAAACACTGGGGCACACTGTACAGAGCAGGAATCAGGGGGGCGGGGACAGCTGGCCGTCGCCGGAGGCTCGCGGTGAGAATAGTAAGTGAGCCACGCTGACCGGGCCGGACTCAGCAGAGACAGTCAGCCACCCGTTCAAACACTGGGGCACACTGTACAGAGCAGGAATCAGGGGGGCGGGGACAGCTGGCCGTCGCCGGAGGCTCGCGGTGAGAATAGTAAGTGAGCCACGCTGACCGGGCCGGACTCAGCAGAGACAGTCAGCCACCCGTTCAAACACTGGGGCACACTGTACAGAGCAGGAATCAGGGGGGCGGGGACAGCTGGCCGTCGCCGGAGGCTCGCGGTGAGAATAGTAAGTGAGCCACGCTGACCGGGCCGGACTCAGCAGAGACAGTCAGCCACCCGTTCAAACACTGGGGCACACTGTACAGAGCAGGAATCAGGGGGGCGGGGACAGCTGGCCGTCGCCGGAGGCTCGCGGTGAGAATAGTAAGTGAGCCACGCTGACCGGGCCGGACTCAGCAGAGACAGTCAGCCACCCGTTCAAACACTGGGGCACACTGTACAGAGCAGGAATCAGGGGGGCGGGGACAGCTGGCCGTCGCCGGAGGCTCGCGGTGAGAATAGTAAGTGAGCCACGCTGACCGGGCCGGACTCAGCAGAGACAGTCAGCCACCCGTTCAAACACTGGGGCACACTGTACAGAGCAGGAATCAGGGGGGCGGGGACAGCTGGCCGTCGCCGGAGGCTCGCGGTGAGAATAGTAAGTGAGCCACGCTGACCGGGCCGGACTCAGCAGAGACAGTCAGCCACCCGTTCAAACACTGGGGCACACTGTACAGAGCAGGAATCAGGGGGGCGGGGACAGCTGGCCGTCGCCGGAGGCTCGCGGTGAGAATAGTAAGTGAGCCACGCTGACCGGGCCGGACTCAGCAGAGACAGTCAGCCACCCGTTCAAACACTGGGGCACACTGTACAGAGCAGGAATCAGGGGGGCGGGGACAGCTGGCCGTCGCCGGAGGCTCGCGGTGAGAATAGTAAGTGAGCCACGCTGACCGGGCCGGACTCAGCAGAGACAGTCAGCCACCCGTTCAAACACTGGGGCACACTGTACAGAGCAGGAATCAGGGGGGCGGGGACAGCTGGCCGTCGCCGGAGGCTCGCGGTGAGAATAGTAAGTGAGCCACGCTGACCGGGCCGGACTCAGCAGAGACAGTCAGCCACCCGTTCAAACACTGGGGCACACTGTACAGAGCAGGAATCAGGGGGGCGGGGACAGCTGGCCGTCGCCGGAGGCTCGCGGTGAGAATAGTAAGTGAGCCACGCTGACCGGGCCGGACTCAGCAGAGACAGTCAGCCACCCGTTCAAACACTGGGGCACACTGTACAGAGCAGGAATCAGGGGGGCGGGGACAGCTGGCCGTCGCCGGAGGCTCGCGGTGAGAATAGTAAGTGAGCCACGCTGACCGGGCCGGACTCAGCAGAGACAGTCAGCCACCCGTTCAAACACTGGGGCACACTGTACAGAGCAGGAATCAGGGGGGCGGGGACAGCTGGCCGTCGCCGGAGGCTCGCGGTGAGAATAGTAAGTGAGCCACGCTGACCGGGCCGGACTCAGCAGAGACAGTCAGCCACCCGTTCAAACACTGGGGCACACTGTACAGAGCAGGAATCAGGGGGGCGGGGACAGCTGGCCGTCGCCGGAGGCTCGCGGTGAGAATAGTAAGTGAGCCACGCTGACCGGGCCGGACTCAGCAGAGACAGTCAGCCACCCGTTCAAACACTGGGGCACACTGTACAGAGCAGGAATCAGGGGGGCGGGGACAGCTGGCCGTCGCCGGAGGCTCGCGGTGAGAATAGTAAGTGAGCCACGCTGACCGGGCCGGACTCAGCAGAGACAGTCAGCCACCCGTTCAAACACTGGGGCACACTGTACAGAGCAGGAATCAGGGGGGCGGGGACAGCTGGCCGTCGCCGGAGGCTCGCGGTGAGAATAGTAAGTGAGCCACGCTGACCGGGCCGGACTCAGCAGAGACAGTCAGCCACCCGTTCAAACACTGGGGCACACTGTACAGAGCAGGAATCAGGGGGGCGGGGACAGCTGGCCGTCGCCGGAGGCTCGCGGTGAGAATAGTAAGTGAGCCACGCTGACCGGGCCGGACTCAGCAGAGACAGTCAGCCACCCGTTCAAACACTGGGGCACACTGTACAGAGCAGGAATCAGGGGGGCGGGGACAGCTGGCCGTCGCCGGAGGCTCGCGGTGAGAATAGTAAGTGAGCCACGCTGACCGGGCCGGACTCAGCAGAGACAGTCAGCCACCCGTTCAAACACTGGGGCACACTGTACAGAGCAGGAATCAGGGGGGCGGGGACAGCTGGCCGTCGCCGGAGGCTCGCGGTGAGAATAGTAAGTGAGCCACGCTGACCGGGCCGGACTCAGCAGAGACAGTCAGCCACCCGTTCAAACACTGGGGCACACTGTACAGAGCAGGAATCAGGGGGGCGGGGACAGCTGGCCGTCGCCGGAGGCTCGCGGTGAGAATAGTAAGTGAGCCACGCTGACCGGGCCGGACTCAGCAGAGACAGTCAGCCACCCGTTCAAACACTGGGGCACACTGTACAGAGCAGGAATCAGGGGGCGGGGACAGCTGGCCGTCGCCGGAGGCTCGCGGTGAGAATAGTAAGTGAGCCACGCTGACCGGGCCGGACTCAGCAGAGACAGTCAGCCACCCGTTCAAACACTGGGGCACACTGTACAGAGCAGGAATCAGGGGGGCGGGGACAGCTGGCCGTCGCCGGAGGCTCGCGGTGAGAATAGTAAGTGAGCCACGCTGACCGGGCCGGACTCAGCAGAGACAGTCAGCCACCCGTTCAAACACTGGGGCACACTGTACAGAGCAGGAATCAGGGGGGCGGGGACAGCTGGCCGTCGCCGGAGGCTCGCGGTGAGAATAGTAAGTGAGCCACGCTGACCGGGCCGGACTCAGCAGAGACAGTCAGCCACCCGTTCAAACACTGGGGCACACTGTACAGAGCAGGAATCAGGGGGGCGGGGACAGCTGGCCGTCGCCGGAGGCTCGCGGTGAGAATAGTAAGTGAGCCACGCTGACCGGGCCGGACTCAGCAGAGACAGTCAGCCACCCGTTCAAACACTGGGGCACACTGTACAGAGCAGGAATCAGGGGGGCGGGGACAGCTGGCCGTCGCCGGAGGCTCGCGGTGAGAATAGTAAGTGAGCCACGCTGACCGGGCCGGACTCAGCAGAGACAGTCAGCCACCCGTTCAAACACTGGGGCACACTGTACAGAGCAGGAATCAGGGGGGCGGGGACAGCTGGCCGTCGCCGGAGGCTCGCGGTGAGAATAGTAAGTGAGCCACGCTGACCGGGCCGGACTCAGCAGAGACAGTCAGCCACCCGTTCAAACACTGGGGCACACTGTACAGAGCAGGAATCAGGGGGGCGGGGACAGCTGGCCGTCGCCGGAGGCTCGCGGTGAGAATAGTAAGTGAGCCACGCTGACCGGGCCGGACTCAGCAGAGACAGTCAGCCACCCGTTCAAACACTGGGGCACACTCTACAGAGCAGGAATCAGGGGGGCGGGGACAGCTGGCCGTCGCCGGAGGCTCGCGGTGAGAATAGTAAGTGAGCCACGCTGACCGGGCCGGACTCAGCAGAGACAGTCAGCCACCCGTTCAAACACTGGGGCACACTGTACAGAGCAGGAATCAGGGGGGCGGGGACAGCTGGCCGTCGCCGGAGGCTCGCGGTGAGAATAGTAAGTGAGCCACGCTGACCGGGCCGGACTCAGCAGAGACAGTCAGCCACCCGTTCAAACACTGGGGCACACTCTACAGAGCAGGAATCAGGGGGGCGGGGACAGCTGGCCGTCGCCGGAGGCTCGCGGTGAGAATAGTAAGTGAGCCACGCTGACCGGGCCGGACTCAGCAGAGACAGTCAGCCACCCGTTCAAACACTGGGGCACACTCTACAGAGCAGGAATCAGGGGGGCGGGGACAGCTGGCCGTCGCCGGAGGCTCGCGGTGAGAATAGTAAGTGAGCCACGCTGACCGGGCCGGACTCAGCAGAGACAGTCAGCCACCCGTTCAAACACTGGGGCACACTCTACAGAGCAGGAATCAGGGGGGCGGGGACAGCTGGCCGTCGCCGGAGGCTCGCGGTGAGAATAGTAAGTGAGCCACGCTGACCGGGCCGGACTCAGCAGAGACAGTCAGCCACCCGTTCAAACACTGGGGCACACTCTACAGAGCAGGAATCAGGGGGGCGGGGACAGCTGGCCGTCGCCGGAGGCTCGCGGTGAGAATAGTAAGTGAGCCACGCTGACCGGGCCGGACTCAGCAGAGACAGTCAGCCACCCGTTCAAACACTGGGGCACACTGTACAGAGCAGGAATCAGGGGGCGGGGACAGCTGGCCGTCGCCGGAGGCTCGCGGTGAGAATAGTAAGTGAGCCACGCTGACCGGGCCGGACTCAGCAGAGACAGTCAGCCACCCGTTCAAACACTGGGGCACACTGTACAGAGCAGGAATCAGGGGGGCGGGGACAGCTGGCCGTCGCCGGAGGCTCGCGGTGAGAATAGTAAGTGAGCCACGCTGACCGGGCCGGACTCAGCAGAGACAGTCAGCCACCCGTTCAAACACTGGGGCACACTCTACAGAGCAGGAATCAGGGGGGCGGGGACAGCTGGCCGTCGCCGGAGGCTCGCGGTGAGAATAGTAAGTGAGCCACGCTGACCGGGCCGGACTCAGCAGAGACAGTCAGCCACCCGTTCAAACACTGGGGCACACTGTACAGAGCAGGAATCAGGGGGGCGGGGACAGCTGGCCGTCGCCGGAGGCTCGCGGTGAGAATAGTAAGTGAGCCACGCTGACCGGGCCGGACTCAGCAGAGACAGTCAGCCACCCGTTCAAACACTGGGGCACACTCTACAGAGCAGGAATCAGGGGGGCGGGGACAGCTGGCCGTCGCCGGAGGCTCGCGGTGAGAATAGTAAGTGAGCCACGCTGACCGGGCCGGACTCAGCAGAGACAGTCAGCCACCCGTTCAAACACTGGGGCACACTCTACAGAGCAGGAATCAGGGGGGCGGGGACAGCTGGCCGTCGCCGGAGGCTCGCGGTGAGAATAGTAAGTGAGCCACGCTGACCGGGCCGGACTCAGCAGAGACAGTCAGCCACCCGTTCAAACACTGGGGCACACTCTACAGAGCAGGAATCAGGGGGGCGGGGACAGCTGGCCGTCGCCGGAGGCTCGCGGTGAGAATAGTAAGTGAGCCACGCTGACCGGGCCGGACTCAGCAGAGACAGTCAGCCACCCGTTCAAACACTGGGGCACACTCTACAGAGCAGGAATCAGGGGGGCGGGGACAGCTGGCCGTCGCCGGAGGCTCGCGGTGAGAATAGTAAGTGAGCCACGCTGACCGGGCCGGACTCAGCAGAGACAGTCAGCCACCCGTTCAAACACTGGGGCACACTCTACAGAGCAGGAATCAGGGGGGCGGGGACAGCTGGCCGTCGCCGGAGGCTCGCGGTGAGAATAGTAAGTGAGCCACGCTGACCGGGCCGGACTCAGCAGAGACAGTCAGCCACCCGTTCAAACACTGGGGCACACTCTACAGAGCAGGAATCAGGGGGGCGGGGACAGCTGGCCGTCGCCGGAGGCTCGCGGTGAGAATAGTAAGTGAGCCACGCTGACCGGGCCGGACTCAGCAGAGACAGTCAGCCACCCGTTCAAACACTGGGGCACACTCTACAGAGCAGGAATCAGGGGGGCGGGGACAGCTGGCCGTCGCCGGAGGCTCGCGGTGAGAATAGTAAGTGAGCCACGCTGACCGGGCCGGACTCAGCAGAGACAGTCAGCCACCCGTTCAAACACTGGGGCACACTCTACAGAGCAGGAATCAGGGGGGCGGGGACAGCTGGCCGTCGCCGGAGGCTCGCGGTGAGAATAGTAAGTGAGCCACGCTGACCGGGCCGGACTCAGCAGAGACAGTCAGCCACCCGTTCAAACACTGGGGCACACTCTACAGAGCAGGAATCAGGGGGCGGGGACAGCTGGCCGTCGCCGGAGGCTCGCGGTGAGAATAGTAAGTGAGCCACGCTGACCGGGCCGGACTCAGCAGAGACAGTCAGCCACCCGTTCAAACACTGGGGCACACTCCACAGAGCAGGAATCAGGGGGGCGGGGACAGCTGGCCGTCGCCGGAGGCTCGCGGTGAGAATAGTAAGTGAGCCACGCTGACCGGGCCGGACTCAGCAGAGACAGTCAGCCACCCGTTCAAACACTGGGGCACACTCTACAGAGCAGGAATCAGGGGGGCGGGGACAGCTGGCCGTCGCCGGAGGCTCGCGGTGAGAATAGTAAGTGAGCCACGCTGACCGGGCCGGACTCAGCAGAGACAGTCAGCCACCCGTTCAAACACTGGGGCACACTCTACAGAGCAGGAATCAGGGGGGCGGGGACAGCTGGCCGTCGCCGGAGGCTCGCGGTGAGAATAGTAAGTGAGCCACGCTGACCGGGCCGGACTCAGCAGAGACAGTCAGCCACCCGTTCAAACACTGGGGCACACTCTACAGAGCAGGAATCAGGGGGGCGGGGACAGCTGGCCGTCGCCGGAGGCTCGCGGTGAGAATAGTAAGTGAGCCACGCTGACCGGGCCGGACTCAGCAGAGACAGTCAGCCACCCGTTCAAACACTGGGGCACACTCCACAGAGCAGGAATCAGGGGGGCGGGGACAGCTGGCCGTCGCCGGAGGCTCGCGGTGAGAATAGTAAGTGAGCCACGCTGACCGGGCCGGACTCAGCAGAGACAGTCAGCCACCCGTTCAAACACTGGGGCACACTCTACAGAGCAGGAATCAGGGGGGCGGGGACAGCTGGCCGTCGCCGGAGGCTCGCGGTGAGAATAGTAAGTGAGCCACGCTGACCGGGCCGGACTCAGCAGAGACAGTCAGCCACCCGTTCAAACACTGGGGCACACTCCACAGAGCAGGAATCAGGGGGGCGGGGACAGCTGGCCGTCGCCGGAGGCTCGCGGTGAGAATAGTAAGTGAGCCACGCTGACCGGGCCGGACTCAGCAGAGACAGTCAGCCACCCGTTCAAACACTGGGGCACACTCCACAGAGCAGGAATCAGGGGGGCGGGGACAGCTGGCCGTCGCCGGAGGCTCGCGGTGAGAATAGTAAGTGAGCCACGCTGACCGGGCCGGACTCAGCAGAGACAGTCAGCCACCCGTTCAAACACTGGGGCACACTCTACAGAGCAGGAATCAGGGGGGCGGGGACAGCTGGCCGTCGCCGGAGGCTCGCGGTGAGAATAGTAAGTGAGCCACGCTGACCGGGCCGGACTCAGCAGAGACAGTCAGCCACCCGTTCAAACACTGGGGCACACTCTACAGAGCAGGAATCAGGGGGGCGGGGACAGCTGGCCGTCGCCGGAGGCTCGCGGTGAGAATAGTAAGTGAGCCACGCTGACCGGGCCGGACTCAGCAGAGACAGTCAGCCACCCGTTCAAACACTGGGGCACACTCTACAGAGCAGGAATCAGGGGGGCGGGGACAGCTGGCCGTCGCCGGAGGCTCGCGGTGAGAATAGTAAGTGAGCCACGCTGACCGGGCCGGACTCAGCAGAGACAGTCAGCCACCCGTTCAAACACTGGGGCACACTCCACAGAGCAGGAATCAGGGGGGCGGGGACAGCTGGCCGTCGCCGGAGGCTCGCGGTGAGAATAGTAAGTGAGCCACGCTGACCGGGCCGGACTCAGCAGAGACAGTCAGCCACCCGTTCAAACACTGGGGCACACTCCACAGAGCAGGAATCAGGGGGGCGGGGACAGCTGGCCGTCGCCGGAGGCTCGCGGTGAGAATAGTAAGTGAGCCACGCTGACCGGGCCGGACTCAGCAGAGACAGTCAGCCACCCGTTCAAACACTGGGGCACACTCCACAGAGCAGGAATCAGGGGGGCGGGGACAGCTGGCCGGAGCCGGAGGCTCGCGGTGAGAATAGTAAGTGAGCCACGCTGACCGGGCCGGACTCAGCAGAGACAGTCAGCCACCCGTTCAAACACTGGGGCACACTCCACAGAGCAGGAATCAGGGGGGCGGGGACAGCTGGCCGTCGCCGGAGGCTCGCGGTGAGAATAGTAAGTGAGCCACGCTGACCGGGCCGGACTCAGCAGAGACAGTCAGCCACCCGTTCAAACACTGGGGCACACTCCACAGAGCAGGAATCAGGGGGGCGGGGACAGCTGGCCGTCGCCGGAGGCTCGCGGTGAGAATAGTAAGTGAGCCACGCTGACCGGGCCGGACTCAGCAGAGACAGTCAGCCACCCGTTCAAACACTGGGGCACACTCCACAGAGCAGGAATCAGGGGGGCGGGGACAGCTGGCCGTCGCCGGAGGCTCGCGGTGAGAATAGTAAGTGAGCCACGCTGACCGGGCCGGACTCAGCAGAGACAGTCAGCCACCCGTTCAAACACTGGGGCACACTCCACAGAGCAGGAATCAGGGGGGCGGGGACAGCTGGCCGGAGCCGGAGGCTCGCGGTGAGAATAGTAAGTGAGCCACGCTGACCGGGCCGGACTCAGCAGAGACAGTCAGCCACCCGTTCAAACACTGGGGCACACTCCACAGAGCAGGAATCAGGGGGGCGGGGACAGCTGGCCGGAGCCGGAGGCTCGCGGTGAGAATAGTAAGTGAGCCACGCTGACCGGGCCGGACTCAGCAGAGACAGTCAGCCACCCGTTCAAACACTGGGGCACACTCCACAGAGCAGGAATCAGGGGGGCGGGGACAGCTGGCCGGAGCCGGAGGCTCGCGGTGAGAATAGTAAGTGAGCCACGCTGACCGGGCCGGACTCAGCAGAGACAGTCAGCCACCCGTTCAAACACTGGGGCACACTCCACAGAGCAGGAATCAGGGGGGCGGGGACAGCTGGCCGTCGCCGGAGGCTCGCGGTGAGAATAGTAAGTGAGCCACGCTGACCGGGCCGGACTCAGCAGAGACAGTCAGCCACCCGTTCAAACACTGGGGCACACTCCACAGAGCAGGAATCAGGGGGGCGGGGACAGCTGGCCGGAGCCGGAGGCTCGCGGTGAGAATAGTAAGTGAGCCACGCTGACCGGGCCGGACTCAGCAGAGACAGTCAGCCACCCGTTCAAACACTGGGGCACACTCCACAGAGCAGGAATCAGGGGGGCGGGGACAGCTGGCCGGAGCCGGAGGCTCGCGGTGAGAATAGTAAGTGAGCCACGCTGACCGGGCCGGACTCAGCAGAGACAGTCAGCCACCCGTTCAAACACTGGGGCACACTCCACAGAGCAGGAATCAGGGGGGCGGGGACAGCTGGCCGGAGCCGGAGGCTCGCGGTGAGAATAGTAAGTGAGCCACGCTGACCGGGCCGGACTCAGCAGAGACAGTCAGCCACCCGTTCAAACACTGGGGCACACTCCACAGAGCAGGAATCAGGGGGGCGGGGACAGCTGGCCGGAGCCGGAGGCTCGCGGTGAGAATAGTAAGTGAGCCACGCTGACCGGGCCGGACTCAGCAGAGACAGTCAGCCACCCGTTCAAACACTGGGGCACACTCCACAGAGCAGGAATCAGGGGGCGGGGACAGCTGGCCGGAGCCGGAGGCTCGCGGTGAGAATAGTAAGTGAGCCACGCTGACCGGGCCGGACTCAGCAGAGACAGTCAGCCACCCGTTCAAACACTGGGGCACACTCCACAGAGCAGGAATCAGGGGGGCGGGGACAGCTGGCCGGAGCCGGAGGCTCGCGGTGAGAATAGTAAGTGAGCCACGCTGACCGGGCCGGACTCAGCAGAGACAGTCAGCCACCCGTTCAAACACTGGGGCACACTCCACAGAGCAGGAATCAGGGGGGCGGGGACAGCTGGCCGGAGCCGGAGGCTCGCGGTGAGAATAGTAAGTGAGCCACGCTGACCGGGCCGGACTCAGCAGAGACAGTCAGCCACCCGTTCAAACACTGGGGCACACTCCACAGAGCAGGAATCAGGGGGGCGGGGACAGCTGGCCGGAGCCGGAGGCTCGCGGTGAGAATAGTAAGTGAGCCACGCTGACCGGGCCGGACTCAGCAGAGACAGTCAGCCACCCGTTCAAACACTGGGGCACACTCCACAGAGCAGGAATCAGGGGGGCGGGGACAGCTGGCCGGAGCCGGAGGCTCGCGGTGAGAATAGTAAGTGAGCCACGCTGACCGGGCCGGACTCAGCAGAGACAGTCAGCCACCCGTTCAAACACTGGGGCACACTCCACAGAGCAGGAATCAGGGGGGCGGGGACAGCTGGCCGTCGCCGGAGGCTCGCGGTGAGAATAGTAAGTGAGCCACGCTGACCGGGCCGGACTCAGCAGAGACAGTCAGCCACCCGTTCAAACACTGGGGCACACTCCACAGAGCAGGAATCAGGGGGGCGGGGACAGCTGGCCGGAGCCGGAGGCTCGCGGTGAGAATAGTAAGTGAGCCACGCTGACCGGGCCGGACTCAGCAGAGACAGTCAGCCACCCGTTCAAACACTGGGGCACACTCCACAGAGCAGGAATCAGGGGGGCGGGGACAGCTGGCCGGAGCCGGAGGCTCGCGGTGAGAATAGTAAGTGAGCCACGCTGACCGGGCCGGACTCAGCAGAGACAGTCAGCCACCCGTTCAAACACTGGGGCACACTCCACAGAGCAGGAATCAGGGGGGCGGGGACAGCTGGCCGGAGCCGGAGGCTCGCGGTGAGAATAGTAAGTGAGCCACGCTGACCGGGCCGGACTCAGCAGAGACAGTCAGCCACCCGTTCAAACACTGGGGCACACTCCACAGAGCAGGAATCAGGGGGGCGGGGACAGCTGGCCGGAGCCGGAGGCTCGCGGTGAGAATAGTAAGTGAGCCACGCTGACCGGGCCGGACTCAGCAGAGACAGTCAGCCACCCGTTCAAACACTGGGGCACACTCCACAGAGCAGGAATCAGGGGGGCGGGGACAGCTGGCCGGAGCCGGAGGCTCGCGGTGAGAATAGTAAGTGAGCCACGCTGACCGGGCCGGACTCAGCAGAGACAGTCAGCCACCCGTTCAAACACTGGGGCACACTCCACAGAGCAGGAATCAGGGGGGCGGGGACAGCTGGCCGGAGCCGGAGGCTCGCGGTGAGAATAGTAAGTGAGCCACGCTGACCGGGCCGGACTCAGCAGAGACAGTCAGCCACCCGTTCAAACACTGGGGCACACTCCACAGAGCAGGAATCAGGGGGGCGGGGACAGCTGGCCGGAGCCGGAGGCTCGCGGTGAGAATAGTAAGTGAGCCACGCTGACCGGGCCGGACTCAGCAGAGACAGTCAGCCACCCGTTCAAACACTGGGGCACACTCCACAGAGCAGGAATCAGGGGGGCGGGGACAGCTGGCCGGAGCCGGAGGCTCGCGGTGAGAATAGTAAGTGAGCCACGCTGACCGGGCCGGACTCAGCAGAGACAGTCAGCCACCCGTTCAAACACTGGGGCACACTCCACAGAGCAGGAATCAGGGGGGCGGGGACAGCTGGCCGGAGCCGGAGGCTCGCGGTGAGAATAGTAAGTGAGCCACGCTGACCGGGCCGGACTCAGCAGAGACAGTCAGCCACCCGTTCAAACACTGGGGCACACTCCACAGAGCAGGAATCAGGGGGGCGGGGACAGCTGGCCGGAGCCGGAGGCTCGCGGTGAGAATAGTAAGTGAGCCACGCTGACCGGGCCGGACTCAGCAGAGACAGTCAGCCACCCGTTCAAACACTGGGGCACACTCCACAGAGCAGGAATCAGGGGGGCGGGGACAGCTGGCCGGAGCCGGAGGCTCGCGGTGAGAATAGTAAGTGAGCCACGCTGACCGGGCCGGACTCAGCAGAGACAGTCAGCCACCCGTTCAAACACTGGGGCACACTCCACAGAGCAGGAATCAGGGGGGCGGGGACAGCTGGCCGGAGCCGGAGGCTCGCGGTGAGAATAGTAAGTGAGCCACGCTGACCGGGCCGGACTCAGCAGAGACAGTCAGCCACCCGTTCAAACACTGGGGCACACTCACAGAGCAGGAATCAGGGGGGCGGGGACAGCTGGCCGGAGCCGGAGGCTCGCGGTGAGAATAGTAAGTGAGCCACGCTGACCGGGCCGGACTCAGCAGAGACAGTCAGCCACCCGTTCAAACACTGGGGCACACTCCACAGAGCAGGAATCAGGGGGGCGGGGACAGCTGGCCGGAGCCGGAGGCTCGCGGTGAGAATAGTAAGTGAGCCACGCTGACGGGCCGGACTCAGCAGAGACAGTCAGCCACCCGTTCAAACACTGGGGCACACTCCACAGAGCAGGAATCAGGGGGGCGGGGACAGCTGGCCGAGCCGGAGGCTCGCGGTGAGAATAGTAAGTGAGCCACGCTGACCGGGCCGGACTCAGCAGAGACAGTCAGCCACCCGTTCAAACACTGGGGCACACTCCACAGAGCAGGAATCAGGGGGGCGGGGACAGCTGGCCGGAGCCGGAGGCTCGCGGTGAGAATAGTAAGTGAGCCACGCTGACCGGGCCGGACTCAGCAGAGACAGTCAGCCACCCGTTCAAACACTGGGGCACACTCCACAGAGCAGGAATCAGGGGGCGGGGACAGCTGGCCGGAGCCGGAGGCTCGCGGTGAGAATAGTAAGTGAGCCACGCTGACCGGGCCGGACTCAGCAGAGACAGTCAGCCACCCGTTCAAACACTGGGGCACACTCCACAGAGCAGGAATCAGGGGGGCGGGGACAGCTGGCCGGAGCCGGAGGCTCGCGGTGAGAATAGTAAGTGAGCCACGCTGACCGGGCCGGACTCAGCAGAGACAGTCAGCCACCCGTTCAAACACTGGGGCACACTCCACAGAGCAGGAATCAGGGGGGCGGGGACAGCTGGCCGGAGCCGGAGGCTCGCGGTGAGAATAGTAAGTGAGCCACGCTGACCGGGCCGGACTCAGCAGAGACAGTCAGCCACCCGTTCAAACACTGGGGCACACTCCACAGAGCAGGAATCAGGGGGGCGGGGACAGCTGGCCGGAGCCGGAGGCTCGCGGTGAGAATAGTAAGTGAGCCACGCTGACCGGGCCGGACTCAGCAGAGACAGTCAGCCACCCGTTCAAACACTGGGGCACACTCCACAGAGCAGGAATCAGGGGGGCGGGGACAGCTGGCCGGAGCCGGAGGCTCGCGGTGAGAATAGTAAGTGAGCCACGCTGACCGGGCCGGACTCAGCAGAGACAGTCAGCCACCCGTTCAAACACTGGGGCACACTCCACAGAGCAGGAATCAGGGGGGCGGGGACAGCTGGCCGGAGCCGGAGGCTCGCGGTGAGAATAGTAAGTGAGCCACGCTGACCGGGCCGGACTCAGCAGAGACAGTCAGCCACCCGTTCAAACACTGGGGCACACTCCACAGAGCAGGAATCAGGGGGGCGGGGACAGCTGGCCGGAGCCGGAGGCTCGCGGTGAGAATAGTAAGTGAGCCACGCTGACCGGGCCGGACTCAGCAGAGACAGTCAGCCACCCGTTCAAACACTGGGGCACACTCCACAGAGCAGGAATCAGGGGGGCGGGGACAGCTGGCCGGAGCCGGAGGCTCGCGGTGAGAATAGTAAGTGAGCCACGCTGACCGGGCCGGACTCAGCAGAGACAGTCAGCCACCCGTTCAAACACTGGGGCACACTCCACAGAGCAGGAATCAGGGGGGCGGGGACAGCTGGCCGGAGCCGGAGGCTCGCGGTGAGAATAGTAAGTGAGCCACGCTGACCGGGCCGGACTCAGCAGAGACAGTCAGCCACCCGTTCAAACACTGGGGCACACTCCACAGAGCAGGAATCAGGGGGGCGGGGACAGCTGGCCGGAGCCGGAGGCTCGCGGTGAGAATAGTAAGTGAGCCACGCTGACCGGGCCGGACTCAGCAGAGACAGTCAGCCACCCGTTCAAACACTGGGGCACACTCCACAGAGCAGGAATCAGGGGGGCGGGGACAGCTGGCCGGAGCCGGAGGCTCGCGGTGAGAATAGTAAGTGAGCCACGCTGACCGGGCCGGACTCAGCAGAGACAGTCAGCCACCCGTTCAAACACTGGGGCACACTCCACAGAGCAGGAATCAGGGGGGCGGGGACAGCTGGCCGGAGCCGGAGGCTCGCGGTGAGAATAGTAAGTGAGCCACGCTGACCGGGCCGGACTCAGCAGAGACAGTCAGCCACCCGTTCAAACACTGGGGCACACTCCACAGAGCAGGAATCAGGGGGGCGGGGACAGCTGGCCGGAGCCGGAGGCTCGCGGTGAGAATAGTAAGTGAGCCACGCTGACCGGGCCGGACTCAGCAGAGACAGTCAGCCACCCGTTCAAACACTGGGGCACACTCCACAGAGCAGGAATCAGGGGGGCGGGGACAGCTGGCCGGAGCCGGAGGCTCGCGGTGAGAATAGTAAGTGAGCCACGCTGACCGGGCCGGACTCAGCAGAGACAGTCAGCCACCCGTTCAAACACTGGGGCACACTCCACAGAGCAGGAATCAGGGGGGCGGGGACAGCTGGCCGGAGCCGGAGGCTCGCGGTGAGAATAGTAAGTGAGCCACGCTGACCGGGCCGGACTCAGCAGAGACAGTCAGCCACCCGTTCAAACACTGGGGCACACTCCACAGAGCAGGAATCAGGGGGGCGGGGACAGCTGGCCGGAGCCGGAGGCTCGCGGTGAGAATAGTAAGTGAGCCACGCTGACCGGGCCGGACTCAGCAGAGACAGTCAGCCACCCGTTCAAACACTGGGGCACACTCCACAGAGCAGGAATCAGGGGGGCGGGGACAGCTGGCCGGAGCCGGAGGCTCGCGGTGAGAATAGTAAGTGAGCCACGCTGACCGGGCCGGACTCAGCAGAGACAGTCAGCCACCCGTTCAAACACTGGGGCACACTCCACAGAGCAGGAATCAGGGGGGCGGGGACAGCTGGCCGGAGCCGGAGGCTCGCGGTGAGAATAGTAAGTGAGCCACGCTGACCGGGCCGGACTCAGCAGAGACAGTCAGCCACCCGTTCAAACACTGGGGCACACTCCACAGAGCAGGAATCAGGGGGGCGGGGACAGCTGGCCGGAGCCGGAGGCTCGCGGTGAGAATAGTAAGTGAGCCACGCTGACCGGGCCGGACTCAGCAGAGACAGTCAGCCACCCGTTCAAACACTGGGGCACACTCCACAGAGCAGGAATCAGGGGGGCGGGGACAGCTGGCCGGAGCCGGAGGCTCGCGGTGAGAATAGTAAGTGAGCCACGCTGACCGGGCCGGACTCAGCAGAGACAGTCAGCCACCCGTTCAAACACTGGGGCACACTCCACAGAGCAGGAATCAGGGGGGCGGGGACAGCTGGCCGGAGCCGGAGGCTCGCGGTGAGAATAGTAAGTGAGCCACGCTGACCGGGCCGGACTCAGCAGAGACAGTCAGCCACCCGTTCAAACACTGGGGCACACTCCACAGAGCAGGAATCAGGGGGGCGGGGACAGCTGGCCGGAGCCGGAGGCTCGCGGTGAGAATAGTAAGTGAGCCACGCTGACCGGGCCGGACTCAGCAGAGACAGTCAGCCACCCGTTCAAACACTGGGGCACACTCCACAGAGCAGGAATCAGGGGGGCGGGGACAGCTGGCCGGAGCCGGAGGCTCGCGGTGAGAATAGTAAGTGAGCCACGCTGACCGGGCCGGACTCAGCAGAGACAGTCAGCCACCCGTTCAAACACTGGGGCACACTCCACAGAGCAGGAATCAGGGGGGCGGGGACAGCTGGCCGGAGCCGGAGGCTCGCGGTGAGAATAGTAAGTGAGCCACGCTGACCGGGCCGGACTCAGCAGAGACAGTCAGCCACCCGTTCAAACACTGGGGCACACTCCACAGAGCAGGAATCAGGGGGGCGGGGACAGCTGGCCGGAGCCGGAGGCTCGCGGTGAGAATAGTAAGTGAGCCACGCTGACCGGGCCGGACTCAGCAGAGACAGTCAGCCACCCGTTCAAACACTGGGGCACACTCCACAGAGCAGGAATCAGGGGGGCGGGGACAGCTGGCCGGAGCCGGAGGCTCGCGGTGAGAATAGTAAGTGAGCCACGCTGACCGGGCCGGACTCAGCAGAGACAGTCAGCCACCCGTTCAAACACTGGGGCACACTCCACAGAGCAGGAATCAGGGGGGCGGGGACAGCTGGCCGGAGCCGGAGGCTCGCGGTGAGAATAGTAAGTGAGCCACGCTGACCGGGCCGGACTCAGCAGAGACAGTCAGCCACCCGTTCAAACACTGGGGCACACTCCACAGAGCAGGAATCAGGGGGGCGGGGACAGCTGGCCGGAGCCGGAGGCTCGCGGTGAGAATAGTAAGTGAGCCACGCTGACCGGGCCGGACTCAGCAGAGACAGTCAGCCACCCGTTCAAACACTGGGGCACACTCCACAGAGCAGGAATCAGGGGGGCGGGGACAGCTGGCCGGAGCCGGAGGCTCGCGGTGAGAATAGTAAGTGAGCCACGCTGACCGGGCCGGACTCAGCAGAGACAGTCAGCCACCCGTTCAAACACTGGGGCACACTCCACAGAGCAGGAATCAGGGGGGCGGGGACAGCTGGCCGGAGCCGGAGGCTCGCGGTGAGAATAGTAAGTGAGCCACGCTGACCGGGCCGGACTCAGCAGAGACAGTCAGCCACCCGTTCAAACACTGGGGCACACTCCACAGAGCAGGAATCAGGGGGGCGGGGACAGCTGGCCGGAGCCGGAGGCTCGCGGTGAGAATAGTAAGTGAGCCACGCTGACCGGGCCGGACTCAGCAGAGACAGTCAGCCACCCGTTCAAACACTGGGGCACACTCCACAGAGCAGGAATCAGGGGGGCGGGGACAGCTGGCCGGAGCCGGAGGCTCGCGGTGAGAATAGTAAGTGAGCCACGCTGACCGGGCCGGACTCAGCAGAGACAGTCAGCCACCCGTTCAAACACTGGGGCACACTCCACAGAGCAGGAATCAGGGGGGCGGGGACAGCTGGCCGGAGCCGGAGGCTCGCGGTGAGAATAGTAAGTGAGCCACGCTGACCGGGCCGGACTCAGCAGAGACAGTCAGCCACCCGTTCAAACACTGGGGCACACTCCACAGAGCAGGAATCAGGGGGGCGGGGACAGCTGGCCGGAGCCGGAGGCTCGCGGTGAGAATAGTAAGTGAGCCACGCTGACCGGGCCGGACTCAGCAGAGACAGTCAGCCACCCGTTCAAACACTGGGGCACACTCCACAGAGCAGGAATCAGGGGGGCGGGGACAGCTGGCCGGAGCCGGAGGCTCGCGGTGAGAATAGTAAGTGAGCCACGCTGACCGGGCCGGACTCAGCAGAGACAGTCAGCCACCCGTTCAAACACTGGGGCACACTCCACAGAGCAGGAATCAGGGGGGCGGGGACAGCTGGCCGGAGCCGGAGGCTCGCGGTGAGAATAGTAAGTGAGCCACGCTGACCGGGCCGGACTCAGCAGAGACAGTCAGCCACCCGTTCAAACACTGGGGCACACTCCACAGAGCAGGAATCAGGGGGGCGGGGACAGCTGGCCGGAGCCGGAGGCTCGCGGTGAGAATAGTAAGTGAGCCACGCTGACCGGGCCGGACTCAGCAGAGACAGTCAGCCACCCGTTCAAACACTGGGGCACACTCCACAGAGCAGGAATCAGGGGGGCGGGGACAGCTGGCCGGAGCCGGAGGCTCGCGGTGAGAATAGTAAGTGAGCCACGCTGACCGGGCCGGACTCAGCAGAGACAGTCAGCCACCCGTTCAAACACTGGGGCACACTCCACAGAGCAGGAATCAGGGGGGCGGGGACAGCTGGCCGGAGCCGGAGGCTCGCGGTGAGAATAGTAAGTGAGCCACGCTGACCGGGCCGGACTCAGCAGAGACAGTCAGCCACCCGTTCAAACACTGGGGCACACTCCACAGAGCAGGAATCAGGGGGGCGGGGACAGCTGGCCGGAGCCGGAGGCTCGCGGTGAGAATAGTAAGTGAGCCACGCTGACCGGGCCGGACTCAGCAGAGACAGTCAGCCACCCGTTCAAACACTGGGGCACACTCCACAGAGCAGGAATCAGGGGGGCGGGGACAGCTGGCCGGAGCCGGAGGCTCGCGGTGAGAATAGTAAGTGAGCCACGCTGACCGGGCCGGACTCAGCAGAGACAGTCAGCCACCCGTTCAAACACTGGGGCACACTCCACAGAGCAGGAATCAGGGGGGCGGGGACAGCTGGCCGGAGCCGGAGGCTCGCGGTGAGAATAGTAAGTGAGCCACGCTGACCGGGCCGGACTCAGCAGAGACAGTCAGCCACCCGTTCAAACACTGGGGCACACTCCACAGAGCAGGAATCAGGGGGGCGGGGACAGCTGGCCGGAGCCGGAGGCTCGCGGTGAGAATAGTAAGTGAGCCACGCTGACCGGGCCGGACTCAGCAGAGACAGTCAGCCACCCGTTCAAACACTGGGGCACACTCCACAGAGCAGGAATCAGGGGGGCGGGGACAGCTGGCCGGAGCCGGAGGCTCGCGGTGAGAATAGTAAGTGAGCCACGCTGACCGGGCCGGACTCAGCAGAGACAGTCAGCCACCCGTTCAAACACTGGGGCACACTCCACAGAGCAGGAATCAGGGGGGCGGGGACAGCTGGCCGGAGCCGGAGGCTCGCGGTGAGAATAGTAAGTGAGCCACGCTGACCGGGCCGGACTCAGCAGAGACAGTCAGCCACCCGTTCAAACACTGGGGCACACTCCACAGAGCAGGAATCAGGGGGGCGGGGACAGCTGGCCGGAGCCGGAGGCTCGCGGTGAGAATAGTAAGTGAGCCACGCTGACCGGGCCGGACTCAGCAGAGACAGTCAGCCACCCGTTCAAACACTGGGGCACACTCCACAGAGCAGGAATCAGGGGGGCGGGGACAGCTGGCCGGAGCCGGAGGCTCGCGGTGAGAATAGTAAGTGAGCCACGCTGACCGGGCCGGACTCAGCAGAGACAGTCAGCCACCCGTTCAAACACTGGGGCACACTCCACAGAGCAGGAATCAGGGGGGCGGGGACAGCTGGCCGGAGCCGGAGGCTCGCGGTGAGAATAGTAAGTGAGCCACGCTGACCGGGCCGGACTCAGCAGAGACAGTCAGCCACCCGTTCAAACACTGGGGCACACTCCACAGAGCAGGAATCAGGGGGGCGGGGACAGCTGGCCGGAGCCGGAGGCTCGCGGTGAGAATAGTAAGTGAGCCACGCTGACCGGGCCGGACTCAGCAGAGACAGTCAGCCACCCGTTCAAACACTGGGGCACACTCCACAGAGCAGGAATCAGGGGGGCGGGGACAGCTGGCCGGAGCCGGAGGCTCGCGGTGAGAATAGTAAGTGAGCCACGCTGACCGGGCCGGACTCAGCAGAGACAGTCAGCCACCCGTTCAAACACTGGGGCACACTCCACAGAGCAGGAATCAGGGGGGCGGGGACAGCTGGCCGGAGCCGGAGGCTCGCGGTGAGAATAGTAAGTGAGCCACGCTGACCGGGCCGGACTCAGCAGAGACAGTCAGCCACCCGTTCAAACACTGGGGCACACTCCACAGAGCAGGAATCAGGGGGGCGGGGACAGCTGGCCGGAGCCGGAGGCTCGCGGTGAGAATAGTAAGTGAGCCACGCTGACCGGGCCGGACTCAGCAGAGACAGTCAGCCACCCGTTCAAACACTGGGGCACACTCCACAGAGCAGGAATCAGGGGGGCGGGGACAGCTGGCCGGAGCCGGAGGCTCGCGGTGAGAATAGTAAGTGAGCCACGCTGACCGGGCCGGACTCAGCAGAGACAGTCAGCCACCCGTTCAAACACTGGGGCACACTCCACAGAGCAGGAATCAGGGGGGCGGGGACAGCTGGCCGGAGCCGGAGGCTCGCGGTGAGAATAGTAAGTGAGCCACGCTGACCGGGCCGGACTCAGCAGAGACAGTCAGCCACCCGTTCAAACACTGGGGCACACTCCACAGAGCAGGAATCAGGGGGGCGGGGACAGCTGGCCGGAGCCGGAGGCTCGCGGTGAGAATAGTAAGTGAGCCACGCTGACCGGGCCGGACTCAGCAGAGACAGTCAGCCACCCGTTCAAACACTGGGGCACACTCCACAGAGCAGGAATCAGGGGGCGGGGACAGCTGGCCGGAGCCGGAGGCTCGCGGTGAGAATAGTAAGTGAGCCACGCTGACCGGGCCGGACTCAGCAGAGACAGTCAGCCACCCGTTCAAACACTGGGGCACACTCCACAGAGCAGGAATCAGGGGGGCGGGGACAGCTGGCCGGAGCCGGAGGCTCGCGGTGAGAATAGTAAGTGAGCCACGCTGACCGGGCCGGACTCAGCAGAGACAGTCAGCCACCCGTTCAAACACTGGGGCACACTCCACAGAGCAGGAATCAGGGGGGCGGGGACAGCTGGCCGGAGCCGGAGGCTCGCGGTGAGAATAGTAAGTGAGCCACGCTGACCGGGCCGGACTCAGCAGAGACAGTCAGCCACCCGTTCAAACACTGGGGCACACTCCACAGAGCAGGAATCAGGGGGGCGGGGACAGCTGGCCGGAGCCGGAGGCTCGCGGTGAGAATAGTAAGTGAGCCACGCTGACCGGGCCGGACTCAGCAGAGACAGTCAGCCACCCGTTCAAACACTGGGGCACACTCCACAGAGCAGGAATCAGGGGGGCGGGGACAGCTGGCCGGAGCCGGAGGCTCGCGGTGAGAATAGTAAGTGAGCCACGCTGACCGGGCCGGACTCAGCAGAGACAGTCAGCCACCCGTTCAAACACTGGGGCACACTCCACAGAGCAGGAATCAGGGGGGCGGGGACAGCTGGCCGGAGCCGGAGGCTCGCGGTGAGAATAGTAAGTGAGCCACGCTGACCGGGCCGGACTCAGCAGAGACAGTCAGCCACCCGTTCAAACACTGGGGCACACTCCACAGAGCAGGAATCAGGGGGGCGGGGACAGCTGGCCGGAGCCGGAGGCTCGCGGTGAGAATAGTAAGTGAGCCACGCTGACCGGGCCGGACTCAGCAGAGACAGTCAGCCACCCGTTCAAACACTGGGGCACACTCCACAGAGCAGGAATCAGGGGGGCGGGGACAGCTGGCCGGAGCCGGAGGCTCGCGGTGAGAATAGTAAGTGAGCCACGCTGACCGGGCCGGACTCAGCAGAGACAGTCAGCCACCCGTTCAAACACTGGGGCACACTCCACAGAGCAGGAATCAGGGGGGCGGGGACAGCTGGCCGGAGCCGGAGGCTCGCGGTGAGAATAGTAAGTGAGCCACGCTGACCGGGCCGGACTCAGCAGAGACAGTCAGCCACCCGTTCAAACACTGGGGCACACTCCACAGAGCAGGAATCAGGGGGGCGGGGACAGCTGGCCGGAGCCGGAGGCTCGCGGTGAGAATAGTAAGTGAGCCACGCTGACCGGGCCGGACTCAGCAGAGACAGTCAGCCACCCGTTCAAACACTGGGGCACACTCCACAGAGCAGGAATCAGGGGGGCGGGGACAGCTGGCCGGAGCCGGAGGCTCGCGGTGAGAATAGTAAGTGAGCCACGCTGACCGGGCCGGACTCAGCAGAGACAGTCAGCCACCCGTTCAAACACTGGGGCACACTCCACAGAGCAGGAATCAGGGGGGCGGGGACAGCTGGCCGGAGCCGGAGGCTCGCGGTGAGAATAGTAAGTGAGCCACGCTGACCGGGCCGGACTCAGCAGAGACAGTCAGCCACCCGTTCAAACACTGGGGCACACTCCACAGAGCAGGAATCAGGGGGGCGGGGACAGCTGGCCGGAGCCGGAGGCTCGCGGTGAGAATAGTAAGTGAGCCACGCTGACCGGGCCGGACTCAGCAGAGACAGTCAGCCACCCGTTCAAACACTGGGGCACACTCCACAGAGCAGGAATCAGGGGGGCGGGGACAGCTGGCCGGAGCCGGAGGCTCGCGGTGAGAATAGTAAGTGAGCCACGCTGACCGGGCCGGACTCAGCAGAGACAGTCAGCCACCCGTTCAAACACTGGGGCACACTCCACAGAGCAGGAATCAGGGGGGCGGGGACAGCTGGCCGGAGCCGGAGGCTCGCGGTGAGAATAGTAAGTGAGCCACGCTGACCGGGCCGGACTCAGCAGAGACAGTCAGCCACCCGTTCAAACACTGGGGCACACTCCACAGAGCAGGAATCAGGGGGGCGGGGACAGCTGGCCGGAGCCGGAGGCTCGCGGTGAGAATAGTAAGTGAGCCACGCTGACCGGGCCGGACTCAGCAGAGACAGTCAGCCACCCGTTCAAACACTGGGGCACACTCCACAGAGCAGGAATCAGGGGGGCGGGGACAGCTGGCCGGAGCCGGAGGCTCGCGGTGAGAATAGTAAGTGAGCCACGCTGACCGGGCCGGACTCAGCAGAGACAGTCAGCCACCCGTTCAAACACTGGGGCACACTCCACAGAGCAGGAATCAGGGGGGCGGGGACAGCTGGCCGGAGCCGGAGGCTCGCGGTGAGAATAGTAAGTGAGCCACGCTGACCGGGCCGGACTCAGCAGAGACAGTCAGCCACCCGTTCAAACACTGGGGCACACTCCACAGAGCAGGAATCAGGGGGGCGGGGACAGCTGGCCGGAGCCGGAGGCTCGCGGTGAGAATAGTAAGTGAGCCACGCTGACCGGGCCGGACTCAGCAGAGACAGTCAGCCACCCGTTCAAACACTGGGGCACACTCCACAGAGCAGGAATCAGGGGGGCGGGGACAGCTGGCCGGAGCCGGAGGCTCGCGGTGAGAATAGTAAGTGAGCCACGCTGACCGGGCCGGACTCAGCAGAGACAGTCAGCCACCCGTTCAAACACTGGGGCACACTCCACAGAGCAGGAATCAGGGGGGCGGGGACAGCTGGCCGGAGCCGGAGGCTCGCGGTGAGAATAGTAAGTGAGCCACGCTGACCGGGCCGGACTCAGCAGAGACAGTCAGCCACCCGTTCAAACACTGGGGCACACTCCACAGAGCAGGAATCAGGGGGGCGGGGACAGCTGGCCGGAGCCGGAGGCTCGCGGTGAGAATAGTAAGTGAGCCACGCTGACCGGGCCGGACTCAGCAGAGACAGTCAGCCACCCGTTCAAACACTGGGGCACACTCCACAGAGCAGGAATCAGGGGGGCGGGGACAGCTGGCCGGAGCCGGAGGCTCGCGGTGAGAATAGTAAGTGAGCCACGCTGACCGGGCCGGACTCAGCAGAGACAGTCAGCCACCCGTTCAAACACTGGGGCACACTCCACAGAGCAGGAATCAGGGGGGCGGGGACAGCTGGCCGGAGCCGGAGGCTCGCGGTGAGAATAGTAAGTGAGCCACGCTGACCGGGCCGGACTCAGCAGAGACAGTCAGCCACCCGTTCAAACACTGGGGCACACTCCACAGAGCAGGAATCAGGGGGGCGGGGACAGCTGGCCGGAGCCGGAGGCTCGCGGTGAGAATAGTAAGTGAGCCACGCTGACCGGGCCGGACTCAGCAGAGACAGTCAGCCACCCGTTCAAACACTGGGGCACACTCCACAGAGCAGGAATCAGGGGGGCGGGGACAGCTGGCCGGAGCCGGAGGCTCGCGGTGAGAATAGTAAGTGAGCCACGCTGACCGGGCCGGACTCAGCAGAGACAGTCAGCCACCCGTTCAAACACTGGGGCACACTCCACAGAGCAGGAATCAGGGGGGCGGGGACAGCTGGCCGGAGCCGGAGGCTCGCGGTGAGAATAGTAAGTGAGCCACGCTGACCGGGCCGGACTCAGCAGAGACAGTCAGCCACCCGTTCAAACACTGGGGCACACTCCACAGAGCAGGAATCAGGGGGGCGGGGACAGCTGGCCGGAGCCGGAGGCTCGCGGTGAGAATAGTAAGTGAGCCACGCTGACCGGGCCGGACTCAGCAGAGACAGTCAGCCACCCGTTCAAACACTGGGGCACACTCCACAGAGCAGGAATCAGGGGGGCGGGGACAGCTGGCCGGAGCCGGAGGCTCGCGGTGAGAATAGTAAGTGAGCCACGCTGACCGGGCCGGACTCAGCAGAGACAGTCAGCCACCCGTTCAAACACTGGGGCACACTCCACAGAGCAGGAATCAGGGGGGCGGGGACAGCTGGCCGGAGCCGGAGGCTCGCGGTGAGAATAGTAAGTGAGCCACGCTGACCGGGCCGGACTCAGCAGAGACAGTCAGCCACCCGTTCAAACACTGGGGCACACTCCACAGAGCAGGAATCAGGGGGGCGGGGACAGCTGGCCGGAGCCGGAGGCTCGCGGTGAGAATAGTAAGTGAGCCACGCTGACCGGGCCGGACTCAGCAGAGACAGTCAGCCACCCGTTCAAACACTGGGGCACACTCCACAGAGCAGGAATCAGGGGGGCGGGGACAGCTGGCCGGAGCCGGAGGCTCGCGGTGAGAATAGTAAGTGAGCCACGCTGACCGGGCCGGACTCAGCAGAGACAGTCAGCCACCCGTTCAAACACTGGGGCACACTCCACAGAGCAGGAATCAGGGGGGCGGGGACAGCTGGCCGGAGCCGGAGGCTCGCGGTGAGAATAGTAAGTGAGCCACGCTGACCGGGCCGGACTCAGCAGAGACAGTCAGCCACCCGTTCAAACACTGGGGCACACTCCACAGAGCAGGAATCAGGGGGGCGGGGACAGCTGGCCGGAGCCGGAGGCTCGCGGTGAGAATAGTAAGTGAGCCACGCTGACCGGGCCGGACTCAGCAGAGACAGTCAGCCACCCGTTCAAACACTGGGGCACACTCCACAGAGCAGGAATCAGGGGGGCGGGGACAGCTGGCCGGAGCCGGAGGCTCGCGGTGAGAATAGTAAGTGAGCCACGCTGACCGGGCCGGACTCAGCAGAGACAGTCAGCCACCCGTTCAAACACTGGGGCACACTCCACAGAGCAGGAATCAGGGGGGCGGGGACAGCTGGCCGGAGCCGGAGGCTCGCGGTGAGAATAGTAAGTGAGCCACGCTGACCGGGCCGGACTCAGCAGAGACAGTCAGCCACCCGTTCAAACACTGGGGCACACTCCACAGAGCAGGAATCAGGGGGGCGGGGACAGCTGGCCGGAGCCGGAGGCTCGCGGTGAGAATAGTAAGTGAGCCACGCTGACCGGGCCGGACTCAGCAGAGACAGTCAGCCACCCGTTCAAACACTGGGGCACACTCCACAGAGCAGGAATCAGGGGGGCGGGGACAGCTGGCCGGAGCCGGAGGCTCGCGGTGAGAATAGTAAGTGAGCCACGCTGACCGGGCCGGACTCAGCAGAGACAGTCAGCCACCCGTTCAAACACTGGGGCACACTCCACAGAGCAGGAATCAGGGGGGCGGGGACAGCTGGCCGGAGCCGGAGGCTCGCGGTGAGAATAGTAAGTGAGCCACGCTGACCGGGCCGGACTCAGCAGAGACAGTCAGCCACCCGTTCAAACACTGGGGCACACTCCACAGAGCAGGAATCAGGGGGGCGGGGACAGCTGGCCGGAGCCGGAGGCTCGCGGTGAGAATAGTAAGTGAGCCACGCTGACCGGGCCGGACTCAGCAGAGACAGTCAGCCACCCGTTCAAACACTGGGGCACACTCCACAGAGCAGGAATCAGGGGGGCGGGGACAGCTGGCCGGAGCCGGAGGCTCGCGGTGAGAATAGTAAGTGAGCCACGCTGACCGGGCCGGACTCAGCAGAGACAGTCAGCCACCCGTTCAAACACTGGGGCACACTCCACAGAGCAGGAATCAGGGGGGCGGGGACAGCTGGCCGGAGCCGGAGGCTCGCGGTGAGAATAGTAAGTGAGCCACGCTGACCGGGCCGGACTCAGCAGAGACAGTCAGCCACCCGTTCAAACACTGGGGCACACTCCACAGAGCAGGAATCAGGGGGGCGGGGACAGCTGGCCGGAGCCGGAGGCTCGCGGTGAGAATAGTAAGTGAGCCACGCTGACCGGGCCGGACTCAGCAGAGACAGTCAGCCACCCGTTCAAACACTGGGGCACACTCCACAGAGCAGGAATCAGGGGGGCGGGGACAGCTGGCCGGAGCCGGAGGCTCGCGGTGAGAATAGTAAGTGAGCCACGCTGACCGGGCCGGACTCAGCAGAGACAGTCAGCCACCCGTTCAAACACTGGGGCACACTCCACAGAGCAGGAATCAGGGGGGCGGGGACAGCTGGCCGGAGCCGGAGGCTCGCGGTGAGAATAGTAAGTGAGCCACGCTGACCGGGCCGGACTCAGCAGAGACAGTCAGCCACCCGTTCAAACACTGGGGCACACTCCACAGAGCAGGAATCAGGGGGGCGGGGACAGCTGGCCGGAGCCGGAGGCTCGCGGTGAGAATAGTAAGTGAGCCACGCTGACCGGGCCGGACTCAGCAGAGACAGTCAGCCACCCGTTCAAACACTGGGGCACACTCCACAGAGCAGGAATCAGGGGGGCGGGGACAGCTGGCCGGAGCCGGAGGCTCGCGGTGAGAATAGTAAGTGAGCCACGCTGACCGGGCCGGACTCAGCAGAGACAGTCAGCCACCCGTTCAAACACTGGGGCACACTCCACAGAGCAGGAATCAGGGGGGCGGGGACAGCTGGCCGGAGCCGGAGGCTCGCGGGAGAATAGTAAGTGAGCCACGCTGACCGGGCCGGACTCAGCAGAGACAGTCAGCCACCCGTTCAAACACTGGGGCACACTCCACAGAGCAGGAATCAGGGGGGCGGGGACAGCTGGCCGGAGCCGGAGGCTCGCGGTGAGAATAGTAAGTGAGCCACGCTGACCGGGCCGGACTCAGCAGAGACAGTCAGCCACCCGTTCAAACACTGGGGCACACTCCACAGAGCAGGAATCAGGGGGGCGGGGACAGCTGGCCGGAGCCGGAGGCTCGCGGTGAGAATAGTAAGTGAGCCACGCTGACCGGGCCGGACTCAGCAGAGACAGTCAGCCACCCGTTCAAACACTGGGGCACACTCCACAGAGCAGGAATCAGGGGGGCGGGGACAGCTGGCCGGAGCCGGAGGCTCGCGGTGAGAATAGTAAGTGAGCCACGCTGACCGGGCCGGACTCAGCAGAGACAGTCAGCCACCCGTTCAAACACTGGGGCACACTCCACAGAGCAGGAATCAGGGGGGCGGGGACAGCTGGCCGGAGCCGGAGGCTCGCGGGAGAATAGTAAGTGAGCCACGCTGACCGGGCCGGACTCAGCAGAGACAGTCAGCCACCCGTTCAAACACTGGGGCACACTCCACAGAGCAGGAATCAGGGGGGCGGGGACAGCTGGCCGGAGCCGGAGGCTCGCGGTGAGAATAGTAAGTGAGCCACGCTGACCGGGCCGGACTCAGCAGAGACAGTCAGCCACCCGTTCAAACACTGGGGCACACTCCACAGAGCAGGAATCAGGGGGGCGGGGACAGCTGGCCGGAGCCGGAGGCTCGCGGTGAGAATAGTAAGTGAGCCACGCTGACCGGGCCGGACTCAGCAGAGACAGTCAGCCACCCGTTCAAACACTGGGGCACACTCCACAGAGCAGGAATCAGGGGGGCGGGGACAGCTGGCCGGAGCCGGAGGCTCGCGGTGAGAATAGTAAGTGAGCCACGCTGACCGGGCCGGACTCAGCAGAGACAGTCAGCCACCCGTTCAAACACTGGGGCACACTCCACAGAGCAGGAATCAGGGGGGCGGGGACAGCTGGCCGGAGCCGGAGGCTCGCGGGAGAATAGTAAGTGAGCCACGCTGACCGGGCCGGACTCAGCAGAGACAGTCAGCCACCCGTTCAAACACTGGGGCACACTCCACAGAGCAGGAATCAGGGGGGCGGGGACAGCTGGCCGGAGCCGGAGGCTCGCGGTGAGAATAGTAAGTGAGCCACGCTGACCGGGCCGGACTCAGCAGAGACAGTCAGCCACCCGTTCAAACACTGGGGCACACTCCACAGAGCAGGAATCAGGGGGGCGGGGACAGCTGGCCGGAGCCGGAGGCTCGCGGTGAGAATAGTAAGTGAGCCACGCTGACCGGGCCGGACTCAGCAGAGACAGTCAGCCACCCGTTCAAACACTGGGGCACACTCCACAGAGCAGGAATCAGGGGGGCGGGGACAGCTGGCCGGAGCCGGAGGCTCGCGGTGAGAATAGTAAGTGAGCCACGCTGACCGGGCCGGACTCAGCAGAGACAGTCAGCCACCCGTTCAAACACTGGGGCACACTCCACAGAGCAGGAATCAGGGGGGCGGGGACAGCTGGCCGGAGCCGGAGGCTCGCGGTGAGAATAGTAAGTGAGCCACGCTGACCGGGCCGGACTCAGCAGAGACAGTCAGCCACCCGTTCAAACACTGGGGCACACTCCACAGAGCAGGAATCAGGGGGGCGGGGACAGCTGGCCGGAGCCGGAGGCTCGCGGTGAGAATAGTAAGTGAGCCACGCTGACCGGGCCGGACTCAGCAGAGACAGTCAGCCACCCGTTCAAACACTGGGGCACACTCCACAGAGCAGGAATCAGGGGGGCGGGGACAGCTGGCCGGAGCCGGAGGCTCGCGGTGAGAATAGTAAGTGAGCCACGCTGACCGGGCCGGACTCAGCAGAGACAGTCAGCCACCCGTTCAAACACTGGGGCACACTCCACAGAGCAGGAATCAGGGGGGCGGGGACAGCTGGCCGGAGCCGGAGGCTCGCGGTGAGAATAGTAAGTGAGCCACGCTGACCGGGCCGGACTCAGCAGAGACAGTCAGCCACCCGTTCAAACACTGGGGCACACTCCACAGAGCAGGAATCAGGGGGGCGGGGACAGCTGGCCGGAGCCGGAGGCTCGCGGTGAGAATAGTAAGTGAGCCACGCTGACCGGGCCGGACTCAGCAGAGACAGTCAGCCACCCGTTCAAACACTGGGGCACACTCCACAGAGCAGGAATCAGGGGGGCGGGGACAGCTGGCCGGAGCCGGAGGCTCGCGGTGAGAATAGTAAGTGAGCCACGCTGACCGGGCCGGACTCAGCAGAGACAGTCAGCCACCCGTTCAAACACTGGGGCACACTCCACAGAGCAGGAATCAGGGGGGCGGGGACAGCTGGCCGGAGCCGGAGGCTCGCGGTGAGAATAGTAAGTGAGCCACGCTGACCGGGCCGGACTCAGCAGAGACAGTCAGCCACCCGTTCAAACACTGGGGCACACTCCACAGAGCAGGAATCAGGGGGGCGGGGACAGCTGGCCGGAGCCGGAGGCTCGCGGTGAGAATAGTAAGTGAGCCACGCTGACCGGGCCGGACTCAGCAGAGACAGTCAGCCACCCGTTCAAACACTGGGGCACACTCCACAGAGCAGGAATCAGGGGGGCGGGGACAGCTGGCCGGAGCCGGAGGCTCGCGGTGAGAATAGTAAGTGAGCCACGCTGACCGGGCCGGACTCAGCAGAGACAGTCAGCCACCCGTTCAAACACTGGGGCACACTCCACAGAGCAGGAATCAGGGGGGCGGGGACAGCTGGCCGGAGCCGGAGGCTCGCGGTGAGAATAGTAAGTGAGCCACGCTGACCGGGCCGGACTCAGCAGAGACAGTCAGCCACCCGTTCAAACACTGGGGCACACTCACAGAGCAGGAATCAGGGGGGCGGGGACAGCTGGCCGGAGCCGGAGGCTCGCGGTGAGAATAGTAAGTGAGCCACGCTGACCGGGCCGGACTCAGCAGAGACAGTCAGCCACCCGTTCAAACACTGGGGCACACTCCACAGAGCAGGAATCAGGGGGGCGGGGACAGCTGGCCGGAGCCGGAGGCTCGCGGTGAGAATAGTAAGTGAGCCACGCTGACCGGGCCGGACTCAGCAGAGACAGTCAGCCACCCGTTCAAACACTGGGGCACACTCCACAGAGCAGGAATCAGGGGGGCGGGGACAGCTGGCCGGAGCCGGAGGCTCGCGGTGAGAATAGTAAGTGAGCCACGCTGACCGGGCCGGACTCAGCAGAGACAGTCAGCCACCCGTTCAAACACTGGGGCACACTCCACAGAGCAGGAATCAGGGGGGCGGGGACAGCTGGCCGGAGCCGGAGGCTCGCGGTGAGAATAGTAAGTGAGCCACGCTGACCGGGCCGGACTCAGCAGAGACAGTCAGCCACCCGTTCAAACACTGGGGCACACTCCACAGAGCAGGAATCAGGGGGGCGGGGACAGCTGGCCGGAGCCGGAGGCTCGCGGTGAGAATAGTAAGTGAGCCACGCTGACCGGGCCGGACTCAGCAGAGACAGTCAGCCACCCGTTCAAACACTGGGGCACACTCCACAGAGCAGGAATCAGGGGGGCGGGGACAGCTGGCCGGAGCCGGAGGCTCGCGGTGAGAATAGTAAGTGAGCCACGCTGACCGGGCCGGACTCAGCAGAGACAGTCAGCCACCCGTTCAAACACTGGGGCACACTCCACAGAGCAGGAATCAGGGGGGCGGGGACAGCTGGCCGGAGCCGGAGGCTCGCGGTGAGAATAGTAAGTGAGCCACGCTGACCGGGCCGGACTCAGCAGAGACAGTCAGCCACCCGTTCAAACACTGGGGCACACTCCACAGAGCAGGAATCAGGGGGGCGGGGACAGCTGGCCGGAGCCGGAGGCTCGCGGTGAGAATAGTAAGTGAGCCACGCTGACCGGGCCGGACTCAGCAGAGACAGTCAGCCACCCGTTCAAACACTGGGGCACACTCTACAGAGCAGGAATCAGGGGGGCGGGGACAGCTGGCCGGAGCCGGAGGCTCGCGGTGAGAATAGTAAGTGAGCCACGCTGACCGGGCCGGACTCAGCAGAGACAGTCAGCCACCCGTTCAAACACTGGGGCACACTCTACAGAGCAGGAATCAGGGGGGCGGGGACAGCTGGCCGGAGCCGGAGGCTCGCGGTGAGAATAGTAAGTGAGCCACGCTGACCGGGCCGGACTCAGCAGAGACAGTCAGCCACCCGTTCAAACACTGGGGCACACTCTACAGAGCAGGAATCAGGGGGGCGGGGACAGCTGGCCGGAGCCGGAGGCTCGCGGTGAGAATAGTAAGTGAGCCACGCTGACCGGGCCGGACTCAGCAGAGACAGTCAGCCACCCGTTCAAACACTGGGGCACACTCCTACAGAGCAGGAATCAGGGGGGCGGGGACAGCTGGCCGGAGCCGGAGGCTCGCGGTGAGAATAGTAAGTGAGCCACGCTGACCGGGCCGGACTCAGCAGAGACAGTCAGCCACCCGTTCAAACACTGGGGCACACTCCACAGAGCAGGAATCAGGGGGGCGGGGACAGCTGGCCGGAGCCGGAGGCTCGCGGTGAGAATAGCAAGTGAGCCACGCTGACCGGGCCGGACTCAGCAGAGACAGTCAGCCACCCGTTCAAACACTGGGGCACACTCCACAGAGCAGGAATCAGGGGGGCGGGGACAGCTGGCCGGAGCCGGAGGCTCGCGGTGAGAATAGTAAGTGAGCCACGCTGACCGGGCCGGACTCAGCAGAGACAGTCAGCCACCCGTTCAAACACTGGGGCACACTCACAGAGCAGGAATCAGGGGGGCGGGGACAGCTGGCCGGAGCCGGAGGCTCGCGGTGAGAATAGTAAGTGAGCCACGCTGACCGGGCCGGACTCAGCAGAGACAGTCAGCCACCCGTTCAAACACTGGGGCACACTCACAGAGCAGGAATCAGGGGGGCGGGGACAGCTGGCCGGAGCCGGAGGCTCGCGGTGAGAATAGCAAGTGAGCCACGCTGACCGGGCCGGACTCAGCAGAGACAGTCAGCCACCCGTTCAAACACTGGGGCACACTCCACAGAGCAGGAATCAGGGGGGCGGGGACAGCTGGCCGGAGCCGGAGGCTCGCGGTGAGAATAGCAAGTGAGCCACGCTGACCGGGCCGGACTCAGCAGAGACAGTCAGCCACCCGTTCAAACACTGGGGCACACTCTACAGAGCAGGAATCAGGGGGGCGGGGACAGCTGGCCGGAGCCGGAGGCTCGCGGTGAGAATAGCAAGTGAGCCACGCTGACCGGGCCGGACTCAGCAGAGACAGTCAGCCACCCGTTCAAACACTGGGGCACACTCACAGAGCAGGAATCAGGGGGGCGGGGACAGCTGGCCGGAGCCGGAGGCTCGCGGTGAGAATAGCAAGTGAGCCACGCTGACCGGGCCGGACTCAGCAGAGACAGTCAGCCACCCGTTCAAACACTGGGGCACACTCTACAGAGCAGGAATCAGGGGGGCGGGGACAGCTGGCCGGAGCCGGAGGCTCGCGGTGAGAATAGCAAGTGAGCCACGCTGACCGGGCCGGACTCAGCAGAGACAGTCAGCCACCCGTTCAAACACTGGGGCACACTCCACAGAGCAGGAATCAGGGGGGCGGGGACAGCTGGCCGGAGCCGGAGGCTCGCGGTGAGAATAGTAAGTGAGCCACGCTGACCGGGCCGGACTCAGCAGAGACAGTCAGCCACCCGTTCAAACACTGGGGCACACTCCACAGAGCAGGAATCAGGGGGGCGGGGACAGCTGGCCGGAGCCGGAGGCTCGCGGTGAGAATAGCAAGTGAGCCACGCTGACCGGGCCGGACTCAGCAGAGACAGTCAGCCACCCGTTCAAACACTGGGGCACACTCTACAGAGCAGGAATCAGGGGGGCGGGGACAGCTGGCCGGAGCCGGAGGCTCGCGGTGAGAATAGTAAGTGAGCCACGCTGACCGGGCCGGACTCAGCAGAGACAGTCAGCCACCCGTTCAAACACTGGGGCACACTCTACAGAGCAGGAATCAGGGGGGCGGGGACAGCTGGCCGGAGCCGGAGGCTCGCGGTGAGAATAGTAAGTGAGCCACGCTGACCGGGCCGGACTCAGCAGAGACAGTCAGCCACCCGTTCAAACACTGGGGCACACTCCACAGAGCAGGAATCAGGGGGGCGGGGACAGCTGGCCGGAGCCGGAGGCTCGCGGTGAGAATAGTAAGTGAGCCACGCTGACCGGGCCGGACTCAGCAGAGACAGTCAGCCACCCGTTCAAACACTGGGGCACACTCTACAGAGCAGGAATCAGGGGGGCGGGGACAGCTGGCCGGAGCCGGAGGCTCGCGGTGAGAATAGTAAGTGAGCCACGCTGACCGGGCCGGACTCAGCAGAGACAGTCAGCCACCCGTTCAAACACTGGGGCACACTCTACAGAGCAGGAATCAGGGGGGCGGGGACAGCTGGCCGGAGCCGGAGGCTCGCGGTGAGAATAGTAAGTGAGCCACGCTGACCGGGCCGGACTCAGCAGAGACAGTCAGCCACCCGTTCAAACACTGGGGCACACTCTACAGAGCAGGAATCAGGGGGGCGGGGACAGCTGGCCGGAGCCGGAGGCTCGCGGTGAGAATAGCAAGTGAGCCACGCTGACCGGGCCGGACTCAGCAGAGACAGTCAGCCACCCGTTCAAACACTGGGGCACACTCTACAGAGCAGGAATCAGGGGGGCGGGGACAGCTGGCCGGAGCCGGAGGCTCGCGGTGAGAATAGTAAGTGAGCCACGCTGACCGGGCCGGACTCAGCAGAGACAGTCAGCCACCCGTTCAAACACTGGGGCACACTCTACAGAGCAGGAATCAGGGGGGCGGGGACAGCTGGCCGGAGCCGGAGGCTCGCGGTGAGAATAGTAAGTGAGCCACGCTGACCGGGCCGGACTCAGCAGAGACAGTCAGCCACCCGTTCAAACACTGGGGCACACTCTACAGAGCAGGAATCAGGGGGGCGGGGACAGCTGGCCGGAGCCGGAGGCTCGCGGGTGAGAATAGCAAGTGAGCCACGCTGACCGGGCCGGACTCAGCAGAGACAGTCAGCCACCCGTTCAAACACTGGGGCACACTCTACAGAGCAGGAATCAGGGGGGCGGGGACAGCTGGCCGGAGCCGGAGGCTCGCGGGAGAATAGCAAGTGAGCCACGCTGACCGGGCCGGACTCAGCAGAGACAGTCAGCCACCCGTTCAAACACTGGGGCACACTCTACAGAGCAGGAATCAGGGGGGCGGGGACAGCTGGCCGGAGCCGGAGGCTCGCGGTGAGAATAGTAAGTGAGCCACGCTGACCGGGCCGGACTCAGCAGAGACAGTCAGCCACCCGTTCAAACACTGGGGCACACTCACAGAGCAGGAATCAGGGGGGCGGGGACAGCTGGCCGGAGCCGGAGGCTCGCGGTGAGAATAGTAAGTGAGCCACGCTGACCGGGCCGGACTCAGCAGAGACAGTCAGCCACCCGTTCAAACACTGGGGCACACTCACAGAGCAGGAATCAGGGGGGCGGGGACAGCTGGCCGGAGCCGGAGGCTCGCGGTGAGAATAGTAAGTGAGCCACGCTGACCGGGCCGGACTCAGCAGAGACAGTCAGCCACCCGTTCAAACACTGGGGCACACTCTACAGAGCAGGAATCAGGGGGGCGGGGACAGCTGGCCGGAGCCGGAGGCTCGCGGTGAGAATAGTAAGTGAGCCACGCTGACCGGGCCGGACTCAGCAGAGACAGTCAGCCACCCGTTCAAACACTGGGGCACACTCCACAGAGCAGGAATCAGGGGGGCGGGGACAGCTGGCCGGAGCCGGAGGCTCGCGGGAGAATAGTAAGTGAGCCACGCTGACCGGGCCGGACTCAGCAGAGACAGTCAGCCACCCGTTCAAACACTGGGGCACACTCCACAGAGCAGGAATCAGGGGGGCGGGGACAGCTGGCCGGAGCCGGAGGCTCGCGGTGAGAATAGTAAGTGAGCCACGCTGACCGGGCCGGACTCAGCAGAGACAGTCAGCCACCCGTTCAAACACTGGGGCACACTCTACAGAGCAGGAATCAGGGGGGCGGGGACAGCTGGCCGGAGCCGGAGGCTCGCGGTGAGAATAGTAAGTGAGCCACGCTGACCGGGCCGGACTCAGCAGAGACAGTCAGCCACCCGTTCAAACACTGGGGCACACTCTACAGAGCAGGAATCAGGGGGGCGGGGACAGCTGGCCGGAGCCGGAGGCTCGCGGTGAGAATAGCAAGTGAGCCACGCTGACCGGGCCGGACTCAGCAGAGACAGTCAGCCACCCGTTCAAACACTGGGGCACACTCTACAGAGCAGGAATCAGGGGGGCGGGGACAGCTGGCCGGAGCCGGAGGCTCGCGGTGAGAATAGCAAGTGAGCCACGCTGACCGGGCCGGACTCAGCAGAGACAGTCAGCCACCCGTTCAAACACTGGGGCACACTCTACAGAGCAGGAATCAGGGGGGCGGGGACAGCTGGCCGGAGCCGGAGGCTCGCGGTGAGAATAGCAAGTGAGCCACGCTGACCGGGCCGGACTCAGCAGAGACAGTCAGCCACCCGTTCAAACACTGGGGCACACTCTACAGAGCAGGAATCAGGGGGGCGGGGACAGCTGGCCGGAGCCGGAGGCTCGCGGTGAGAATAGTAAGTGAGCCACGCTGACCGGGCCGGACTCAGCAGAGACAGTCAGCCACCCGTTCAAACACTGGGGCACACTCTACAGAGCAGGAATCAGGGGGGCGGGGACAGCTGGCCGGAGCCGGAGGCTCGCGGTGAGAATAGTAAGTGAGCCACGCTGACCGGGCCGGACTCAGCAGAGACAGTCAGCCACCCGTTCAAACACTGGGGCACACTCTACAGAGCAGGAATCAGGGGGGCGGGGACAGCTGGCCGGAGCCGGAGGCTCGCGGTGAGAATAGCAAGTGAGCCACGCTGACCGGGCCGGACTCAGCAGAGACAGTCAGCCACCCGTTCAAACACTGGGGCACACTCTACAGAGCAGGAATCAGGGGGGCGGGGACAGCTGGCCGGAGCCGGAGGCTCGCGGTGAGAATAGCAAGTGAGCCACGCTGACCGGGCCGGACTCAGCAGAGACAGTCAGCCACCCGTTCAAACACTGGGGCACACTCTACAGAGCAGGAATCAGGGGGGCGGGGACAGCTGGCCGGAGCCGGAGGCTCGCGGTGAGAATAGCAAGTGAGCCACGCTGACCGGGCCGGACTCAGCAGAGACAGTCAGCCACCCGTTCAAACACTGGGGCACACTCTACAGAGCAGGAATCAGGGGGGCGGGGACAGCTGGCCGGAGCCGGAGGCTCGCGGTGAGAATAGCAAGTGAGCCACGCTGACCGGGCCGGACTCAGCAGAGACAGTCAGCCACCCGTTCAAACACTGGGGCACACTCCACAGAGCAGGAATCAGGGGGGCGGGGACAGCTGGCCGGAGCCGGAGGCTCGCGGTGAGAATAGCAAGTGAGCCACGCTGACCGGGCCGGACTCAGCAGAGACAGTCAGCCACCCGTTCAAACACTGGGGCACACTCACAGAGCAGGAATCAGGGGGGCGGGGACAGCTGGCCGGAGCCGGAGGCTCGCGGTGAGAATAGCAAGTGAGCCACGCTGACCGGGCCGGACTCAGCAGAGACAGTCAGCCACCCGTTCAAACACTGGGGCACACTCTACAGAGCAGGAATCAGGGGGGCGGGGACAGCTGGCCGGAGCCGGAGGCTCGCGGTGAGAATAGCAAGTGAGCCACGCTGACCGGGCCGGACTCAGCAGAGACAGTCAGCCACCCGTTCAAACACTGGGGCACACTCTACAGAGCAGGAATCAGGGGGGCGGGGACAGCTGGCCGGAGCCGGAGGCTCGCGGGCAGATCTGACCACGGCGGCCATGAACGGGGACGCTCAGCCACACAGCCGTATACATACACAGTCTCGACAGAACAGGAAGCAGAGGGGCGGGGGCAGCTGGCCAGAGCCGGTTATCCCGCGGTACACCAATAATACATCCATGGGTTGCCCGAGGATGGACCGAGGCTACTGCTCATCGTCACCTTCTTGGTTTAGGTCTTCCAAGATGGCCGTCTTTTGCTGCGTAACTTCCCTTGGTTTTTGCATTGTTTTCCCTGTTCTGTGTTCTCTGCTTTAAATAAAAAAAAAAAAAACTTAAACTACCCAGTGGTGTGGTGTTGCAAATGTCTTTGCAGAAGCCATGCATGTGCAGGCCTTTCCCTGATCACCTGGAGCATCCCCATGCCCATAGTCAGTTGGTAAATCATTGTTAGTCCCCTGTTAGTCTGAAAGTTGAAGTTAAGAAACGGACAAAATATTATTTTTTGTATCGCTGTAGCCGACTGTACAGGTTTAGTAACCTTAACAGAGTCCAAAGCAATTAACACAAACACATAAATATTGCAAAGCAAAGCATTTATTGACCGTCATTTAGCGATTATCGTTGTTTTCCTATTGTTTTCCATTGTCCGCCAAGCACTTCCTGTTTCGGGGCTTCATGGAGCTCGTGATCGACAAGCATTCTGAACTTCCGTTGTCGTCTCTCTCTCTCTCTCTCTCTCAAGGCACTCTAAGGTTGTTGCCTCCATCAGCAGCAGCACGTGTTGATTCACCTTTCTCTGACTCAAACCTGATTCAAACTGTGCACGTCATTCTAGGCCATGTCATCAACATGTCATCACACGCTCACTTCTACTTACCTCCGTTCACGACGTCATCAGTCAATATCACTCACTTAACTACTGTGTCCCCCTCTCTTGTACCTGCCGTGAGACCAAGGTGCACACCTGGTGGTGGTGGTGGTGGTGCTCCTACTGTGATTCATACAAACATGTCCACTCACCTGTACTGCAGCTCACCTGTCCTGCTGTCTCTGTGTGGGCGGCCAAACAGAAGGAAAAGCACTTCCGGTGATATGTAGCCATTGTCATCTCGCGCGTTTTTTTTTTTTTCGGGGGTTGGGGGGTTAGGGGTCTCGTGAGCGGTAGTCTTATGATTCGGTGGTGATAACTTGTATGTATGGAAGGAAACTCTGACAGGGTTTAAACAAACTGTGGTTGGTCCAGATGTTGAATATATTTAATCTTGTTTAAATCTCAGCCTCAGTGGGAGGAGCTACACCTTTAAAGGGGTGTGTGTGTGTGTGTGGGGGGGGGGGGGGGGGGACCTATTGCTATTGCTCTGCCAGGTGTGGATACAGAGGAGGAACCATGTGACCACCATGTGACCAAGTGCATGAATTGTTGGAGAACTGTCCAATCTTGTATATAATGTTTTTGTTTGTTTGTTTGTTTGTTTGCCTCTCTGGAAATGATAATAAGGTTTTCTCTTCTTCTTCTTCTCTGGTTATTGTTCCTTCATATGTCTGATTCTGTGATGTAAGGAAGTCTGGGTAGTGATGGCAGCACTGAGCCTGGTGATGGTTTAACATTTGGACTCTTACTGTGTAGCTGCCTGTAAGTGACTGAACATGTTACTTCTAAGGAGGCAATTGCTCAGGGGTCAAAGGGCAGAGTTGACGGCCAACTGGGACGGTCCTGTTGTGGATTTGTGTTTCCATGTTACTGTGAAGCAACTTGTTCCTTGGAAAGAGTAAAAAAAAAAGCCTCATAACTCAAACAGCTGGTTTGGATAACAATGTTTTAAAAGAAATGTAACATAGACCTGCTGTCCTGTGACACCGGCTCACTGACGCCCTGCAGCTGCTGCTCATACAAAGACAAAGAATTCTGAACTGTGCTGCCCCGTGTTGGAGCTTCACGCCCCTCTGGTCAGGGCAGCCAGGCCCCCGGTGCAAGTTAAAAGCTCTGCTGGAAATTTCAGAGCTCAAAGAGTTAAGAAAAGAAAAAAAAATTTTAATGTGCCTTTATTTGGTCTCCAACCAGATCGCATGATGAGGCTGGACAGCAGCAACGGCTACGACAAGCTCCCAGTCTGTGTTTGCTGAAAAGGAAGGAAGCAGCAGTACACCCCACTCTGACAGTATTGTTGTTGTTGTTTCTCCTTTTTTTTATGCATCCGAAATACTTTCAGTCTCCTCCTGAAGACACGTTCTGTGTGCATCTATTTTAGGAGAACAGGAAAAGGGAGGGACTTCTGTGTCTTCATATTAAAATCTGGTTTTATTTACCACCATCTTCAAACACACAGGAAGTCAGTTCAGCTGCTGTTGACCCGCTCTTTTCCTGTCATTTGTAATTGCTCCAGTTGGTCTCTAGGGGGCAGCATTGCATCAGAAACTGTGACACACTATCACGTCAGTCCAGACATGAAGCCATTATCTTCCTTAAATCACAGATGCTCAAACAGAGATGGGAATGAATTCAGTGTAATTACTAGAGTTCTGTATTGAAGTCATGTTTTAAAGCACCAGTCGTTGGTTATTTTGCAGATTGATAAGGTTAAAGGTCAAGACCTGTCACAATACATCATGTCTTTGAAGCTGCCTGTTGAAGCTCTGCAGAGTTTTTAAAAAATAATTTTACAACCTTTACACTGCCCTTTGTAAAGAAAATATAAAACTGTTTATAAAATGACTTCACAATCAAACTGATCTTTATCCTCTGAAACGAACGTATTGACACCTTCATTTTTCAGAAAACGTTTGTAAAAGTAAATACAAGTCGAGGCTCGTTCTGTGCAAAGCTGTGAAATCATGACGTGTACACAGGAGGCAGGACACACTGACTTTCCACTTTTTATATTTATTGCTTTTAATTACAGGAAAAAAAAAAACAGATCAACAGTTTTGCATAAAATTCCGTTCTAGAAATATATTTGACCTTTCCAGTACATAGATATCAAAGAGTAGAGTAAACATTACAACTGAGGGTGGCAGCACAGTGACCCCCCACCCCCCCCACCCCTCCCACCCCCTTTGCAAATGTACAGTACAGCATTTATTCTTGAAACCGTCCAGGTCACAGAACAGAACTACACTTGGGTTGTTTGGTGCCTCCTCAGTATTTACACTGGACTTCACTCTTCATCCACACAAACAGTCTGACTGGTCCACATCAGGTCTCTGCCTCTGGTCTCTGGGTCCAGGACTCAGCAGGATCCAGTCCGATCCACTTCAAGTCTCGAACCAGAGAAAGAACTTTTTTTTTTTTTTTTTTTTGTGGAAAAGAGTTTGGGGACATAAATAACGTTTCGAGGTGAAGCTGGAGTCTGACTGATCAGCAGTGTGTCGTGCTTTAGGTTTGTATGTTCAATATCTCACAGTCGCTGCACATTCAGGACAAACAGCTGCATGTGCATGGACCAACATTCACCTGGTGCACTGAGCAGCTCGAGCAGTGATGGTCGTCACAAACACAACAAGCAGGACGTCCACAAAGGCCTCAAACAACTGAAGAGCAGAGTCTCTCTCTCTCTCACACACACACACAAACACAAAAAGGTGAAACTATAAGTCTGAACACTTGAGAAGAAACGGCTGCTTACAAAAAGTGTTAGTGTTCAGTTTTAATAAAAAGTCCAACATGTTTGTCACCAACAGGCTGTGAGATGTTCAATGTAACGAGAATTGTTGACACTTTATTCCCTTACGGAAGCCTCAAGTGTTCAATATTACATAAACACTAATAAACAGACTAACGAGCTCAGGCTGAGTTTATTACTCACAATAAACCAAGGTCATGTCCCTGCTGATCAACACACAGGCCTGTTAAACCTGGACAAATAAAAGATGTTAATGTGATTTGAAATTAAATCCCAGAATGAAAAATATAAGACTGATTTAAATTTTGTTAAAAAAAAAAAAAAAAAAAATTGCACAGTTATATTTATATATTATTGAACACTTTGAGCCTCCGTATCTTTCCTCCTGTTCATTATTTCAAATGTTTCCAAAACAAAACAAAAAACCTAGAGAACGTTACGAGGTCAAAGCTTAAAGTCAGATATTAAAACTAGAGATCTGGGTTCAGGGTTTATTTAAATTCAGTTAGTAAGTACAGGAAAAGTCAGATTTTGCCTCGGTCGGTCAGTGAGCAGCGTTTCACAGGCTGGACACGGAGCCTGCTGCTGTTTCCTGTTTCACATAAAAACACAACAGTGAGATTAAATCAACTCACTTTCACTTTCTTCTCTTGTTTGTGTCAGTTTGTCGAGTGGAAACGAAATGAGAACTCAGGACGTTGGTCCTTCGCTTAAACACTTTAAAAGCTGCTTCGTCACGTCAACAGCTGAAACATTTGCACTACATTCAAAAACCTGTATAAAAAGATGAACTCGACGGCCTCAGACAAAACGTAACGGTGGCGTCACTGCAGCATCTTGACTTCCTGCAGAGTCACTGCTCAGTCTTTATGACTGGGATGCTAACTAGAGCGCTACATCCACACATAAGTTCGACTCAAGTGTGGATGAGACAAGTCACCACTGGTTTGACTTTAGTGCTAACAGAGACATGCAATGACATCATTCTTAGACAGAGCGGGGTGGGGTGGGGGTGGGGGGGGGGGGGGGGAGTGGCAGTGTGATGCCTGAGGAGCAAACTGACCTTTAGAGTGGTTTAAAACTTTCACTTCCTGTCTGTCTGTAGCTTATGAGTGTCCAGCTTCCTCTTGGCAGATTTTTGTATTTTCTGTATATGAGTGGGAACTTAAGTTAAGCTTCAGACTGTGGTGGTGGGGGGGGGACATGACGTACCACTGCTTCCTGACTGATAGACACTGTCACGAGGGAAGACCAGTGTCCTTCCTGCATCTGTAGTTTAACCTCACCCCGTTTCACACCTTGACAAACAGTCAAAACGCTGCGTTTACTGATCAGTTTGTGATTTTTGTGATCGAGAAAATAAAAGAAGTCCTTGATGGGGACTTGGTTTTAGTGAACTTAACTTCCTGCTTCACTCTAGTGCATTTCACCAAGTAAAACATAAAAAAACAAAGCAGCAATTACTCTCTAACCAAACATACGTATATCAAGTGGCAAAAAAAAATAATGCATGAGATCCATGCATTTCAACACAGTCAGATTCCTTAGATGAGAAAACATGTACATTCAAAAAACTTACAGCAAATTTGAAAGTTAAAACAAAAATAAAATCCCATCTTGTTTACATTATGTTTTGATTCTTGTTTAAATCTTTGAAAACTGCGATACAGTAAAATCCCAGGTGAACAGTAAGAAGGAGGAAAAAACACATAAATACATCGTTTTAGAAATAAGTGAAATAAGAACCTTTTTTTTCTTTTCCCGCTTTCATGTAAAAACACAACAAAGTTTTACCCCCCTCCCACCAGAAAACCATTTGTCATCTTCCTAATAATTAAGTAATAAGTTATTCGTTTCCAACCCTCAGTGCAAAAATATTAAAAAACAAACTGAAAGGGAAGGGAGCGGGGTCACGGGGTCACGGGGTCACGAGGACCGTTGGTGTGCGACAGTGTTTCACCTCCTCACAACAAGATTCTCTCAGGCACAAGTACAAAGGCTTCGTCCTCTCAGCTCTGTTTCCTCAAGTATACAGAAGTTTCATTTCACACACACTCACACACACACATCGCCTGGTGGGAGGGGCAGGGGGTGGAGGGTGGGGTACAGGACCGATGCCATGGAGACGAGACCAGAGGAACTTCTTCATCCTTTCTTCTTCTTCAGTCGGCATTGTCAAACGCATCAGAAATGTGAGAGGCTGCGTACTTCAACCGGAAGCCACCTGCAACGAAAACAACACAACACACAGGCATCCACGTGGACACACACAGATGTATCCACACACACACAGAGGATGCACAATCAGTGGACAGTGGAGGAAATAAAAATGTGGAAATGATGTGAGGTCAGTGACGGTTAGTGTCAGGACACACGCTGCTTCTGCTTCTGTCTCTAAACTCTTAGGTTTCTGTCAGACGCTAAGTTTCGCTCGGTGTCACAGCTGCTGCTGTTTGTGCTGCGTTCACTGTTTCACATCTCTGAACTGAATCTTCACCAGTTTACACCTGAGTTTGCTTCTTCAGCTTCTTATTCATGAATGTGTGTGTGAGAGTGTGTGTTTTTTTTTTTTATTTCTGAGCCAGGTTCATGTTAAGTGTCACATGTATGACTGTGGCTCCGCCTACTTGTTTCTCTTGCTGTGAACCTTTCCAAAAAAAAAAAAAAACCCACACAAACCACAAGCTCTGTCTAATCAGTCAGAGGTGTAGTCACAACAGACGTGCTCTGTGATCACTATCACTCAGCTGCACCACGCACTCCAGGGCAGAGACTCGGTCTGACTCGACTCTCTGCAGCTACCTGGTACCATCTGAGTGACCCAGTGAACCTAACTGCTCGTGGTCTACTTTAGTTGGGGCTCTTGATGACTGCAGAGGATTGTGGGTAGGGAAAGCTAAAGGCTCTTCTGTTTGGCCCGGTACCTGGAGGCTGCTTTACCTTGCTGTGTGGAGTCTATGGAGGGCTGGTTGCAGTCCTGAGCGTAATGGCCGCTCACGCCACAGTTATAACAGGACACGTTGCCGTTCTTCTTGTTGACTCCGCCTCCCCCCAGCGTCGCCGCTGACAGCATCCCCAGAGGATTCGGGTACACGTGCTGGTAGAGGCGCGGACAGAACGACGCCGCCGGCGCCGCCATCTGCTGCTGCAGGTTGTAGTTTGCCGCCGCGGCGACCGCCACTGCCGCGGCCTGGGTGCCCAGCATGTGGGAGGGCACGTCGGCGTGGCTGTGAGGGTGGGTGTGGAGGGGGCCGTAGGGGGACGGGTGCGCGGGAGGTGGGGCGGCGGTGAAGAAGGTGGGCAGCGTGGCAGCACCGTTGGCCTGGTGGGGGGGCTGGGCCTGGGTGAGGTAGCTGTTGCTGCACAGGCTCGTTATCTGGAAGAGAGGCGGAGGAACGCTGAACACCTGCCGAGCTGCTGCTGCCATCTGGTGGGTGGGGAAGAATAAAGGAGCCTGACAGCTGGAGGCTCCACTGACGCTGCTGCCACCTCCTCCTCCTCCTCCTCCTCCTCCTCCTCCTCCTCCTACTCCACCTCGACCACCACAGTTGTTGTGACAGCCACAAGTCCCACAGCCAATCGGCTGCTGCTGCGGTTGTTGTTGTTGCTGCTGTTGTTGTTGTTGTTGTGGGGGTGTTGGCTGCTGGGGGGGCACTTGCTGCTGCTGGGTTTGCTGGAGAATGATTGGGTTCCCAGGGGCGACAGGCGTGCCCCCCGTGGAAGCACCGCTGTTGCTGTAGGATGTACAGTCACTGTGCGCCGTGCTGTGAGTAAGTGCTGGGCTCGGGCTGGGGGCGGGGCCAGGGGTGTGGGTGGGCACAGCTGGAGGAACAGCTGCCTGAACGTGTCCAGGTGATGGAGCTATCCCAGGGGCAGCAGGCGCTCCTGCAGCAGGCATGACAGGTGTGGGGGCGGGGGGCAGGCTGTAGGGAGAAGGCAGGCCCGATGGTAGGGTCAGGCTGGGGTGCTTGGGATGTGGGGTCTCCACGTGTGGGAGGGAGGGGGGCAGACCTGAGCTGCCGCTGGCCGGGTCCTGGCAGGGAAGAGGCTGCTGCAGAGGGGAGGAGAAGGAGGTGGGGCCTGGGGTCATGACACTCATGGCTCTCACAGGGGCCTGATGTGAAGCCTGGGGGACCGCAGGGGTGGAGCCGCCCCCCACCGCCCCTTCACCGCCCCCCTGGCTGTGGGGAAGAACCGCTTTAAACCTCAGAGGCTGCACAGCAGGACTTCCAGGAGGGTGGAGGCCCATCGGTGAGATCCCAAAGGTGGGGAGCATCTCCCTCTTCTCTGGCTCTCCCACGATGCCAGGGCCCGGGAGGGCTGGAGGCACAAGGGGCATCTGCATCATCAGAGCCCCAGACGAGGGCTTCCCGTCAGGAATGATGCTTTGGCTGGGAGGGGGCGGGACCAGAGGCAGCGCAGAGTCGGCGGCTCCGTTGGGGAGGACGTAGGGCAGCGAGTGCATGAAGGAGAGGTGGGGAGGGAACTCGTGCTGGTGTCTGGGCACAGAGGCTCCATCTGAGCCCGGTGGGTGTTGGACAACAGAGGATGGACAGAGGACACGTCCCCAACCACCGCTGGGTTAGTCTGGTGTGTGAAGAACATGTCAGGGCCAGGATCTTTACTGGAGTCGTCAGAGTGGCTGTCTGTGTCTGAGAGAGACGACATCATCGTGTCAGAACACACTCAACAGTCACATCGCTCATTACACAACATGTATGTGTTTGTGTGTGTGTGTGTGTGTGTTTTACCTTTGTTGTTGTCGTCTTCACTGTCCAGACTCTCTGGGCCCCTGTGCTGGGGGCTGGAGGGGGAGCTGTAGCTTTCTGATGACGTCTCACCAAACGTATCTGGACCTGAACCTCCATCTGTAACAAATCCATCACAGATCAGTGACGTGTTTACAGCAGGAGGTTCATGTGTGGACAAATACACCACTTCAACGTACAAGGTTCTTCAGCAGCAAGGTGTGTTAAGTGTGATCATCTTTCTGTGAGCCTCTTTCACTGTCGAAGCTAAAACTATGCGCCACTGAAGGACACAGGAGATGATCGGTTTCACTGAATTCATAAACAAGTCCTCACTCATTCACCATCATCCTCTCTTCACCTGCTTCATTACAACACTCACCTTTCCTCTGAGGCGTCAGAGCCAAACTACCGTTGGTCACGAAGGCGGCTGCTTTTCCTTTCCCCTTGTCCCTGAACAGAGGAGATGGACGACAAAGTCACGTCAGCAGAGAAGTGAAGTCACAGAGGATGTAGATCTGATGTGTGAGGAGCAGATCTGAGAGCAGTGCAGTGCTTCATGTTGCAGCATCAGCACACAGTGATCATGTGACCTACCTGTCCGTGGGCAGGCCTCTGCTCTTGGACTTAGTGACTGTGTGACTTCTCTTCTCAGCGTCCTGGAGCTGAAGAGGAGAAGACGTCAGAAGATTCATTCAGTTTTTTTCAGGTTAAACTTGTATCTAACATCATCATGATGACACTTGAAACACACACAGTCCTCTACCTTCCTTCTCTTCTGGTTTTTACACACATTATGTCATTTTTATTCTGTCTACTGCACCTTGTGTTGTAACTAGGGAGGAAAAACCTTGATATATTTTACTTTTTACATTTTACTCCTTTGCAGGAATAAATAAGATCCAATATTTCAGGATCTGTGGCAAACACTGTCCAGATATTTAAGAGTAATGACGGACGTTTGAATATCCTGAGTCCATCAGGATATGGACGGCACAGAAAGCTTTACATTTACTGTGTGTTAAGCCTCTGAGATGAGTGAGCGGGGGAGGTGGGGGAGTGAGGGAGGGATGTGCTTTGTCAGCAGCAGAGCCGTCTCTCCCTCTCTTGCTCCTGCTCACTCATACACGTAGACTTGACCTATATCAATGAGATTAGCAGTGAGTACTCTCATTCACGTGGCAGTGTGTATCACACACACACACACAGAGGAAGGAATAGCCTGTGTGTAACTACAACCTGTAATGATTAACCAGTGTTCATGGAACCATCTCTACCACTGAACTGTGAGTCTGAACTGTACAGTCCAGTTAACCATTAAAGCCACGGGAGTCAGTTCCTCTGCTGCTGCTACAGGTGGGAAAAGCATCTTCACCTTCAACCTCTCACACTCAGGATGGACTGGATATTTTCTGACATTAGAAAAGCCACAACTTTGTGAGAAAAAGGAGCCGAGGGACTGTAATGGTCTGGTGATTCTGGGCTAAAATAACAAATATTTCCTTGTTGCTGAATTCAAACTCAAAGGAGAAAGCGTGAAGATTTTCCACTGCAGGTGTAAAGCAAGACAATCCACGTGTCTCCAACTGTACAAAGTGTATATTTGTGAGGTTTCTCTTAAAGATTTGCGACGCTAAACTTAGAAACTCTGAGCTTTAAACTGATTTCTTCTCATCTTCAGGAAATGAGAATTATCCATGTCTTACACACCTGGGCCAGAGAAACACATGCACACAGGCTCAGAGTCTGTACCTTCACCTGCTCGGCCTCCTGGCTGCTCCTCAGCGTGGAGCTCTTCTTCCTCCTCTCTGCTGGACCGTTGGCCTCTGCTGCGTGGCCCCCCCTCCGCCCCTCCCCCTGGGAGGCTTTGGCACTAGAGAGACTGATGGAAAAAGGAGAGGAGTATGTGTTAGATCATAAAAAGGTCAAAAGTGATGTAGTCTCAGCAGGTTTCACTTCCACTGATCCATACTATCAGTCTGTCTTTATTCATCATTACCTGCTGTTTTTTTTTACTGTGTTGTTATTATCATTAAATTATTATTCTGTGCCGTCAGAGGCTCTGATCACACACAGGCTACTCACCCTTGACACGGACTCTTGGTCCCGTGCTTCTTCTTGTGTCCCTGAACGTACGACTCGACCTCTGAGAGAAAAATCAATGAGTCAAGATCTGAGCTGTTGCATCAACATTTTAATCATTTTCTTTGGGCAATTAAAGAAATAAACACAAAGAAAGAGATTTAATATGTAAAGTAGGAAAAGAACAACACAATTTATCTTCAGTCAGTTCACCCTCTGGATCAATGAAGCACAGTGCTGTTGACCTTTTCTCACTAATATGTGTCAGTGTGAAACATCCACTCAGATAAACTTCTACTTTCTTTTAGGCTTAAACTGATCTTAACAGCAAAGCATCGTCCTCTGTCTGTCCTGCGAGCTGAGACGTGAGACGTTTATTTAACTTTGTTATTTTCCTATTGAATTAGCAGTATTAATAATGAGTAGCACATTAATCCCATGTAAGACATCCTGGAGAATTAACAGACTTATTCTGATGTAAATTATGAGCCAGCGCTGCAGAGACTGAAACTCCGGCTGAACTCAGTCCAGCACATGACCCGGCAAATATAGCCCAGAAATATGAGGATTTGAAACACACTCAGCCTTTCCAAACGACCTCCAAAAATAACCTCCAGTCGGCTTTTAAGCTGTGGCTGCAGCTCGACTTGCTGGGCCGTTCCTCTGCTTTGTCTGTGCCTCGTTCGCTCATTACAACACATGCTCCCCTGCTCCTCTTTTGTCCTCTCTATCCACTCTCTCTTTGCCTCTCCGACTCTATGAAGACGAAGTTAGCTGTAAAAAGATTTTCACTTCTTCTCACCTTCCTCCTGACTGGAGGCGTCAGAGCAGTCTCCCTGGTAGGCCTTTCCCAGCTGGCAGTTGCCTGTAAAAAAAAAAACAAAACCCATGAACATTGGTTGGTTTCTGACGACTATAATCAGATTATAGTCACACAACTGTTGCTGGAGATTTATGACAGAGGAGGAGCCCCCTGCAGGCACCAGGTGTTGGTTACGGCTTCATCTTCACCACCATAAAAACTGATTTTCCTCCATATGCGAGTCGCATTGATGAAGAAGTGTGCGTCTACATTTTTGTGTCATCCAGGTGTTTCCTCTCACTGTATGCGTTGACCTGGTGTTTCATGTCGAGCCAGAGGTTCAGAGAAACTAATTTATCCCGTTCATGAGCTGTCAAATATCTTAGTAATCAAAGCAGATAAGAGGAAACACACTGACACTGATTTTAACGCTGCTGCAATGAGATAACAAATAATTTCAGAGTGTATTTATCGACTGAATCTAGAGGAGCAGCAGAGTGTGGTGTCCATGTGAGAAGATCAGATCGCTGACTTTGAAGGCACCATGTCATAAAACAAGACATGCGTCAAAGCTAAAAATATATGAATAAAGAGCAGATGTTCTGAAGAGGAACAGCAACACATTCCTTCCTTCAGAGCTTCGTGCACATCCATACTCACATCTGCAGGAGGAAGGTTTAGCAGAGTAACTGGAGTCACAGTTGAAGAAGATGCAGACCTTCCTGGTCTGTCTGAAGAGCGGAGGAGCCGACAGGAACCTCTCCCTGGAAACACATTTAGAGTTACGGGTTTGTATTTATGTCTCGAGGGGAACTTAATGAAGCCTGTTCTTGTTTGAAGAGGCTCTGTTCAAACCACATTTGCACACTGCAACATGCAAATTAATGACACATCAGTCATCTGTGGAGCTCTCCTCCATGTCATCAGACTGTAGTGACCCTGCTGCTCTGCCACAGGTGCAGAAGAATTAATGAAGTACATTTTAACTTGTTTAAACACTTACAGAAACATATGAGTCTAAATTATCCCACTGACTTTGAAGGGACCAGTGCAATATGATACGGAGCCAATAGAAGGAGCTGTAAAAGCACAACTGAATCACCAACCCAATTATTGTCATATTTCTTTTCAGAGGTTTGGTTTTGTCGAACTGAATGAATCTTTGTTTATTTCTAAATCACAGACCTGAGATCAGACCTAAGTCTCAGTGTTAGGACTGTGACACACATGACATGAGATCAGATTTTCAAAATAAAGAAAATTCATTTCATTGCTCTGCTTCATAGAAGGTAAGATATACTTATATACACTACTCAAGTAAAAGTACTTAGTCACTTTCCACCCCTGTATACTGCAGTGAGGGTTATGACATAACCAAACAAAAGGCTCTGCCCTGACCCAGCCGGTCGTGGGTGTAGCTGCTCATGAGAAGCTGGAGCTCGCAGAGATAAGTTTCATTTTCCAGTTTCTCTTCAGACAAAATGAAACTCATGAACACTATAGTCATAGTGTGTGTGTGTGTGTGTGTGTGTGTGTGTGCTTCAGCTGGGCATGAGACACACTATAAGATCCGGACACTGTTACTGGGGCAACTGTAAAGTCTCTACATCCAGAGTTTTCCATGAAGTGAAACTGCTGTAGGACTCAGCTGAGGCTTCACAACCAGCAGCATCTAATCTGGGAAGATGGTTTTTATAACTTCACATTTTGTTTGAGAATCGTCACATTTTAAGTTTCCTTCAGTATCACAGTGATCTCATCAGTACATCATGTGTGCAACAGGAAACGCTGACAAACGTCTCACGACATGATTTAAATGGTTTGTCAGAATGTAAACAAACATAGTTTTAAAAACAGAGCTCATGTTGAAAGTCAATCGCTGATTGTGTTTGTTTACATCCACAAGTGCATTGTGGGAACTGGAGTTTAAAAAAAAAAAACAGCATTATTATTGCCTAAATGTAAGACAAGTAATAAATGAGCTTCACACAGACTCAAAGACTGTTGACAAGCAGAAAAACAAACTGCTGGAAAAATGTGCAGCCGGTGGGGGAGGAGGGCTGCAGTGTCTCCACTCATTTTTGACTCTGATCCAGTGTTTTCCTTGGCATTGCTTTGTTTCATCAGCATTAATAAACACTCAGTTACAGTAAGTTATGATGTGTGACAAACAACAGCTCAGCGGGAGCTAACAGCTCCGATTTGGACCTCTCTGGGTGTTTCTGTGGAGCCCGGAGAGATTGTGGCTGCGTTGTGCTGTGCTGTGGCTTCGTGTGGAGCTCGAGATTTATTACACACAGGAAATGACCCCGAGAGTCCCCAAAGTGACCACAGTGTGGACAGCGGTTTGTCCTCGGTCAAGGCTGCAGTTTGTAATGTGTTCATGTGAGAACAACAAACAACAGCACAGAGTCCAGACGAGTCCATCATGCAGCTGACAGAGCCGACATTAACTGTATTTTAACTCTGACTAACCACACACGGCAGGACGAGTCGCCACGGAGACTCACACAAGAAGACGAGTCGTCGTCGTCATTTTGAGAATCGACTCAAACACTAAACAATTTATGTGAATATTGATCAGTCGCAGGGAGTTTGTGCGCTCTGAGTTGTACCTGAGGTTCTTCTCCACCTCTCTGCTCTCGTACTGGTCTCCCTGGTTCAGGAGCCTCAGGATGCTCTTCTCAAAGGACTCGGTGCACTGATCCTTAGGAAGCTGCACAGAGGGAGAGAGGAGCGTGTTAACAACAGGCAGGAGTTACTGACAAACAGGCTAAAGCTGTAGTCATGAGCCTGATAAGAGCCACAGCAGTCATCAGTGTGTAAACTTGTCATGTCTGGATCCAGATCATCACAGGACCATTCAAACAGTGATGACAAATCTTCTGTCTGGTGTTTTTACTTTTTAAATCTTTTTGACTCATCGGGTTCCTGAACATTTCTATTATATCAACTCACAGGTTCTCAGCCTCTGCTCTTCAGTATAAATAAGGAAGTTAAATCGGTTTTTTAAAGCAGACATTTTGACTTGTCCTCACAGGTCTGGTAGTAATAACATTTATACATCAATAGTTCTGTTCAAGCTGAACAGCAGCAGCCTGAAGCTGAAGCTAAGGTTCATTTTATTTCATTTACACCTGACTTTTATGACTGTTACAAAGATGAGTGGGTCACTGTCCATGGTGCTGACACAACAAGCATCACCTCACGTGATAGTTTCTGCCAGTGTTAACACACCCCTGTTTTTTAATGTCATACACACATGTCAATGGAAAGTGGCAGGGATGCAAAGGTTCTGTGCTTTTTCCTTCCTGTGTGACTGGCTGGAGGATCCAGAGGTTAAGACCACTCTGTGAACCTACCTTGAGAAGGAAGTTCTCCAGTTCCAGGTGTGTTTTGGTCACACTGCTAGAAGAAGAGTCCGACCACTTCACCTGAAACACAGCAGAGGAAAATAATGAGACTGACGACAGCAGCGTTGACAGGGAAATTAGGGGTTTCGCTATGGTTCAATGTGAAGTGACCTATTTTTGGAGAAAACCTTGAATTAAAAACACAATGCAGTTGTGCAGTTGCAGAAAAATTAGCCCCTCTGAGACGCCACGTGTCGGCTGAACAGTCTCAGTGAGAAAGTGTGAACGATTTTGACAGGAGCCTTTTTCATGTATTATTTGTGACAGTTATAATGAGCAGGTCTGTTTGTCTTGGAGCTGAGGAGACCTGTGTGGATAATTCAGCTCCTCGTGAAAACCTCCTGGATGATTAACAGTGAAGGAATCCAACCTGGGAGAAGCTGAACGTAATGATGGTGATGAAGGTGAAGACAACAAGTCACCAAACTCCATCATTTGTTATTGTTTTTAGTAAGACGCCCCTAGCAACACAGACGCTGAAATAAAACAGACTTGTTTGTGTCTTGTTACCATGAGTGAGACTATGAACCTTTGGATCCATTAACAGAAGGCAGGAACGGTCCAACGAGCCTTTTGTGAACAGACACTGATCAGAATCGGCTCATTGAAGATGACTGGATCAATACTCATTTAGTGTTGCACACCAAACACCTACTTATACATGATCGGATCAATAAATGCCAGTCAAGTGGTGTTTGCACTGACTGTGACAGATTATATCTGATCCCCATGTCCGTCCCATCACAACAAAATCAAGTCAATCTGAGAGGAAGAGTTGGACTCGACCTGACAAGTATCATCAATATCCAAGATATTGATCTGAAGTAGATTTTTCTGTTTCCTCCCTTTGCCTTCAGTGGCTCACACACCTGCACCGCGCCGCCTCTGTCCGCGGCAGACGCTGAATTCTGCCCTTCAGCTGCTATTACAGAGCATCTTATTCACCGGTGTATCACTCACACAAAAATAGGAAACTATGACTTATCGTGCAACGACGAATAAGATGCATTACTGCCACCGGTTAGCACCAGCTAGCTACATTTTCTTGCAGCGACTGAGGCTCAGCTGGGTTCATTTTATGTAGGCCACTGAATTCAGCTCACCATAATACAGTGTGACCTAGAATTCAGTCCAGTGTGACAATACATGGACGGCAGGTTAAAGTCTGTGGGGCTCAGTTAAATGATAAACTGGACACTTATAGAAAAGAAAAGAGAGAAAAGTAAAGCTGCACATTACTTTTAAAATAAGTAACTAGATGTAGAGGTGGGACTTTGAAGACACGGGTTCAGAGGAGCCAGCTCACCTTTCACATGAATACACAACACTGATATCTATAGCTATGGTATAATCAATTATGCTACATGCAGCACTCACACGTGTGAGAGTATGTGGGTGTGGAGCGTGTGCACCAGTGATTTGTGTCCAGTATAAACAGATGGAGGAGAGTGAGAGCGGCTCACTGTTGGCTCAGCTATCAAAGCTCACAACAGGACTGTTAGTGTCTCCTCTCCATCTGTCTTCCTGAATTTCTCTGTAAAGCAGCAGCAGCAGCACCAGCGCTCCCATTAGTTACTACACTGAGGAACTGGCCATTTAAGGGGAATAAATAGCTGACCAACCACACACCACACACACACACACACACACACACAGTGATTCCAGGAACAATTGATGGCAATAACAACAACAACAACAAAAAAGAAAAGAGGGCGGTGACCTACTAAAAAAAAATCCTTATCACCTGGTCGGTGCTGCACAACACACCCAAGGAAGAGGGTGATGCCAAAGACGGAGAGCGAGACTCCAGTCGCCAGTGTGTGAAGCCTGTTATGTGGCTGTGGACAGTGAGTTGTGTGTGAGTGTGTGATGTCTTCTGACCTGACTGTGATTCAGGGAGCGAGGGGGAGACGGTAGCAGCAGTTGTCGACTAATAAATAACAAATCCTGACACGCTCTGCTGAGACGGTAAAAACTCACCACCATCACCAGTGCCACTGTTTTTTTTTTTTGTTTTAATAAAACTGGGGCATCAGCAGGATGGTGTGGGGTACACGCACAGCGGCACACTCTCCATCTGCTTGTGTGTTTGTATATTTGGACCAGAGAACGGGTTGAACATGGCTTTTCTGGACTGAAAGAGACCGTGTGGTCCCTGCTCTGCAGAACAGCATTCAGTGATGTGGCTCTGAGACTCGCTGTTTTAAAAGTTTGCTCTATTAAAGTTTATGAGTTTTAACACGACGAGGCTTTTGACAAAGCTTCTATTGTTACCCTCCACAATCAGGCTAACTGTTTGTTTTATTTTCCAAATACAGCGAACTGGCTACCGACCAACGCTGAGAGCACACACACACACACACACGCAGGAAGGCGTTAGCAGCAGAGCGGAAAGCAAGAATGTGTGTGCGCGCGCTTGTTAAGTGTGTGTGGTGTCCCACAGGTACACTACGGGAAACACCAGACGTAACCACAGTAATCAGGACTCAGTGTACAGATTTACTGAACTTGTGATTACACAGAAAAACATACTCAATCACACTTAGTCCGGACACAGCAGCATGTGTGTGTGTGTGTGTGTGTGTGGTTGTGTTCTGTACCTCAAAGTTGTACTCCTTGTCTATTCTGGTCCGGGTGATGCCCCTGAGCACGATCCCCTCTATATGAACTGCTGCAGCAACAGAGAGCAGAGACGAGCGGTTATTATGCCTCTGTGACAGAAACTCAGCTGCTGCTGCTGCAACAAGGAGAATATCTGTGCGTTCATCAAAATCCTGGCCTGTTGCACCAGCATTGAGGTTAATAATGACTCTGAACATACAGCATACACACACTGTTTCCATTACCTTCTCTTTGTGCTGCCCAGCGGCTCGACCGTCGGCCCTGACAGGGAGGATGAGAAGCTGTACACTCTCCCAAACCCAGAGCCGGGGAAGACAAGTAATCCACCTTCTGACTGGTTAACTCCTGGGAAAGACAGAAAAAACACCACGTCGGTTCATGTCTCGTTATGTTTTGCTCAGGTTTATTACAGAAGCACATTATAATGTATATTTCCATATGAATGTGAAGCTGCAGGTAGCATCTTATCATGTATTCTGGTGTATGCAGTGAACGGGATTGAAAACCAGCCCAGGAGCACAAACCTGCTTTACATGATACATAGTGAGCAGCAACTATAGTGTGTGTGTGTGTGTGTGTGTAACACAAATACCAAAGGAAATGAAATAGTAGCATTGATAACAGCCAGGCTGCACCATTCATATAAACACAGCCTGTGGGATTTCACAAAAGGCAACTGAAGCACAACGGCCTGACGATCCAAAGGGACGGAGCGAGGAGACCTTATGTAAGCAGCACGATGAAACGCTAGTTACCACTGTTTGTTTTCGAACCTCTCCCCCATTCACAGTCCGTCTCCTGCCAGACCTGACAGTGCCAAGGTCCAGACACAGAGCATCTCTCTAAAAATGGCAAGTGTGATTTTATTAAGAGCCGTGCACCTTCACCAGGCCAGGCCCTGACTCACAATGATGTCAACCCCCGCGGATCCATCCAGAACAGAGACGGCCCCACAGGCCTGTTGTTGAAGGTACGCTCACGATGTCAAGAGACAGAGAGAGAGAAGGCTCCTCTGGTTTAGCGCTGTGCTACCAATGGACATCTGTATTCCTTCATTACTCCTCCCCCCGGTGACAAAGTGTCTCACTCTACTGTAATAACACTGGATCTGGTCAGATTTTTAATCTTTAATCACATCTTCATAACTTGAGACATTTTCACGCAGCTCCACCTGGAGGCTTGTTTGTATTAACATATGCAGTGACACCTGAAAAACTGATTTTGATTGGGTGGAAACCCCCCATTTAAACTTGAATTCCTACTTCATCTTAAACAAAGCTTAAAGTCATATATGGGACCACCTGTGTGTGTCAGGAAGCAGCTACAGGTTCAGTTTCCAGGGGGGAGACCCACGGTGCTCGGGGCCTGGTTCGTGTGCTTGATGGGAAACTCTTGACACTTGAGACTCAGAACTGTTTTGCATTCCTCACATGACTTCAGATTAGGGAAGTGATTTTCCATGAACATGTGTACAGTGTATATACCGTAGGAAGTCATGTCAAAAAATAAGCTTGGGGACCTTTGACTTGTTCCGAATGCTTGAACAAGCAAATTAAGGTCCTTTTCAAAAACAGTGGTCTGAAGACAAATGTGACGTATTAAACAAAGCTGTTGTCAATTATTTACTCAACCAAAACATCAACAGACGCCATATTCCTCAGTGGAAAAACTAAGTGCATCCTTAGTCTCGGAAGCTGGTGTTGCCCCCCTTTAGCTGAAATAACCTCTCGTGGGCGTTTTGGATGATTGACGACCAGTCCGACAGTGGTGCACTGAAATTTTTGACCGCTCCACTGTGCAAAACTTCCTCATGTTGCAAGATGCTTGAGGGTTTTTTTGTGTTTTTGCATGCACCGCCCATTTCAAATCCTCCCACCACATTTCAATGGGATTCAAATCTGGGCTTTGACCAGGCCATTCTGTAACCCTCTATTTGTGAGCCATTCATGGTGGATTTGCTCGTGTGCTTGATCTTTGTCCTGTTGAAATGTCCCCCTCTGGTTCAACTTCAACTTTAGGACAAGTGGCCTAACATTATCCTCAAGCACTCTCCACAACGATGCACAGCCCGAAGATGGATCAATGAGCGTGAGCTGCTCAGCGAAACAAACCAGAATCATAACATTTTCACCACCGTTGTTTCACAGCTCGGCTCCCAACATGTCTGCTGGAGCTGTGGCCAAGCAGCTCTATCTTTAACCCGTCTGTCCAGAGCATATTATTCCCAAAGGCCTGGTCTACTGTCTATATGTCCACTGGCAAAGTGTAGTCTCGCTCTGATGTTCCTTCTTGGACAGCAAAGGCTTTTTCCTGGCACCGTTCCCACGCCGGTCAAATTTGTGCAATCTCTCTCTCTGATTGTTAGACGCCTGCACTTTGACATCGACAGCTGCAAGTTACCGGCAGACCCAGCGATGACATTTTTGGGGGTTCATGTAGACTTTTCTTTGCATTGACTGGTCTGTTCCTGGGCTGGCAGTGCTGGACAAACAGGCTTACACAACTGGTCAGTAGCTTTTACTCTCACTGGCATGCCATGAAAGGCATCTGATTCCAATCGTATGGTTGTCAAGGTGTGATGAATGTTTCTCAAACGTCTTTGAGAATATCAATTGGAGCTGCTCAAATGTCTGCTCATTCAAAAACAACCTGAAAATCAACAACAAACTCTCACAATCTTTGTTGAAGTATTTTTCCCTGAAGCAAAACTCCGGGCTGAATCTGTGCTTCTGATTTCACCCCACTCTTCAGATTTCTACCGTCTGGAGGGTTTAATTTCAAGCTAATACAGTACAGCGATTCTTTCCACAGTTAAATAACCCCGGGCCTGAGGGGAAAGGAAACAGGTTTAATTAGTGTGATCAGCAGTTTGACTCAGTTTGGAACCACACAGAGCAAAAAACCACTTCAATACTTGACTAACTACTGATTAAACACTGTAGTAATGAAACCACCATACCTTTACCATCTGACATTAGTTTTCAGTTGTTTAGCTCAGGTATGTGTGTTTTTACAGTCCTTGTTCACACGGGGATCAAGCGTGCCGCTGTACCTGCTTTAAACTCAGACGGCAGCAGGTTAATGATGACAACAGAAACCCTTGTTAAACTCACCATCATCATTATAAACTCTGTTACTGTTACTAATGACAATAATGACATTAAAACACCTATAAATATGATTATTAACACTGTAATGATCATATTGAAAGTCTTTCACCTTGCTCAGTAAAGTCCCTTCATATAATGTAACTTTTGACTTTGTATGTAAATATAATCAAATTAAATTGAACCACTAAGCCCGACTACATGATGAGGAACAGATTTTGCCAACCAAATATCACAGGCAGGACTGTCCCCTTTTTACATGAAGTCACACATATGCTCCAGGACACAGGTAGGTATGTCTTTCATTATGTTGTCTGATTTTTCCTAACTTCTAACTTCTACAGCTCCGATGGTCAGATGCTTCAGATGAAGGGGTTAAATGGGAAACAGCTGTGTAAAGAGCGGGGCAACAACTCATTCTCAGATATAACCTTGGCAGTTAACATTATTATCGCCATCATCATCATCATCGTGGCTAATAAAAGGAACTGAAATGGAACAGGTGCAAATGTTCACTCCATTCAAACCAGGTTCGTTAGCAGCAACTGTTTTTTGTTTTGTTTTGTTTTTTAAATCAAGCCGGTGGAGCACAAACCTCCATGCTAACATGCTCAGAGAGCTACAAGTTCAACAGTACTTTGTCAAACACCTGCTGCTGCACAGTTATAGCACAGAGCAGCTGGGCTGGACAATCTGGAGTAGCAGGCTGCTGGATAATTGGACAATATCATCAGGGCAGCGTTTGGCATTTCATCTGGATATGGCTTAAATTCAGAATGGGGTCAAAGCAACCAGTATAAGCTTGTTAATGACTTTCTCCACAGGGCAGTTGGAAAAATAACGGTAGCTAGCTTGCAGGCTATACATTCGCATCCCCCCACCGACAAACGGAGAGCTACATAACGGCACCAACGTCATGTAGTCCCGAAAAATATCTCCCAATGACACAATACATGTCTAACATTTAAACCTGAGCGGTGTTAACTAGCTGAAACCACATAGCTGCTGGCAACTTAACTGGCTAGCTTATATAGGTTAGCTAACTCTGTTAGCATGGACGTCAGCTCATGCTACGAGAAGGACGTTTCCTTCCACAGTACTCAACACTGTTTCAGTTAGCTTAATTTAACATCAAGTATTATTATCTGGTTAGCTATGTGTGTATACCTTACTTAAAATCACTTATTCAATGCTTAGCTCCACTCTTTTCCGAATAACAAAAGTTGAAGTTAGGCAAACGTCGACCTAGCTTAGCGGGTCATTAGTGTGATACTGGTACATGGCTGGTGTAGTTACCGTTGTCTGGGCGTTAATTCTGAGCTGACTCTGTCGTCTCTCCTCCAGAGCGAGCTCTATTTTGTCCAGCTGCCCTCGGACCGTCTCCCGTTGGTGGAAATGGAAAGCTGGGTGTAGAGAGGCCATGGTAAAAAGCAGCGCCAACTGCTCCAGAGGTCCTGCCGCTGTGTCGTTCGTGGACGAGCCGCAGGTCTCCTCCGACCGCCCGTACACACTCCCGTCCTGACAAGGCGGGTGGAACGGGTGGTGGTGGGCACCCCTGAGTGGAAGAAGGGAGTAGTCATAATTTTTGTAGAACAAGGCCGGGTCTACATGGCTCAGTATCCGAAAGAGTATTCCAGCACATTCCCTGCTGTCAGACCCGAGGAGGGACAGGCAGACCAGGAGTTTGGACCTAACCACTGGGTCAATCACGTCCGTTAAAACACCCAGATCGTTCGGACTGTTCGCCCGAAACTCGAAGTCCCGTAAAACGTGGTAATCTTTCCTAGCGAGGTCTTCTAAATAAGATCCCAAAAAGCGGAGCTCCAGGGGTTGGCACATATGTAGGAGCCCGCACATGAACTCGATCCGCTTAGCGGGGTTTAGATGTAGGCCGAACCACTCGAAAACAGTCTCCTTGTCCAGCTGGGGTGGATAGACGTGCGATCTCAGCGACTCCTCCAGCCTGTCGGACACCGAGGAGGGAGATACCGCCCTGGGAATATGTTGGTGCTCCAACTGATCCAATGAATCGTCCTCGGCCGTTTCGTCGCCTCCTTCCTCGCCCGTTTTCATCGGTAGTTTCATTTTCAGCATTATCAGCGCTGCGAGAGAGGCTTCAAGGTGCGAACGACGGACCAATATACATAATTGAGAACTTAGACCGTGCGGTAACGCTGGAAACAGAAGCGAACTATCGGTCGTTTGACAGTGTTTTTACTATTAGCTAATCATCTGACGCGGCGATAGTACTGGAGCTTTTTTTCCTACGGTCCGCTCTTCTTCTGCTGCTCATTTCCGGCAGCGTAGCAACGCGCAACGCGCGCTCTGCTGCCACCCGGCGGCCGCTGGTGGACTTACTGCAACCCTCACCAGGCTTTAGCAAAACAAATTAGGACGTAGGCACAACTTATATTTTTCAACAAATTTTAAATATATTTTAAAAATATATTATTAAACTATTTTTTTTAAACATCTGCTCAGTTCAGTCATCATAAAATGTCACAAGCTTGGTTTGGGGGTTTGTGTTTTGGCCTATTAAATAAGGACCAGCCAGAGTTGATGTTATACTGTTTGCTGCTTGGTGCAAATTCCCACAGAAATCTCCAAAAAATCAAAGTTTGAAAACCAGCTGAGATGTTGCAAGTAAAAGTTATGCATATAAAGTGTTAGCCCCTAAAATATATTTACAGTCCCTGTGGTACAAGTACTCAGATGTAGAGTGAGTCATTTCAGAGTGGTGTGTGTTAAATCACTGGATTATAATCATTGGTGAATTATGTGTGCATCATGGTTGAAACTGAAAAAGCTGGGGTTAAGTTTATTTAATCCTAAGGGCAAACCTATAATAAACAAAACCTCTAATAATATGTTGACTTGATAACAGTTCTTGCTTTACACTGACTAATAATTAAAACTTTAAACATTAAAGTTTTTTCAAAATCTTTATTTAAATGATCAGACCAACTACAGTTACAAGGAAACCCTGCATTTTTAAATACAATATATATCTATATCTATATATATATATGATCTGGGGAAGAAAGATTTAGGAACTGAAGTGTTTTGTATAAACTGATTTATGTGTGATGACACATTAACTGTGTGTTCAGCTCCTGTTGTTCTGCAGCGACTCTATCAGACACTTGTTGTATTCGGCCACTTGTTGACAGACGTTCTCGGCGACTGAGGCAAAGTCGCTCTCCTGGGATTTGGAGGCGATGACTGACGCTGCAGTTGAGGAAACTTGAATACGGATGTCATCGGTGAACGACCAATCACAGCGCATCACATCGGTTCAAACACACAGATTAAAGACTGTGAAGGATACACTCTTTCATTACAAAGTTATTCTGCTCCAAGTGCTGCAACTTCCTCTCCAGGTTAGCCAGCTGAAACACACACACATAGTTTAGCATGTGAAGAACAGAATAGAAATTAGAGGAAGACTCACAAGTTTGGAACAACATAACCAACAGTGGTCACTGAAAAAGGGATGAGTGCACATTTTTCCTGTTTTTTGGGCTGACCTTGAACCTCTCACACTGACTGATATTTCAGACTCATAATGTTGTGCAATTCACTGCAATTTTCTTTCATTGCAGTGAAAGAAAATTAGACTGCGCAGAGGAGATGCTTCTTAGAGTTTTTTATTCTAACTCTGACAAATATAAGTGAAGAGAAAACTAAAAATCTGTGGTTTTTAAAGACACAATGCATTACACACACACACACAGACACACACACACAATAAATTCAAAGTGACTGTTCTGACCTGAGCGTGAGTCTCGTTCTCCTGCAGCTTGGTCTTCAGAGCTTCATGTTTCTGGTTCATCTCCTGCAGCAGCTGTTTGAAGGAATCCTGACGCTGAGTGAGTGAGACCTGCTCGTCCTGCAGCCGCTGCACAAACAGGACGCAAAACACACGTCAGGTTCTGGGCAGTAGTGACACATTTGTGTAGATGTTCTGGATTTTTCTAGATTCAGGCCGTGTTACCTTCTCCTTCTCCTCTGCTGTCCGTCTCAGGGTGTCCAGGTCTCTGTAGGTGACCAGCTCCGTCTCCATGGAGCCCACTCGCTCCTTCAGGTTGCTCAGCTCCGCTGTGATCTTCCCCTCCAGCTGCTGCACCTTCTCCAGGTCTTGCTGCAGGCGCTGAGACTCTGCACGGTCAAAGTCAGAGTGAGCATGTGTGTGAATCTGTATATGTATGGTGTATGGTGTGTGTGTGTGTGTGTGTGTGTGTTACTGACCTGTTGTCAGCCCCCGGGCGGTGCTCTCTGATTGGACCACCTCCGTCTCCTTGCTGACCAGCACCTCCTGCAGGTTCCTTAGCTCACTGGCCGTCACTGTATCAACCTGACGTAGCCGCAGCATGTTCTATACACACAAACACACACACACACACACACTTCTCTATTAAACGTCACTTCCCTCTGTTATTTTCTTCCTCCATCAACACTGACATCATTTTTCCAGCTCTCTTACTCTAATGTTTACATTCCTTCCCTCCTATCAGTTGCCCTCCCCCACCTCTCCCCCTCCTCCTCACCCTGCTGCAGTGCTCCAGGAGGGAGACGATGTTCTCCTCGCACTGAGTCATCTCCTGCTTCTCTTGAGCTCTCAGCTCCTCGAACGATTCCAGGAAGCCTGAAACAAAGGAAGGAACCAGCTGCTGTGATCCCACCTGAGTCGCTGCCTCCTCACACTGACACTCTGGTGACACCTGGTGGCTGCAACCTGCAGCTGCACCAGCCTCAACCTTCACACATGACTGCAGCAGTTTGTAAATATTGTTAGTGACATTTACACCGATGACTGTCTTCAGAGACAAACTCTGTGTCCACTGTTCTGCAGGAGTCGACTAAACCTTTAGCACACCTGCATGGTGTTAGAAGCATCAAGCTAATCATTCAGCTTACAGTCGATTTCCTCCTCCTTCTTCTTCAGCTCCTTGTATTTCTGATGACACTCTCCTGATGGAAACACAAACATTGAGGTCACATTATTATGAGTCATTCTTCATCTGGAAGCAGGTCAACGTGCTCTGAGTGTGGGAACTCAGTGACTCAGAGCAGAGAGGTTACAACAAAACACAGTGTTTCCATTAAAAGATGAAACAATGAGATGAGTTTCAAAGGTAAAATATGATATTTCTCTAAACCATGTGTCAGGAATGAAATGTTGAGTTTTTGAGGGAGGGGCAAAATCATGCATCATATTGTACTGATCTGTACAAGGTTCAAATGAAGTTATAAACTAATTCAATATTAATTTTAAGAAATGTCAAACTGAAGTGCTCCAGTGATTTTTTTTTTTTTTTTTACCCTGAGCCTCCTCTGAGTCCTGCTCCAGCTGCCGGATGTCCTCTGTGATCTGACTGGTCCGCTCCCTGATCTCTGTAAGTCTGAACACACACACACACACACGTTGCTATATAAAAGCATATTACATAGAAAACAAATTCATGAATATGACGTGTGTCCTCACTGTCTGTCCATGCTGGCGATTTCCTGGTTGTCCTCCTTCACCTGGAAAACACAACTTCTTCAAACTCTTGTTCAATAACGAGTTCATTAAAATGTTTTTTCCTACGGACAGATACAGGTGTGTGTGCTTGTGTTTTGTGCAGCCACCTGTTTGAACAGCTTCTCTCTCTGCTCCTGTGGTGAACCCAGACTCTTGTGCTCGGCCTCCATGGCGTCACGCTTCGTCTCCAGCGCCGACAGGGTCTCGTGGAGTCGCACCACTTCCTGTTTGATCTGCGAGTGGGCCAGCTCCTGCATGGGGTCAGACATTAGTGATCCATCTACTTCTTCATCTGGAGATCATGTTACTGCTGCTCCAGACCTCCGGCCTCATGGAACATTCATGTGTGGACCTTTAATTAATTAGTTATGTTTTAACTAGATGTTTCCATTTCCTCCTGATGGTCAGGAGGGGGCAGGATGTGTTACATCATTAATGTCATCACAGTGATTATTTTATATATGTGTGTGATCTTAAAAACATTACACTGATCTTGTTAATGTTTCCAGTCCTTGTGGTTTCACTGTGGTTTGTCTGACTGTGTAAAGTACATTCTTTGTAATATTTAAAATGCCTTCAGTTCTACTTTTCCTCTCCCTTTCCTGTTCTCTCCTCTTTTTAACTCACTGCTTCGTAGTCCTCCTTCCTGGTCATCAGGATGTCCAGCTCCTCCTGGAGAACACTCAGCTCCTGACAAACACACACACACAGGGAAACAAAGAGAAGATTTAATCACAGTGTATATATATGTATATACACTACTGTACATTAGATGTGACGTTTAAAAGCATCAATAAAGCTCAGAAAGTGGAGATCTGACTGTGTGTGACTTAAAGATGTTTACTGTTCACTGTGTGTGTGTATAAGTACTTGTTGAGTTATGACAGTTTTATACTAATATTTAAAAAGTACAAACAGTACTACAGTCACAGTAAGTACAGTTATACCTGCAGCAATTCCTCATTGGTCGTTGCCATGGTGAAATACTTCTCCTGCTTGGCGGCCGGCATCGATTGGACGACCTCGTCAGCGACCTGCCTCTCTCTCCTGATCTCCTCCTCAACCGCCTTGATGGCCTCCTCTCTCCTGTAAAACACACACACCAGGGAGGGGTGGGGGAGTTTAATGTTTTTACTTATCTGTTTACTTCTTTATTTTAGCTTCACCTCACGTGAAAAACAGCACATGGAGGGAGAAACGTGACTAAAGATCTCAGAGCAGATTCAGGCCCAGAGCTGCAGGTGTGATAGATTAGATTAGATATGACAGGTAGACAGACGAAGGAGGGAGACGAGGACGAGGACGAGGAGGAGGGTCCTTCTGTTGTCCTCCTGTTCTTCTTTCACCTCCTTCTTTCCATCAAAGTAAAACTCTTCTTTCCCCTTCTTTTCCTCCATCCCTCTGTCTTTCCTCTCACCTGCAACTCACTGCTACAAATCCTTCCCCCCTTCTTTCTCTCCTCCCTCCCTTCAGCCTTTCATTACTCTCTTCCTGGTTATGAATCCTGTGCCATATTTTAAAGGAAAAAGCATTTCCAACTAAACACTTAAAGACACCAATAAACAACAGGGAGACAGAGAGGAGGACGTGAGTTCAGACTTCAGGAATCATAAATAGTTGCTGAGCAGGAACAGTGTGTCAGCCTTTCAGTTTTACAACAGGAACAAAGGTCAGAGCTGCGCTGCTGCGTCAGGTCTCAGGTGACTGAAAGTTCATCTTTGTGCTGGCTGAAGTAAAAAGGTAAGCGTCTTCACTGTCTATTGATTAGAGTGTAAATGTGACAGATACAGAAAGAGCATTAAATCCATTACATGTACAACTGACTGAAGATGTACACGTCTTTGTCTCAATGTCTCTGAATGGACACATCATTATCATGTTCTTATGACCATGACTTTCAGATTGGTGTCTTGGTAGAGCTCTACATAAATACAAATAGATAAAGAAATACCAAGAACTTCGATCACCTTCATCGGATAAATGTCCCAGGTCAAACAGAGGAGTGTGTTTTGTGTATGAACTTCTCTTGACTGTAGCATGATGCAGAGGTGGCAGCAGCTTCTCCCACTGCTGTGTCTGACCGCAGTGCTGGTCATGGACACCCTGGGAGACAGGAGACCTGGGACAGCTAAGGCTGGAGACAGGCTGCTGTCGGTATGTACATTTCTATTCTTTAACACTGGATCAGTTTTGTCCTCTGTATCTGTGATAATAAATGTCCATTCATCCAGCAGGAGGTGAAGAACAGGACGGACGAGTCTCTTCACGTGATTCCTCCCTGTGACAACAACTCCTCTGTTACTAAACTGGTGATTCAGGGGAAACTGATCACTCTGACAGAGGACGACCGACAGGCCCTGGCCAGTTGTCCTGCACTGCTGGAGCTGCACCTGGATGGAAAACAGGTGACTGAAGTACCAGCCCAGTTCTTCTCTGAGGTCCGACAGCTCAGGGTGCTGTCTCTGTCCAGGAACAACATCAGCCGGTGAGTAAGTTGCTCATAAAAACATGATGTGATGTGACGCACCTCAGTGCTGTTCCAGGCTTATTTATCTAGATCTGATCCTAGATCTGTGTGTAACTGTGCTGTTACAGCCTGGACCCTGAGGCTTTCCAGGGCCTGGACGTCCTCACAGAGCTGGACCTGTCCCACAATCTGCTGACATGTCTTCCTACGCAGCTGCTCAGAGAGTTAAAGAACCTGAAGGTAAAACTGTGTCGACAAGAACCTGAACAGTTTCACTCTGTACCATTTGGCTCTATGAGATAAAATGACTAAACTGTATTTACACATAGAAATAGATTCAAAGAAACAACACACAGTAAACCTGTCTGTGTTTACCAGGTTATTATTAATCTGATCCTGTCTCGTCCAATCAGGTGCTGAACCTACAGGAAAACCCCTGGAACTGTTCCTGTTCACTGCTGAGCAGCATCAGAGAGATCACAGCCGCAAATATCACTATTAGTAAGAACTATTTAATGATTTCAAGTTAAAGGGCAAAAAATATTAGATGTAACTTTCTGGACACGTGCGTTGTTAAAATTCATCACATCACAACTGTGAAAAAGCCTACGACCTTTAAAGAACATATTCATCTGAATGAGAATTAAATTGTCTGTCTCAGGGGGGGCACCACTCACCTGTGCTTCTCCAGGAGATTTGGATGGAGAAAAACCATCACAAACCTCCACCACAGACCCACAAACAACAACAACAACAACAACAACAACAACAACAGTCACCTCTCCACAGCCCTGGCGGTCATCCACTGAGCTGAAGACCATGCTGCCTGCAAACCAGAACCAGACCATCAGCTCAGATAAGACTGAGAGAGGTACAGGTGTTTTTCTAGCTGTGAACAATTAAATCTCAACAACTTTAACACAATGCTCTCCTCCTTTCACCCCCCCACCCCCCCCCCCCACAATCCCACCCCACAATCCCACCCAGGCCAGACCCCCGTGCTCGGCAACACCTGGAAGTTCACAGCATGCGTTGCAGCCCTGGCGATAACCACCTCCATGCTCATTGTCGGGGCCATCAAGGGCCCCTCCTGGTACAAGCAGTTCCACAACTACCAGCATCGACGGCTGGACCATGAGGAGGAGGGGGGGGAGGACGTCATGTCCACAGTCTTCTCAGGGACAGGGGCATATGTCCAGCATCAGACATTTGTCTTTGAAGAGGAGGACGGGCAGATAGAGATGGAGGAGAACGAGGAGGAGGATGAAGATGGGTATTTTGAGGATCCATATATCAAGAGAGACGAGTGACACTGAAATGACGCTGAAAGATCCTGTCACTGGTATCACACCTGAACAACAGGTGCTTAACTGAGGGCTGTTATGATCTCTCTAACATCACTGCCACAGACACAAAGTAAAAACTTAACTGTGACATTTCAGCTCTGGCTCCTCCACCAACTCTCTGCTCCTGACTAAGTCAACACATAAGAAACAGCTCACAGAGGTGTGTATTTATTCTGCACCACACTCCACTGGTCCACGCCCTGGGTTTATGCACACAGGCCAGTGCTTTTCTACAGATGTGAATCTGAGGACTTCGAATGACAGAAGACTTAGTTAGTGCACAAGATTCAGGTTTTTTAGATATGTAAATATTTAGAATAATAAGACTTAATCAAATTTTAATCTGAGACTCGACTGGAAATATTCACAGCTTTCTCTTGAGGTCAGTCTGCTCAGTCAGAGTGGATTAGTTGCCGCATCAACAAAAGCAGAGATTTACAGGAGAGGGACGCTGCGAGGCAGCATCTTAATAAAAACTTCAGGTCATGTGTTACTGCAGCAGAAATCTCAGCACGATGATCTAACACAATGTGACTGTGTTTGTGAGAACACACAGTAATAATCATAATTAGACTTTTAATATCACTCACTCCCTCCTCTCAGTGAAGATGCTGTCGATGCTTTCAGCCTCTCTGTCGTTCTGAGCTTTCAGCTGAGAGGGAAGACAGACAGAAACGTTAATTACATTCACTAAAAAGTGGAACAGATTTAATTTTCTATGTTTAGACGAGTGAGCTTGTTATGATTAGTTCTTTTTTCGGAGTCACAGTGAAATCTCATACTGCACTTTTAGATTTGTATTTGTGTTCAGGAAGTAGCAGCAACATTCAGAGTCTTTGTTGCCATTGTCATTTGACCAAAAAAAGGAAAACTTTTACTTGAAATAAAGGTTTGTCTATTTTAAAACAGCCTCCTTATGTTTCCATGTCGTCAGGTATAATATCCCACGAGCAGATGAGGGTGAGATCAGAGTCGACTGGTGCATCAGTAGAACAGAGAGTACTTACAAAGTTGTAGTCATTGATCATTTCCTCCATCTCTGTGTTGGTGTTGAGCTTGTCCACCAGCTGGAAAAACAAATACAGAGTTAAAAAACACTCTGATACATATCAATTATCCACTTCTCAAATGTCTCACATTACGTGGGGAACTTAAACCCCTTGAACACACTTGTAATACTAAACAGATTTCAAACAGCAGCTCATTGAAAACACTGTTTATGTTTACCATGTTGTAGTCGGCGAGCTGGCCTTGTAAATCCTTAATCTCTGCAGCCAGACCTTCAGCTCTAAGAGGGAACGAGAAGAAGAAAGGTTTTTTGTTTGTTTGTTTTTTCCCCAGCCTGTCTGTTGTTGAATTATTAAAAATATTCAGTGCCAAGACAAACTGACACCACTCACCTCTTCTCATAGGAGAGGTAGACCGAGTTCTCCTGGTTGTAATTGTCGATCTCTTTGTGCAGTTTGCCCGTTTCTGTGGTCAACTCGTTGATCTTACTCCTGAAACAAAAAACAACAACAACCTTCACTTTTAATGTTTTAAGTTTAATAGATTGTCACAGAATATATACTTTACATATATTTATCATGGTTTTAAGGCAAAGATGCAATTTTGGGCTACATAAACTGACTTGGCCTGGTTACTGTACCACCTGTCCTTCAACCCAGCTCCAAAAACCCTTCCCCTTCTTCACCTGTGAGCAGCAATATAGTTGGAGGCAGCTCATGTGAGTTACCTGAGAAGGCCCAAGTAATAGGATTTATCCAGAATTTGTCTCTGGGGTCCTGGGGATGGAGAGAGAGGGGGGGTTATTGGACGGTCTCACACCAATTAATCAAATCTCTCCATAAGTTTAGAGGACAGCGATTCACTTCAAACCCACCTTTCATTCCTGTCTTCATCCCACTGAGCCCCTGTTGGGTGACAGGCCTGTCCGTCACTTTGATCGGTGCTGTCAGGACTCCAGGGGTGGCGACTGGGATCCCGCCCCTCATACCAGGATGACCACTGGTACCTGGAACCATCTGTGTGGAAGAAGAAGGAATAAAATTCATAACACTGACTGTTGTTCTGAGTCGACCAGTGTAACAAGAGGAGAACTTGTTCTTTGAATCTACTCTACACTTGACTCACCCCGGTAGCGACACGTATGGCTGTAGGAGGGGGTCTGATGGCTGTTGGCGGTCTCCCAGCACCGGGGATCACAGACCCACTTCGGCTCATTGGACGGCCCATGCTGGAGGGAGGCCGCTGGCTCGCCATGATGCCTGAAACATGGAAACATGGAAACATGGCCGGGTGCAAACTAATCCACATTATTCATCAACCTACTGATGAGCACCCTGCATGGGCACATTTACCTGGTTGTATTTTTACTTATTCAGCAGCACAAGCCCTAACTCTGTACCACACAACAACTACTTTTGCAGCAGTGATTCAAAGTCAGAGAACTTTAAAACACACTTCCTTCACATGATGCAGTGTTTGTTTTATGCTATTGCTCATTAGCCTAAACTCTTATTTTGAAGGACGATGACGGACAACAACAGCCGACGTCTCACTTATAACGTTTCCCGTTAGCCTGATGAGCATACACTATCCATCACAAAGAAAGTGACTGCCCTTTGAGTACCGTTAGCTAGCTAAATGTTTCGGTGTTGTATTAACTGCGCATGCGAGTGTTAACAATACAGCTTTAAGTTAGAACAAAGATATCATTTCCTCTCAAACACATTGTAACACGAACTATCATCAGGCAAATGTTGTTTTAAACGCGTAATGGTGGTTAGCTACTTAGTTTAGTTCAGCAAATAGCGTCACCGTTAGCATGTAACGGCAACCTTAGCATTAACATTAGCTAGCTTCCCTGGTATGGCTGGGCCACGGCGAAGCTAGCAGGCGCTGCTAATCTTTATGCTGCCTGTTTTCGTCGACAGTGTAAACCTTTAACATTTACAACCACAGCGGCTGTGTGGTTGAGTTACCTGGGAGGAAAACTCTTAACTAACTGTGACACGGTAACGGCCGCTGAGCTGCGGTGGATGATAGTGTTGACGGTAACCCGGCAACCGTCTTCTTCGCTTGACGTAATACCGCGCTGAGTGCGCTCCCGCCCCCTACCGCTCGACAGCGGGCGTTGCAGGCTACAGGACAGTCAATATGTGAATTTGAGACTGTTCTCGCTATTATGTTTGGGCTGATTTGCAATATAACGCGTTTGTTTGATTATTTTTTAAAACTAAAAATTAAAAATAAACAATGAAATAACCTGGAGTTGATGTGATATTAATAATAACAATAATTTGTGCTTTCAATGCTCTTTTTTATCCTTAGTTTCATCTACAGAATCAAACCTGAAATTGTGGCCAATACTGTTTTTATATGTAGATAACAACACAGATGATCTACAAAGTCATGGTAGCTTCTCTGGTCTCGTCTTTCCATATAGGCACCACAAGGGGTCAGCTTTTTTCTTTATTCCTACACATATCACAAAACATCTTATTCATTCAGACACTACAGCATACAGTGTGATACTATATAATTAAAAAAAAGCAGAATGTCACCTGGTGAGGTGGTCACACTCAGGGCTCAAAGATCCAGGGTCCTGTGGTTCGCTGATACCTACTACAGAAAGAAAAAAAACATCCTCTATTTCTATAACAAAATAAAGTAAAACACACAAGTGAGAGTTTTAGTTCATTTTATTTCATGTTTAATAATCACATCACTAATTAACAAGTAATCACAATAAACACTTTTTTTTCCAAACCAAAACATAAAATTCAAATTAATGAAAAAAAAACAAAGAAAAAAAAGAACAAAAAAAAATAAAATAAAATAAAACACAAAAAAACAATGAGGAGGCTCTGCAAATGACATAGTAAGTCTACCTAACACATCCCATTGTTTTTCAGCATGCTCTGCAGGTAAAGTAGGTGTTTATTAGCTAGTGTTACACTTACATGTCTGGTATGAGTACAGTAGCAGTACATGAAGCTCTACAATGCTCCTTGGGTAGATTACTGGGGGAGCATTAATTACACAAGCCAAACCTGGCAGCTACACTCACGTCTTCTTAACCACAAACGAGGATGCGTTAGGGTCTCAGTGTGTGTGTGAGTATGTTTGTATGTGTGTCTATGTGTGACTCTCCAGGGCAGGTTGCTGCTCTTGAGTGCAATATGTAGCAGCCAATATATATATATATATATTTATATATATATTGATATGCAGTTCTCCCAAATTACAGGCCTTTACACTGACCTCCAAACTTAGTGCCTGCCTGAGCAAGAAATTCCCAGCGTCCAACTGCGATGGACAAGTTGTGTGATTGTGGTGCGTTAGCTTCAGCTGCATCCTGAAAGCAAAGTTTATGAGCTAATTAGGTCATAATTTTTCATCTCTGTGTTTTGTGGGCGTGATTAATTAGTGTGTCTGCATAAATGCGCACTAGATGTTTAGTTAAAATAGTCTTGAATTCATTAAGCTCGTTTCTACATCAAGCTGCTCTTACAGCACCTTATAATAAAAACCTGTTCCTGTGAGATTCCTTTAAAGACTTTCTGAGTGTTGTATTTGGGTTGTTTTTAAATCTCACATCATCCACGACGCGGTTTGTGAAACTGCGGCTGTCACAAATCAAAAGTATAACCCCTTTTCAACCGTGAGTGCACAACCGTCACGAGGCTACAGGAAAACACAACGATAAATAACATATACAAAAGTGTTGCGTCTTTAGTACAATATATCTCAAAAGACATTCTTTCACTTCAGTGGCCCCCTTTCCAACGAAAAGAGCCGACCTGTTCAATTCATCATACTAATAATCAGAATAATAGTCATAATAGTCATGATAAAACCTCCTCCCCTCAAACTCATTAAAGGTACATGGACATAAAAGCTGTCGTGAACAACCCGCCCACCACACATGCCCCGCCCATCCGCACCCCCCCACCCCCCTTGACGCTGTCAATCATTTGTTCTTGTTTGCAGGGCCGTATAGAGTGCGTCATCAATAAAATATCTATGTACATCCGTGTGTGCAAGCTCCAGAAGTAGTGGTTAGTTTTAAAAAACACCCCGGGGTTAAAAGCAAAGCTAAAACACGGCTGTGGACAGGCACAAGGAAAACTTTAGCTAGGTGACAGGCGTGGCACAAACACTCCACCCTCACACTCCCTGCCCTTCACACGACATTCAATGTGTTGCCCATTTGTCTGATTTGAATAAACTCCAATAAAAGTCAAAACAAAAAACCTGTTAATGACTGAATGTTAACAGTGAGGGCAGCACACGTCAGTTTATTGCTCTGTAATCAGCTCATTCAATAAGATCACTTGTACATAGAGGCGTGTTGTTTCTTTTTAACTGTTAGTGAAACACCAATCACTCACTAACAGTAACATCTTTGATATATTGAAGCATTAAGGTGCAATTTAGTCGTGTCAAAGCTTCTTCACGAATCATTAATAAAGTGACAATCTGAATAAAAATAACTCAGGAGTGTTTCTGTGGTTTGATGTTGTCACTAGGGGGCAGTCAATGTACTATTTACTAATTAACTATGATAATGTTTTTCTTTTTTTGGTCTGTATCCAAAACTGTCAATTAATCCAAGTTAGAATCAAATTTCCTGTCAGATCTTTGATCCTTTGATCAGACGGCAGCAGATTTACATTAACATGATGCAAACTGTAGAATAACTGTTGTTCGCTTTTCACAACATCCATTATTTATACCACAAGTCAAAGCTGCACTTTTTAATAATAACTATGAACGGGGTTATACATCGTAACAAACCTGCATTTAATGTCTTTCAGCTCTTTGTTTTGGTTTTTACAGCCGACACCCTTGTCGTCGTCATCATCATCATCATGTTTTCAGACGCAGCAGGTTAAATGCTTTCAGCAAAATAAGCTCAAATAAACTCGTCATACACAGGAAGTTAGCTGTTAGCGGTTAGCTGATGAGCGCGGGATGAACACGAAAGTTGGATTTAAATTCACTAGGCGGCAAAAAACGTGACGCTAATGTGTCTGCTACATGTCAACCTTATTATAATAATGATAGTGTGTCGTTGTTACAAGTCGTCCTCTGAGCACTTGGACTGCCCCAGAGATATACGTATGGTACCAAACCACAACACTTTGAGTCATAATGCACATAGGCTCCCAGCTCTGGGCGTGATGTGATGTCATTATATAATCTGGCCATGCACTATAAAGGCAATCGGAGGCAACATTTGCTACACGAGAAGAGGATAAAGCCACATCACGTTCCACTGCCAACACTTCCAACGAGAAGAGTAAAACGCCGCACAACACACACACTGTCAGAGATGTTCTGTGTTCATCTACCATCACCCCCCCCCACCCCCAACAGAAACACCTGAACCTGTGACTGCACACAAACAGATTCCCATTAAAACAGCAGATCTGCTTCATCAGCTCATGGTACTCTTCTCTGGTTTCATCCTCGTTAACTTTTCAGTTTTCAGGTAGGAAGGACAGGAGGCACATACGAGACACGCAGCTCTACAGACAGTTTCCTATCGTCCTCATCTCCCTCACAGCTTCTCTACTTCGACAAACTTCCTCTATTGCATCTCACAAACTTTCAGGTTTCCACATTTGTCATTTGTTATTAAGCCACAAAAGTAAAAAAAAACACATCTTTATGCTTCTTTTTCACTTACTTCCTCCCTCTGACTATCGTCTTTCTCATCTTCACCGTGTGTCTTTGTTCACGAGAAATCCTGTGCGTGTTTCTAAGATTTTTCTGAGCGCTATCGCTGTAGTATTGCTTTTACAGGAAGAAAACGTACAATAAATAAATGAAAACCTTGTTTTAAAAACAAAATACTAGGAGGAAAGAATAAGAAAACCAAAGAAAGACAGAAAGAAAGAAAATAAAGAACAGAACACCAAAGCTCATTTTTACACAACTTTTTTGTCACTCAAACACATCATCACAAACACAGAGAAGAAAGAGTTAAACAGCCTAAAATGGTTCAAACAGCCTACTTGTTGTCTAGCTTTTCTGTTTGTCAGCTTGTTTATGGTAAGTGATGGTGACGAGAGAGGAGAGAGTGATGATGAACGATGAAGAAGAACGATGGATGACTATGATGTTACTGAAGCAGAGAGGAGGTGGATACTGGGAACAAACAGCCCCTACAGTCACAAGGGAGAAGAGATGCTACTGTGTGTGTGTGTGTGTGAAGGTGGGTGAGTCCAGAGGGGTTTCCATGCTGCTCAGGTGACAGGTAAACTGATTGCTGCTGCTGTTGTGGTTGTGGGATGGGGTGTGGGGGGGTGGAAAGGGGTGGAGGAGAGGTGAGAGAGGAAAGTCCACCACCAGACTGTGGGTGAGGAGGACGAGTGAAACCCGATGACTCCAGGTTGATGTGCGAGGAAACCTTCAAAGCCCCAAAGCTTAGTCTGTACAGTCACTTCAGCTGAATACAGGAGGGTGGTGGGTGGGTGGGGGGTGGGGGTTGATGGTGCATGGCGATGAGCTCAGATGTGAGAGATACTTTTTACTATTAGATGAGTCAAAACTTTTGATTTGAAGGTGACAGAGGAGGGTTCAGAGATTGATGTGTGTGTGTATGTGTGTGTGGGGTGGGGGTATAGAAAGGTCAAGATCCCACTGAGGAGCTGCTGTCGTCCCCCTTGACCTCCACCTGAAGGTGCAGCAAGGAGGGGGCGGAGGGGGAGGTGCTGCAGGCTGCAGAGGCCAACGACTCATACAGGGAGACGCTGCGAGGAGTTGGGTGGTGGTTTTGGTTTTGGTTTTGTTGTTGTTGTTGTTGTTGTTGTTGGTGTAGAGAATAGAAGGAACCATGTGGGTGGGGTCTGTGGTTGTTGTCCTGGGGGGCTGGCCAGGTGACGATGTCGGCGCCGTGGTCCGTGCGAGAGCGAGCATTCTCGCGGAAGTTGAGCTTGAAAGACTCAATCTGCAGCAGAAAGGTCGAAGAGAGGAAGAGGAGGAGGGAGGGGGGAGAGAGGGGGAGAGGGAGAGAGAGAGAGAGAAGGAGAGGGAGCGGGGGGGGGGGGGGTAAAGAAAACACACAGACAGGAGATGGTGGGGGAGGGGGGCAAGGGAGGAGATGATGTCGTGGGGGGGTTGAGATGAAGAGGGCAGAGGGATAGCAGAATTAGATGCCTGCAAGATAAGAAGTCAAAAGTGTGATCAGGAGCTTTGGACTGAGGAGGAGACAGAATAAACAGATTCACAGGGTCGTCATGACGACGGGTTAATCTCGGTTTAATCAAGGAGGAGAAAAAAGAAACTCACACACGTTAGTATTTTCATTATTAGAGAGTACTCTATGTTTCAGATGTTGTGTCCCTGGGGTGTCTGTCCCTGGGAATCGAACCATAAACTGTCGGCAGGTGAAGCGGACACACACACACACAGACACACACACACACACTTACTTGTCTCTGGGATGCTTGAGTCCAGAGCCTGGGGCTCCCGGAGGCCCTCACTATCACAGGGAGCCCCGTCCTTCAGCCCATTCTCCTGGGCAGCGGGGCTCCCAGCCTGCCCTGGCTCGGAGCCTGGGCCAGGGGCCGGGGTGTCACTCAGGGGAGTCCCATTCCCCTCTGTTGTCTCCTGGGCCCCCTCAGCCTAGAAACACATAGCAGGGCGTGTCAATCGGTGGGGATGGGGATGGAACAACCTGGCTCCAAATCTGTTCAACTCAACACTTTAAACTGTTTATTCGTCAAAGTCTGAACCCAGACCAGGATCAGTTTGGTTCTGTAACGTGTGCTAAAGACCTGGAGCCAGACTCTGGTGGGAACAGATGGAAACATGAAAAAATAACAACTGGCACAACTCATAGATAAAGCATAAAAAGTGAACAACTCCCCATGCAATGATAGAAAACACTGAACAAACACACAGCAGAGTGAAGCAGAGGCGGAGGAGGCAGCATGTGTAGAGATGGTTTCCCTGAGCTGTGCTGCTGCTCCTGGTGTTTCTGTGTGAGCTCGTACAGAAATGAAAATGCTAATGCGCTAAAGCGATGAAATATAAAATGACGTGGAGCAACGGCTGCTTCTAGAAACAGACACACAAAAAACAAATGTCACAACATATTAGGACAAAACACACAAACAAACTTTAGAGTTCACACACAGAACGACGACAGGCTACAGGAACGATCGGTTTATCCATCCACAGGACTGAACGACAAGGTGTGTGTGTGTGTGTGTGTGATCCATGATGATGTCATCACTTAACCAATCCCATGAAAAGACACAAACTAATAAAAGTGTCTGTCCACCTGCTCTGTCCTGTCCTCATCACTCAGACTCTGATCCAGTGCAGCAGGTATGTGTGTGTGTGTGTGTGTGTGTGTCTGTGTGTCGGATTAAAGTCAAAATAAATTAGTGTGTGTTCATGGAAATGACAATGTTGTGTTCTTAATATATTTTTGGGGTTAACAATGGAGCTCAACATCACTCGCACATACACACACACACACACACACACACACACACACACACTGTTTTTTCATCTTTTCATGGGATTGGAAAAGAAAAAAAAAAAAAACTTCTTGGAGCCAAATAATAATAAAAAAAAAAATGAGGCGCTGAACAAACAAATCAAAGCGACAGCAGAAGTGCTTTTAAAAATAGACACTCATCAAACAGCTCACACACACACACACACACACACAGGTTGTTACTGTGTGAAAGCTGTTTTTAACTGATTGTGCAGCTTGACTGTGTTGGACAGTGGTGGTGGTGATGATGATGATAACGGTCGTGCAAAACAGTGTGAAGATGAAGATGTGACCACGACACAGAGATGGACCGCTGTAGGCTGAGGGGACAGGTGACATCACGGTGACATCACATCTGATCGAGTCGCAGAATTTGCCCAAATTGTTATTTCTGTTTGGTTGTTTTATTTTGGCGAGACACAGAGACCCAGACCCATGTTGGACGGAGCCGAGCTGGAGTTGAGCTTCAGGACTATTTCACATCAGACAGACAGAGAGTCGGGGGGGGGGGGGGTGTTTCAGGTCACTGCAGATGGTTGATGACAGGTTGTCAACATCATCACTGACTGGAGCTCACAGCCACTCAGCATCTTTTTTGTGTCGTTATGAACACAGCGGTGGAACGAGACAAGCGTGACAAGCCTGAGACTATTTCACCTCCTCAAAGAATTTCACTTTTCTTTCTTTTTTTAAAATCAACATGCAAACACACAGGAAGTGAAGGAACTGAGCCGCCGCCGCAGCAGCAGCAGCAGCAGCAGCAGTGTCCTTCAGACAGACATCTAGAGGAAGTCCCACGGGTTAATGACAGGGGTCAAAAACACCTCCAGCATCTCACAGGAAGAAAAAACCTGAACAGGGTGTTTGGGTTTAATGAAGGTTAAAGATGGTGAAGTGACAGTTGAGGTGACCTGTAGCCACACCCCTCAGTGATGTCACCCTGACATCACTGTCCACATCAGTGCAGCAGCATAAACCACTGGAGGTCAGTATTCTGGCCCATACATTCATTTGACTGTTTCACTTCATTGATTCTTATACGAGCACTGTGGTTTTCTCTGTTTCTATGGAAACATTAAATACTTTATTGGCCTACAATATTTGATTAGCTTGTTTAGTTGTGACTGTTTTAATGTTTAATTAACTTAACTTAACCTTTGAAACACTTCTTTGAAATATTTTCAAGCTTAGGATCCATCAGTGCACATCAACACACAAACAACCACTGTATTAAATACACAGAGATGGAGTCAGACACCGGATTAATACTAAAAGGAAAATACAATACTGCTACTAAAAATAATGGAGGTGAGTCATTCTCTGCACTTTGCTGCTGTTGTTAGTTACTCCAGATGTCACTACCTGTAAACTGCAGGTCACAGTGACTCTGGCTCTTTTATCACATTGCAGAGAGTTTGACACGCGATGAGCTGCTTCACAGAAACAGAGAGGAACAGTAACACAGGTGTGATGGTCTCTCTCACCTTGATGTTTCCTCCACCAGGTGAGTGGCTCACGTTGTCCATGGAGCCCACTTTGGACTGAGCCTTTTCCCTAAAGTTCACTTTGTGGGACTCGATCTTCACGTCGCCTCCACCTGCAGCACACACACACACACATCTGATCAGCTCTACTACACACAACTACAGCACTTTCAATTATCAGCTTCACAACAATAGTGGCCCCGCCCACAGCAGCTGATCCAGATCTACTGCAGGTAACACACTGACACCAGCCTCTACAGCAGAACTGTTGCAGATGTACCTAATAAACTGGCAACTGAGCGTCTATAACAAACACATCATATCACAGTCGCATCACAACAGCTCACCAGGCTTGTGCTTGATGTTGTCCTTGGAGCCGCACTTTGACGTCACTTTACTCAAATCCACCTTCTTGTTGAGGATCTGCACCTGTCAGATGTCACAGGAGCCGATTTATCAAGTTATCGAGTTAAAAACACAGTGGAGAGGAGGTCAAAGGTCACAGTTCTCTCTCCTTATAGCTGCATATCACTTCTCAGATACATATGTGCGCACCTCCAGGAAACAAAGAGCTGCATCTTGACACTGCTTCCCACCAAACAACAACAACAACACGACAATTAAAAAATTACAGCTCCAGCGTCATGACACATGCTTCAAGAAGTTACATCATAGTCTCATCACAATGACATCACACTTCCTTCCTGTGGTAAAATCATCGGTACAAATGGTAAAAATTCAGACACCAGAAGAAGAAGAAGAAGAAGCTTTAAATCCCATGTTCACCTCTCTGTGGTGGCCTGGTCCTAATACAACCGACCAATCAGAGGCCAGTGCTGTTTGACTGATTGATTGATTGATTGATTGATTGTTTGATGAATTGACTGGTGTTTAGTACGTTAGTGACAGGGCAGGACAACACAGGAAAAGTTTAAGGAAGCGAGGGACTGTGAAGCAGGCTGTGGGTCAGGGCTGGTACGTGGGCTTGCTAACATGCTGTCCAGTAACTCAGCGTTTCACTGTGCGTTCTGCAGCTGAGAGCAGCTCATATATGATTTTTTTTCTTTTGCGTCGGCTCTGTTGTTGTTTGTTTTTTCTTCCTGATTAGATTCAGATTGTTTGACTTGAGCTGGTCGTGGGCCAGACACAGTACTTACATTCCCCCCTCCAGGAACATGCTTCATATTGTCCTTGGAGCCCAAGCGTGAGGTGACGTGGCTGAAGTCCAGCTTTTTGGAGACTATCTGAACCTACATGGACACAGCATAGCAGCAAGAGGAGAGCAGAGGAGGGGAGGGGGGGAGGGCAGGGAAAGGAAAGGGAGGACAGAGGAGGAAAGAGGGAAGAAGAGGAGCAGGGACAAGAAGAAGAAAGAGAACAAAAGGGAGGAGAAGAAAAAGAAGAGAGTAGAGGAGAAGTCACCATCATAGGGTTAGAAAAGAAAGGACAGAGGGAGGGAGCAAGGTCACCTGGGAAAAATGGCTACGACTATTTAACGTGTTTTAACGAGTGCTGCTGCAATTATGATTATCGCACGTTTTGGAAAATATCCAGATAGTGTTTGACCCAAAGTCCTGAGAGAAGGAAGGAAACCTCATCTATAAGGAACAAACATGCAAGATACACACACAACACACACACACACACACATGTATAACACAACATATACATAACATGTGTGCCTGCTCAGGTTAATACAGTGGAGACACACTACATGTTCATTAGCAGAGACACAACCTGAACACACCAGGTTTTGTACCAGAGTTAATTGTTAATAACATGATGGAACTTTTTTTTTTTTTTTTTTTTTGTATCACAGCTCATTTCACACGGCAACATGAACCAGCAGCACCATCATCCCTCACCGGCTTCCCACAACGCAAACACTGCCTGAGCTGAGGACTGAACCAGCGTCTCTGCAGCGGGAGGACAGTCTTTCCCTGCTCGCACCAACCAGCTACCCTCCACCACCCTCCACCCTCCACCACCCAACTCCCATGCAAAGGAATGCAATGGACATCACCTTTGCAGGATACCACTACATTATGACCCCCACCCCCCCAGTGTAAACAAACAGCATGCAATCAAGAATATAAAAGTATTGTGATGGCATTTAGACTCGTGTGCTTTGACAGAATGAACCGTATTCACGGCTCCTGCTTCAAAAACCAACCAGAAAAATCATCATTCAAAACAAGTTAGAAATAACCATTAATCACTGGTGTATTTATAGCTTCAGATTCTCCAGAGACACGTCTGTGTAAAAGACGAGGAGCTTTTACTGGTGGATGACTTCAGTGTTTCATCTGAGTGATGACAAAACAAAAATCTGAGAAGCTGCAAAAAAGAAAATGGCTGAAATATGTTTGAACAGAGAAGACAGAGAGTGGAGGAGGAGGAGGAGGAGGAGGAGGAGGATGTAGTGATGGTGCAGGAGGGTGGGTGGAGGGGAACTCACTTTGCCCTGGCTCGTTTCTTTGGAGGCGACACCCCTGTTCTGAGAGGCAGATGACACCTGGGGAGACAAGCCCCCCCCCCTGGGTCAACAACAACGACAACAACAACAACAACAACAACAACAACTGGTGACAACACAGGAGGAGGAGGAGGAGGAGGAGGAGGAGGAGGAGGACGAGGAGGAGGAGAAGGGAGGTTCAAGGTCAGATGACAGAAAGGAGTAAAAGAAGAGCAGGAAGGCTTGACGAGTCACAAAAGGAGGTGAAGATGGATGGATGCACAAACTGAAGAGGGAGAGAAGGACTGAAGGGATGGTTCTGGCTCGGTCCAGAAAATGTGGTGAAAATAAAAATCACTACAAGAGAAGTCCAACAGGAAACAAAGCTCAGACTCAGAGGTTCTGGCTCTCAGAGGATCTGAGGACCTGGACGGCTCCTGAACTTTTATAAGTACGTGTGAGCATAGACGTGTTTTTAATTGCTCTTAGATTCTGCCGTCACAGCTGGAGTACGATGCTGTGCACGGTGCATTTAATGACAACAGGGAGGTGGAAGTGGGTCAACCCTCCCCAGTTAATCAGGTCACCTCCGCCCAAAAGAACTGCTGTTGATGAAGGGAACGCTGGTGCTGGACTTCTCAGAAGAAACTTTCTTTGGTACAGTGGTGATATAAACGGGATTTAAAGAAGCTCCTCAGTCGTTTTCTCCCACAGACACAAACATGCTGCTGATGTTTAAACAGAGGTTGGATGGAGTTTGAAGAATGAGCGACACTCAGAAGACGGAGTATGATTCTGTATCTCACAACTGTCAGAACCAGGCAACACCACAGGAGTGAGAGCAGAAGATTTAAGGAGGTGAGAGTCAGATAAAGTTTAATTTCATACCAACGACTGGAGAAGAGAAGAGTTAGTGAGGAACCAGAGCCGCAGGAAGTCAGAGCAGCATGTCTCCACCTACCTTCCCTCCTCCAGGCTGGTGCTTCATGTTGTCCGTGGAGCCAATCTTGGAGCGAGCGTTACGGATGTCGGGGCCTGACGCTGAGCCGGTTCGAGCTGTGGTCCTGGAGGTGGCCGTGGTGGTGGTGGTAGAAGCTGTGGTGGAGGAAGCGGCCCGGGGGGCACGGGGCACCGGGGGCTTCTTCTCTGGTACCGTACCAGAGGTGGAGGATGGTGTGGCCGGTTTGGCTCCTGCTGCTGCTGTTCGAGTGCGAGAGGCAGCGGTGGTGGAGCCGGTGCTGCGGGCGCTGCTGGTGGTGGTGGAGGTCCTGGGCTTGGTGGAGTCTGGGTGGGACAGAGAGAGGGACGGTTACTCAGAGTTTCACTACCCTGACCCGACCACTGACCCTTTCTCTTTCAGACAAAACAGGCTGATTTCTGAGCTTAGGAACATTTTTGAACCTTGGAGAAAGTCAGACCAGCTCATGATGGTGGAGTCTCACTTTTAATTTCATATCCACATTATTGATTAACTGGTTATCTGAAATTTTTATTCCCTAACATCAGTATTGGCTCCATAAATCCCATCTGAGTCAGGCCCATGATATTTCCTGTCAGTGACTTTTCTCAATATGAGAAATATAAATTTTAATAATTACACCTTCTCACTACAATCTTATTGTTTTGCAAATGATTTGTCAGACACTTGTGATACCTTCACTGCCCACTAGTGGGCCCCACTCACAGGCTTTAACCTCTACCTCTCTCAGTGGGCTGTTGAACTGGCACTTGAAATGCAACAAATGAAATATATATATATAATATAATATATAATATAGACATATTGTCACAAGTGGCAGAAAAAAAAGTGAAGATGAGAAAGAAATGAGAATAAAACAGAAATAAAGGAGGAGAGAGAGGCAGACGGCACCAGGATCTTCTTCTTCCTTTCTTTCAGACCTGTTTCAGCGTCTCAGCGTTTCCATGTCTGCACAAATATTCTACACAGAGCGACAACACCCGACATCTGGAAGCAGCAGACGCCTTTATTTTGAAAGGGTGAATAGATTCTAACATCCCTCTCTTCAGAGCAGCATTTGAAATCTGTGCATTCACACACATTTCGTGAAGAGTCAGCAGAGTGTCCTGCTGTCAGTCCTCCCTCGGAGCCTCTGGTGCAGCTCCAGCTCCTGTTAAGACATGTTTAATTGAAGCAATCCTCCCGTTTGCCCTCCGTGTTTCTAAAGAGTCATTTGACTTTGCTGTATGAACCCTGGCAGATTATTACAACCTCGGGCTGTTATCAGCAGGAGCTGCAAACTCCTGTCAACAGCGAAGGGAACAGTAATCCACTGACTGCTGCCGCCGAGGTTTCTAACTGTCTCAGCCTTTCAGCAAGTAAAGCCTCGCTCTCTATCCGAGCCTGACCGCCATTGTCACGGTCGGTGAGTGTGTGTGCGTTTGCAGTGTCAGACACACACACACACTTGTGCTGACAGCTCTCAACACTGTTGCCAGGATGTAAACTAATCTGTGGACACGAGGAGGAAAGATGGAGCCGTGTAGGAAGAAGAAAAGAAAAGAAGGAGGGAGAGAGTGAAATAATGAAACACTGTCGCCTGTTTAATCTTCATAACTCACTGTATTTACACTCAGCAGATTATTATACCACTGTCACCTGTCTGTAAGTTTGTGTGAAATCTCAAGGTAAAACTTTTACACATGTGACTTGAGCATTTTACACTGATCTTTACATATAGATTTTATGTTTTTGTCTCATATCTGTAAATATTCAAGTCTTTTAACTACTTTTTATTACTTTATCTTATCTTAGCACCACGTATGTTGTTTTTTGTGTCACATCATATACGTTTCCCAAATCAATTTTCTGGTGGCTTTATTTGAAACATTCTTCCTGCAGGTACTGTATGTGTGTGTGTGTGTGTTTTGGGAACAGTAGTGTGTTTTCAGGTGTGTGCAGAGGTGTGTTACCTGCAGAGCTCTTCAGAGTGCTGGACTTCTTCTCCTCTCCTGGTTTGTTGTCTGTCTTTGAGGCTGAAACGCAGACGGTGAGTTTATAGTTTATAACAGTTTATATAACATAAACTAAAAAAAACACTGATTACTGCTGTGGAAAATCTTCTTACATCACCAAAAACATGTGTGTGTGTCTGTCATACCCAGAGGCTTTTTGGCTGCAGTGGTAGCAGTGGTGCGAGTAGACGGTGTTGTGCGCACTGATGTACTGGTTTTACTGGCTGCTGTGGGAGCAGTTCCATTTTTGGTGGCAGCAGTGGAGCCTGTTTGATTGGAGGTGGCAGAGCCGGCCTTTGGCACAGAAGGACGCTTCTCAGTGGTCGACTAGAGACAGAAAAACAAGGAGGACGAGGAGGAAGTCAGTGGTAAACAGTCAAATATAAATATAACGTCCCTCCGTCTGGCTGCTGTCATCGCTTCAGACAAAAGTTTTTTGTTTTCACTGAGAAATTCAGGTCAAAGACACACGAAGCATGTCGACCGCAGAGCTCCTCCAGGATTGCTTGTTTCATTCAGCAGCAGATTTTTGCCCCACAACCCCCAGAATGAGCTGAGCCGTCCTGCAACAAGGCGGCCTGAGTCATGCTGCTGCAGTCCCCGGGTGACTGGGGGGGGGCGGGAAGACAAGAAGGAGGTCAATCATGATTATGATTGTTATTATGGATTATTATTATTACCTAGAGGATTTTAAAGTAAGAACAGAACTACAGACAAGGAAACTAAAAGCTGGACGTCTAACTGTCCTCTTAGAGCAGGACCCTGCTTGGTTATTATCAGAACCGTTTATTAATGATTTAATAAGACTTAAAAACTTGCAGCCAAAGTGTTAATCAATGAATATCTTCAGTAAGAGCCGCTCTTAAAGGGCTCTGCTCATGATTTAGTAGAAACAGGGACAGTGACAGGAAGTGGGATTCTTTCTTCCTGTCTGAGTTGAACCTTTTCAGCTCGTCTTCACTTCAGCTTCATTAAAGTCTCCTGACAACACTTTTTGTCTTCTGCCTTGTTCAGCTTGTAGAGCTCCTTCACATGCAGCTTGTTCCCTGTTCGACCCTAAAACTGGACTCACCAGAGTGTCATAATACACCAGTGTGAGCCTGTGCATGCTAACAGGCACAGAGACCAGATGGTCAAATTCTCTGACCGAGGGGAAAACAGATGAGCTTCTAGACATTTTAGATGTTGAATACCTTCAAACTAAACTCTCATTTGAAAACACGAGGACGAAGAAGAGGAGGAAGAGGAGGAAGATTTTCTTGTCAGATCCAAACCATCGTTTAAATATGCAGAACCTCCAGGAGACGTGTGGACGTGGACGTCTCCACCTGCTGCTGCATCTAAAATGCTGCAGTGTCTGTTAAATCCTCTGTGCATCCAAGTGCGTTGCTCCATGTACCTGAGCTTTGTGCGACCGTTGACCTTTGACGCACTCACAGCTGACACTCACCTTGGGTTTGACGTCTCGTGCAGTGGTTGTGCCTGATGTGGAGGGGCGGCTGGTGGAGGTGGTGGCGGGCCGCTTTGGCCCTGCAGCGGCTGTGGATGGTGCCTTTGCTGTGGTAGTTTTTTTGTCTGTGGAGGTGGAGGAGGGGACGGGGCGCCTAGCGGGGCCCGCCGCGGGCGGACCACCGCTAGCGGCCGCGGAGCTCGGCCGCGATTTGGCGGCAGCGGTGGCGGTGCTGGGTTTGGTCGCCCCGGCAACAGGCTGCGATGCAGGATCAGGGGGCGCACGGGAACGGATGGAGGAGCGAAAAATAAGGAGGGAAGCAAAAGATATGGAGAAAAAGAAACATAAGGAGAATGGATGACAACGGCAGCAGGGCTCAGCAGCACAGGCAGGAGCTGAATCATAAATAATATGATCAAAACAAATGAGTAAAAATAATAATTCAAATCATATCTGTTGTTAATTCAACAGTATGAGTGTAAACAGCTCGGTCATAAAACACAGCAGGTGTCAACAAAGCAGAGGCAGCAGCATCAGCAGCATGCACCAGGACTCACTTCCTGTTTCCATCACACACCAAACTCAGTGTTTTAAAGGCTCCGTCAGCTTCACAAGAGAAAAGGCAATCGACTAATATCAGCAGCATTATGTTTCAGCCTGTACATTTTCAGTCAGTCCCATCACATATGCATTATCTATCTATTTTATCTGGAATGTATATATTGATCATTGTGTGTGTGTGTGTGTGTGTGTGTGTGTGTGTGTGTGTGTGTGTGTGTGTGTGTGTGTATGTGTGTGTGTGTGTGTGTGTGTGTGTGTGTGCGCGCTGGGCACCTCTGTGACATCTTCTAATGACTAATGTATAAAATAATGCTGTCGAGTCGTGAGTTATATGAGGATAACTCACAACACTTCTCTTGTGAAGCTGATGATGAACCACTGTTGTTTATGAACAAACCTTCATCCTGATGAAGATGAAGATGATGATGTAATGCTGGTAAACTGGAGTGAGAGCTGTGTGACATGTTTCACTCACTCTGGTCCAGATCTTCCTGTTTCACCTCCTACACCGTGAACAAACACTTACCTTGTGTGAGTGTGTGTTGTGTCGTCGTCTCACTGACCTGCTCTGAGGACAAACATCACCTCTGTACACCTGACACCTGACCTGTGGACCTACCTTGGTCTTCTTCTCTGCGCTGGGGGTCACGCTGCTGCCGTTCGCTGCAGGTTTTGCTTTTTTGGCCTTTTCTCCTCCGTCGGCTTTCGCTGCTGTCTTCTCCTTCTTGTCATCCTTTTTCTCTGCAGTCTTTTTGTCCTCCTGCTTCTCCTCCTTCTGCGTCGTCTTCTCTGCAGGTTTCTCATTGGACGGTTTCTCCACCTCGTCCTCCTTCTCCGTCTTCTTGGTCGTCTCTGCCTCGACTTTCTCTTCCTCTTTCTCTTTCTTGGCGTCCTCCACCTCGGCCGTCACCTCCACCTTCTTCTTTTCCGGCTCGTTATGACCGGCCTCCATCTTGACAGGTTCTGGTGTCTTCTCCACCTTCTCCACGTGCTGTTCTTTGTCGTCCTTCATCTCAGGTTTCTCAAGTTCCTCTGTGTTTTTGCTCTCTGGTTTTTCTTCCACCATGGACTTTTCATTTTTGTCCATCTTCTCCAGGGTCTCTACCTTCTCCACTTTGTTCTCTACCTTCTCCACTTTGTTCTCTACCTCCTCCATTTTGTTCTCGACTGTCTCAGCTTTGTTCTCTACCTTCTCCACTTTGTCTGTGTTCATCACTTTCTCTGCTGTTCTTCTGCCTTGTTCATTTTTTCCTCTTTTTCTGTTTTCTGCTGCACTGACTCCACTTTCACCGTCTCTTTTTCTTTCTCCTTTTCTGCCTCTTTCTTTACCTCCTCCTGTTTGTCCATCTCTTTCCCTTTTTCTGTCACTTTCTCCTCTTTAACTTTTTCGGCCTCTTTCTCTTTCACCTGCTCTGCTGCTTTCTCCTTCTCCTTTTCCTTCTCTTCTTTTACCTTTTCTGCCTCTTTCTCTTTCTCCACCTCTTTCTGCTTCTCCTTTTCTACCTCTTTCTCCACCTCTTTCTGCTTCTCCTTCTCCACCTCTTTCTGCTTCTCCTTTTCTACCTCTTTCTCCACCTCTTTCTGCTTCTCCTTCTCCACCTCTTTCTCCACTTTAGCAGGAGACTCTGGGATCATGAAGTCGACCTTCACGCTCTTCTGCTCAGGTTTGTCCACAGAGTCGAACAGGTCCGTCTTCTTTACGTTGTCCTCCACCTTCTCCTCCTTCTTCTCTGTCTTCTCCATCTTGTCTGATTTTGCTGGAGACAAAAAACACAGAACATAAAGGTTTTAAGATCAGTTCACAGACTTATATCACAGTGGCATAGACAAAAAATAATAAAGCGATGTGGCCTCTGATCCAAGCGCCTGAGAGTCAGTGTGGGAAAATATTGATCAGCAGATTAAAGAGGTGAGTGGGTGGACAGAGAGAGAGAGAGCAGAGGAAGAGAGAGGGAACAACCTGAGGTCTTCATGTTTTAATCATCTCCTTCATGATCTTCAGACTTACAGCTTGTTTAGAAAACCTCACCATAAAATTAACTGTGAGTGCAAAAGAGCAGAAAAAGTGAAAGAGAAAGAAGGAGGACAACACAGGAAGAGAGAGAGAGAGAGAGATGGAGGGGGGAGGAGGCGGAGGAGGAGGAGGTGAGAGGCTTTGACAAGAACACAGTGACATCAGCTTAGAAAACATGGAGCGACCTCTGGACAGACGTCAGGACACGACCTCGTATGGGAGGCCAGTACAGACAGTAGAAGGTGCTAACCTAAATCACACATGACAACGACGACGTGACGAAGGGACGTGAGAAAACGGAACAAACGAGGTCTTTGTTTTCTCTCTGGAGATCAACCCGATCTTTTAATGAGGGCAGAAACCTGATCCTTCGAGTCACAGCTGTGGAGGAGCCGGCGTTAACGGCTTCATTTGAACACGTCACACACCTTTGTTTTTTGCACGACTCCTTTTTAACAAAAGATGATGCAGATAAGAAGCTCCAGAGGGGAAATCTTACAACACAGCACAAACAAGGCAGAATATATATATATATGATAAAAGATCATTTTCCTCCCTGGAGGAAAGACATGAATTATTGACGGAGCTTCTGATGAGAAGCATCAATCATGGACAAAAAAGATGGATGAGGAAAACGCTGACGAGTTGGAGGTCAAACACGATGATGATGTCAGTCATAATTCATTCATGTCAGACATCTTCATCTTCATTTTCACTCCAGTGAATCAGAACCACTCACATGAAGAGCTGCATTATCACGTGGCACGTCACAGTGATTTAAAGGCGGTGGTTAAACACACACACACACAGGTGATGATGTCAAGGTGAGAGAAGAACAGGTGTGTGAATAGTAAAATGAACGTCCTGCGTTGTTCTTATAGACTCAAATATAAATCTCTATCCGTCCACTGTGACTGAATGTGCTGCAATAATGTTCAAAACCTGCACAACACAAGTTAAAATCTGCAGCTGAACAAAGATCAGAAGGAGGTGGTGGGTATAAATATGGAAATGATGCTGGACGACTGCAGAAGTCAAGAATCATAATTGCTGTAATGTGTTTTTCTTTCTGCTGTGTATTTAAAACCCCAAATCATCTCCACCTGCTGCAGCGACGCCCCGGGGTCGAGACACAGAACAATGAGAATCAATGAGCCCTGAGCCACTTCATTAACATAATGATAAGACTCTGAATGCACTCAGGCCTGTGAAGCCCAGACTCTGGTGGAGCATGCTGCGTCTGCTCTGCTGCTACGACCATGACGACACTAATGTGCTTCTCTGGGAACGAGGTAGAAGACAGTTGCTCTTCTCAGCGAGAGTACCAGTACCACGAATCCTTCATAGTGTTGCTTTAAGCTGTGGCATTAGAATAAAAATGAATGATGGACGTTTATGAAGGAGTAATTGGCTTTTTTAGCACGTTGGAGAATATTAAGAAAAGTTCATCATCTGTATCTTCCATCAGTCCTAAAGCAGTTGCACAGAGTTTCAGACTGACTTCTGATCAGTCGTTAATAATAAAACATCCAGGCTGATTTCTAAAGCCTCATTTGGCTCCTTCAGTGGATTATGAAAATCAGCTCTTACAGAGTCTCAGTCTCATTAAAGCCCTGTCACTCTGCAGCTCTGCAGCTCTCTGAGCTCAACACCGAAGTCTCTGTGATTTGTCTCATCAAACACACCGGACACTTTAACGTATGTGTGTGTGTGTGTGTGTGTGTGTGTATGTATGTGTGGAGACGAGGACGCTGTGATTTATTGTCTCGTCTCTAAAGTGTGAGACCTGCTGTCTGGATGTCTCTGTGTTATGACGCAGCTGAAATGAGTCTGAGACAAAGACACACAAGAAGCTGCAGAGGCCGAATGGTGACATGGTCAGGACCTGTTTCCTCTCTTCTCCCCATCTTCATTTGTGATGGATGTGTTTTATATGTTGGTACTCAAGCTCCCATGATCCTATGGGTGAAAATTAGGGCTGGGTGTTTTATGGACTGGTCAAACTGGTTTGATTCTGATGAGTGAGGAGTTGATCTGTTCAGCATCAATGAACCCATCAGCAGGCAGCATGACTGGATCATGGATGGTGGAGAACGTTATTTACATCCCTTCTTTTGAATTTGGTTGGAAACTGTTTAATTCTACCGATGCTCTGAATCCTCTTCCTCCTCCTCCTCCTCCTCCTCCTTCTTCCTCCTCTCTCTCTCTCTCTCTCTCTCCTCCTATCTGAGCGTGGTTCACCAAATCCTCAGCTTCCTGTTTTCCATCATTATACATTCATCTGCATCTCTCCCTCCACTCCTTCTTCTTTATTTCCTGTCTTCTCTTCTCTCTCCTCTTTCCACCCAATCCCCTTTCTTCTTTTCTCTCTCAGTTTTAAAATCTTCTTATCGTTTTTCCTCCACATCCTCTCTGTTTCTCTCTCTCTCTTGGCATGAATCAGAAGAGCCTCGTACGTTTGAGCTTCGTTGTGTTTGCAGCAGCTACACAGATCCTGCCGTGACCTTGGTCACAGAGTAAACAGATGCACACGGCCTGTGGCTCGGTGACTCCATCGGCCCGGCTCCTGTTTGGACCTCAGGGGGCAGAAAATAAAGATCACTGGCCCTTTAACGGCCCGGCGGCCGGGGCTGGCAGCCTCGGCTCGGCCACACTCGGCTTTGTGGTGGTGAGTGGTGATGAAACAACCACAGTGTGTGTGTGTGTGTGTGTGTGTGTGAGACAGAGAAAAAAAGAGACAAAGTGGAAAAAAACGACAAAGTGGAAGACACATGGTCATTACTGACAGAACCACAGTGAGTGACCTCCTTTTGACTCAGACGCGATCATCATTCGACATGACTATGACCTGCTTTCAGCCATTTTGGCTCTGCCCGTCCTCACCAAGAATCTAATGAGCATTCAGAGCAACAGGAAGACTGAAGAAAGAGCTGCAGAGAGAGAGAGAGAGAGAGAGAGATGGAGAGAGAGAGAGAGAGACGGAGAGAAAGAGTGGACAAACAGAATGAGACAAAGACGACGCTTCCTCCGTCTATAATGAGCTGCGTCGTCCACATATCGGCGTCTACACAACCTCATGCTGCATCACACTCACACACACACACACACACACACACACACACACACCTGTGTCCCAGAAAACAGGAAGTAAGATGATGTACATCTCTCTCTCTCACACTCTCACACACACACACACACACACACACACACACACTCCATAGAGCTTGTGGCAAAGCTGAATCTACAATTACACTCGACACAATGAGACAGATACGACCAACGAGGAATGTCAAGTAGCCTGAGGAGGTGGTGGGGGCGGAGGGTGGTGGAGGGGAGGGGGGGGCAGTTCTGTTATTGTCGACTTCTCACAGCTTTTCATTCTCTCTCTTTTCACTGTGTCTATCCCTCCGTCTGACACTTCTCCTCCTCCTCCTCCTCCTCTCAGTCTGGCTCCGTCCCTCAAACCAGCTCAGACCAGACACCCAGTGAGAGAACGACTGGGCTGAAACCAGAAAACAACGAATCACAGCCTGAACACACATCTAACCTCCTGTCAATCAGAAACAGAAAAGACTACACATGTACAAGACGTCACCTTTCCTCCCCTCCTTTAACACTCGATCGCATATTCTTCGAAGCAGCCGATCAAATGCCGACGTAGTGCCGGCATCCTGCAGCACAGCAACGTGCAGAGAGAAGTAGCATCTACTCATAAACTCTATTTTTACCCTCTAATAAATAAGAATGAATAAAAAAGAGGAGCCTGCAAACAGCCGCTCCACCTACCATCCACCGTGATGAAGGGTTAGTGCTGGGGTTCAAGCCCAGGTTGCTATAGCCACCAGTTGCGAGGTCACCGTCACCATCGATGCCTCCTCCTCCTCCTCCTGCCAGAGTCAAAGTGTTTCCAGATCCAAAGTGTCCCTCTGCACCAGTGTTGAGTCCGGAGTCCAGTCCAGCAGCAGCAGCAGCAGCAGCAGCAGCAGCAGCTGTGACCACGTCAGGTTTGGGTCCAGTTTCCTCCTCAGCGGTCGGAGCAGAGCTGCTGCTGCTGCTGAACCCCTTTGGGCTGAGTGGCACCGGCAGCACGATACCTTCAGGCTCCTTCTCCACCCTGAAGCCGTCCATCGAGGCTTCTAGTGGTGTGAGGGGGAAGCCGGCGCCGCCGTCCCTCTGTGGGGGGAATGGGGAGAGGCAGAGGCGGGGCTCAGGTGGAGACTGTCGCAGGTCGATGTGCGTGGCGCCGGCTGCAGACAGGGTGGGCGGAGGGGTCGGGGGCTGGTCTTCTGCCACTGTCAGTGAGCGCTTCATGGAGTGTGGTGAGCGGCGTGGACCACCACCCATGGGTGAAGCCAGCTGGTCCAGCCCTGCCCCGTCTCCACCCGGGTATTTATCAGGCAGCTCCAGACTGGTGGGGACAGACAGGTGTGAACATTCAGACATGGCCCGCCTCATGGCCTTCCTCTGCTGCTGAGCCCGCCCCATGAAACAGGGCTCCAGCTCTTCCTCTTCCTCCAACTCCTCCTCATCACTGTTGTCCCCCGAGGAGCCCCCGGACAACTGCCGGGCCCCCAGGGCTGCAGCCCCGGCTCCAGCCACGACCTCGTCACTCCTCTCCAAGTGGTTGTCATTGACAACTCCTATAACGCAGTAGTTGGGGGCCACCTGGGGCATGGCCACCTTTGGGCTGGACTCAGCAAAACCGGAGCTGTTCCACGGTTCGGATGGAGACTGTCCGTCCACTGGAGACGCCTCCATCAGCGAGGCTCCTGTCGAGTGTGGAGCCGTCGCACTAGTTGGTGATGACAGCTCCGCACGCCTGACCGGAGAGCCAGTGACCGGCGGCAGGGAGCCCCTGCTGATGCCCCCACATCCCAGGGCAGACGGGAGCCTGCCTGGGGAGGCCGGGGAGGGGGATGGGGAGGAGGACAGAGGGCTGTCTGGGCTCTCCCCAGCACTGCCCAGTGAGGCATTACCCAGCGAGGTGCTCCCCGAGATGCCCCCCGCTGTCCCCGGCACCTTCAGCTCTGCGTCCCTGCCCGGACGCTCAAAGAAGCAGAGCTTGTCTTCATCCGTGAGTCCGGCGGGAGCCAGGGATCCATCACCGACCCCCAGGACCCTCGGGGCGCCCACGTCCAAGCCTGAAGGGTGCTGCCAGTCCCAGGTCTGAGGGGTTACCGTGGGCGACAGGGACGGCACCTTACACAGCTCAGTGTAGTCGGAGAACGGAGAAGACATGCTGTCTCCTCTCTCTGCTCTCTCTCCCCTCCTGTCTTTGTGTCTCGCTCTGTCTTTGTCTCAGTCTCAGGTGTCTGGAGGTGATCGCCACCACTTCTCACTCTCACTCTTTTCTTATTCTCTGCTGATCCCTTTCTCTTTTCCAGTCACTCAGGTGTGTGCTCTGTGTGTGTGAGTGTGAGTGTGTGTGTGTGCGTATGTGTGTGTCTCGGCTGTGAACTCAAACACACACTGAGCGTGAGCTGGATGTGCAGCTCTCTCCCTCGGTCACTGTCTCTCTCTCTCTCTCTCTTTCTCTCACTGATTATCACAGCGGTCATGTGACCCGGTTGTGGCTGCCAATTGGCTGCTGCCAGGTCCCTGATCCCACCCACTGTGGTGGAGTGAGTAAGCCCCCTCCCCTCCAGTTTTCTCTTTCACTCCACGTTTTTCTGCCGTCAACCTCTTTCTTTCTCTTTCTCTGCTTCTGTGTCATGGTAAAGACACACACACACACACACACACACACTGCTGTGATTAATGTAAGAAATAAAAAGCTCCTGGCTAAACCCTTAAAGTGGTCCAGTCTCTCTGGGAGTGTTTTCTACAACTGTGTCACACACACAAATACACATCGGTGTAAGACACACAGCTCCTCCATGTGGAGGTAAAAAAAAAAGAGAGCAATAGAAAGAGAGAGAGAGAGAGAGAGAGATGGAGCAGGCGGATGAGAGGAAGTGAAACAGAAGGAGCAGAAGAAATAAAATGACTGAGAAAAAAGGTGTGACTATTAACAGGTTTTATGTGATCACGTGTGAAAGAAGAAGAAGAGGAGGAAGGGTTAGGAGGAAGAAAGAGAAAGAAGAGAAAAAGAGGACAGAAGAAGGAGAAGAAGGACGACAGGAAGGCAGAAAATGAGAAAGAGAAGAGGAAGAATAAGAAAAGAAGATGAAGAAGAGAAAGAAAACAGTGAGGAGGAAAAGGAGGAGGAGGAGGAGGAGGAGGAGGAAAAGAAGAACAAGAAGGCAGGGAAGGAGGAGAAGAAGAATATATAAAGAGGAAGATGAAGAAGCAGCAGCAGAATCAGCCACAAGAAAACAACATGGCGTCACACACCATACATGAATGTACACACTGCAGTGAAGGTTAAAAACACAAGTGCTTTTACTTTGTTAAGCCAGGATTAGACTTTCAAAATAAAGGCGTGAAGTGATTATATAGTGTCAATATTTTACTAAACTTTTAACACATGTCAATAAACTTATGTAAAACCTGTCAGACTGTTACATATTGACGGATCACATGAGGCAACGTTCAGTTATGTGATTGGAAAGTTACGGAGGTCATAAGGGAGACAGTTGAATGATGTGTGTGTGTTTATATATATGTGTGTGTGTCCAGTGCCAGTCACAACAGCCAGCGGTTACAGGCGTTCCCGTGGCTGTCGCTTTGGACTGAACGTCGACAGAAAACAATGATTTATAACAGGCAGACGGGCAAACAGGGACAGAGACGGAGGGCGAGGAGAGGAGCAGCCAGACGGATGAGTGGACGTAGGAAGGAGCAACACAGCGTGAGGACGAAGGAGAAGAGGAGGAGGAGGAGGAGGACTCATCAGGACAAACAGAGGAGGAAGAAGAGACAGAGGCTTTAATTGATAGAAGGAGGAGGTAAAGTGGAGATCCAGTAACAACACAGGACGACACACAGGCCTGAGGGACAGGAATATCTGGATTTTCACTCTAACAAGAAACTTGTTTTTAAAACATTGCATGAATCCTCTGAGGTCAAAGACCCAACGACGACCTCCTCAGACCAACACTGCAGACGCAACCTTAGACTGTTACAAACACACAACACACACACACACACACACAGAGGAAAATGATTGAACCCTGGAGGTTTTGCTAAAGTAAAGCGCGACTGCAGATGGTCCTGAATCCCCAGAAGAAGAAACAGCGCTTCATAAAACACCAAATGAACAGGAGCTTTGGTTTCCCACCGGAGAGACACGAGTCACGGCAGACTGGCATCAGACACACACACAGACACACACACACACACAAAGTGAGAGGGAAGACAGGATAAGAGTGATCTGGTGTCATTCAACTGACGATGACCAAATAAGGATTGTTGTTGTTGTTGTCGTTGTTGTTGTTGTGACAGCTCACACACTGAATGGTTGAATGGGCCTTAGCTGTGGGGGAAGTGGCATTTTCATCACGGTGCACGCAGGTTTGGTATTTTGGTGACCCACCATGAGATCGACTTGGAGGAAGTGTGAGGAGACACACAGCAGGGGGGCGTCAGAAACAATCAGGCAGCAGAGCGCAGCTTCAAGGGCCGACGTGTAAAACTGTTTCATTTTGGGCTGATTTTGTCCTTTTTTTTTTTTTTTTTTTTTTTACAAAGTGGTGACTGTTGGACCAGGTCACCTGCCAAGCTTTAACACAAACCTCTGCCTTTACACTGTACGGAGCTTTAATAGAAACATAACTGCAGCCTTTGTATTGTCTAATGCTATAACAGGCCTGACACGGAGGAGAACCGACTCCGCCTTCCTCCGTCCTCCACTCCATCCATCCATCCCTCTCATGCAGCTCCTGGTGACACCTCCATGTTTGGACACCGTGAAGAGGACTCTTGTCACCACAGTCTCCACCAAAAGTGGGCCGTCACATCAGCTGCAGCAAAAACCCTCACTCCTCCATCACAGTCCCAATCTGTCACTGTTTTTACATCACACCTGGACACACACACACATAAATGCACCGACACAGACAGACAGACAGGTAGACGTGCTGACAGGTAGGTAGACATGCTTGAGGCTGGCGCACTGTCGCTGCCTCTGTGTGTCACATCTGTCATGGTCCATCCTGACTCCTCTCCCAGTCTGATTGCCTCTTGAAGTACAAAACTGACACCAGAGTCCCATGGGGACAACACACAGTCTACCAAATAGATGACCTCACCCTGTCTGACTTGTTGGCCGGCAAAGACACACATACACACACACACTATACAAAGTCTTACGTAATCCCACTGGTTGACAGAAGCACTGTGCCTAATAACCCGTGCAGGCCACTACGAGGGCGAACAGACGAGACAGACTGGAGCTGTGGCCATTAAAGGACTCTGTGTCACCTTTAAACGGCCTCAATGATTCAGGGAGGAGCGAGTGAATTCCAGAAAGATGTTCGACTTTCAGCGAGAGTGTAAATCCAAACAAACCCTGCAAACACAGTCTGTAATCCTGCTTCTATATGCATTGCATAATGAGCCCGTGCAGCACATTCCCATGCATGTGGAGTATCTGTGAGAGCCAGACGTCAGGTATGAGCAGGAGGAACCGCCGTTTGCTGCGGCCTGAATCCAGACAGCCAGGCCTTTTGTCTTTATGCCAATCCTCTCCTCTGATGGGCAGGAATAGAAAAGAAGTGATGATCACAGGTGTGGTGGTGGAGGAGTGGGGGGTGGTGGTGGAGGATGACACACACACACACACACACACACACAAACTCTTTAGTAGCATCTATTTATAGCTCGATCTCATCGTCTGCCATTCTCACTAAACATCCATTGTTTCCTCAGTAGCCCTTCTTCCCATTATTCACCCAAGCAACAGCCTATTGTTGCTATGGCAACTGGTTCCTCATCAGTGTGTGCCAACTCCCACCACGTGGGGGGCTGAGGGGGGGTTGGGGAGTGTGGGGTTGGGGGGTGGGGGAATGGTTTGAGGGGATGTTTGGTGGTGATGGGAAGGAGAGCGTTGGAAGAAGCCTACAGTGTGTGTGTGTGTGTGTGTGTGTGTGTGTGAGGAGGGGGAGGGTGTAATTAACATACTGGAAAGACCATAGACTTCCACTAATATGCTGCACACTCCACCGCAGGTCAGAGAATTCCCTTCAGTGTTTCCGTTAATCACACATCAGACTCCTTAGAAAGCAGACAGATGATGATGATGATGATGGAGGGATGAGTGTGGAGAGCTACAGACCCACAGCCTGAGACACGGCTGTCGTCTCCCTGCTGTGCTCAGATTATTACACACACACACACATATATATAATTAGAATTAGAAGTGGGTCAACATATATCATGCTGTACTCGTCGCTGCTGATTTTCCTGATGCTCAACATATCGGTTAATTGAAACAGAGCTGAAAATACTACGACTACGTTTGCATGGTGGTTGTGCAGCTGTGACGCTGCTGGCTGCACAGTTTCTATGACACGAGGTCTGCAGTTTGGGAAACGTCAGGAGCAGCTCATTGTGTGTGTAAAAACAATAAGAATGATTATAACAATCAATCAAACTTCATAATGTGGACACCGTCAGTCAGACACTAAGACACATTAGCCTAAACAGCCCATAATAGCAGGAGGAGGGTGTGAACTAATGAGACAGTAACCAGCAGCTCTTACTGTTCCCAGAGCAGCAGCTGCGACAGTCTAATCTAAGTTCATCATTCATAATGAATGAAGCTGTGGCCCTCAGCTAATTCACACAGATCTGCTCCTCCCAACAACAACAGCAACAACACAAAACCTCAGCCGCTGTTGACACATTACATCATACACACACACACACACACACACACACACTTTTCTTAACCAAGCTCTCAGGGAAATTCTGAATCTGGCCGATAAAGAGCGACAGGGAAAATGGAAGGTGTGACATACGTGTCTGTTTCTGCTGTGATTAGACGTCAGGTCCGTCACAGCCGACGTCAAGACGGAGATGAAAACTAATGAATCAATCCAGCTTTTGTGGAGGTGGAGGGTGGTCAGAAAACAGCAGCTCAGGATGTAATATCCTGCTGGAACAAGACGTTAAAAAGCCCTGAAGCTAAACACAGACTGGAAATGTCACCTGGGAAAAGTAATTACGTGATCTTTATAATAAAATGTTTGTGTGGGTGCTGGTGTGTGACACGATGAAGGTCAGGAAGCTGCTTTGACTCTCTCATTGTTTCTTGACTTAATAAGACGACCGGTGCTGTGAGCGGCTGAATGCTAACGTTAGCAGGCTAACTCGCTCACACAGAGTGAACACGCTCCATCACATTAACTTTGGACCGTTAATGAGAACATTGGTTTTATATTGATCCAGAAGAGTGAGAATTTAACAGTGAATCAAATTCTCTCTGCAGATAAAATGTTAATGTTTAATTCGCCCTAAAAGTTTATTATAATCCATCTAATACACGGAGACACTGAAAGTAATGGATCAACCGACCGCACTGGAAAAAACCTGGAGTGACGTTTACTTCAAAAAAAGGCAGAAAGTCTTTATTCAGGATATTTTCATTTAATGTTTATTTTTTATTTTTTTAAATGTTCAGGTGAACTTCACTGGTAAAGCTGCGAGTGCACAGACAGTGAGTTTATAAGCAGCTTCTTCTTTGTGTTTATTCTGAGTAACATTCACTGAACGTTTCATCAGGTTACGTCTGCAGGCTCCTCACAAACACAGAGAGCAGCCGACATGAAAGATGCTGTTTTTCACACACACATTTAGATTCATAATCACACTGGTTTCATATCAGAGTCTTGCTTCCTGTTTGTTTGGTGTCGGTCAGCTCGCTGCTGATCAACTAAAATCGGATCCATAAATCCATAAGGTGGAGTTTCCTGTCCTTTTCCGGTCTGGATTTGTCACACACACACTTACACACACACACACACACTTCAGCCTGGCTCCTTCACGCTGCTGCTGGAAGATTACTCACTCTCATCTCCAGCACATTTTACAGTCCAGCTCCTCTTCCATTGAACAGGCTGCTCAATATTAAATGACACACATTTGCCAGGAATTTGGACTTTTTCATGGCTCAGTGTGGAAACATGTGCAGCCCCATTTTCAGCTGCTCGGTCCTGCTGCTTCAGATCATCTCTGGTACAGAAACGCACCGTTGCCTGTTTTGCATAATCAAGAAGCTGAAGCTGCCGACTGTCGACGGCCTCCCGCCGAGGTTTGTACAGTGGAGTCAGCAACTGAAAAACACTGTTCCACTGAACCCAACACACTCACATGGCAACGTTTCCACAGTTTGTTGTGTTTCCCTGTTTCTTTTCTGTCAGACCTTCATAACAAAACACAAACTGGAGCTCAGCATCTACAGTGTCTCTGCATTATTGTCATGGCAACAACACCGAATGACCACACTGTCGATGACATCAGAGAGTAAACACGGCTTCATGTTACAGACAACGTCTGACTTCATTTACAGAAGAGCAGAGCTGATCCTAAAACTAAAGACAGAACCAGGACAAGAACAAATCAAAGGATCAAGAAAATTAAAACCATAAATTCAGTGACTCATGAACTCAGAAAATACAGAAGCAGGCTGGAGATGAAAAAAGTTGGGAAATGAACGACTCTCGTCCAAATGACTTCACCAACTTTAGATTGAAATCTAAAAAGTAGAAACAATGAAACTGATCAATATAAAAATATGTGATCATATCACATCATGTAATCGTTCAGACTCCCTCTGATGAGAAACACAAAGAATAACAACGACACATGAAGCTGTTTTTTAATCCAGTCAAACGTAAACTCTTCCACCAGTTAATACGTTGTCAGTGCAGCGTCTCATTAACTCCAGCATCTGTTGCTGTTCCTACGGCAACCATAGCTGCTCCTTAGTCTCTATAGCAACCTCCTCCTCCCTGTGCCTTTTTCTTCCTCTTGCCCCCCCCCCATAAATACCAGTTTGACCTGCATCAACACCCTGAACAGGAAGCAGCACTTGTTGTTTTTCAGCAGACGATGAATGAACGTCTGCCAGAGAGAAAATCAGGTTCAAGAAGTCGATTAGTCAAGTGGCAAATGAGAGCCGCTGTGAAAAGCCTCATTATCTCATGCAGGCTTTCATCTGTGTGTGTGTGTGTGTGTGTGTGTGTGTGTGTGTGTGTGTGTGTGTGTGTGTGTGTGTGTGTGTGTGTGTGTGTAACCTCCTGAACAGAGCTGAGGTACTAAGTGGACACGTCTTCTGGCTGCTGAAGCATAAAGGACGAGCTGTGCAAAGTGCTACCTGTCTGTCTGTCTCTGTCTGTTCTGTCTGTCTCTGTTCTGTCTGTCTCTGTCTGTCTCTGTCTGTTCTGTCTGTCTGCCGTCTGTTCAGAGTCGTACAGAAGCAGCTGGTGTGAAGTTTCTTTCAGTTTTTATGACTCAGATTCACATTGATGGTGAAACAGAGATGTGTCACTGGTGATGTAAGAGCTGCGATGTTGATGTACAGATGGACACATGATCCACTGTGATGATCCAGCAGACAGGAAGTGCTGCTTCTACTGGACACATCAAGTGCTCCTCCAGATAATACTCATTAATTTGGGATTTTGATGAGATCAAGTTATTTAAATTACAAAATAAGTTGTCATGACCAACCTATAACCCTTTCAAAATAAGACTGATCCGGCTGTTTTCAGATCTGATAAAACGACAGCCTCGCTGAGGCAGTTGATTTGAAACTGCTGCTTCCTCCACCTCAGCCTGGTCCTGGAGCTGCTGTAGTCCGTGTTATAATCACTGCTCTCTGATCCCTGCTGTGCTGAACTTGCTGCTGTCTGTTGGGAGGTGACTGGTCCGAGCTGCACGACTGAACTGTCAGGATTGTTCCTTCCTCGACTGATCTGATCTGTATTCATGATGCTTCCCTCCTCCTTTATTCAGAGCTGACAAACATGTTCATTAACCGTTTTATATCCACGTCTATCACTGCTTCTTGTTTTATTTTCCTCCCTGTCCACATCGACATCCACATATAAATCCTCTCCTGCCTGATGCTTCCTGCAGCTCTTACTTCTTCTTTTTCTGCCTGAACGTCCATCCTCTCTCTTCCATCAGGCCTCTGTCTGTCTGCTCTGGTTGTTCTGTTTTCTGTAAATCCTCTGAGTCCGTCTGAAGTCTACCCGCCTGAGGAGCTTCCATTTATAGATATTTTTTCTATTTAGCAAAAGCTAAAGAGAAAAAAGATACCAAACACATTTTTAATATCTGACACCCACTTAGGGAATATGTTTTTTTTCTGAATTACCTGGGCAGGACACTGAAAACAAGACTGTCCAGCACAGACCTGCTGGTTAACACTCAGCTGCTGCCTAAGCAAATCTCTGAAGATAAAGTGGCTCCACTAAAGAGGAAATCAGGTCAACGTCTTTCTACTGTTTCAGTACAGCTGAGCACAGAAGTTCATTTACTGATTGAATCATGTGGAATTAACTAAGATAAACTTCTGATAAAACATCACAACCAATGTCAGCTGTAATAACTACACTGACTCTCTGGACTACGTGTACAGTAAAGAGCTGTGGAGATGGGAGTCGGAGTTTCAGCACCATGGACAGAGACCAGACTTTCTCTTAAAGGGCAACTCCACCCAATTTATCTCATAAAGACAACAAGCATGTTATATATATGTATATATATATTTAAATGTACAATTAAAGTGCCTCCATGGTTAACTGTGTATATTTACATATCTATTTCTGTCCATAATGCATCTTTAAAAAACATGATTTCGACCCAAACTGGAAACAACGACGGCCTGAATGAGGCGTTCACTGTCGTTGAGGTCTGGACCAGGATTAACTGGGGTCAACTTGTTTGTGATGCAGGAGACAAACTCCACAAGGTTTTTTGTTCTTCTTTCCTTCTTAAAATGTCAACATCCAAGCAGATTAAATCTCCAGCAGCCCCCCCCCCCCCCACCACCACCACCACACACACGCAGCTGGCTCGGGGGGGGGGTTCATCTCTGCATGAGGTTTTGCTGCTGCAGCTCGGTGCATCATCGAAACAAATAACCAAGACTGACTCACGCTCTTGTCCTACAGTTAGCTGTTGGCTGTTACAGTGGCGCCGACACAAACTAAATCCCAACACATCCCCCAAAGCCGTCAGAAGGCATTAGCTCATCTGCGCTCAGAGACGAGGCTGTACTGTATGAACGGCCTTATGGGCGAGCGTGCAGCCTAAACAACCACCAAAAGCACTGCGTGGTAAAAATAGACCGCTGATACAGTATATTCACGCCTGCCTGCCTTTTGAGGATTTGAGTTTGTCCTCAAATATCTTGATGAGTCAGTTGTGTATTGTGTGTGTGTGTGTGTGTGTGGGAGACCAGAGCACAGCAGGGTTTGTGTGTTGTGTGTTTGTGTAGAAGCAACTCTGGCGGTGAAAGAGAACAGGTGTTGTGACGATGTGGTCTGAAAATCCCTCCTGGTTGTTTGGGAGCCGTCTGCTTTTAATTTGAAATGATAAGTTCAGAGAAGCAGGAAGTGGAACTACACACAGAGAGGTACCCTGAGGTTCTCCGTCTCCTCTGAGGTGTCTCACTATATATATATATATATATGAAATGTATGTGTCTCTCACATCACGAGACAGGATTACTGAGTGTCCTCCTCCTCTGTCTCCGTCTGTTTCCCCTCCAGTCCCACACCTTCAGCCTCAAGACTCATTCTCGTTCATGCCTCCATCTCTCCTCCTCTGCTCTCCTCCCCCTTCTCTTCTCTCTCCTGAAGTCGCTCCTCTTGTTTCTTATTGTGCTCCACATGTCTTCCTGTCTCTTGCACAAGGCTTAAACACCACTCTCAGTGACACAGACCCTCCCATGGACACTGACAAAAGGTCTCATTACACAGAGGAAACAGAGCCAGCTGTGTTCAGCATATGTTCCTCTCTGTTTTCACTCTCTCTCTTATGTGTGTGTTAACGTTCACACAGGAACACACACACACAGTGTCAACATCAAACCTGATGCAGAACAACTAATGCTGCTGTGTCTTTATTGCAGCAGTGCAACAAGCTGCAACATGTATGTGCACATGCAATAACAAGTGCAACACATCCACACTCACTGTGTATCACATGGATTAAACCTGAATCCACAAAACTGCAATATATTGTCATCTATGTGACCTGGAAGAGGCAGCAATGCTAAAGTGAGCCCTTCTTGTACTTGTGGAAATGTTTGTGTGTGTTCTTGGTGGGGGGGTGGGTGGGGTGGGCATTGATCAAAGCAGTTTAATAGCCAGGTTCAACCCTCTGCTGTGTTCCTGCGGTGAGCTGAAGGCGGCCTCGCTCCTCATTACAGCCTCCGACGGGAGGCAGAGACAGGAAGTGTTGAAAGGAAGGACAAGGAAATGAATCCTCTGAAACTGCGTCTCCATAAATCACAGCAGTGCACACACACACACACACACACACACACAGAAACACTTCAGCTCCTCTGGAAAAGTCCAAACACACACACAAACACAGACACACAAACATTCACTTGCAAACTTAAAACAAACTTCATCACATTGATGCATCGATACTCATCAACATCTGCTTCATCTGCTTCACTGGACAGGAAGCTGATCAACAGCTGAATCTTCTGACTCTGATCTGATCAGTTCACACACACCCACACACACACACCCACACGAGTCAAACTGTTCTATTTTTAAATCTCCTGCTGAACATGAACATTAATATTCTCCATTCAGAGATGGATCCTGGACACAAAAACAACCCACAGACAACCCACTACTTTTATATTTCCCCGGTCGCTCCTCCAGCTGCTCCTGGGGGTCCTGACACATCCATGCATCCATGCATCGGATAGGATGAGTTACCCCCTGCAGCATGTTCTGGGTTTACCCTCAAGGTCTCCTCCAAAAATGGATGCCATCCTGAAATACTCCCAGGGCATCCAGGAGGCGTCTCTATCATGTTCCTTAAACACCTCAATGTCTGGTTTTTGTCACTGAGGGTGACGAAACTGCTTCAGCTTCGGAGGCACTCGTGTTTTTCTGTCAGTATCCAAACTGCATATTGCAAATCACAAGAACAACAAGGCACCGCCCTGCTTTTACCAAGAAGACACACTCCTGACCATTAAATCACAAACATAAGAGGTTGCTCCTACTGGAAACCAGTAAAAAAGGAAGCTCGTGTTATGATGCAGAGAGAGTGAAGAGCACAATCCCACGACTGTCTCAATGAAAAGAAGCACAAGGAAGCAAAGAGGAGGAGTTTAAACAGGACTCACCTGAGGTGGAGGAGCAGCCGAGGCAGCAGCAGCCATCACAGGACATGGAAGGTAAAAAAAAACATCAACACAAACAACAGTTACAATCTGACATTTCATTCAGAGTTTTTACTCAGGAGACAAAACCAGGACGTGAGCCGTCGATGCACAGCAACAGAGGTGAGTCAACATGAACACCAGTAAAGCCTTTTTTCCAAAACTCTGTTCTAGGGGAAGTCGGCTAGTGAGGAAAACAGAGTTAATCAGAGACAGAGGGACACCTCAGCCCTGGATGCAAAAGGAAATGGAGTGTGATTACAGTGTTAACACAAACACCTGGACAGAAGAAGAAGAGAAGAAGAAGAAGGTTGGTTCTGATTTGGTGGTGTCTCTAAAGAGAGAAGGACTGTGATTGGTTAGTAGTAGCACACCTGTCAACAGCAACACTGTTAATTATGACATCATCCCCCGCAGTGCATCGTGGGGGGAGTCGCAGCCCCCGAAGCCCCCGAGTGGGTCAACACCTGAGCTCATGCGTTAGTCACTCACAAGCTGGACGGGTCAAAAAGCTCCAGCCAAGTTTGTTTTTTTTTTTTACACAGATGTGTCCATGCAAGGAGGAGGAAGACAAAGGGTCTGATTAATGATCCGTCTGATTAGTAAAAAGCACCAAGCACCAAAACAATCATATTTGAAATCAATTTCAAATATCTGAACTAATGAAGTAGAAAGATCATGCACAACGACAAACCACCTCTTTTAGTTACTCTACTTTTAACCTCTAGTTTGTCCAGGGTCAGGAACCAACCTTCGATGGCGGGGGCAAGTGGAGGGGCCGCAGCTGGGTCCTCCATGGAATCAGCAAAGCTGGGAAAGAAGGGCTTAGCTGCAGGGTTAAGACCGGATCCTGGGATTCCCTGAGGGCTGACGGATGGAGGGGAGGAGGGGCTGGTGGCAGGGGACGCCTGTGGAGGGAACTTCTTTGCTCCTGGGGAGGTGGGGCTCTTCACGGAGGACGAGGAGGATGAAGAGCGAGACTTCTTGGATTGTTTCTGGGCCGATTTGTCGTCTTTGTGCTCTTTGGTCTGGAGCTCCTGCGCCGTGGTTTTTGGGGAGCGGAGAGGAGCTGGACTCGGGGCGTCGAAGGACAGGCCCAGGACGACGGGGTGACCTGAGGAGCTCATGTCGGTGAAGTCGAACAGGTCGCTGTTGCTGCTCATGTGCGAGTCGTTCAGGAGCCACGAAGCATCTGAAGGTGAAAGAGGCGGAGCTGAAGCGACGACATCACCTTTCTGAGAGAAGCCCGGGCTTGGTTGAGAAGCAGGGCTGAAAGCAGACGTGTCTTCTTCAGCCACGTCCTGCACACAAGACTCCTGCAGGGAGCTGGGGCTGTCGAACATGCCGCTGTCCACCATGTCGCTGCTCATGGCTTTGTTGTCTGGAGAGAAGACCTGGCTGCTGTCGCCCAGACTGGCGTTTTCTGAATCCATCAGGAGATCGAACGGATCTGCAGGTTGAGCAGCCACGGGGAAGGAACCGAGCGCTGGGGGCATCGTGAACGGAGCCGCTGTGGCCTTCAGCTCACTGTTCAGCACCAGGGGGCTGATGGCAGCAGCTGTTGAGGAGAACAGGTCCTGGGACAGAGGAGCAGGAATCAGACTTTCTTCTGGGAAGACCTCTGCCTTCCAGGAGCTCTGGGTGTTGTCCACCTCTGAACTCCCCACGTCCATCATCAGCTCTTCTGTGGGGGGGTGAGAGGAGGTCGCTGCTGCTGCTGCTGAAGGAACAAATGGCTCTGCCATCACTCCCCACTCCTCTGGAAGCTTCTTCCTGCTCTTCCCCTTCTTCGCTCGGCCTCCGCTCTTCCCCAGCTGCTCCTCCCAGTTGCCCTCTCCTCCTTTATCCCTCCTCGGACCAATCCTGTGGTAGAACTCCTCTCCTGGGGGAGTGTTTTCTCCCTGCGCCTGCATCTCAGACTGACCTCGGCTCTCCTGGTGCTCGTACGATCCCTCATCTTTCTGTCGCCTTTTCTTCTTCTTCTTCTGTTTTCGGTCGGACCCGTCTGCCTCCCTTTCGTCGCCTCCTGCGTAGGCGGTGCTCTCTCGGCCGGGCCACGTGTCAGGTGGCTCGTCGGGCTTGGACGCGAGATTGCCTGCATGGCGACTGATCACCTTGGCGACGCTGGGGGTGAAAGGTAGGTCTGTCGACAGGCAGCCGGCCTCGTCTGGCCAGCCGTCGCCTAAGGCACCTTGTTGTGGGTGAAGAGGGGAGAGTTTAAAGTTGGGGAGGCGGGGATATGTGCACATGAACTGGTTTTCTTCCCTTTAGTCTAACTCACACAGAAAACAACAGGAACAAACAGTCTGAGTCTAAAACAGCAACAAAGACGATAAAACTGAAAGTAAACAAACATTTACAGCAAAGGCTTTATAGAAATTTTACAAAGATTAAAGAAAAATGAGATCAGAGAAGCTTTTGAGTGGATTGAATCGAAAGCCAGGAGCGTTTGTTATGATAGAAAAGTCTTTGTGGAAGTGAATTGTGGGAGAATTTCTTCCTTTTTTTCATTGAATCTGTCGCCGTTAGTCAGACGAGCAGAGAGAGAGAACTTATCAAAAAAAAATCCAAGCTGAGAAATTCCTTTTGTGTAAATGCTGAGTGTGTGAACAAACACTCGGAGGGATGAGGATCGAACACACACACACACACACACACACACACACATTACACACACAAACATGCGCTCTCGATGTAGAGAAAAGTGTAGAGTTTTTTTTTTTTGGGGGGGGGCTGACTCACTGCAGCCTCTGGGTCAAATTCACAGAAATTATCAGGCGGCAAAAGAGCTGTTTGAAACCAAACCAAAACAGAGCGAGAGTAAGTGTGTGTGTGTGTGTGTGTGTGTGTGTGTGTGTGTGTGTGTGTGAGACATGGACACAGAGACAAAACCACTGCTTTAATGGTCTCATAGAAAGAAAAAAAAAAGGTCAATTACAGCCAACATTATGCTGTAACTGAAACGTGGTTCTTTGGGGTCATAGTTTAATAAAGCTCAGGTCTGAAAGGAAAATGACAAAGTCAGAGTCTGTCAGTTTGAATCAGTGAAGAGGAATCTGAGGTAGATGAGAGGAAACAAGGGGAGAAGGAGAAGAAGAAGAAGACCAGGTCACTGTTCTTTGCTATGGCCCAGTTTGTTTCTAGTTTCCAGTTATTTATACACACACACACACACACACTGAGAAGGACAGTTAAAGTGGAGCAGCTGTTGGGTCCCATACAGTACAGTGTCTCTCGAGGGCCATTTTTCATCCTAACAAACCGGTGACAGAAGCAGAAGTCTGCTCTCTGTTCTGTAAGAGAACGACTTCAATGCCACGTCGCATCATCTCACATATATCACATAAATATATTCATAATACTGTTACTGTGTCATTTCAGCAGCAGAACAATTGGATGAATTACAGAAACAGCAGAAGAGAAACTGGATCATTTCCAAATGTTATCACTGGAGTAGAGCCAGAGCCTGTTGTTCTGATGGAGTCAGAGTCTAATTAGTGCCAATCTGAATGAAAGAGCTCTTAATTAAGAAGAAATACATCAGTGGAGTGACAGATCTCCTTCAATGGCTTTGGAAATATAAACTACACCAAGTGTAAAGGACCTTGTTGAGCAGCGTAAAGTGACTTTGCGACCTGCGACAGCACATATCTGTGATGCTGTTGATTCAGGAACTGATTCTGTCGCCTAGAATCTATAATCAGGGACGTTTCAGAGACACAAATCATCACAGAGACAGAAGTTAAAAATATGAAGAAAATATTTGATTTTAGTGAGAAACACTGAAGGTGAGACAAGAGGTCTCCTCAGGGACAGAAGGTCTGAACCTTACTGTAGGACCTCACATTAAATGTCACGTTTACTGCACCGTAAATGTAAAGTAAATATGATGTTTAATGGAACAGAACATGACATTTTATTCATTTTATTGGCTCAGTGCTCTGATCAGATCAATTAACGATCCACACTGGGTTTAATACAGATTTACAACAGAGTCCCTTCAGGACTCATGGATTTGCTCTGTGTATCTGGTAAAAAAGGGAGAGGGGGGCTGGTGAGTGCCGCATTGTTGAGTCACTGTGTTGCCTAGTAGTTTACACACACACACACACACACACACACACACACACACACCAGTGGAGAGATTATACACACACACACACAGACAGACAGACACACACACAGTGTTGGGCAGCAGAGACGGGTTAACAAGCCGCTGAAGTCTCTCTGTTTTCTCTCGTCACTTGTTACAAATTGATTGGAAACTTTGTGAATGAATCATCTCCATCTGCTGCAGAGTGAGTCAAGCTGTGAGTCTGTGAAACTCTCTGCGGCTCCGCTCTCGCTCCTAATGATTCAAACCTGCTGCTGCTCACTGGTTGCTCATGTTTACACAGAAGAGGGAGTCTGGTTTAATGCAAGTTCACCTGTGTTAACACTGCATCTGTGTTGCTTCAGGACAAGTTTCCAATCAGAGGTTTGCTGCCTCAGGTGACATGCGATCGGCCTCCATGCTAATGCAAACTCATCTCTGAGTTCAGTTTCTCTGAGGATGCAGGAGCAATACTGACTTTTTTGCCATGATGTGGCTCATCATTAAACAGTGTCTTTGTGAATATCAATATAAAAGGTAAGTGATTTCTATGATGAGAAAAGATTTGTTTCAGGGTTGCAGGCTTTTATTTTGAAAAATTTGCAAGAACAAGCTGTTGTAATGAAATTGAAAATGAAAGACCTGATACTGAGTTTGCTCTGGGAGCCATTATAGATCTACTAATTTCGCTCTCACTCGCACTGCTCATTAACTTTCATTAGTAACCGACTTTTATTTACTTTATCATAATTAAAAGCAGCTTTTATTTGAGAACCTGCGGTGCAACATCAGATGATTTTCTGCAGGAGCTGTCCTTTAACAAGACTTCCTGCTGGCTGTTATCTGACACAGCTCAACCTCTCAGGGTTTAAGGGTCTCAGAGGAGCAGCGAGGTTAAGATTTATTCTACATATACTCATGTGCTGCCAAGCAAAGTCTCTCAACACTGTATTAAGACGTTTTCACCCTGCTCTTTAACAGGCAGGCACAGAAGGGGGGGGGGGTTCTGCTGGACACCTGCTGTGCTGCACTGAACCATGGGAGCTCAGCTGCTCTGATACTTTCTGCTCGGTTCCACCGGCCACATGGGACGTTAGCGTTAGCATGGTGCTAGCAGGAGACACAAGCTGCAGCGTAGTGATGGCTACGACTCCACGCTCTCTAGGATCTAATGTGCATTGAACTGGAGAGGAGCCCTATGGGTGGGGGGAGGCCAGTGGTGGGTGGGTAGGTGGGTGAGGGGCTGGAGAAGACACAGAGTGGACAGCTACACACACACACACACACACACACACTTGACACATGCACACAGTATATGACCAGAAGCTATAGCAGGATGCAGCACCCTATACATGTCAGCATCAGCTGGGCGCTGACCTTGAGCTTCCATGACTACATCACATTAATGTGTGTGTAGGGAGGTAACTACACAACAGCACAGGGAGGTCACTGCTCCCCTCTGTGGAGGGAGTCAGGCAGTGCAGCACAGACTCACTTTAAAGGACCAGTCAGTCGGATTGAGAGGAACATGACATCTATAATGTTGTATTTGTGAGCAGAAATGAGTCTGCAGTGCTGCAGCATCATGTTCCTACAGACGCCCAGAAGGAATAAACTGAACACTGACTCTATAGAGAGATTTGTGCATTTTATAAAGTTATTTTTGGAGCATTTTTTGCCTTTATTTTGCTGGTGACAGTGAGAGACTCATGAAGTAAAAGGACAACGGGTCAGGTGAGTCAGACCTCTTTTTCTTCACGTCACCTGACGTCCACTGTACGTTCTCCTGCATCCTTCAGGAGCAACTTCAGCCTCATTGCTTCATGCCACTAAATGCTACACACTGGTATTTTACTGGTGTATAAATGGGACACTGGTCTCTGACTTTTTGCACCCTGCTGTTTAAAACATGTAGTTTCTATAGAAAACTGAAGCACAGCTGCAGATGCTGGAATAAAATCAGGTCATTATAAGTAGCAACATCACAGGCTGAGGCTCGGTGACCACCAGCGCAGTTCAGTGGCTCTGTACTGGTCCCAGCACTGACATGATGAAGTGTGTGGTGGTTTGATATCAGCCACATGTGTGAAGCTCCTGCTGATACTGAGTCATCACAACCTGCGTCTCGACCCTCAGTGTTAGTTAACGTCCCCAAACGCTGCCTCCATTCATCCACTCATCCTTCAGCTCTGAAACTTTTTTCCTGAGTTCATGACCAATAAAGATTCATTAACTCCAGCCGAAGTGTTGCATGTTGGAAGAATTGAAGAACACGGGTCGACCTGCGTGTGTCTTACCTGCCGACTGATCCACGGGGCTGCGAGGAGCCTGGGGCTCGGGCATCATGGGGCTGTGGTCTTTACCGGCGTCTAAACCCGCCGTGGGTGTAAAATGCTGCGGCTCTGCTATACTGGGAGGCCTCTCTGCTGAGAGGGGGGCAGCTCCCAGGTCCACAGTGACCCCCTTCCCTCCAGGCTGGGAGAAACCTGAGTGGGCAACGGCAGAAACACAGATATGAACGGGTCGGTCAGTGTTGGGGAGACTGAGGCTGCAAAAAGCACGTTAGAGATTCAGATGAAGGAAGAACTGGAACTGAAATAAGACAAAGTTCACATTTGGTCCAAATATGTGATTAATATATATAATATTCTGACAGTGTGTGTTTCCTGTGCACACGAGTAGATACGTGTGTGTGTGTGTGTTAAAGCTAAATTATTTGAAACTGTAGGGGTCATTGATGGACTAAAGTGTCAACTGCATGTGTGTTTGTATGAGCATGAGTGTCTGGGAGAATGAGACACAGTGTGTGTGTGAGACTGTGACTGCGACTGTGTGTGTGTGTTGAAGCCTGGAGCAGTAATTCAGTGGCCCAGCGACGACAGGTCTCATTAAGGCAGCAGTGAGAGCTGGGTATGCAGAGGTTGGCAAAGTGAAAGGCATAACTCAGCCTCATAGCTCATACTGTGTGTGTGTGTGTGTCAGCAGATACAGTCAGTGACAGCAGCAGCTCTGACTGCGACTAACGGGGCAGGTTTTACAGCCACGGTTTGGATTTAGACGCTCGGCGTTTTCGACTAAATCGAAGAAAGTTTTAATCTAATGAGCAAAAAAAAAAAAAAAAAAAGAAAAGGATTTTGAGCGCTGAGACGTCGTCCATGTTTACTGTGTGTGTAATGTTCATGATGAGCCTCAGTGACTGAAGGTTAATGCATGTTTGTAAACTCTGAAAGGTCAAGGCCTGATTTCAACACAACATTCACTGAGGCACGAAGTGAAAGAGGAAATACAGGCTGCACATTACTGACGTCATGTAGACAGAAATTAAAATGCATGTGCGTGTTCGTTGGTGTCCAGTTTAGCTGCAGAATAGATGAATGAGTGCAGGATTCATTATTTATCAGCTGGTCACTCCAGCTGTTAGCAGTTTTTGAGTAGATTGAACGCAGGAAGTTAAGATAACCTCGAGCTTTGGACCATTATTGTGTCCAAAGATCAAAAAAGTAGAAATGCTAAGACACCTGTTATTAATCTGATCAGGATGTGAATAAAGGCAACAGGAAGAACTGTAATGAGACGACGGCTGGATCGCACTTGTTGAGTTCAGGAGAAGACGAATATTTGTGTTATTGTCAGCTGATTGGTTCAAACTACCTGCTGCTTCCTGGTGCTAACTGGCTACAGACAGTCAGTGTCAGTGTTGCAGAGAGAGAGAGGCAGCATGCGAGAGAGAAATAATGTGAAAGTGACAGTTTTACCTGAGAAAGCTCCCATCAGGCCTGAGTCCATCATCTGAGCGGTGCTGGTCTGAGAGCCCAGAGGGTCTGAGTAACCTGCCATGGAGGCTGAGGGGACGACGACAGACACAGACAGAGTGGTGGGACGGATGATGGAGGGGTGGATGGATGGACAGATGGGAGGAGGTAGAAAAAGAAGAGAGGGAATAGATGAGGGAGAGGAGGAGGAAGAGGAGGTGGTGGTGATGCTCAGTCACAGGACATTAATAATTTAGGATGGGTGAGGCAGAGGTAGAGAAAAACAACAAGGAGGAGGAGGAGGAGGAGGAAGAGGAGGAGGAGCAGCAGAATCACAACATGGCACAAACTCTCATGTATTTCAGAGCAGACAGGTTCAAACCTACAGTACAGAGCTCTGTGAGACACATGACATACATCCAACTGCACATCATCACAAAGTTACACGTTTCATTATAAGCGAGTTTCTAATCAAACACATCTGTCACTTCTGCTCCTGCAATGTGATTGGCTGCCGCCTCAGTCAAATTTAAACAGTTCTGCACTTTTTTCAACCATCGTTTTGCAGATATGACGTAATTCCGCGTTAAGATAAAGATGAAGATCAAGTTTAAAGTGAAGCGAAGTCGAGATTCATTCATCCACTGTTGAGTTCAAGTTGCTGCTGCAGTGAATCAGTTACTCGGACTGCAGATATCAAACTCCTCCCTCCTTGTTTATAATTCAAAACTTTCCAGTCAACTCCCATAAAAAACACCACGAGCATCATCATCAATAAACCACCTGCCTGTGTCCATGCCGCTCTCGGCCTTCGTACCTGATAGGAAGTCTGTAGCCAGGGCCTGTTTCTGCTCGAACGACGGCGGCCGCACCTCTCCCTGCGGCTCCGGGCGTGAAGCTGCTGTCTGTCCCCCGAGGTCAGCTTACAACCTGCAGCATGGACATCAGAGACATCAGTCCAGCCCCTGACACACACACACAGACACTTTTACAGCACTGAAGATGACGTGTTACTGTACGAGTCTGATTCAATTTAATTTAACTTAATTTAATGAACTCACACTCCGCTGAACACACACACACACACACACGACCTCCTGATTCAGGAGCAGCAGCAGATATTTGTAAAACATAAACATTTCTAAATAGTGGACACACACAAAATGCACATGCACACACACCCACACACACTCTCACCTGCTAGATTTCCTCCCAAAAGCAGATATCCCAGTCCCATACAACTCAACATGCAGTGGTGTTTGCTATGTGCTGCTCACTGCCTCTGTCTCTGTCTGTCTCCACTGCAGCCTCAGCTGGCTCTGAGCTACTAACACTGTGAACCCCCCGTCACACACACACACACACTCACACACAATCGTCACACAAAGACACACACATACACACACAAGAATGCAATCGCAGTCAGGGAGTCTGGGTTTGGTGTGACGTCTCACTGTCTGTCTGGTTCAGGTCTCAGGCCCCGCCAGCTAGCGCCTCCCCCTCCTCCCCCTCCTCCCTCCCTCCCTACTCCTGTAGTCACCCTTCAACTCTTGTGCCAGTCTCCCAACCAGAGGTCCTGAGTGGACTGCAGAGGAAAAAACTGAATTCATGTGGCCGGAGAAGGGAGGAAGAGGAGGAGGAAGAAGATGGAGTGTTAGTAACAAGCAGCAAAGGATGAGGATGATGGAAAAGAGGGGGAAACACATAATGATGTAAGGAGGAAAAAGAAGGAAGGATGGATGAACAGGAAGTGAGGCAGACGAGTGACGGAGGGAGGAGAGAGGAGGAGGGGAGGAGCAGAGGACAGAAGGAGGGAGGCACCAGTGGCGAACGTCTCCCAGCAGCGTCCACAGAGGGTGACAGTGAGGCGAACAGACAAGACGCCACCCAAAGTCACAAACGCTTCCATGGATCAGACGCACACGCAGGAGGGGGGGGGGCATGGCGGTGGTGATGGCGATGGCGGCGGCGTGTGCAATGTGCATCGTCTGTCTCTGCAGGACTCAAAAAAAAAAACAGTCCGTGGGCAGGGTCACCCATCGATTCAAAAACACTCGCAGACTAGACTTCTGTCTGTCTGCCTCGCTCTCTTTGCCCGGCAAACCAAAATTCGGGGTGGGGGGTGGTGGTGGGGGGTGGGGGGTGGTGTAACGGGAAACACACAAGGTCACCACAGACCTCCCCACATGCACCACACGAGCATCTTCTGCTCTTCGTGGTTAATCCAGTGGAGCAGAAACGTTGCAGGAAACCAGGCGGACGTTTCCCCTGCTGTGCTGTGCTGCTGTCCAAGGTGCTGAAATCAGACTAAGCAGCTTTGGGGGGGGGGGGCAGTCAGGGGCACTGGTACAAAAACCTTTAACAGTTTGTATTTCCAGCTCCGTCCTGAACCGAGGGGGTTGACTCGGGTTGAGAGAAGACATGGCAGCCTGATCCAAAGCTGTGGCCAGAGGAGGGGGGGGGGTTACGCAAATGCATAACCTCAAAGCTGGTTGCCGTCTGGTTGGCCCCTGTCAGTCAAAGAAAGCATCAGAGCAGGATCAGTTCAGGAGGTTTGTGGTCAAACAGGTCCGGACCTACTTCCTGGATCAGGACGTGACATCACAGGATGGAGGAGGCGTAACAGCTCCTCCTTTATGACCCATTATAACCTCACATGTTTACATTTAGTCAAGTTTGTGTGTCTGTGTGTTTGTGTCCTGCTGCCCAGGAATGTCTCAGGTGGGTGGAGGTTGTGATGTTGGACCCCCAGAATGACTCTAATCAATGGAAACAACCAGAAACTTCAGAAAGGACCAACCAGACGCTGAGGTGAACCAGTCACCAGCCAATGACGAAGCACTTTGTCACAAACATCGATGTCAAACGAGGCGGAAAATTCCCCTGGATTTCTGTTGTTTTTTCCCTGTCAGCAGATATTAGACCTCCTGAGGTTTTCTCTGAGCCCAGACACATTTTGTGTGGGTGGAGGGTGGGGGGGTGGGGGTGTAAGGGTGTTGGGGGAATTGGGAGGGGGGGGGGGGCACTTCGGTCGACATCAGAAATTTTCATGCTGGATTTCTGCTGTACTACACACTGGACTGTGTTTAATGCACCGGATGGTGAACTGCTCAGCTTGAAGGGGGGAAGGAGGGAGACCAACTGTGATGCATCAAATGTGAGCGTGCATGTGTGTGTGTGTGTGTGTGTGTGTGTGTGTGTGTTTTCGGGAGCATGTCCTATGAATTGTTCCTCGTAGGTGAGTCAGCACTCGACAGGAGGCTCATTACACTGTCGTCAGTCATCATCACTACTTGACCTTCGAGACCAGAGGAGATAATCATCACCTCCGGGCTCCAACAGGTCTGATGCTAAATGTCTTAATGTCTTTGTGTCCATCAATTGTCGTACAATTAGTGCGATGCACGATAATAGTGCTGATACTGATCGTAATGCAAACAGAAAGCACTGGAGTCAGAGCACACTTGACTTGACACCACGTCTCAGCCTGGAGCTGCAAACATCCACCTCACAGGTGTGAAGGTCACGTGACTGCACCTGTTCTGCTGCAGTGTGTGTAATTACTGGAAAAACACTTCAAAGATTTAACTTTGTGAAGTTTGTGGGTCAAACGGTGACCTGGTGTGACCTCTGTTACATAAGCAGGACTCAAGCTCGAGTCTCGAACAGGTGGCACCGCAAGGGTTAAAAAGCTGATCCTGTGGTTAGTGTGGAGCTAAGTCTCCAAATTATGTAAGAGCTGCTGCTGCTGCTGCTGCTGCTGCTGCTGCTGCTGGGAGGTGTGTGTGTGTGGGGGGGGTGATGCTGACCTCAGTCTGAGGACGAAGTGTTGCGAGACAGACTGGAGCAGCTATCAGTCTGTCGGATGAACTTTAACGTCTCACAGGGATCTGAGGACACACTCACATTCAGAGCTGCTCTGCTGCTGCTGCTGCACTAACGTGGACAAACAAATGCACACTCACACACTCACACACACACACACACACACACACTGTCTAAAAGAACACATGCAGACTGAGGAAATACACACAGAACATGGCGACAGACTTGTAGCACTTGCTCAGTGAACAGTGAACTGACCGCACAGAATCAAACGGACAAATATAGAAGTGACTGAACACACACAGTCGTCTTTTGTCCGCATAAGGCTCCATAGTGTGAATGAACGACCACACACACACATACACACACACACACACTCGTCTTGCCAAATCCTACTCATGCATGCACAAGTTGAGGAAGCAGCGCTGCAGCCCTGAGAGGGTTTGTTTCTGAGGACGAGCAGCAGATCCAGGATCAGCTGAGGAGGAGGAGGAGGAGGTGCCATTCAGACTCTGTGATCATCATATAATATATGACGATAATATGATTTCTCCTTTTAACACCATACTTGGTGTTTGTGAGGATTTACGACACTGGGACACGAGGCTCACAGATCTGGAGCGGAGCCTGGCCCTGTCTGTGGTATCTTCTGTGTGAGACGACTCGATGACTCATGTCGTAGTAATTGCTTAAAATCAAAAGGAACAAAAATAGCAAAGTCGCCAGCGAGAGATTTTTCATCCTGGCAGCGGCTGAATCGTTCTGATCCGAGGGTTTTTCCTGGAATTTGGTCACAAATTCTCATTTATTCAAACTCAGACCAAGGCTCAGTAAAAGAGCTGCGGTGGTGTGAGATGGAGCTGAGGAGCAGCTCTGGTCTGGTTCTGTGCTCACAGACGTTTCTAGATGAAGAGGAACAAAGTGATGAGTCACTTGTGGTGGATCAAAGTTTGTAGGTAAAATAAAGACGACTCCACATCACGGCAGAAATGCAACGCTCCGATGTTTGTTTGCAGCGTATCATCTAATATCATATACAACATGATGACACCTGTAAATCAGCAGGTGGATGCCTGTCGAGTTCTCTAATCTGTGGTCAAAAATGTCTGCGTTTGTTTAGTCGGACTGAATCTTAAACATCACACAGAGTCAGTAAACGCACCACTGGTCCCAGATTTTAGTCTGTGTGTGTTTATGTGGAGCTCGTGGACCAGGTCACATGACGAACTGTTTGTCATGTGGAACATGAATCGGTCGTGACACAGAATCAAAGGAGCAACTGTGAACAGAGGGAGTGTGTGTGTGTGTGTGTGTCTGGCCTGAGTCCAGACAAAAGGGCTTGTCAGGACAAGACACACACACACACACACATTGCCTCATAGTGCAGCAGGGTAAGAGGGTAATAAAACAAAGAGGAGGAGCAGGGATGAATGGTTGATACTACTAATGAATACTTAATGAACTTTAATTCACGGAGGATTAGCGTATTTAGCTTTGAGTTTAATCCTCCTTCAGTCCAGCTCTTTGTTAATCTCCTCCTCTACTCACTCTGTGTTTTCTCTCCGTCTCTGCTCTAAACTTTCACCTCAGGTTTTTCCATCCTCTGACTCCTGCTGCTGCTCTTCAGGCTGAACTCCAGTGAGTCTGTCACATATCTCTGTTACTGAGCTCCTTCCTCTCATTAGCTCTTCATTGTCCGTTAAGGCGCTGGTCTCCGCCCTGCAGCTGCTCAGCTTCTGCCCCACTCTCCTCTTTCCTAGATGGGGCAGATGAGCCACAGCGAGTGGGTCGGGGCAGCTACACGACCACAGGCCAAATAAAAACCGAGACACACATTAGTAATCCAGCGACAAACAGAAGCGACCTCCACTGTGACAGTTTTTAAAAGCCACTGTTGTTGTGTGTTTTTCCTCTGTGGCCTAGAATGTATATGTTGCCATATATATATGATGTATACTGGCTCTTTCACTAAGCAGGAGCTTTGTGGAAATAAGGCCGTGGCCTAGTTCGGATCTGGACATCTCTCTGCACAGAGGAGCTGAGGACCGTCTCCCATCTCTGTGCTTCGTTTGATCATCGTTACAGATTATTGCCATGTGAGCTAAATACTAAAATCTACTTCTACCTCCTCCTCCACGGCTTCAGCACGGCACCCTATGGTTTTCGCTTTTACAGAAAAACCCAGTCTAATCTGGGATGAGCTGGCGGGACGGGCTGAAGTCCTGCAGCTGTCCTCCAGCTGACCCCTGCCTCTCCCCGGCTCCTCTGCCTCAGCCTCGTCTCCTCCGGCTGGGAGAGACACCACCACGGGTCAGGGCCACTGCAGGACCAACGGGCGCAGTGACGGTTCACTGAGGGGACACGGAGCTGCTCTGTGGTGAGGACGAGCTTCCACAGTGTCCTGATATATTCAGCCACGACGGGACATTAATCATGCACGTTGGTTCCCTTTGCGTCCACATCTACCTGGACAGACAGTCTGGATGTACGAGGACATTTTTTTATACACCTGCGTCTGGTCTCTGTCCTCAGAGAGGTGAAACAACAACAACACTGTGCTCTTATATTCTGAGATGCTGTCCCTTTTTCCTTCCAAGAATATACAGAGGAGAAATAAAAGCTGAGTGTGCGAAGAGTGAGAGAGGGGCAGAGGCAGGGTGAGGTGAGGAGAGGTGACACGAGGAGGAAACAGATCAGGAGAAGAGATGCGAAGAGACAAAACCACCCTGACTGTGTCTCTGAAGTCAAAGACGTCGTTTAACGACATCCACATGCTACAAGCTCTGAAACGACCTGAAGGCCCCCATCCCACCCCCCCACCCCCACTGTTCTCTCCAACCACAACAGATTCAACCTCACACAGTCCACTTTAAATCTTCCTACTGATCTGACCAGTTGTTACAGAAGATCACAGATTAGCCTGGTTTTGTTTAATCCAAGACAAAGCCGGTGCTGAACTTCTCCACATGGACCTGAATGACACATGCGACCGACAGCAGCTCAGCCAGAGGTTTTTCTCTGTGCAGGAGCTGTGACGCTGCAGCGACGAGGCTGAGTGACACGTTCAGACTGTCTCACAGATGTTTTATAAACTCTGAACCTGCCTCCATCTTCACTAACAAGCTGCTGCGGCTCCTGTTGAACAGAATCGACCAATCAGCGCTTTGTGGGCAGGATTAGAAATGTGCAGAGGTGCACAGTCAGCGGGGGCAAACCAGACAAATGACTGGGGCTCTAAAGGGGTAAAGAAGGGGGGACTCTGATGGCCCCTCATATCAGTACATTTTGCAATGACAAGTGTAACACCCTTGAACCTCTCTTATAACTCTCATGATGCTCGCAGCCTGTCTCTGGGGACAGACTCGTAGGTGCAGACACGTGTAGGTGTGAAACATGGAGACATGGACGGACGAGGAGCAGCTGAAGGTGGAGGAAGAACATTTTGGTAGCTTTCTTCTTTTCCACCTTGATTACAAACATGTTCTCAAATGAAAGCACAGCAGGTAAGTGTGCACGTGCATGTGTGTGTGTGTGCGTGTGTGTGTGATGGCACTAACACAGTGTGTGTGAGAGGCTGATGTGAATTGACACACGGTGGAGAAGCAAGGTGCATTAGAAGTGACAACCTCTCTGTGGAGTGTGTGTGTGTGTGTGTTTATGTTTCCTGCAAGAAGCAGGAGGTTGATAGGACCTGCAGGTATCAAACACACACACACACACACACACACACACACACACACACACACCCCTCCCTCCTCTCTGGCTTCATCTCTCTCTTTGAATCCAGGCCTGCTGTTTCTCCTACACCTCCTCGTCCTTGCCTGAAAACAAGTCTCTGTCTAGAAACACTGAGCCCCCCCCCCACACACACACACACAAACAACCCCCCCACTTTAACTTTCTCTTTGACAGCTTGATGTCAGTGTTTCTTTAGTTTCCATCGACAGGGTTCAGGAGATGAACGCTTTCTCACTGCGCTCAATATTTTTTCGCGTACGCTATTTGCATTCATGCTTTCAGTGTCGTGGCTCGCTGTTCAATTGACTGAGCCTGACTGGGTGGGGTGGGGGTGGGGGCTGGAAGTGGGGTGGGGGTGGGGGGGGTTGCATTTAGCTCCCACCAGAAGGGATGGTGCAGTCAGTACCTGTCAAATCAACAGATGAAGCGAACAAGTGCGAGAGAATCACTGCTCGTCCATGTCGATGTTTCCTGTTCAGAGCGTTTCACATCTGAAGCCTCACACACACACACGCGCACACACACACACACACCTTCACATGTGTGAAACACTCCCACAGATGAAAAGCTTTCCATCCACAGAAGAAGAAGAAGGAGCATCAGTGAGGGAGGAATTAGGTTTCCTCCCAGCTCAGGGATTAAAGCTGCATCATGAATATTTAAAGGAGATTTACACCACATCACTTCTTCAGTCAAAGAAGACGACAGCACCAGTTTATCAAATTATACAGAGACGGTGACGAGTCGCGGTGTTTCACTCAAATCAAGAGGAAGTGACATCATGAAGGAAGGAGGTGAGCGTGATTCAGGGACTCGATTACAACTACTGTCGGTGTTTGAAGTGTTAGTTTTAGTTAATGAGTGAATTTAGAGTCAAAGAGTCTGAGACAGAAACAGAACACACACCTCCAACACTCAGACTAATCTCAGGTCAAATCTACAGTCACAGACGTCATCAGCTGTTATACTGAAGCTTTGTCGCAGTTTCTGTGTGAAGTCGGGTGCTTTCACTTGACCTTTGACCTCTGATCACCCAACTCTTATCAGTTCTTCCTGGAGTCTGAGTGAACGTTTGTGCCAAATCTGACGTCGACCTTTGACCTCCAAACTCTGATCACTTCAAACTTTAATCTGATCAAATATCTGTAGAAATTCCCTGAAGGCCTCACTGCGACATCATCATGTTGATGATGACATCATGTATAAAGAGTGAGGGCGTCTGCAGGAGGATTCAACAAATCCAGTCAGAAGCTGCTGAGACGTTTCTTTCTGCAGCGTCTGCAGCTTTAACATGATGTAACACCTTTATATATATATAGCTGAGATCAATAATGTATACATCACCTGCAGGCTCTTCATATATCATACATGTCTTCGGGGTGTGTGTGTGTGTGTGTGTGTGTGTGGGCAGATGCACATGATGTACTGTACCAACTTGGTCTAAACCTCCTTCACTCGCCCTCCTCACCTTCTTCCAGGCTGATGTGTGAGAACAGATGTTCGGGATGAGGTGAAGGAAGTGTGTGTGTGTGTGTGTGTGTGTGTGTGTGTGTGTGTGTGTGTGGTGCATGGTCATAAAAGTACAGCACGATCTAGCACATCTGCTTCCACACAGAGAACTCGTCCCATCCATCTCCCTCCCCCTGTTCCTCACCCCCTCACCCCCACAGCTCTGTGAGTCTAAGTAGGACAGGCTGCCCCATATAGATGCTCACACACGCACACACACACACACACACACACACACACACACTGACAGACAACACTGCACTGGTCAGCATGATCTGTGGACGTTACAGTAACAGTAAAGCTTTACATGACGCAGTGACGTCACTGCAGAGCTACGACGTCATGAAGTAAGAAGTTCACATCATGTGATATCGAGAGCTCCAGGTTCAGGTACTAGATGAACTTTGTCAAACATCGACTGTTCAGCTCAGAGATGATGTGATGAGACGTCAGACGGAAGCAGCTGAGACGATTCACTCTGCATAAACTGACTCAAGACCTGTTTTCAGGACTTTGATGTGAAGCTGTTAGGTTCATCTTTCATGCAACTGTTTTGAAAGGTCATCCTGCAGACTGGAGACGAAGCATTTCTTGGTTTAAGCTGCAGGACTGTGGGTCTGGTTCCTGGTTGTGGATGTTGTGCAGCAGGCAGCTCGGTGCAGAGAGGTTTAATGAAAGGTAAAGAGGAAAAGAAAAAACAGAAGAGTTCCTGAGGCACGTCTCCTTTCATGTAGGCACCGACGGCCGAGAGAGGAGCTACAAAACACTGAGAGCTGGCAAACGTCTGTGGAGAGAGAGAGAGGGGGGGGGGCACAACTCCCTTTATTTCCTTCTCTGTGTCTTTTTTAAGCCGTAACTAGAAGGCGAGAGAGAGACAGATGTTCCAGTTTCTGTTTGTTCTCTTTCCAGAAAAAAACAAAACAACAAAAACAGGAAAGAGTCATAAAATAATGTGTTTTGTAAGCGAAGAGCTGCAACAGACAGACAATCACCTCCCTGAGGCGCACGCTAATCTCTGAGCTTTACACTGTAAAAATCCTCAGGTTACAGCCGCTGTGAGTAAGTGTCTTGTTCTTTTAGAAGCTCCGGAGGTGGAGGAGGAAATAAAACGGCACATGATACAAAAGGCTGCGATGGGAACAGAGCGGAGCCGAGGGAGGAGGCAGTTAGACTTTAGATAAGAGGGTTAGTTCAGGCAGGTTAGAAGAAGAAGAAGAAGAAGAGGACGAAGAAGACAAAGAAGACAAAGAAGAAGAAGAAGAAGAAGAAGAAGAAACCCAAAGCCAGGTGAGTGTGTGTTATATCTCGGTTTATTAGCACAAGGTGCAGCAACAGACAACAGAGACACGTCTAGAAAAAGACACTGAGTGCATCTAAAAAATGTCACAGTCCAAAACCATCATGACAATAAACAGTGAAGCATCTGCTCAGGTTGTTGTTGTTGTTGTTGTGTCTGTCGCTAACATTGACCTCTGACCTCAAACGACACTTTTCACATTCTCACTTTGTTCGTCCAACGACAGGAGCTCACTGAGCCTCATGCTAATGGCCTGGACTTATGGACGTGTGATTGAACAAAGTTTCACCACAGGTTATAAAACTGTTGCTAACTGTTGCTAACTGTTGCTAATCCCCAGCTGCAGTCCAAAACATAAAAACACAAACCATACAATACAACCAGCTAAAACCATAAACAGTCTAAAAAATACAGGCTACAAATAGTGTAAAAACAAACAGTTATAAAAAAGTCAGAGTCAGTCTGAGATTATTATCAGAGCCTAAAGCCTAAAGGAATAAAAGTCCTGTGAAAGGAGGAGCTGCACGGTTCAGGCAGGAAATTCACTGGAGTCCATTATAAAACTGTGTCGACGAGTCTGTGCGGAAACCAAAGTAAAAACACAATGTGAACGAGGCCCAGTGATTCTGATTCTGACCTCCTGTGACTAACCACACCCCCTTAACCTCTGGAATCAGTCCTTTCAGTGTTTGATTGATCGACTCAATCTCTTGCAGATACAACAACACAACAGAGCGACAGACACAACACACATCAAGTGTGTGTTGTCATTAAATAAACAACTGACGCTGTGATGAAGATTTGACTCAAAGGCTCAAAGACTCATGGGAACATCTTTACATTCTTGACACTGATGATTGTCCACTGATCTTTAGGTTTTACTCTATATTTTATATTTGGTCAAAGAAACAGAGACAATAGTGCAAAACAGACGGAGCTTCCTGATTGGACGGCTGAGAGGTTGTTTTTTAAGGGGGTAAAGGTGACAAAGCATTTCATAACAGGAGATGAAATAAACTTTGACAAAAATACAAATAGTCCTTTGGTGAGTAAGAGTGTGTGTGTGTGTGTGTGTGTGTGTGTGTGTTTGCTGCATGTTGACGGATCAGGCTGGCAGCACTGAGGAGTCAGTTTGAGAGGGTTCAGACAGGAGGACGAGGGCTGGCTGCTGGATGGTGTCTGTGCCTCCGAGTGTGTGTCTGTGTTTATATACATGTGTGTGTGTGTGTGTGTGTGTGAACTTAATGTCTGGGTCGGCTTCAGTGCGATTAAATGCTTTTCTCTCACTTGAAGCTAAACTGCATCTCTGTGTTTTTCTGTTCATGTCGGACAAATACATTTGATTTGCAAATAACGAGTGATGTGAAAGAAGCCGACGAGGAGAGAAACAACTCATCGGACACACTGGGACTGTTGTCGTCTACACACACACACACACACAAAACGTAAAACCAAATACAAATTGAATTTCAAATGTGACTGTGTGTGTGTGTGTGTGTGTGTCAGAGACGCCCAGTTTGCCCAGCGGAGTGAATCACAGTGTGCCAGCGCAGGATTTGGAGGAACAGTGTGTGCTGAAGTCAGGACAGCATGGCATGTGTGTGTGTCTGTGTGTGTCTGTGTGCATGTGTGTGTGTGTGTGTATGTGTGTGTGTGGCTTCTTGCCCACTACTTCAGCCTCTCTCCTTCATACTGGAGCTGTGTGTACATAGTGTGTATCTGTGTGTGTGTGTGTGTAGGTTGCACAGGGAGAGGGAAGAGGTGCACAGAAGCGGAAGCACAGCTGATTGACAGTCGGCATGGTGATGGAGGCGGGCTCTAGTCCTCTGAAGCGTGGGGATAGAGAGAAGAAGGGGAGAAAGAGGAAAACAAGGGAGGGAGGAGGGAAGAAGAGTAAAAAAAAAAAGAACGGTAAAAAAAGGTAAAATAAAGAGGTCAACGGAAGAATAAGTGGCGTAAAAAAGAGACATTAAGATAAAAAATAAGAGCGTAAATATAAAAAAAAGTGTTTTTATGCAGAAGGCGAATGAGAAAAAAACAGGATGAAAGAAGAAGGGATAAAAAGAGGGGGAAAAGGAAGAAAGCAGGTTAGTAAAGCTGTCAAATCATCTCATCATCTTCTACTGGTCTAATGTCTCTACACCATATATTTGTCTTTACATGCCGTCATGCAGCAGAGGTGACATGCACATGCACACACACACACAACACACACACACACACACATCTACTCTCGTCCTGTCAGGATTCAGCTTACGCTCTCAATTCTCTGACCCAGTTACTACTTTTACCGCCTGCGTCCTGCGTCCTCTCCCTGGGCTGCTGCTGCTGCTGCTGCTGCTGCTGCTGCTGCTGCTGCTGCTGCTGCAGGAGCAGTGATGAATGGCTCCAGAGCCAGATGCTCCAGCTCCTCTGAGAAACAATCACATCACACCTCACACTGTACTTTGGTTGTTTTCTCTTCTAAATTAGAGCTGAACCACGACTTCCGCCACCCAACATCCACTCACTCCACTCCACTCATGTGTAACCATGGTAACACAACACAAGCTTCACAGGAAAGCCCCATGCCATGCGAACAGCCAGACAGCTCAGCGGTGAACATGCCAACACACACGTCTGATTTGAATGCAGATCACTCCGCCCACTGTCACCAAACGAGCTCGAACGGCCGTCGTGTCGTTTCATTTATCAAAAGCGGTGCAGCTACTCTATTTTACTGTAGAGCTGAAGACAGATGAGATGAGATGAGATGAGATGAGATGAGATGAGATGAGATGAGATGAGATGAGATGAGATGAGATGAGATGGGACACTGTCTGCCAGGTTCAGCTCTGAGTACGTACAATAGACCAAAGTAAAAATACTATTTCTAGTTTCACTCCAGTCTGTCGAAGGAAACTTATAATTTGACAGCTGCTACTTCCACTTACAGCCTCTGTGTTCTGGATGTTTGGGTTGTCATGGATACCAGCTGGGTCACAGCTGTCATTAAAGCTCAATAAAATAACAGATAGAGCTACAAATCAATCCACATGGTGTTTTTCTTATTTCACCGGCTCGTCGGTCCATGATGTTGTTGTTTTGCTCTTCGAGGTCATTTAAAGTTTGTTTTTTTTTTGTTTTTTTCTCCTGCACTCAGATCTTTCTATTGAACCACTTGTGTTGTTGAAAGACGAGTCTGAGTTCTTCAATGTGAACAGAAGAAGAAGAAGAAGAAGAATGACGAGAGCAGCAGCCTTGGACTCAAGAGCAGCTGACATCCTGCACTTATAACACCAAGAGCACACACACACACACACACACACACACACACACACACACACTCAGGAGTGAAGAACATGAAGAATGTAAAAACAAGGCTGAAAGACAAAGAGACGACTTGGAGGCTGTGATTGGAGGATGAGGATGACAGGGAGCAGACTGACCGACGGCAGAGGGGAATTGTGGGATACGTCTTACCAGGCTTTTGCGCCCCATGAGCTTCCTGCTCGCCATTCTCCAACGCAGCACCCGAGTCTGCACACACACACACACACACACACACACACACGTACACACAGCACATTACTATCCATCTGTGTGTCCTGACACTGTTCATTTGCTGCTGTTTCTGTCGTAGCTTTGTCTTGTTGTGTTTATTCACATAACGAACGTTTCTCTTATTAACTTTGTTTTTTATCGTTTTCTTCTTATTTTCCTCTTGGAAATAAAAATCCTTGTTTCTCACTGAACTGTTTTTCATTTCTGCTCCTGGATTCAGATAAAAACCTGCTGACCCTGATTTTAAATGGCCACTCACTCAGTGTACAGTAGCTGTTGTACAGTTGTGTGTGTGTGTGTGGAGGGTGTGTCAGTGTGTGATGATAGAGGAGGTGATGTTGTGCGACATTCAAGTGCTGAGTCCGTCAACTCTGCACAGCAGACACCTCACACACACACACACACACACACGTATAATTATATAACACACACTCAAACACTGTATCAACACACACACACACACACAGTACAAGGGCACAATGAGTCAAACACACACATACACATCCACATGCAGGCAGGGAAATAAACATGCACACACACACACTGATGCTGCACATTTAAACATATGTTCTTGTTTCTGTGGCGTCTTTTTCAAAAAGCATCTAACACACTTTTCTTCCTCGCTGGCTCCACCCACAGCAGCTCATCATCATCGCTGCTCTGCCACTGCAGCTAACACACTGACTAAGCACGATGAGCTCACGCCACCTCACCTCAGATAACCCAGACGATCCCTCTAACACAGAGCTCAGCATGTCTGCAAAGCCGTGCACAAATAAAAAAAGTACGAAACACATCACAGACCACAGAGATTCATGCAACAGAGCGTGTGACGACACATACAGGACGCTTTACATTAACTGTGCGCCAGAGGCATCAGAGGAACAAATAAACACAAACGACTGTGTGCCTGCTCTGCTCTGCTCTGCTCTGTCTGGCGCTCCTGCTGACAGAGGACAATAAAGTGCAGACTGCCCAGCCCTGCTGTTTGGCACTCAGGGTGTCAGCATGTCAGCATTTGTCCAAACGCATGCACACGGCGTGCCAGAGTTGATCACTGGCAACACCACCCACGGCCCGTCCTGCAGCCGGCTGCCACTGACGAGAGTCCACACACACACGCACACACACACACACACACACACACACCCCTAGTCTGACTGTCTGAGCAAAGTGTCTGTAGAACCACAACAGGCCCGAGAGCTGAGTCATTCCCAGTTCACTGTCACTTCCTTTTATCTGGCTGCGCGCTCGGCTGTTTGTCTGATCCGTCCACGCTCTGTCTGGGTGTTTACTCACCTTCCTATCAACCTCCCTGCACCGTTTCTGTCTCGGCAAAGATTTTATTCCTCATATCTTGTCAAGCATTAAACCTCCTTTCAGAGTCGTATCACTGATGTTAAGGCTGCTGTGATGAAGCACATACAGATGTTTGCAGATGTCGACTGTTCACTGACTTCAGTGTCTTCGTTTCATGTTTCATGTTTCATGCCAGATGTGCATCAAAACTACAGAGGCTGATAACACCACAGCCTGCGACCTTCACCTCTTTCACCACTTCAGGGCCTGAGACAGCAGCAGTTACCATGGAGCTGGACCTGGAGCCTCCTCACTTCACGGCCGCAGTGAGGAGTCGGGGCGTTTTATTCTCTAACTTCCTGTTTAGTTCCCGATATTTTACCAGTCGGAGCAGTGACCGCTGTACTCTGATACGCCGATCTCCCCAGCTACTATCACAACCCCCCACAACCCCTGCCTGTTGGCTGAATGACGGCCCAGCAGATCCAAAATGGCAGCCAGTGTCCAGTGGTGCCCGATACTATCAGACGTTTAGGAGCAGCTGCAGCTCAGGTTATATAACACACGTTTAGGCTGATGTTGTTGTGGATGCAAATAAAAAACATGATGTCATTCAGGAAAATTTGAATGAGAAGACAGAGCTCTTTTATTGTTGAGCTCTTATTTAACAGCTGCACTCAGCTTCATCTGCATCTTCTGCTAACACACCTTCACTCTCTCCAGCTGTTTTCACTGGTAATGATCCAGTCAGCCCAGTATGAAGCTCTGCAGCAGCGAACAGCCCAGACACACAGTTAGCAGTTAGCATCAGGAGGGACTCAGTGGATAAAGAGCTTCCTCTGTTCCTCAGACAGAAACACATACATCCAACACCTGCAGCTTCAGCTGACTCTCTGCCGTCACCCAGGTCTCCTCCCGTCCCAACATCACAAGTCCAAACAGAACGTGACCCAACACTGTGACGTGTCCTCACCTGCCCTGGTGTCGTCGTTGTCCAGCAGGGGGATGTAGTCTGTCTTTCCCACCGTCTCCCCGACCTGATCGTCGAAGGGCTCCGCCTCCAGCTCTGCCACAAAGTCCCGCTCCACCAGGCCCTCCGGGCCCGGCTGGGGAGCGCTGTCCGTCAGAGCATCACTCAGACTGAGGTCCAACTCCGCCATGACTGCACACACACAACAAAGAGACACGGGAGTCAAAACAGGAAGTGGGCGTGGTCATGATTTCTTGGTCAAAACACAACTTGAGATACAGTTTGAATTTGGCAGCTCTTAATTTGAAGGGGCAGCTTTTATTTTAGAGGGTTCTGTTCAATGCAGTTCTGATGTTACACTCATAAAAACAGAGCTCTGAAAAAAGTTCTGATATTTTCTGGATTCAAGTGACAAAAAAAGCTGAAATCAAGAGATTAAAAGCAGGAAGTGGAGGTGAAGGAGGGAGGAGGGTGGAGAAGTAGCAGAAGAAAGTCAAAGAGATGAAAACAGAGAGGAGAAGTGGTTTAAGGAAGTGAGAGCGATGAAATCACTGATGTGAAGTGAACAAGGCCACAGGTTCAAGTCCCGAGGAGGAGGAGGAGGAGGAGGCTGCAAACCACTGATATATAACAATATCTCCTCTGTCGACCACAGGGAGGCGCTGTTTCAGCTGCATGAGAGAAATACACAACTTTGTGCAGCACAGAGACACAATCTGCAGCTAAACATGGACTCAGACTCAGACACACACACACACACACACACAGCAGTCATCATCAGCTCATGTGGGAGTTCAGCCGACCAATGGCCACCAGGGGAAATTCTGCCGAGTCATGTTGTGTCATCTTCCAACTATAATGCCAGATTATCTGGGGTGCCAGCAGCAGCAGCAGCAGCAGCCGGTCGGCCTCTCTTTGCTCTTCAGACACTCTCTGTTTATCCACCGTCTGGCCTCCATTTTTTTATTTTTGATGCTGCGCCACATTTCTTTTTTTTTTTTTTTAACGTCTCTGCCTCTGTCTGAAAAAAACCCACGTCCGTGTCCCCTCTGATGACCTTTCACCAAAAACATCAAGTTTAAAGATTCACAGACAAAAGAGATGAGACCTCTGAGTTACCACAGCCTCCTCTCAGTCTGGCTGCCATGGCAACGACACTGTAAACCCACACAAAATAAACAAACTCTCCTATTTTAAACTGCAGCCACAGCTTTAATGTGTCAGCAGATCTAAATTTAAATGGGAAAATATTTTAATAAACAGTTGTTTTTTTGTTTTTTTTTAAGTTTGAAGCCTGAATCTTAATCCAGGGATTTTCAAAATAAATAAGACAAAAAAAAAAAAACAATCTCAATATCAGGAGAAGTCGTCAAACAGAAGGAGAGAGTGAACCCTGAAGAACAACTCCACAGCGCCCTCTGCTGGATGAGCCAGACGCCTACTGCAGAGAGAGGAGCTGAAGTTTGTTCACCAAGTGTCTGACAATTTCACACTGAGGTTGTTTTCTATGGTTTGGACAAAAACATGAATAAATGGGTCTTAACTCTGCAGTCAGATCAATAACCAATAATAGCATCACTAAATATTGATCTAATATCAACTGCAAGACTTTTTTTTTAATGTAAAGCACTGTGGGCTGCTTCCTTCTATAAATAAGGTTTTATTGATTGATTGATTGATTGATTGATTGATTGATGTAAAACCCATCAGCTCCTACAAACAGTCTTCACGATGAACAATGAGCAGCCTCTGAGTATAAATAACGCGGTCGTGGGCGGACGCAGGACCAGCAGCAGTGAACGAGCCCCCGGTGCTGAGACCAGGGTGTGTCACAGGAACACTGCTGACCACAAAGCCAAGCTGGTCAGAGACACTGCCCCAGTTTCCATATTTAACCCCCCACCCCCCTCCACACACACACACACACACACATCATCTGTGTGTGTCACATACAGTACATCACTGGTGCCAGCTGCACAGTCCGCACCACCCAGTGAACCCGGCCGAGCTGATTTAACGCCGCCGTCGTCTGAACAGCTGAGAAAAAACACACACACACACAATCCACTTTTGTTTGTTTCCTTTTTGTCTCTTTGGGTTTTTCGGCAGCGTCACACACACACACACACACACACACACACACACACACACAAGACCACAGGAGTAGAACCTTCTCATTAGCCTCCTGACGTGGGACGGCCTTGGATTTAGGTTCAGAGAGTCGTAAACTTCGAGGCTCTTTACTTTTGACCCTGGTGAGGTGCCGTAGTTTGAGCCCAGCTACTGTTTTCCACCTCCGACTGTGGTGTGTGTGTGTGTGTGTGCGTGTGGTGCCCGCTCCGAAATAATGTGGATTCAACAAAGGAAGGAAATCCACGGAAAAGGCAGTTTCTATTGTGTCGTCTGCAAACAAACGGTCTGAGCGCATGTGTGGATTAGTTGTGTGTCTGTGTGTGTGTGTGCGTGTGTCTATATATGTGTGTGTTTGTGTGTTCACGGGCCGATGGGTGTGAGTCCTGTCGCTGCCAGAAAAGCAGAGGTGAAGGTTAAGCCTCTTTCTAATCTGCTCTCTCTCTCTTTCTCTCTCTCACACATACACACACACACACACACACACACACACACACACACACACACACACACTCTATTGTATGTAAACAAAAATGCACCAGGACGAGAACACATGATGTCAAAGCTGTAAAAGTAACATTTGAAATGAACCTCGGTCAAATGAAGCCTCTCCTGCAGCCAATCAGATCTCAGCATGATCTCAACCAACAGCCAATCACGTCGTCCATGTCAGACTTCAAACACCTGCTGAGTGTCATTCACATCCAGTCGGACCGAGCTCTTCCTCACACTCATCACATCCTCGTCTCCAGCTCATCACATCTCTCCTCCTCCTCCCTCCCGTTGTCATGACAACATCACATCTCTCACTTTTCCCTCTCTCCTCTTGTTTTTGCACGTGGCGATAAAACTTTGAATCACAGAGTGTGAAACCTTTCTGTTGTTGACTCCTGGTCGTACAAGAGACGCACCGATCTGGTATCAGATCTAGATCAGGTATCAGATAATGAGGCTGATCCATGACAGTTTATTCATTCAACATAGATAGACAGATCTGTGTCGGGTATCAGCCGATATACTAAGCCCCGGGGTTGGTATTTGCTCTGGGACTGAAAGGCCGGAGCGGTGCCTCCCTCAGTCGTACGGTGTGAATCAAATAGACAGAAGGAGAACGAGTGGTGCATGTGCAGGGTTTCCTCTATAGGCTTAACACTGACAGGCTCCTATAGCAGCTGTTACATAACCACACTGAACCTAATCCTAAAAACCTCTCTGCATCTCCTCCTCCTCCTTGTGTTTGATTAATCCTGGGGTAGTGGTGGTGGTGGTGATGGTGGGGGTCAGGGGTCGACTCCTGGAGCCTCTTTTTATCAGGAGGAGGAATGTCCTTCACAAAGAAAAGCGCCTCTACGTGACCCGGAGCTGATCTGAGTTAAACATTGAAGGAACAATCCAGATCCTGACACGTTAACGATCAGTTCAGATGCAACTCTCTGTGAATCATTAACGCCCTCATCATTTCTCAGCTCAGGGAGTACCGTACACCCCAGCTGCTGGTTTGAAACCAGATCCAGACCAGCTGCTGGGATATCTACATGAGTGAGCGCTCAACTGTGCCGCCGAGCAAGGCAGCGCCGCATTGACTGAACTGAGCTGAACCGACTGCTGCTGCTGCTGCAACTATAATTAACTCACATATGTGAAAAGACAAATGCCTGCTCCCTGGTGTAACGGGGCTAAAGAGGCAGGAGCAGGACCAGTGAGATCACGTCATGTCCACGGAGCTGTGACAACGATCTGCAGGATTTTATCTGAACTAAACCAGACTAAACATCTGGAGCCCTGTGTGGATCTCCGTCTGCAGCAGCTGCACCAACACTTTCACTCTGTGGGTTTGAACATGCATGGAGCCGGTCGCCGTCCAAGGTCGGCGAGGCCGTAAAAAACAACGACTGCACTACTACATTACTACCATGAGGACCTGTGATTATGAGGTCACATGGTCTCAGAGCACTGAGGGAAACACCGAACTCTCTGGAGCCTGGTCCGCTGCATGATGTCACTCGTGGTGCGTTTATGGTTTCGGATTCATGTGGAGAAAACTTGGGACTTTGAACTGGACACAAGAGGGAAGCTGAGCTACGTGTGTGTAAACTTCAGGTTTTATTTTTGTCGCTCGGACCATTATTCCACCGGTTATGACGACCTTTGACCTCAGTCCATCAGCTGACTGCAAGATTTACTGCTGTTTTACTTTATATTTGAGTAAAGTGAATAAATAGAACCAGTGATTGATCCATGATCGACATCCTGAGCACCGTGTGCACAGCAGTCACAAATACATAAAAAATGACAAGATAAAACTTGAACAGATGTAAACAGGAAGTGGTTTATATACACTGGGCTGCAGCCAGAGAGAGGGAAGTCCACCTCTTTCTGCAAAAGTCTCATGTGAAAAACTCAAACTGAAGTTAAAAGCATTAGATATTGTTGCCTGTGCATGTCTAGACACTCTTGAGAAATGTTTAGTTTGTTTTTTTTTGGTCATTTTTCAATTTGTGCAGCACAGACGTGATAAAATCCTGCCTCTGATTCACAGGCTACAGGCTCCTGTCTCTCAGTTATTAACCTCTGTGAGCTTCATGCTGCATTTAAATGCTATTTTAACAGCAAACAAATGTTTTAACACTGAAATAAACTTTCAAAATAAACAAAAACGACAGAAAAGAAAAACTTTCTCTGATCTTTGCCAAAAAAAGTGCTGCATCTCAATTTAGTGACTTTCTTGTGTTTTATTGTGATATTTGTCATTTTAATGTGCAGCCACACACGTGTGTGTGTGTGTGTGAGTGTGTGTGTTAAAGCTCAGAGGCTCAACATGGTCTGGAAAAACAGTGTTCAGACAGAGGCCTGGGCTCGAGCCACAGCAGAGCGCTCACGTCTGATGTCACTTTCTAAGAGAGGCGGGACACTTCCTCCAAACACTCAGCTCACTCTGTTACCGTGCAACAGCGGTGTGTGCTGTAGGAGTGTGTGTGTGTGTGTGTGTGGGTGTGTGGCAAATGTTGGTTAGAAACCACTAAGTGTTTATTTCTAATGGTTAATAACCAGGGTTCATCAGCAGCACTCAGCCTGCAGCTAAATGATGCTGCTGAAATCACCATGGCAACAAGTGCAGAATAATAATAACAGTTAATAATCATCACCTGATCATTTATAAACAACTCAATCTGGACTGGTTTTCATTGTTATGCCAGATTATGGTTCTACTTCCTCTAACTGTAGGTTTGGAAGAGATGGGTATAAGGCTGTGTGTGTGTGTGTGTGTGTGTGTGTGTGTGTGTGTGTGAGCTCACTTCCTCTTTCTTTCAGTGGCCACACTTCTGTTTTTGTTTCAGTTGATACACAGAAACAGCTGATGACAGACTTTTAGTTCAGTGCTCACTTCTCTATTCACTCTCTCTCTCTCTCTCTCTCTCACTCACACACACACACACACACACACACACACACACACGCGCGCGACCTGCTGGTATAAATAGCGATGCTTTTGACTAATTATCACTGGGTGAAACTGTGTTTCTCAAATCAAATCAAATCACATCCAATCGAGAGAAGAAGAAGAAAGAGTCAAGTTTTTAAGTTAAAATGTCACTTGTTACTAAAACCAGTTGTTCACAGGTCGTCAGATGAATCTGGACAGTTGAACCAGTTCAGTCACTGGTCTGTACTGGTTGTTTTTACTGGTTTCTCCAGTGTTAGTTGGATCCTGCTCTGTCCCACCCTGCCCTCCACTTCAAAGGCTCAGAGCTGCTGCGTGTGTGTGAGAGAGATTATAAGTAGAGATACTTCTAGGAAAGATGTCATTACTGAACACACACACACACACACGCACACACGCACGCACACACACACACACACACACACACAGCGGGACCCTCCCTCTCCCAGTTTACATGAAAGCAGGAGGCAGGAGACTCCGTCATCTGATACCTGTTCACACCCTGTAAATCACCAGACCAAGTGAGCCCACGGGGGAAACTTCCACCCTCCACCCTCCACCCCTCACCCCCCCACACCTCAGACCGGTGGAGGTGTCAGGTCATAAAACCTCCTCACAGCAACACACAACAACACACAACAACACACTCCTGTGTAAACAACAACAGTTACTGAGGTGATTATATGAAGATGTTCAGACGTTCGCTCAGTAAACTGAACATTTTGTGTGTGTGTGTGAGTGTGTGAGTGTGTGTGTGTGTGTGTGTGTGTGTGTGTGTGTGTGAGTCCAGCTGCCATTGCACTGATGTATGTGAGATACTATCTCTGACATTCCAGACAGGCCATTCACTGTGTTGCATCAGGACAGGACACACACACACACACACACACAATGACAGCACTCACTGTGAACTCCACCCACGCACCCCCCACCCACACACACACACACACCCATGCACACAGGAGTATCTATTTACTGTATATATCTATAATGCGTTTGTATCAGTCACATCATCATCTGAGGAGGACTTGAACTTCTCACACACCCTCATACCTCCCTGCGCCGTGCGGTCACACCTCAGCCCTCGGCAACACTCACACCGTGTGCATGTGTTTGCAGCTTTTCCCTGTTTACAGGCGGCTGCAGAACCTGCACCACAAAATGTGCAACTGCTTCCAAAACGTCACAGTGATGCTGCAGACAGGGACGCAGAATAAATAACAATAAACAGCCTCGCCCTGATTTATTTAAAACATGCAGATGACAGTTTTAGAAGCTCATATGAAGGATGATCCCTCTGAGACACTATGATGCAGTGAACAGCTTCAGTGTGTGATGAAAGCCTGTCTTATCACTGACAGTAAACATTCACAGATCACTTCCTTCGTGTCCTTTACAGTGAGGCTGCACCTTTAGCTGTTTCCTGGTATCAAATTAAAAGCAGCACATCCTCTCTGACACACCCAAACAAATTAGACATTAGACAATTAGACACACACACACACACACGGTAGTTTATGTGAGGAGCTGGTGGTATGTTCACTGTCAGACTCTACCAGCAGTTACAGAGCTGTGAGTGATGAAGCCCTGACAACAGAGGCAGAGACAAAGATGGAGGCCACAGGCTCTGACTCTGGTCTGCCTCCAAATGCAGGGAGTGGCCTGAAGCCTCAGAGAGAGTGTGTGTGTGTGTGTGTGTGTCTATACTATATTGTAATTAGTCTCAGGAGGTGCACAGGTGCAGCTCAGTGTGCATGAACATCCACAGCTCCTGTGAGTGGGTGAAGACGTTAACGATCATTTTCTGCTGCACTTTGGACTCGGGTACTTTCCTGTTTCCAGGTCCAGTTTTAGTCTCAAGGCTCAAAGTTCCTGCTCTGAAAAAGTCCCTGTTCCTACTCTGAGTCCTCTCCAACGACGACAAAGAGTTTATTCTGGCTAAACACAACTTCTGTTCAAATATCAGTGAGTCTGATCAGGAAAACGGCCTGCTGTCGAAAGCAACTCCAACAACATGCAGACGACACACTGCTCTCTTCAAATCTAAACACTAAACTGTGACTCCCTGCTCTTTAGCCTTGTGTTGTTCACTGTGGCTGTTGTACAGGGCTGTATAAGATGACTGTAAGGGTCTGAATACTTTCTGAATGCACAACTCGTCCTGCGTCTCAGTAGTGTTACGCGTCCGTCGCTAACGTTAGCTGATGTGGCTGCAGGTGCTGTCGAAGGCTGCAGCCTCACGATCTGAACTCTGACTTTAACAAGTCCAGGATCAAATGACTAAAATGTGACTTTAGCCATAAAACATTTCATCGTGTGCAGAATTCACTCACAAGGCACTGATGTCGACTGCAGCAACAGACACGGACGCTGATGTCTTTTCCACGCTTCTTTGACACACTGGAAAAATATAGATCATGACTTTTGTTCCTATTTGGATCAAACAGCTCGAGAGCGACACACACACACACACACACACACACACACACACAAACACACAAACACACAGGTGAGTCATACATAAAGTGACCACACTGCTCTCTCTCTGAACTTTGCTCTCAGACTTCTTATATTTGCCTGAACAAACACACACAC